>OX122906.1:3285000-4005000 GCA_944738965.1 Nebria brevicollis
ACATTTTTTACAATTACTTAGATATTTTAAAAAATGTTTCTTTTGAATGTATTTTTAAAAAAATAGTATCCATATTTCAATGGTGCTGTAAGAAAATATTTACATATTTTTATTTCTTTTATGCAAAGAAAACCAACTGTAAAATGGTAATTAAATGTATAAGTACCCAAATTACTTTTGAAAAAAAGTATAATCACATGCATGCAAGATTAAATAAATTTTGAACCAAATTTAATACTGTGATGAAAAAAATAATTAAATGTAATTATTTACAAAACAAAGTATAAAATACAATGTATAATTATTATATCACTTTAAAAGGATTGCGGAATGCTTTACTTTCATGTCTTGCATTTGTTTGCTTCTAGAAACAAGAGGAGGAAAAGGAAGTATCACGCCGTCAGAAAAAAGAAAATGAAAAAGATAAAAAATCTGGTTCACGTTCACCAAGTCCACGAGCCAAGCGGGATCGAGATAGAGATGAAAAGAAGAGACGAAGATCTAAGTCAAGGTAAACTTTAAATATTTATCGTATATCTAAAAGGATTTCTGGTTTAAAATATTACACAATATATTAGGGAAGATATTCCAGGGTAAGATATTACTTGTGTACATAAAAATTCATAACACTTTCTTAAATATCATAAGTAGTCTGCAAATAACAAAAACTTAACAGATCAAGAGAACATGAACGCGATCGTGACAGGGAGCGTGAACGTGAACGAGAGCGCGAACGAGAACGTGAGCGTGAACGAGAACGTGAGCGGGAACGGGAGCGAGAACGTGAACGAGAAAGAGAACGTGAAAGGGATCGAGAGCGCGAACGCGATGTACGCGAACGTGAACGGGAACGCGAGAGAGAACGTGAGCGGGAAGAAAAGGAGCGTAACAAAAGCACAAAAGATATACTGAAAGAAAAAGAAATGGAAGAAGAGTCTAAAGAAAAGAAAAAAACTGAACGACGGGCTCGCGAAAAGGAAGCAGCGTATCAAGAAAGGTTGCGCGCCTGGGAAACACGCGAACGACGAAAGGCGAAGGAATATGAAAAAGAACGGGAAAAAGAACGTCTTAAAGAAGAGGAACGTGAACGTGATGCGAAAAAATTAAAAGAATTTTTAGAAGACTATGATGATGAACGGGATGATATTAAATTCTATAAAGGCAGAGAGCTACAGAGACGACTTGCTGAACGTGTTAAGGAAGCAGAACTGGACAGTAAAGATCGTGTTAAGGAAAAAGAAGAACTTGAAGAATTAAAAGCGAAAGTCTTTTCGGGAGAGTATGAAGATCCCAATGCAGAATTCGAAAGAGTAAGTTCTACATTTGACGCTACTAAACAATGGACGATTCAAGTTGAATTGCTTGTTTGATAATTAATTAATTTCAGTTAAAGAAAGAACGCGAAGATCTATTCAAACCTAAATTATTAATAGACGTAAATTCTGAACACTCCAAACAAAAAGAACGTGAACGTGAGAGAGAAATCGAAAGACAAGCAGCTAGAGAGCGAGATAGAGAACGGGAAGTTGAACGTGAACGAGAAAGAAAGCGGGAAAAAGAAGAACGTGAACGGTAATTTAACCACTTTAGCTTTATGCAATCAACTTGCATGGAATATATAAAATATTGATACGATATTTTGTTTTAGATATGTGGTACAACAAGCAGCCCAAGAATTGGCTGCTGTTGAAGCCGAACCTATTGATAGTGATTCAGATATGGATGATAATCATTTTGGATCTCCTGATATTACAGATCATTCCCGAGAACTGCCAAATAGTCAAACAAACACACCGCAGGTAATATATTAATTAACATTTTTATGGAATATTTATGAATAAAATAACAATTAATAAACATATGGTTGGATATTTGTGATAAATTTTAATATTATCTTTCTCAAAAAGTATCTTAGAACAATATTAGTGCTCCCTTATTTAATATGCAATTTTTAAAGTGGACACAACTCCAACAAGCCGATGATGATACGAGACTTTCATCAATCTCATCAACACAAGAGACTGATAATGCACAGACTACAAATGCGACGACCACGCCAATCAGTAATATAAACCCTGGTAAAATGTTAAGCAAACCAATTGTGTTCTCTTCGCCGGGTGCGAGAGCCGACACTAAACAACGCAAGAAACTGGAGCTGCGTGAAGTATTCAATCCAGATGAAGACGATGCTGCCACACAACCTGCTCGAAAACGAAAATTAGTACCATTAGGTAATTTTAAATATACAGGTCTTGAAGTGTGTTTAATAATTTAATTTGTTAAAGATTACGATGATAAAAAATCTAAAAAAGACAGTAAAGAAAACAACGAAAAGAAAACGGAGGAATCAGCGAAATCGCAAGAAGAGAAACGAAAACATATAAAATCATTAATAGATAAAATACCAACAGAAAAGAACGCACTATTTGCATTCCAATTGGACTGGGCTGCGATTGACAATGCGCTTATGGAAAAGCGTATTAGGCCGTGGATAAATAAGAAAATTATTGAATATATCGGGGAACCAGAACCTACTCTAGTAGATTTTATTTGCTCAAAGGTCTTAGCCGGATCACTTCCACAAGTTATATTAGATGATGTTCAAATGGTAATTATTCTATTGAATGTTGTGTTTTTTATCATAATATCGCTTCTATTCTATTTTTCGATAGGTTTTAGATGAAGAAGCTGAAGTGTTTGTAGTGAAAATGTGGCGACTATTAATTTATGAAGTTGAAGCAAAAAAATTAGGATTAGTTAAATAGTAATTGGTAATTCAAATACGCATACAGTATACCTTTTTCTAATATTATACCATCCGTTTTAGTTTGTCATAAGTGAAATAACAACAAAACATACATATATAATAATAAATGAGTTATGACACAAAATATTTTTTTATATGCAGCCATTAAATGAATAAATATAATGTTCAGCAATGGGTACATTTTAAATAACGTTTTAAACGTACTTATACTTATCGCTGATTAAACGTTAAGGATTATTCGTTTAACTAGGCTAGTTTTTAATTATTTAAAAACTTGAATGCAATAAACGAGTAACCCTTTCAAGAATACTGGGATTGTTCTAGCTTCTAGGACATGTTTCATTACTTTTATACTTTATTTTAAAGTTAATATATGTACTGTTTTGTTATATTAATACATTTATTTTCGTATTGTAAAATTCTAATTTATCGCTATAATTCAGTAAATTAATTAATTTTCAGTGGTGTTATATTTATTCATCCATTGATTAGCTCATTGCAATTAAAATTTTCTCCCTTTAAAAATCCTTGCCTTTAGTAATCTAACATTATTGCTATGAGAATATTCAAAAAATGTAAACATTGCTGCTCTTCTATTCAATTATATATATTTTAAAATTAATTTATATAATAATAAGGTCAATCAAATATAATCGATAACAACTAAGCGCAACAAGTTAGTTAAATAAAATATAATTAGGAATTTTTATTGCCTTGCGTTGGTTTATATTTTGCCGATGATAAGTGACGTAATTTTTTAAACTTGTGTCAAATTTTGTGTAGTTTCTAGGTTATTCTATTTAAGAATTTACCGATACATCACATTTTCCTAATCTGCTAGTATTATTACTTTTTTAGTGTTATAATCCACTTCTTATCTGCCTGCAACATATTTATAATGGAGAACGATATTATTGACTCTTTAACTGATATGGGGTAAGCATATGAATATTCTTTAATAATATTTTATGCAATTGAGAATCTACAATATTATTTATTGTAAAATATTTAAATATGTCATCGCAATTGTTTACCAAATCGATGATTGCAAAGGCTCCATATTTAGCCTACAACATAAGCATGTGCGGCACTAGCATTTACTAGTGTTAAAACATAGATATTTATGAATTCTGCCCTTAGTACATAATTAAAATACATTTCTGCTTTTATTTTTAAATCTTTCTCTTAAAAAGGCGTTGTTCTATTGGCATAGTCATTGCATCAGCTAATAAAAAAATTAATCTAGGGTGAATTACACACAGTTAGTAGTCATCTAATGATGGAATCAACTCGAATTATTGCAAATATATTTCAGATACTCAAACTTATTTGAATAATTATTTAATATTTTATAGAATTTTTAATTTGTAAAGAAAGTATTTAATGACTTATTTAAACATTTTTTTAAAGTAATACTTCTGACTTATTTCTCTTAATATTTAAGTAAAAAATCAGTTTATGTATGTAGCAACAGCTTTTAGTAAAATACGTATTTTAATAACAGATATGAAGGTCCTCTTCTCGATAAAGATAACTTAATGAAAGCAATCAATGGGGGAGCGAAGGATGTAGAATTTACAAAAATTGTTAGCTATTTGGCCAATGAATTACGTAACATTTGCAATATTGACGAACATGTCAACGTAATCAAAGCGCCTGATGACTCCATTTCATTCCTATTGGAATTAAGTTCATTTTTGAAAGAATTAGGCTGCCCTTATATCTGCCTTACTCAGGGTCATATTTCGGACAGACTGACCACCGATTATGACAAATTATTACTCATAGATTATCTGCTTAGTGAATTAATGGCAGCACAAATGAATAAAGCAAATAATCCTGATACGAGTTTAGAAGTGAAACTGGTAAGTTTCCTTTGACTTCTAAATAAATAAAACCAAAACAAGTTTTCTTTCAAACTTTAGCAAGAAACTCCTGTGGCAGCGGATTTAAAATTTTTATTATTAGCTTTAAAATTTAATAAGCCTCCACCAAATATTACACCAGCTATGTTATTTCAAAAAGCTATACCAAAACTACAAGAAACTGTCAAACAAGCTGGTGAAGAACTTGTTGGACGACCGTTGTTTAATACCGTGCTAAACGAAAAGCAATGGAATCAGTTGTCTGATGTGCAAAAAGATCTCGATATTGACTATACTATTAGACGGGAAATGTTATTGAAACGACTTGACTGTACTATACAATCGTTTCAGGTTAGTATTTCAATTTCACCATTACGTACTAACTAAATGTTGAACTTGACCCAAAATATCCTAAGGGATCATTACGCTATATTCCTAAAACATGAAATTATTAAAAATGTATCTCAGCTAAAAGAAAAATTGCTGGTTATAGAATTATTTAAAATCTTATGACATTTAAATAATTCGCTTCCGTTTATTTTAGTGGTCTGATAGTTTAAAAGGCAAAGAAGATCAAATAGTACAAATTTATCACAACAAACGAAAGTTACTAAAGGTCGATCCTGGGATTGATATAAGCGATATTTTAGCAGCAAGAGACGATTTAGCCATAATAGAAAAAACCAGTAATGCGTCAGTGAGAAAAAACACTAAATCTTCTCTTAACAAATTGATAATCGGAAAAGCAAGTCTTATTTTTTCTACTCACAAATCATGGAGCTGATTTTAATATATAATAAATGATTGTAACCATTTATTAGATTCCATGATCGGTGATGGAGAAAAACGTTTTTTAATTTTAATATATCGTTATTTTATTAAAAAAATTTATATTATAATTTAGGTTCCTGATAGAGGAGGTCGTCCTTCTGAACAAGCCCCACCGCCACCAGAAATGCCCTCATGGCAACAACGTTCTGCAGGCGCTCCTGGTGGTAGCGGCAGAGGACGAGGCGGACAAAACAGGGGCGGGCATGATAACTACTCGCGTGGCGGTGGGCATTTTAATCAAAGCCATGACAATCGTACTAGCAATTTTAATGATCACAGAGGCGGTGGCAATTACAGCCAACCAAACATGGGCGGTGGGTTTAACATCCAAACAAACTATGGCAGCAGCGGCAGCGTAGGCGGCTATAATGACCGCGGCTATGGTAATAGAGGTGGCAATAATTCGGGTGGCCGATCATATGAATCTTTTCAACACAATAAAATAACGTATGCTGATCAATACGTTCAAGATAATCAATATAATCAACAACAATATGGCGGAAGAGGTAGGGATAACGATAGCCCAAGAGGTCAGAGACGTGGTAGATCTAATTATAACAGAGGAAACTATCGATAATTATATTTTTCCTTTGCTTATAATTAACGTATTGATATCAAAACGTCTGTGTAAGCTTATCTCAATACAATGACTAATAATTTAATTATTTACCATAATTAACTACTATACTATAATATAGTAACATTATATATTAAAATATGAAATTTAATATCTAATAAAATAAACATGAATCACCTATCGACTACAATGATTTATATCACTAATGAGAATGCAATACGAAATGAATGTCATGGGGAAAATTGCAGTCTTGAAAAGGGTTGTTTAATAATACAATAGAAAAAAAATTGCACTTTAGAATATATAGACTTTATTTATTATAAATTGTTTTTGTTTGATTTAACATTTTTTTTTTTAATTTTAAAATTATTCAATATATTAATATATACAAATTTCCCAAACAAGTTACAACGAATACTTGACGAAATTATATAAAACTAGTTATAACCAAAATTCAAATCAGTAGTGAATTGAACGTGAGTGTGAATGTTTGTGTATTTAAAATATATTTCATAGACTTTTTGGTAAATCATGTGTGTTGTTCAGGGTTCTATGGCTAGCACCCAATATTCTACAAAATTGTAAGTCTATAAATCTTATATTTACTTTTTATCAGCAACAATATTACAATTTTCCTTTCAAATAATAAATCAATGTTTAATTATAAATTATTTAAAATTCACATAAAAATCATTGATCCAAAGGATTAAAAAAGTTAGAAACACTATTCACATTATTTGTATATTTACAATCTTTCATTTTACCAGTATTATTAATCGTAAGTTTTACTTCCTTCCCGTACGCCACAGGATTCAAAGCAATATGCATTTTTTTGGCTATATGATAATCTAAATGACTCTCAAATTCCGTTGTTGCTATTCTTTTTCCACATTCAGAACAACTTCGCATATTCTCAACATCTTTGCTTGAATCTTTCGATAAAAACGCTACAATGCTACAGTTATTATCTGAAGTATTCAATTTTCTCTTAACAGCCTTATTTTTAGTTC
Source organism: Nebria brevicollis (assembly GCA_944738965.1). Lineage (NCBI taxonomy): Eukaryota > Metazoa > Arthropoda > Insecta > Coleoptera > Carabidae > Nebria > Nebria brevicollis. The sequence continues at coordinate 3,292,051 of OX122906.1, forward strand.
CTTTTTTCTGTTTCGCAGGCGATTTGATAATTTGTTTAGGTTTAATAGCTTGGAAATTTGTTTGGAATATTTTTTTCTCCTCTTCCATTAATGTTACTGCCATATGGTGGTCCATATGCGAAATTAAATCATATTTAAGCACTTCTTGGTTACAAATTGAACAAATTTCTTTTAATATATCACTTGTACTACCAGTACTATTATCACTAACGGAAATACTATCAATTATATGATTAGTAGAATTATTTTCTTGATTTGAACAGCCTGCAGTTTCTAAATTAATTGAACTATCTACTTTATTTATGTTCAAAGAATTTGATTTAACAGTTTCAAATTTTTTAGCATAATTCATAAAGAATGATTTGCTAGTATCATTAATTTTCGAATTATTTATATCTGAATATTTCGACATAAAATCTGAAGAATTGCTATTATCAGAATCTTGAAAATCATTTAAATTTACAGATGGAAATTCTTTTTTATTTTTGAGTGTTTCTGTAAAATCTAATTCAATTGTTTTATCTAAATCATCATTATTTGGAGAACTACTTCGAAGTTCATTTATTGTTGTATCTAAATCAATATCAAAATAATCAGCATCTTCTTCGATTTCACTCATATTTATCAGCGAATTGTCTTCAATTGTCTCTATATTATAATTTTCGGTATTATTCGAAAAATATTTTAAAAGATTATTGCTTTGTTGAGACTTATTAGTAACTTGAGATTCCATTGATGGATTGTTTGTTTTTGAAACCGCTTTGAAAAACGTTGATATATCATTAAAATGTTTACAATCTTCAAATTTCTTCGCACTCAATCCAAGAAATTTGAGACAAAATGAACCATCCGATTTCTGTGTGAATCTTTTCAACGTTTCAAATACATCTTTCGCAATTTTTGTCCTATCATACGAGTTCAATGGCAGCGATTTCGAACCGTTTTTTTCGATTTTATTATCTTGCGCAAAACTCACAACAATCTGTTTGGCCCTGCGATTGTTTTCTTGCAAATCTTGTTCAAGGCGTTCTGATAATTCCTCGGACAACTCAGATAGCCAGTGTGTTACATCTGCATTTGTTTTCAACGCTGATTTACCGGGAAATTTTTTACAGCAGCCTATTGAACTGGATACTAATCTAGTTTCAACTGGCTCTAAATCGATTCCACGTCCAATATTATATAACCACAATCTAAAATTATTTTAAAACTAAAAATTGTTACACTTTTAACAAGTTATGTAATACGTACGCTGTTTTTTCATCATATCTTTTTAGCAATTCTCCTTCAGAAAAATTAGACAATTCACTCATGTACGTAATTTTTAATTCTTCTGACAAAGAAATACCGAATTTCCCACCTAAGCTTTTGATTTTCTTTAAAGGTAAACTTTTATACAATTCTGAAACTCCATCGTGCGGTAAAATAGTTTGTTTATTTGGTTTATGCATACCACATGCTAATTTAGCTAATATTTTATTGTGTGCTACACCAGCAGAACATCTATAACCTGTAGATAAATTTAAAAAAAAATAAAGTACATTCGTATTTTTAAATTTAAGTGCCTAAAACTAGCTTACCTGTTTTTTCGTAAACTGCAGCTCTAACTTCTTCAACTACAGCTCCACCCATCGCTAATTTTAAATTCTTATCACCGTTCAAGTGTTGATTGTATATATTATGCAAAAAATCAGTTGTTTCACAACCCACAACATGGGTATTTTTCAAATTATCTATTGTTAATTTTGTTGGATTTGATTCCAATTTTTGGTTGACGACTTCCGTTATATCTAAATAAGCTTCATCAACAGACGCTCGTTGTAGTAATGTTGTAAATGTTTGTAAGACTTCAGCCACTCGTTTCCCTGCTTCACGATATCTGTAACATATTTAGAAATCATCAAAAATATTAAGAGAAATTTAATTTATATAGGCGACTGTAATATTATAATAGATAAATAATATAATTTGAAACAATAATTAATCTTATATAATTATATAACAGATTCGTTTTAAAATCTCTTAACAAAGGCATTTCAATAATTCAGTGATACGCCGCTCTGGTGTTACATTTTTAAACTAATCTATCACCCAGGGAACAATACTAGTATAAGATGGTTAATACAAAAGCGATATTAGTATCAAATGTTCGTTAATATACATAGAATATGTCAGTATAAGTGATATATTTTGACTAAACATTAATTTATTACTTTGTAAGATCAGCCTTTCCTCTAACATTAGGTACTTTCACTAACTGAATACTTGGACATATTTTCTTGGCCTCATTTCCCCTCATATGTCTTGTTACCCCTTGATCTCGAGCTGGATAATTAACAGCAATTATCCTGTGGAAAATAACAAATTTTATATGTATCTGCCGCAGACTTCTATTATTTTTAAGCTGACTTACCCGCCTCCCTGCCAAGCATTGTACTGTACGACTGCTATAGGCTTCCCTATTAAACGTGCATCAATTTTTTCTTCAACTTGGCAATAAAAACAATCCATATCTACTAAAACTATTACACGCTCAGTATCCGTTGCCATTTTTCACAAACAAACTCTTAGTAACAGTTATACAATTTTTGCTTAGAAATAATATTCTTCATGTTATGTATAAAAAAATATTTATTTTTAAATATGTACAATAAAGTTTACATAGTGCGGGAAAAATAAGCGTGCTTTAACCCTAGTTTATCGTAATTGAATACCAATCAGGATTATTAATTTATAATTATCTTTCACGGCTACTACAGTAGCTAATTGTTTCACAACATCAAACAGTCTTTACTTGTGCTTGAAATTAAAATAATTAAAACTTCAGAAAATAATCTTCAACTGTGTTTTTCTGTTTTCTTTAAACTTTGTTTAAAGTGTTCTAGAGTAGAATATAGACTTGACGTGGAGTCGTAAAGGAGCGGTGAAGAAAAACGCAGGCTTTGTTTATTAGCTGTATTTCTGCTTAAATTTACTCATGTTGAGTAAAAAAAAGCATATGCTGAATTCATCCTAAAATAAATTGCATTCTAACCAACATTTCTTAACTGTCAAATTATTTTTTATAATAGCAAAACACGAATTTGCTAAACAAATATAATAGATTTTCAGAACATGCCATCGAAAAAGAAAAAATATAACGCTAGATTTCCTGCAGTAAGTTCAAAAAACGTCTAGTATTGTGCTTGTTTTATTTCGTTAACTTATCCTAGGGTCGCATAAAAAAAATTATGCAAACAGATGAAGAAGTTGGCAAGGTAGCCCAGGCAGTTCCAGTAATTATCTATATCCTTTTTATACTATTATTATTGGAGTAAGAAATATGACATTTTTAGGAGTCATGGTAACATGTATACTGTCCTAAGCACTCTAAATTATTTCATTGCGCATAATGGACCGAGAGTTATTTTATATTTAAATACTAAATTTGGGTAATATGTAATATAACAAATGTCCAGAGGTGGATTGATTGAAATTTGATTATAATCCACCGCCTTAAAATAAAACTTGAGATAATTGAAATAAATTACACTTGAATATCCTAAATTATGTCGGAATTATAGTGTTATAACTGGGTCAACTTTTTGTATATCGAATCGATTATACATAGTCGATTTGATACTTCTCAAGTATATGTGTAGTTGTTTCTAGGATAAAACATTTCAGGGTTAAATTAGCTTGTATTCTTCTTAAAAATGAAAAAAAATTTTTTTGTCGTTTCCGTATAAATTTTCTACTAGCTGATTGAAGGTCTTTAATTAGTATTAAATTGCGTATACATTTCCTTAATGAGATATACCTCGCACATTAGAACTTTTCGTTGAGTCATTATTAACGAAATCGGCACAAATCACGCAAGCAAGAAATGCAAAAACATTAACACCGTCACATATGAAACAGTGTATACTATCGGAAAATCGGTTCGATTTCTTAAAAGATCTCGTAAAAAACATACCTGATGCATCAACACAAGAGGATTCCGAGTATGCGATGCCAAACGATCCAGCTTGTTTGGAGCCCACGCTCATTCCAACACCAATATTCGAAGAAATTGATTTCAAACCGAAATTCTACGTTGAACAAGGCACCAGTAAAGAGACGACGGTCATACAGTATGGATCGCCAGCGAGTAAAGAAGGTGAACCGCCAAAAGTTGATTTTTCCATTCAAAGTTTGGTCAAAAAAGAAATCAAAACTGAGACGGAACCGACCATTCACATTGACTTAACAGATATTGTTCGTCAACCACCTACTGATGTTCCGCCTTTAATACCATTAACGAGAAGTCATTTATATGAACATCAAAATACTAACGATAGTCTTTGTATCGATGAAGACTATGATAACTGATGAGTAATTGTAAAACAAAATTAAGTATTTTTATAATATACACTTTAAAACATTTTATATCTGCTGTATTACAGCATGGTAAAAATTACAAAAAAAAATAATTGCAAAAACAAACTATCCGTAGGTATCATACATTCAAAGTAGTCGACGTAATATTATTATAGGTGTTTATCAAACGGGAAAAGTTTGTTGAAACACCACATCATATTGCTTATACGTATGAAGTATTTAATACTTCAGTAACTAATACAATATTTTTAAATTCATCTCAATCGAAAGTCAATAAGTTACCACTGTTTTTGATTTGCGTATCTCTTGTATCAATTTTAAATTAAGTAGAGTACGTATTTATTTTTAACCTCTAAAATTATCATTTAATTTTTCAATAGGTATACTACTTATAATAAATTATTTAATATTAAAACACAAAATGTGTTTTTTATTCAAGTAGAAATCAATTGGATTTTAATATGTATATAAAACTAAAAAAATAAATGTTTTAATTTTTAACAAAGCTTTATTTTATTCTATTATTGTTATTTAATATAAATATTACATTATTTATTATAAATGCACACAAACTATATAGAAATACAACAAAACGGCTCTAAGTTCATTGTGATTTTATACTAATGTAACGCTCAGCTTAAATGAAATTAAAATTGGTTTAACAATGGCTCTAACTATTATCAAACAAACGTACTTTAATATTAAGGGAATAAAATTGTTTTAATTATCTGGTGTTGCTCACGTCTTAATGAATTTTGAATATTATAAATGGTGTAACTAAGACCGAAATTTGTCGAATTTAAAATATTTGCCGCAATTAATGTACGCTAAAGTCAATTATTATAATAAAACGATTATTGTTATTGTTTACGTGTATGGGGTCATCATAGTTATTTCATATATAAATGCGATAAAATATCTATTTGATTGCAAAAATTGTTGCAGTTTTCGTTGTTAATCCACAATTTGCGCATCAAAATAATTGAAAATCACCGAGGTAACCTGTTGTACAAATTGAAGGATACATTGAATAAAAGTTATAAAAATATTTTATTTCAATTTTAGGTAAAAAATATTACATTAGTAACTTATATATATAAACTGTACAAATATTTTTTTGTTAGTACAATAATACCTAAAAGAATGTACGATTATTGCATTATTATACTAATACATAGAAAAATCGTAATGAATTTGATTACTTGTGAATATTACGCAAACTTACACAATATTATTAACTATTGATCTATATCTATACATTAACTTAACTAATGTTAAATATTGCATTTTAATGATTTTATATAAATTATAAATACTGATAATGTTACTTGTATCCATAAAATACAAAACTAGTTGTCATAGCAAGTAAAAATTTAAGAGCTCCAATATAACTATTTAATATCTACAAGTACTGCAATTTTTACATATTACTTAAATAGTTCAAATATCTTTAATTAAAACTAAAATGACAAAAAAGTATTCACTATTTAAAATAAATTACTAACTTAGAATGGAAATAAATGAAATGTATTAATTGCCAAAATCCGTTTTTACATTTAACATTTAACTTCTTAACGGACATTGGCACAACTGTGTACTTTTGCTTAGTATGATTAACCTTAACTAATAAGATGTTAAATATTCATTCAGATGAGTATGTTACTCAAACATGGTTTTTAAACAAGAAACGTTATACTAGCTTAATTCGTTTCCTTCATACAAACTCTCACACATTTCTAGCAACCTTAGTACGGGATTTATATTATAGGGAAACAACTGTTTATTAACCAATCGACTAATCTGATGCCGTAACCTTATGAGCACTGTCATCGTTTCATCCAACTCATTTATTGACCTTGCAACAATTGCCCCAGACATTGTTTCGCAACTCAAAACGAACGACGACCAATTCCGGCGTAAATATTTCAAAAACCGTAATAGATACAACAGAAAACAAGTCTCATTACTGACCAGATAATCGAGCAGCACATCCGAGTCGTGGCTGACGATTTTCAAGAACTCAACAAACGTAAAACTCGGATTTAACATCGCGATCAAATCAGGAAACACCGAATTACGATAATATATACCGACCGTTATATCTAGCGTACAAACCATTGATTCAATCATATAGTCGTCTTGATCGCTAAATAAATGAATTAAGATTTTCGAAAACGTTGTCTCCGGATGGAATTCCAAACTATTCTTAATAAACACGTCTAATTTCTTCAAAACATCTCTAATCGATCGTTCAATGAGCTGCATATCTTGATAAAAATCATAATCATCACTACCGATACTAGAATCCGAGCTATCACATCGCGTTTCTTTTACAGTGATCGCAACTGATTTTAAAACCAGCAACACCATTTTTTGGAGCAACGTTTTATCAGTGTTCGGTTGTGATGGTTCAGTACTAGTGATAGTCCCTACAAAACTATTAACAGTTTGTCCCTCGCTTCGTCGATATGGCAAACTGTCTAGTAACCGGAAATCTTTCACGTAACGTACTATTAAATGTGCTAAAGCACATGTTTCTTCTGGTAGCATATCTTGCAACGCTAGCGTACTACCGTAGCATAAGACTTCGTTAAATAAAGATAACAATTGGCGCCATACGATTGCGGGTAGGGAATGATTTAATAAACTAATGAAATGCTCTAAATGCGCGTAGAATGGTTTCGTATCAACGACACTCAAATTCGCTTTCACCGAAATGATACTTTCCCATAATGATAAAAACGTTAAAACGCAATTTTGCGATTGCGTTGTTGGATTTTGTTGGATTAGAATTTGAATGTTTTTGATTAAATTGGGCCATTTTGATTCGAGGCTTTTTATTATAAGACCTTTGATACCGGAAGTATCAAAGCTTTCATGGTCGGTGAAAGTAACGGTGGAGCATGTTTGATTTATTTCTATATTCATTTCCGTTTCTTGTAGACGACTTGTACTCGCGCCTTCACCTGAATTCGTTTCGTTCTCTTCTAGCACGTGAATATCAACATCTTTCCATTCCACGACACGTTTTATGACCTCTAAACTAAAGTTCATTTTGATATAGTCAACTGGTTCTTGTGCTAGGTAACCGACGATTGTCTCAAGCCATTCGTTGTTGATGTTAGTTTTTGCCATAATCAAAAAACTAGCGAGTACTCTAGCTGATAAATAGTTAACGTATTTATTTCTTACGCTACCAAGTTCGATCATTTGATCAATTAAGTTTTGCTCGTTTCTCACTATATAGTCACATATATCGCAAATACGTGAACATATGTGGCCTTTGTTGTTTTGTTTTAAATAAACATCGAACAATAGTTGTAAACTAGAGAGGAATTGTAGAGTTTTCGGTACAGGCCATTCAGCAAGTGTAGCCGGACGGGAACCATCGATTCGATGCGCTTCAAACGGTTTGCGTAGCGTAGTTTCAGAAACACCGCATAGACAATGCTTAATCAAACTGTTTTGCAAGTGAACAATATCATCGTTGCGATCTAGGTGATTTGGAAATGAGTTCGGAACGATTTGATCATTAAAGTCAAGCTTTTGAATCCGAGCTGCTTGAGGATTGCTCACAGCGACATTCGGCACCATTTGAATACAATTCTTCACTAGTTTATGTTCGGCAGTATTAAACATATTTGTTGTTAAAAAGTGACTATTTTCAGTAAACGGCGGCGGTAAATTCACTTGTTTCGGCACATTATGCGTGACACTGAAATCGGAACATAACGACAAATGTACGCCGTTTTGATTTCCGACTGGGTAATTTGTACTTAATGGAACGTTTTCGTGTTCGTTTCGTAGCACTGGTGCACTTGTTGAACTGCCACCAAACACTGGTAACGTCCTATTCACTAACACTGCATTCGCGTTCTGTTTGTGGAGCATTGTTGCGTTTAAGTCGACATCGTGGTTTATTGTTGTTGGCAGTGTGAGATGCAATCTAGATAGATCAGTTCGCATGATGGTGTCGTTGTTGTGTAGGAAATCAGTTTCATCTCGATCGTCGTCCTCGTCTGAAATACGTTGCTTCTTCTTGACTGGCTGTTCAGAAGCCATTTTACGATCGCGATTTCGCAGAACCATTAGAATAGTAGTTGTCGTACACACAAATCAAGAATGTATCAGCCAAATCGATATGCAATGTAGTTTTCCTAAAATAAAGTCAAAGATTTGATTGTAATTAAAAGTTAGAATGTTGTTGTTAGTAATGGGAAATAATTATCAACCTGCTGGACGTATCTACAAACAGTAGCAATATTCGTTCACATAAAATAACAGTATCCATAGGAACAAAACACTTTTGTTTATTAAGGAGAAACTTATATTACTAACATATAATATGTTTGAGTTGAAGGTTTTGTTTTAAAACATAAATAATACATACTTATAGAAAATTTCTGATTACTGTCGTCGCACATTATTTTGAAGTTCACGTTCATCCAAGCACTATATCTATTTGTATGATAATATTTTCTTCTCTCATATATTGTTCTTCACGTAAACGTTATTATAATTATATGATTTGATATGTAATTAAAAGAAATATACTATTTCAAAATAATAATAGTTTTCCATACACACAACTCCATTGCGTACTTTAACTCTGAAGTCAAGTAAATATTTAAAATAATGACAAAACTAAATAAGGATTGATATCATTTGATATTAGCGTGTAAATAAAGTACAAGCAAAAATAAGAAAGATGCTATTTTGTGAAAGGTCACAAATGTACAGTATTCTAGATATTTATTTATTTATAGTTGTATTTTTCACATTTTTGACTAGTTCCACTTTTAGGTAGTCAAGAATTTGTAACGTTGCCAAGCTTATCAAAAACAAGTATATTTTTATTTAAACGAATACTGATCTGCTACTATAATTAACTAATTAAAACCGCATTGCATCTTCTAGTTCTTATGAAAGGTTGTTATATAATTATTCAGCATGTGCAATTTTAATTAAAAACAAATAACGTAATGTTAAAATACAATGCGAAACACTGTAAGAGACAAAGTACGTAACACAGGAGAAATGTTTGAGAGTTCATCCTAAACATCTTGCCTTGCACATATTAAATACTAGAATTATTTATACAGTATAAAACCTTAAATAAAAATACTTAAGGGCAACAATTTGAAATTATAATGGACATAAATATATATTTATAAGTTAACTTTCGCCTTGCGCTATGCAATTCGTAAATTCCATATCGTTTTCTTGTTGTATCGAATAGATTATTTAAGGTGTGGCCATTGACATCGTACAGTTGCATTTTCAATAGACATTGATTTTAGTTTACATTGGTAGATGGCTGTAGCAAAACGCTGTAATTTTCATTTAAATTTAATTTTACCTCTATAATATTCCAATGTTTTTTGCACAAATGAGACAGATTGAATTTTCCATCATTTTTTTCTTTGTATAAAATATTCAGTTAGTATTCAATATATTGAAATGCAGTCAACATTCAACACAGCAGTCAATAAACACGGGGGGGTGTAAGATGGCTACCTAAAAGTAGTTTGATGTGCTTTAAATGACAAAAACTAGTTCATTATGATAGTTTGAATATAAAATCAAGAGGTAAATTTGTGTTTTGTACATTGACAATATGTATTTGATAATTAACGCTGTGAAATGGATCATTGTAATTTTCTTGCGTAGCAAAATAATATTTAGGTTAAATTAACGACATATTTTGTATTATTAACACTAGCTTCAGTAATATTAAACTGAATATAGTTTTAAAAATACTATATTTATTCATGGTTCTTGTAGGTGTGCTCATGACTTTTATATTAATAATAAATTAGAAGTCATCTGCTAAAATGATACACCCAGTTCTACTTAATATCCTGTCGTATTTACATTCATTTTTAGCATTATTTTTGTGATATAATCGCAATCGAATTCTGTAATTGATATTTTCGAACTTGTTACCTGTTGTGTGTTTTAATAATGTTAAATCATTGATTGGTTGAAGTGTGGCATATAATTTGGTGATATGTGAATTGTGTATATAGTTGGTAAATTGATTGTTGCAGAAAAATGTACTACAATTTCTTGTTGATCGATGTGTGATTCAGCTGTAAGTACGGGGGCCATGCCAGGCGTGACGGGGGAACGCCGGCTTCGGCAGCTCGAAGCATTGTTTCTGGGTGGCCCTGTACAAGGCCGTGGTCAAAGTTTTAGCATTGAAACACTCATTGATGTACTACTTATATTGTACGACGAATGCTGTAATTCGAATCTACGACGAGAAAAAACAGTTTCCGAATTTATTGAATTTGGTAAGTTCGAAATAATATATATATATAAATATACCACAATATAATCTATAACACACCCACAATTACATATTTTTGTAAAAATCTCGAAATCGAATTTTAACATATTTTCTTTTTTACTACGTATAAGTAAAAAAATTCTTTTGGAACATACATGAATCTACATTAACTATTAACACCGTGTCTGTATGTACGTATAAACGTATACAATATATATTAAGAAAAGTTTTCTAAACTAACTCTCCCCTTCTATCTATATTCTCTGAATTTCATTACTTATAACGAAATTTATTTGTTGTTAAGAATATAATGATGTAGGACAAAATACGTAGTCAGTAGAGATACTTTTAATATTTCCTTACGATATATTATAAATCGCTCAATCGTTATCAAATACCAGATTAATAACATTTTAAAAATATATAACGTACCTATATTGCACCTTCTAACATTTAAATCAGACTGTATAGACGGTTTAAACAAAAATTTCGTCGTATTATCGGCGTCTTTAAAAAAGACCGTTATTGGTAATGTGACATTAATGGCGTTCGGATATTTTGAATAGTTTTCTTTATAGGTTATACGTATTATATAGAAACTATATATTTTCGATAATAACCAGTAGACAATTTTGTATGATATTTCTCTGTAATCTTGGTTGGTAATTTTTATTGTAATTGCTTACTGTAAACACAGAGATAGAATAAATATAGATGGACAGCAGCTAGATTTTTAGAATCCTTTATAGTTGATTCAAAATCTAGCTCGTTCATCTTAACCATAGAATCAGAGTAAATTGTATCGAGTTCTGGCAATTTTATTTAAAGCTTTGTGGTACACTCTTAATTATATATGCAGTACATTTAAATAAATATATACAAATAAAAAACAAGTTATATATAGCATATTGTACGGTTTACCGTCATCAGACATCTACTACTAAACGTATATTTCAATATATAAAATCATAACTTTTATAAAAAATACAAAAAAAAAATATATTAAAATATCTAGCAAGTATGTATATTTTTTAGTCAAACCCGTCGCATCATGTGTAAAAATATTACGTTTGACGCGGGAGGATTTCGAAATAGTAAAAGTAATAGGTCGCGGCGCTTTCGGCGAAGTGTGCGTTGTGAAAATGCGCGGTTCCGATAAAGTATTCGCAATGAAGATTCTTAATAAATGGGAAATGTTGAAGCGAGCGGAAACAGCTTGTTTTCAAGAAGAGCGCGACGTTTTAGTTTTTGGTGATCGACGATGGATTACAAATCTCCATTACGCTTTCCAGGACGATTCCAATCTAGTAAGTCATCATTTCTTTAGAATTTGTGACCACAAATTTAAAAACCATTTCATTTCCACTTCATTTCTTATACGCATATTTTGATCATCATAAGATTTGATTCATATTGTCAAATTTTATTTTAGTATTTAGTAATGGATTACTATTGTGGTGGAGATCTTTTAACGTTACTTAGTAAATTTGAAGACAGATTACCAGAAGATATGGCTCGTTTTTATATAGCAGAAATGGTTTTAGCTATTGATTCAATACATAATTTACGTTATGTCCATAGGTAAAACAAAAGATACATTGATTATTTAGACTTGATTTAATTGTAAATTATTATTTAGAGATATTAAACCAGATAATGTTTTACTTGATGCCAACGGGCATATACGTTTAGCCGATTTTGGTAGTTGTTTAAAATTAAATGAAGATGGTACCGTTCAGTCTAATGTAGCTGTAGGCACACCAGATTATATTTCACCTGAAATTTTACGAGTAAGTGTTCAAGTTTTTTTTTTTATATACTATTTTATTCATTGATGTATGATTTATAGGCTATGGAAGATGGTCAGGGGAAATATGGTCCAGAATGTGATTGGTGGTCTTTAGGTAAATTAAAATTATTTTTTACAATAATTTGTACAATTGTTATTATGTTTATTGTTATTATAGGTGTATGTATGTATGAAATGTTGTATGGTGAAACGCCATTTTATGCCGAAAGTCTAGTTGAGACTTATGGGAAAATCATGAACCATAAGAATTGTTTTGATTTCCCAACTGATACGTGTTTTGATGTTACCGATGAAGCGAAAGATTTAGTGCGACAATTAATATGTAGTTCTGATTTTCGGCTGGGACAAAATGGAATTCAAGATTTTAAGGTATTTGAAAACAAATTGGTCCGTAGCACGGACGAGCTACTAAGCCTGTATTAGCGTGCTATTTGTATGATATTTTTCGCTAATACAGGCTTAGTAGCTTAGTGCTACGGACCATTGATTTTAGCATCTATTTATTTGCTGGAGAAATAAATATAAGTTCACATTTTAGAACATTTATGATATTATTGTTATATTCTATAATTTAATGTTGTTACAGAATCATTCTTGGTTTAGTGGTGTTGATTGGGAAGGAATCAGAGATAGTACAGCTCCATACATACCAGAGGTAATTAATTTAATATCTAGTTTAAATCGCGAATAAAATTTTAAAATATACAAAACAAATATGTTTATTAAATATTACAGGTATCTAGTCCTACTGATACATCGAATTTCGATGTAGACGATACTGATATTAGATTATCAGACGCTGTACCACCTACAGCAAACTCAGCATTCACTGGACTTCATTTACCATTCGTAGGGTTTTCTTTCACTCAAGGAAGGTAAGAACATTTTTTTCATACAAAATATATAACCAACAAGTACGTATCATTACAATTCTAACATATTAATCACATATAATTATTATAGTTGTATATCTGATTTGGGTAACATTTCAACATTCTTAACAACACAAGTCCACGGCCCAACAATAATCAAACCAGTGCCACACGATAACGCCGAAACTGAACGAAAAATGTCACCAGATGGCACACGAAAACTACAAGACGAAATCAACGTCTTAACGAAACGTAACTGTGAATTAGAATCGCAGTTACGAAGTTTCGAATCAAATACAAGTGGCAAAGAAATGCATATTGATACCCTGGATGGGTCTGAAACGTCGAAAGTCCGAGATTTGGAGAAAATCGTACGGATTTTGAAGCAAGAAAAGGAAGAAGCGCAGAAAGAGAAACAGGATTGTCAAGAGAAACTGAAACTGCAAGATAAAGAACTTAAGGATGCGTTGTGTCAGCGTAAACTAGCGATGGCTGAGTATGCTGAAGTCACTGATAGACTTTCTGAATTAAGGCAACAAAAACAAAAATTGTCACGGCAGGTAAATAGGTTTACATTTTTTGTTAAATTATAATTTTCTAAAATTGTTTATTTTTAGGTCCGTGATAAAGAGGAAGAATTAGAAATAGCAATGCAAAAAGTTGATTCGCTACGACACGATATACGCAAAGCGGAAAAGTTACGTCGCGAATTAGAAGCACGAATAGAAGAAGCTATCGCTGAGGCTGGTAAAGAAAGAAAACTGCGAGAACGCAGTGAAGAATATTGCCGACAAATGCAAGAAGAGAGTGATAGATTAAGAGTACGTAGCGCTGTTGTAGAAGGAGCAACTACTGTTAGAGGTGATCAACAAGAAGTGCATCGGCTTAAACAAGACCTGGAAAAATTAGAAGTAACATTTTAATCTTATTAGAAATTAAAGATGTTTATTTTATTATTGTTTTAGGTCCAGTACAATGAAAGCTTAACACAACAACAAACACGTTATAATATGGAGTTATCGACATTACGGGATCAACTTCATGAAGCCGAAAATCATCGTGATCTGCTAGAACGCGAGGTAAGATTAGAAGATAAACTAAAACTCGAAAATTGTATAGTTTTTATTGAATTATTATATTACGCTTCTGTACTTGAATTTATTATTTACCTCAGTTATTATATATTGTTTTTGACAATTCATTAATATAGGTACACATCATAAAGGAAAAGTTGGACGCGACACGGTTAGAAACAATAAACGATTCGGAACTTACGATTGCTGAATTATCGCGACGTCACGAACGAGAAAAAGCTCTCCTTATCGAAGAAAATATAAAACTTATTACTGATATCGATGCTGTGAGTATCCATAACAATCGGTTGGATATTTGCTTTCCCAAAATATGTAACAGACAATTTATAACTTTTACCGCTTTCATATTTACTATTTAACAGCATTTTGATCTGACTAAATTATTATAGTATATTTTGTATAAAAACGTGCTATTTTTAACCAAATTGTTATTCATTTGATATGGTGCATCACTATTTTAATAAAGTCAAGAAAGCTAACATGCTTCTTAAAGTATATATAGAGCTATAACGATATTAATGTGACGTCACAACTAATTTGCAAGATAGAATTTTAATATTCTGTCGTATATATTTGACCGACAGAGTAACAGACTAGTGACGTCATAACCTAGCTTGCCTCTGACTAAAATAACGAATAGTATATTTTAACAACTTACATTGAAACACGAGGAATTACACTTTCATGTTATCTTAGATATATATAATTGTTTTATTTATTTTTTAATAATAATAGGCTAGATTTTTTTTCATTTTCTACTATTAATTTTATTTCAAGTAATTTTTAGTTATTATTAAAATTTGTATTGGTTATGTGTACTGAGTTTTAATTACGTCTATTGAGAATTTAATTTGTGTGTGAGTAAAGAATATGAACAATTGTATGTAAAAATTTATAGTTGACGGAATCTGTGGGACGGTTAGCAAGTGAACGCCAAGCATTAGAAGGAGAATATGATGAATTACGAAATAAAAAAGATGCCATTGCACAATGGGAGAACCAGATAAGTGAAATCATACAATGGGTTAATGATGAGAAAGATGCTCGAGGATACCTGCAGGCGTTGGCGACCAAAATGACGGAAGAACTCGAGTGCTTGAAACACACTGGTAAAATAATTATAGGAAATTGGTTTGATTGAAAAGTTAATCCTAATTTTGTACAGGTGTGTCTAATCAAGTAGCTGGTGGGGATAAGAATTGGCGTAACCGCCGGTCGCAGAAACTCGATAAAATGGAGCTGTTGAATCTTCAAAGTAGCCTGCAGTCGGAGCTCCAAGCCAAGCAGACTATTAGTGAAGATTTGTCTAAAACGAGATCAGAACTTATTGCTGCTCAAAAGTAAGACTATTTTGTTTTATGAACCATATAGAAAATTATATTATACAGAATTTAATTTTATCTATGCGTAATTATTTGTTTAGGGAATTGAGAGACTTTAGACAGAGATACGATACTATAGCAATGGATGTTAAGCGTAAGGAGATTCAAATCAGGGAACTTCAAACAAGACTTGAATCAGGCGAAGGATGTAAGTACAGTTTTCAGTATTTTCTCAGTGAATATATTTTTCTTATTTATTTTATTCGAATGCATAGTTATTAACTTGCCAAAAATGTATACTCGATTTTATTTTTGAATAATTTTAAGGTTTGAAAATACTAAGTATGTTATATATTTTTTTATGAATGCTCCATCTGCATTAGATGAAGCATTTAGAATTTTATTTAGATTCAAAAACTACTAGATATTTTATATAATTGTTATTTTCTTTACGATCTACACAATTATTTTGTGTATATACGTACAATATTTGTATTATGTGTTTACACTTTCCACTCATACTTGCATTTGCATAATTTGACTCAAAAAACGATCTTCTTTTAAGATTTTTTATAGTTATATATATAAAAAAAACATTTTCGAACCAATAGTCAAGTATAACATATTATTTTTTGAGTGGAAAGGGTTTATTGGGTGATTAGTCATCTAACATCAAATATTTGGGTTCCTTACACAGTCGGTTCCTGGTTACGGCATCTGCCCTTGCTCATCGGAGTTACATCTTGTATATGGGGGATCATGCTTCTTCTTCTAAAACTGTACTATTAATTGTAAACCACCCCCCCACTCTCACTCATACATATATACACAATTAAAACAATTTAAGTTGTCAATTACCAATTTTACTTAATTGAAAGCAGTACTTTACAGTATGGCCGAGATCGACGAACATTTTTGGATCTGACTTGAACGAATTGATACGACCGTGAAAAAAAATGTGATAAAAAATGCAAATTTAATTCTTGAAACCTTATGATGTTAATGCTGGTTTGCCAAAGACAATGTGACATTAAACTTTTATTTTCACTGTCAATTTGTATATAATAAACTTTTGTATGAAGTTTTAATAACAATTATATTATTTTTAACCATTAAACTTAATAAGACATGCAGTTTTGGTTATTATTGCATGATAATAGAGCAAGAACTATTTCCAATGCCAGTGCAATCCAACATGTGTTTCGAACCTCTATTTCATTCATGCCGTATAAATCAATCAAATACATTCATATTTTAGAAAATGTGATTGTAATCATATAGCATTTAACTTAGCATGTAGTTTATGCCAAATAGTGCATTGACTGTTTGGTTACAATCTTTATTTTCCATAAAGAATTACATATTGATATTTTGATTAGTAAACATATTAATAATTAATTATTAGTTTTATTGACGCTAGAGTATGCTTTCTTATTCCTTATGGAATATAGTGGTAATAACCATCCTATTATAGGGTAGTGACATTTGTTTATTTTTAAACTACAAGAGAATAAGAACTCTCACTGTAGTTTTAATGCAAGAACACTCTTGAAAGAAGCCAGGGTGTATATCAGTTATCTTCACAGTTTTATTTTCGCGCACGAAATTATTAAATATTCTTAGTCAAATATAACGTTTATTTTACGTAGCGGATATGTAAAATGGACTTGTTACGTCTTTAATATGTTTACTGGTTAGCATAACATGGAAAACGGACACAGTTACTGAACTCTAACAATTAGTATAGAATTCACATTTTATCTATTTAATTACACTTTCTGATTGAACATATCTTAGGACTTTTTAACTGGGAGTTTAATGTTAAATGTACTAAATGGGGTTGAGAGTGGGGACGCCAATATACTGTAATGGTTTGGTATTTTATATACGGGGACACATTTAATACTTGTTACACATAACACAAACATAAGTGAGCACACGCTAAAATTGTAGCAGGTAGCCAGAGTCCAGCCTCGAGATTTACCTCGAGGTCCTATCCATGAAGACATATACTACTAGTTCCATCGTCCGAGATGTACTACCCACAAGCACCTAAACACATGATCAGATACGTATAGAAATGTTGGTGCGGCAAGCACGATGGTAAATTACGCTGTCGTAAATAATAGCACAGTACAAGTTAAATCGACTGAATCAAAAAATGCAAATATGGCCAAGAAGAGTCGACAGAAATTATTTTCAAAATAACTGATGCTTCTCGTTGAACGAACACCTATTTGCAATAGTATCTGTTATAGATTTAGAAAAGGTAGTAAAATATTTTTGAGAAGTATTCGTATATCATTTTTACATGTTCCAATGTGGCCACATTCATTCATCCGAGTACGTCTTATTCGTTTCCTATTATGTTAGTCTACAAGTAAAATCATCATACAAATTGTTTTTATTAACAACTCATTTGTAAACATTTTTCAATTAGATAAACTAACATTTCTGTGGAAATATATACTAACAACGACCCATAACATTGCTACTGCATTTTACTTACTACAGGAACACACTACACTGTATTACAACTAAAATACAAAAAGGTCTAAAATGTACATATTTTTAACACTATAATGTGTATCTACGATAAGGATTATTTTTTTGAAGTAAATTATGGTTTTATGAGAAGACAATTTTTTTTGCTTTATGCATTTTTAAACAGTAAAATAGTGAGTGCAATATTTTTTTAAAAGTGGATTATTTATTAATAATTACTAATAAATTAGAAAAAGATTATAAGGAATTTTGGTTTTGTTAATATTATGAAGTATAATAAGTTAGAAAGTACGCAGTAATTTTCTTAGTTAGTTGTTTGCTAATCATATCTTGCTATGGTGTTGATTTATTTGCTATGGAGATTTAAGTAAGCAAATACAAAAAATTGGCTCATCTCTTTCGCAAATAACATAGGTCGTCATTCCGCCAATACTGAGATGTTATGACCAAATTAGACAAATATTTGATTTTACAATTGATTATCACTTTATTTCGATAAAATAATTCAAATAAAAAATAACACTCTTTTGAACACTCATCCCCCATTGTTACACGCAGCTACTGGATTCTCATCAGAGAACTGGTTACAAGAAGCACCGAATGGTTCGTTGAAATTTTCATAGAATTATTAACAATTTGGTGCTAGATTTGGATTTCAGGCTGTCTGAGTGATAAACGAGCTTTGTGTTATATCCATTCATATGTTATACTTTATATATATGTGTGTTTCTCATTTTCATTTATTTGTGTTTCAGCTTTCAATTTTGTTTTTTATTGAATGATCTTTCTAATTTGTTTGTATTTGTTGATTTTGAACATTTCGCTTTTTTGAATTAATTTCACTGTTTACGTCATGTTGAAGTTTTCATCCTAAGAAAAGAGAAACTGTGAATAATGCTTATTTTAGAAATACTATTATATAGTTGTTTTATATTACACAAATCTAAATTACACTGGGGGTGATAATATTTTCAATAAAATACTTGCGTGTCTTATATATTGCGACGGCTATATAATAAGAATCGCAATTTCTAAAAAAAAAGTATTTATTTTTTCTTTTTTCTATAGGTACCTGTATATAAAATATAAAATGTCTATTAACTGTATCTATAGTTTAGATATATCTTGAGGTGCATTTATAAAACTAATTTATTTCTATAAACTATTGAGAAGCTACTTGAAGATTATTGCCAATTCCCATAGTGAGACATTTTATATTTAGGATGTTCTTGTATATGGTAATGTCATCTCGTTCCTTGCTTGGTTAAAAATTTAAGTAATTTTGACAGTTTTGACAATACACAATAATTGATAAAATTTCGATATAGTAATTTTAGATTTTTTTCTAAATAGTAATTTAATATAAAATTTTATTCAAATAATATATACTCTCTATTAAACCACAATAAAACTTATGCTATTAGAAAAGCCAATAGAATATTGCATTAGTAACCAAATGCCTTATGTGTTATCATGAATATTTTATAAACAAGGGAATATGATATTTGATTTAATTCTCTCAAGAAGATTTCAGTCAACTGTCAATTTTACGTTGTAATTTCCGTTGTATGTTTTACAAACAAATATGTGTTTTAAGTTAACTAATACATAAATCAATCAAATCACTCATACATTGGTCATGTGTTTATTTAATTGTTACAGTTTTGGAACGGCCATCATCTCAGATGTCATATTTAGATCAATTTTTAAAGGAGACTAATTCAAACCAGCAAGTACAGCAGGCAATACAACCGTTTGAAGAACAAACGGCGCCGTCGTTGTTATATCATAGTGGCTCTATTGAAAGTGAAGAAGGCGATATTGAAGATAATAGAGCATTATCATTCACAAGTTCGAAAAGTAACTTATCTGAAATGAGTCTGGTTAGTTC
Source organism: Nebria brevicollis (assembly GCA_944738965.1). Taxonomy (NCBI): domain Eukaryota; kingdom Metazoa; phylum Arthropoda; class Insecta; order Coleoptera; family Carabidae; genus Nebria; species Nebria brevicollis. The sequence goes on from OX122906.1 coordinate 3,312,196, forward strand.
ATTATTCTTTATAAATATCTAAGTATATATTTTTCTTATATAACTAAGGATCAATGAATATCAGAATCAACAATGGAGTCTTATTTTTATTTCATAACTAAGTAATCATATGTAAGGTATATTTTAAATTGATGGGTGGGAATAATAAAATTAAACTCAGTTTTTAGTTAAAATTTATATAATATGATTTTTTTCCAGCATGATCAACAATCTCCACTTACAGTAAAACATAAGTCACATCAATTTTTAGTTCGAACATTTTCATCCCCAACAAAATGTAGTCATTGCACTTCTCTAATGGTAGGCCTTATGCGACAAGGTATGGTTTGTGAAGTATGCGGTTTCACCTGCCACACAGCTTGCTGTAACAATGTACCAGTGCTATGTCCAGTTCCAGCAGATCAAAGTATGTATAGTGAATAACAATTTGTATAACAGTCATTAATTTGTTTGGTATTATTTAGCTAAGAGGCCGTTAGGAATTGACCCAACTAGAGGAATTGGAACAGCATATGAGGGATACGTTAAAGTACCAAAACTAGGGGGTGTAAAGAAAGGTAAATTCTTATATTTTTAATTTATTTATTTTATCATTTATGTGATAGATACAATTGAATAAACATATTACTAAAATTACTTCTCTGTGATTTGTTTTTGTTTCAAGATTTACTCATATTTAATTGCTTTATAGGCTGGATACGTCAATTTGTTGTTGTTTGTGATTTCAAACTATTCCTCTATGACATTTCACCAGATAGAAATGCATTACCCAGTGTTCATGTTGCACAAGTTTTAGATATGCGCGATCAACAATTCTCAGTTAGCAGTGTACATGATTCCGATGTTATACACGCTACGAAAAAGGATATACCTTGTATATTTCGAGTAAGTTATCACACCATTCAATTCATTCCGTAAGCTTTATTCCATTTGTGTTCATAGATAACAACTTCATTAATGGACCCGCCTGGGTTACGAAATCAAACATTAATGTTAGCAGATACCGAAAGCGAAAAAACAAAATGGGTCGTTGCATTAAGTGAATTGCATAGGATATTAAAAAGAAATAACTTACCGAACACCACAGTAAGATCTATATATTTTTGTATCTAAAACACTTATTTATATAGCAAACTCAGTGAAATTTATCATACATAACATTTAGATGTTATGTATTTGTGTATATGTTATTATGTTTTGTTATAGGTATTTTTAGCTCGTGAATTATTAGATAACTCAGTTGTAATAACAAAAAGTGCAATATCAGGTTGTATTATTGATCCAGATCGTATTGTTTTGGGGGCTGAAGAAGGTCTCTACTGTCTAGATTTGGATAGAACTGGTAAATGCATTTAATTTACCAATGTTGATATTGGTATAGTTATGATGATTTTTATTATAACCGACAGAAATAGCTCGTATAGGTGAAGCTAAGAAGATTCACCAATTAGAATATATAGTTGAGGAACAGTTATTAGTAGTTGTGTCTGGAAAACAACGTCACGTACGGTTAGTACCCGTCCGAGCTTTAGATGGTGACGACACTGAATGGATCAAGGTAGCTGAGAGTAAATCATGTGTGGCTCTTGCTATCGGACCATTCAGAAGACAACAACAACAAACATATTGTTTATGTGTTGCTATTAAAAGACAGGTGAGCTATTTTTATATCCATAAAATATTTGATATAATCGCAAAATATGAACCAATCATTTGCTATAAAAATACATCTTCGGTATTTTTCCGGCTACTGTCTAATGATTACACTATTATTTGTTTAGAATACATCTGTAGTACTAGTCTATGAAATAACCAGAACTAAAGTTCGACATTTGCGTGTACGTGATGTTCCAATAAATGCAATCGTTCAATCACTTCAAGTATTTCCTGATGGACGTATGTGCGTGGGTCAACCATCAAATTTTACAATTTACAATATGCTTGACCAGCACATAGTTGTTAGTAAGTATAAAGCATAAACATACATGACATTTGCCCAATAAAGTGAATATGAATTAAGTTATTTATTAATTAAAATAAACTTTATTATCATAGGTCTATTACATCCTGAAAATCCATTAGCTGCTACATTAACTCATAGTGGTATAGAAGCAGTAAAAGTAGTTGAACTCCCAAGAGGAGAATATCTATTAGTGTTTAAAACCCTTGCTGCATACGTGGACCAGCATGGACGACGTACTCGTGATCGAGAAATAATGTATCCATCTGTACCAACCGGTTTTAGTAAGTAATCTTAAGTATACATCCTCCACAACAAATAATCAATGTAATTTGTGCTCAGGTTACCGTGATGGTCACTTATTAGTGTTTAGTGAAGCACACGTGTATGTTTTTAATTGCGCAACTGGAGAATGGGTACAAACATTAAATGTAAAACGTGCAAAACCGTTAAACGATGCTGGGACATTAGCCGTTTGTGTTCTACATGACTTCTTCCATCTTTTATATCTATCAAACATACATCATCCACGTATGTATTAAATAAAAAGTGGTGTGATTGTATTATATATATTTTATTTTTAGGCGAATTAATTAATATGGATAATATTTTAATGCATGATAGAGACGGTAGATCTATTACACGACCGCGTCGTAGGTTTTCATTGCGCGAAGGTAATCGGGCCCAAAGAATTAGGTAACTTTAATCATTTAAGAATGTGACGGAATCGTTTGTTTTAATTGTATATTTGCTGGTTTATAGTACTGATCGTAGATCGAAACTTATATCGGCTCCAACAAATTTCAATCACATTTCACATATGGGACCTGGTGAAGGTATTCAAAGACAACGATTAATTGATTTACCCACCAATATAGAAACAGCGGATCAAAGTCCACTTTATACTGCACAAAGTCGCGTTAGTACTACATCGGTAAGTTATTTCTATAATTTATAATTGAATTAAAATATATTTTAAATAAATTTGATCCCCCTAGTGTTTGTGTTAAAATAATATTAAATGTGCTTAATTGTGTATCAAAGATATTATCATCCAAGATGGCTCCTTTACCACCAAAACAACAACAACACTCGACAGATGGAAGTATGCGTCGTCGCCCAGAAATATCTAATCCTACGCCGATATCGCGTCCGAATTTTCCACCATATAATGGTGCTAAAAGAGCGGCGCCTCCACGACCACGAGACCTACCACCATCGCTTCCACGCCCGAATGTTACTACTGCCGGACCTGGTATCTTAGATGGTAATGCCGAACGCATGTCGTTAGATCGTGCCATCACACCTGTCAGTGTCGGAAGTATGTCATCGCTACATGACATGATTAATAAGGTAGGTATATATATTTTCAAGTGAACTGTTTATAATATCACAAAACGCTACTGTAACAGCTAAAAGTAAATTTCAATGAATTGATATTTATTCGCGTTTAAAATATATATGATAGAATTATTGCAATTTATTACATATATATTTTTAGAATGCGGAAAAAAGTAGTCCACGCCATTCAATAGCAAGTAATAATAGTTCGAATCTATCAACGCCACCGTCACCTCACGCAGACCATCATCATAGTTCCAGTTACGATAGTTAAATCGGTAAAAAAACAAACAAAAATTATATACATAATAAAACAAGGCGTTGCTATGATTTTCATACTAATCATATAAGTTTTGATAGTATCAAGACTAGTTCATGCAATTTTCTATTAGATATAAAAAATATGCAATCAAATATATAGATGTGTACAAACATACAAATGTTGAACTTATGAATTAGAATAAACGATAAGATATTATTTGAATTCTTATGTTTTTTTTATCAAATGTGAGCGTGCATGTGTGTTAATAATTAGATAAAGTTCAGTTTTATTTTACTCAATTTATATTGTCATTGCGTATTTCTTATATCTATTTAAATGTTATTTAAAAAAAGCATAAACCAATCTTGAGCGTTCGTATGCGTAAGTTTTTATCAAAAACCTATCGACCAGTTTGAACTAATTGATTGGTAGTATAGACGATTCAAAATGAAATGCCGTACATTGACTATTATTGCACATCTATATGCTACCAGCCCTTTATACTCAAATCGAAACGAAATTATATTAATGTAAAATTAATATTTTAATGTGTGAATCTGTCAATATTATTTTACTATATTTGTGTAAATTCTACATAAGTATTTATGTACTTAATATTTATATTATTTATGGTTTATATATACAGAATGTCCGTCGAATGCAAAGCAGCGAATAATTCCTGTATTTTTGAAGATATAGTCTACTCATATAACCCTTATAAAAATTATGAGATATTAACACGGCTCGTCTAACGAAAATATTTGTAGGAATTTACGGGTTAGTTTGAATAAGTCTTAATATCATCTTAATAGTATATATTTTACAGACGAACGAAAGACTGAAAGATAACCGACTGATTTTTTTTTATTTTCTAATTGTACTAAACATATAGATGTTTACGTAACTATTACAGTTGTTATTTAAAGATTATCTAGTGCATGTTATAGAGTTTAAATCCACTAATAATAAATAATACATTAAGTTATATTCATATTTTTTTAAACGCTTATTGAAATATTAATTAAACTTACCATGGAAGTTGGTTATCTTTTGTCTTATATTAAACTACACATATATACTTATTTAGTATAAATTATTTATTTTAATATTTACTCGAGTGTTTATAAAGTCAAAACGAAATTTATTACTTTTCAGTTCAAATCGAAATTATATATATATTTAAGCTAATAATTCCCACTGTAGCATTATTGAATTTAAATTAACTAATACGCAAAAATGCAATAAGTTATATGAATAAAAGCGGAAGTTTTAGCCATTAAAAATGTCACTTAGCTACCAAAATTCATGGCTACTCAGAAAATTACCATTCATTACAGTGAGTATTAAAAATAAAAAAAAATACTGGAAACTAATTGTTTTACTAACAATAAGAGATAAAATTCGTTGTAAGTGTATTATCATATTTCACCAAGTAATGATACTCGTTTAAATCATAGCTTCATTAACGTACAGGTTTAGATATGGTGGAAATTCATTTGTAGATTCAAACGTAGCACATTTAAAAAAAAAGGGAACAGCGAATTCATAAATATTAACGAATAAATCATGTATGAACGCCTTTTACATTTTTACCTAAATGGTAATGTTAATATTAGTGATAATGCTCATTTTCTCTGTATAAAATAAAACTTCCATAATACACTCGTCAAATATGACCAATGACAGTCACGAACACTAGTGTCATTTCAATGTTAACAATCCTAGCTGCTAACATTAAATAAAACAATTTCAAAAATCATCATTTTCAAATTGTTTTTTAAAATCTGTAAAATCTACTAACGAGATAATATGAAGACATATAGATTTTTTTTTATTTGTAAACAGCTGTATATATTATTTTGTGTCTGTTTTTTTTTTATTACTATTATTTTAAATTGTGATTTTTAAATATTAGCAAATGTTGCAATGCCTTTTTAAGTGTTATACAAGTACAAAAAAAAAGTACTTTATTGCACAATGCGAATGTTATATAAATATTATATAAGAATATATATATAACCAAAGTTTTTTTTTTTTTTTCTTGTAACATTTATAAAACAACTTATATTTACATAGGTTACTTAACACATATGTTTAATAAATGTTTAAACCAGCGCCATTTAATTTTATCATGAATTATGACAAAATTAACATTCAATTTTTTTTTTATGCTTTTTCAAATCTGTAAAATAGATATAAAATAGTTGACATTTCCAAGTTGTATTGTATTTATTCAAAATCATAAATGAAAAATAAAAATTAAACTGTTTATACCACTAAATGCATTGCATGCTTCAATACGAAATAGTATTCCAATTCTAGTTCAAAATTCACGCAATTTTGTTTTCGTTTAATTTTCTAAACTCTAGCTGTAATTTTTTTTTTAATTCTAAAATTCCCACATATATAAATTAAATATTTTATGTGTTAATTACTAGTGAATATTACTATAAGTATCGTATAAGAAATAATATTTAGTATGATCATTTTGAGCATGACTAATAATGATATTTTGTTACAGATACCATAATTAATATTTTCTAGCAACTTTTGTCAAATTATGTTTCGAAAGCAAAGGAGGAATATTTGTTATAAATCAAATCTGACGATATTTGCGTTTCCCTTCAAAAATATATATGTTTACGTCACAGAAATGTTAGAGTAGATAATTAGACAAGTTTCAACAAATATATTACGGATTATATCAGTTGTTTTGAACGCCAGTAGTCATAGAATTGCCGGTTTGAGTGTTCGTATATTTTATTCGTGCGTAAAACTATATTAAATTTCAAACATTTTGGTAAATCTTGCGTTATTCTTGTGTGTATACTGTCCTGGATTACTACATGGCTGGATTCTAGTCCTTTCTACGTATCTACACAATTGTAAGTGCATTTTGCAATTTTTTATTTACTATATTATGAAAAAAACAAATTTTCTATCTTATAGAATAAAATAAATAAAAATTATTTTATTAAATTCCTTATATATTAAAATATAAATACATACAAAATACAATTAAATAGTAATTATAAGTAAGTACACTATGACCGCTAAAAGTAAATGGATAAAAAAAATCATATGGTAGTTTAATCTGTAAAGTCGGCAGATCGACATATTTTTTCATTTTTTGCACAGTAACATCGAAAAACATTACTTCCATCACTAAATTAAGATCACTAGTAATGAATTTAAAATCCTTATTATAATTGATATTCAATTTCTTTGATGTTTCTAAATCGTAAAATGTGTTTAATATTTTAGCTTGATTTTGGATATGTTCATAGTTGATATACACGTAAATAATATTGATTTTTAGCGTTTGCGCCATATTTAAACATATTAAATATTGATTTTCAATTTTCCCAGAAATTTGCTCGAATAATTTCGCTTCGTCAAACTTATAGATTATTTGAATCCATTCCGCAATTGTGTTTTTATTCGAATTACCAAACATCCCGATGTATTTGTAAGATTCAGTCAAATTTTTATTTACTTCAATTTGCCAAAGCTGCAGTATTTGTTTTTGTATGTTAATGCAAATATCGGTAGCATTTAAATTCGAGTTTGAAATCATTCTTTGAACACATTCTAATCGCATATTAAACCCAAAATCAACCTGATTATAAGTTTGATTGTTAAACTTACAATAACCATTTACATTTCTCGGTAAAGTTAATATATTCTTAGTTGCATCAAAATCATTTTGATCAATTTCCAGTTTTGTTATTTTGATACTGTTATTATGTATTTTTGAAACTTCATTTAAGATCCCGAAGCGTATTGGTTTGCCAATAATATAACCAGGGTTACCGCTCAAACTAGCCGAGAAATTGCAGTCGTTTGTGTAATCTGACCAGAAGAAAATTACGTCGAAATTTTGTATGAATTCCACGGCATCGCTTATGAAATACGAAATGTTTTTTTGCGAAAAATAAACCTCCGCGGACGTTAATCCATTGGTGCCGTTATGGTAAAAAATATATTTGATTTTTTGCGTAAGAAACAAACAGGATATTTCGCCGCTAAATATTTTTGTTTTGCAATCGATTTTTAGTCTTGTATCATTCGATTGTATTTCTTCGCAATTTTCAAGGTAATCATCACATATAAATGCTGTAAACGATAGCAATTCCGCATCCTGGAAAATGGTTATTAAACATATATATATATAATTTTTGCATATTATAATCTTACTTCTAAATAATTATCAACGGAAGAGAAATTCGATTTTGATAATACTGTTATATTTTCGAAATACGTTCTTGCACTTAGTGCCTTGTTGCTTTCTTCGATTTGTGATTGTGAGCATTGAGTTTTTATATTTTTTAAATATAAAACATATTTTTTTCGCACACATGCACTCGATAAAAAATTATCGCATACATCTATAAAAAAATATATTATGACCTAATTTATTTTAATTGTTATTTCAGTGATAATTACATAAAGGTATAAATTCTGAGTTCGAATTAATCCATATTTTGTCCCCGTATTTAAACGTGCTTTGAGTATCATTTTCTTCAATTCCATTTAATCGTGTTGATTCACCCCATTTGTATCTAGACGAAATATACTGTTGCGCCTTATTAATTGAAACAATCGGCTGGAATTATTTATAATTAAAACATTTTAAATTTACTTTAAAAACAAACATACCTGACTAATTTGGATAATGTGATGTTTTGGTAAATTACTTTTTACAATACAAAATAAACTGTTTTCGATAAATGCACGCTCGAAAATCGTTTTATTTATATAAACACTCTCTTTCGTGTTGCAATAATTCCTATCTATTTGAATAATTTTATGTTCACATTCAGAAAATACTAATTTTTGAGAATATGAACAATCTTTATCACAGCAACAGTTTATATTGCAATAAGTGTTCTGAAACAAATATTGCACAAACATTTTATTCGAGTGTATTCGGTAAACGAGAATATGAATTGAGGTGTGTAAAAGAGGTGAGGAATTATATATACCTGTAAATCGCATAAACACTCATCTTTGTTTAGGTTTTTTAAATCGTAATTAATTTCATGTTTTAGTGTTGGAATAACCGTGAAATTGAGTGTTTCATTTATAAAAGACATTTCAGTCGTTTCAGTAAAGCTATCGTTGGAATCCGTAACGCATGAAATGTTATCATCACATAATAATTCTGTAGTGGTTTCTTCATCTCCATAGCAAATTATAGCAGTAATTAGTAAAATAATTGTGTGTTTTATTTGCATTATTTATTACACAAATTTATTTGTATTCCAAACCGAATTTTTCAAAGTTACGAAATATGACTCCAAGTTCAAACTGAACAATTCCCATAGTTTCTGTTTGTAATTTATATCTTTCTGGCGACGAGAAAATTAAATCAGGATATTTTAATTGTGCTCCACCACCTAGAAAGTACTGCGAAATTCTTTCCCTCCAACTGCCAATCGGTCTCCAGGTGTAACAGTCTAATTTGTGGCAACCGGATGTGGTAGGAATTGGTATGTATCCGTAACCGAATAAATGCACTCGTCGTACCCAATCTAAATGGAATACTTGGATATGAATTTTCGGCCAACCTAAATTTAAAAAAAAACTCAATGAGCGCAACTATAAAATAAGCTTCTTCTTTTGCGCTTAATATACCTTGAATTCCTTTAGCGGCAAAATGTATATCTAATGGAAAATACCAATAACAAACATCAGTATAATCGGAACTATCTACTTGTGTTTGACCTTCAGAACATCCAGAAATGATCCTCCAATTATTACCTGCATAAATAAGTTTTGTCTAAAAAAATATATATCTACATATATTTTTTTGAAATAAAACACACTTAATAATTTTCCGTTTTTTACGCGTTTTCACTTTTCATATGATTGGAAATGCGTTGAACAATAATTAAATAATAGAAAATTACTATGTATGTTATATTAAAATATGAAAAAAAAAGTCTATTATACCGTATTGTATACTCCATTTACAAAATAAACTTTGTTTAGGAAATTTAATAGCGCACAAAATTTGACCAATAATATGAATTTCAGCCATAAAATTAAATAAAAATCACTTTTGGGTTGTTTGTTGTGGTTTGTTGTTGTTGATGTGGGTTGTCGTAGCAACCATGGTAACAACGTTAACACACCTTATAAATTTGATTATTTAATGTCAATATAAATATTGAGTAAATATAACACTTTTATATTTGTATTTTAGGTTTTTTTTTATTAATTAAATCAGTTACATTATTTCTTAGCGTATTTTAAATTAAATTACCCGCGTTTTATATAGGCGTATCTAGCGCTACCTGGCGTTATATTTCACCATTTAACGGTAACAAAATTATAAAGTTGGGTGAAATCGTACTGATCTTTACTAGAAATTTTAATATAAAACATACGTTATAAATAAATTAAATGTGTCAGTAAGTAACATATTTTATTCTGTTTCCAATACGAACGAAATTAAAACTTATTATCAAGCAGTAAGATCGGACTACGCTCTTTGTTCTGTTACCAAAAAAAATTTGAGTTTTTAACGAACAATTTTCAAATGTTGACATTGTTTATCATTTAATTTTATTCAAAATTCGGTTATTCGGCATTTACTCGATTGTAATTCAATCGAAATGTGATTGTTAAACAGGTTAGGTGTATTTAATGCGTTTGTATTTGTTTAGTAATAAAAAAGTCATGGGTAAACGCAGTCGCGAGCATTTATCGGATGAACCACGAAAGAAACGAATTTCACCTGGAGGTAATATACTACCTGCACAAATTCCCGCTGGAGAAATATTAACTGATTTAACGGGAAAGCAATGGAAAGTTGGCAAAGTGCTAGGCTGTGGGGGGTTTGGTGAAGTTTATATTGCTTCTGATATGATTAATGACACTGTTAAAAATGATGCTCCGTACGTTATTAAAGTTGAAAACCACACCAATGGACCACTATTCGTTGAAATTAATTGTTTATTACGGATTGGCAGATTAAATATGAGTAAGTTTCGCCTCAAAACAATCAAATTTCGTTGAAATTCTATTGTTTTGCATAGTTAAAATATGCATGATTTTATTTTGTAGTTGATGAATGGAAAGAAAGCTATAAGTTACATTCGTTTGGAATGCCACATTATATTGCATCAGGCTCATGTACGATTAATAAAGAAAAACTACGGTTTTTAGTGATACCGCGATACGAACTAGATTTAGAAAAAATCCTGTTGTCGAAAGAGAAAAAATTCAACCTTAAAACCGTCATATTAATTTGTTCACAAATTCTCGACGTTCTAGAATACGTGCACAGTAAAGGCTACGCCCATTGCGATATAAAAGCATCGAATATACTATATTCATGTACGCAGCGCAAAACAGAACCGGTCAAACAAAATAACGAACATTATAAATTGCGACCACGCATAAGGTGCAGAAATTTACGACAGATGGACCGAGTGGATTATTCCGAATTAGACGAAAACGAAGAAATATGTGACGAATTGCCGATGGTCACAGATTCCGAAACTAAAAACCAAGTGATTTTAATCGATTACGGTATAGCGGCTAAGTTCAGGCATTCGAATGGTGAACACAAACAGTATTGTAACGATAATAGAAAAGCGCATGCCGGTACAATACTATTTTGCTCAATAGACGCCCATGCGGGCGCAATATCGCGGAGATCCGATCTTGAAACTTTAGGCTACAACATGATTTACTGGCTCACCTCTGATTTACCCTGGAGCCAACAGATTGATCATCCAGAAATAGTACAACGAAAAAAAGAAGCTTCATTTAATAATTTAGATAACTTCTTAACCGAATCGTTTCCGGATCAAGTCCCTAATTGTATCTATGAGTATTTTAATTATGTTAAATCACTCACGTTTGAGGCAAGACCGGATTACTTGTATTGTAAAAAAATGTTTCAATCCGCACTCGTTGAATTGGGTTACAAAAACGATGGTCTTTTTGATTTCGATAATTTAGAAGGTTCGGGTAAAACACAATTAAGAAAATTATCGAAACATATTGAGTCAAATAAACACCATGTGGCGCGTCGGCAAACTGTTTTACTGGATAAACCGATTTTACGAAAGAAAAATGATAAAGCGGTACAAAAGCGGAAAATTAAATTGTCGAAAATTTTAATTGATCCTGAGGGGCTATTTCGACAGTACAATAAATTGATTAAAATTATGGAAATTACTAATAGAAGAGAGCGGAAACTGACTGAAAATAGTGACTCAAGTTGTACTGGGGATTTTTTACAAAATCTAGATATTTCGAGGCTTAATCCTACTTATGCTATGCTTGATGTCTTTAATAAATGTCGTGATAAAAATGCCAACTACAATGGTTTCCATAAACATGGAAAAGGTGATGGGTGAGTAATAAAAATTATTTTCTACACGACATATATACATAATTCGTCAATAAAATATGTTTCCTATTCCCTGGCTATATTTAAATATGTGCAAAAATATAACAACACAATTTTAGGTTATCTAATATGTGCTAACTTATATTATTTCAGTTTATATATAGAACACCGAGAAGGTTATACGCCAGCAATGAATATGATCGTATCGAAAATGTTTAGAAAATATGAAAATAACAACGATATTAAAAATAACTGTAAACCACTCTTAAGAAAGTCGCAAAGTTTAAAAATTATTAATAAGAAAATGGAGATTAAAAAAACCAAATCATCAAGTACGTTCACAACAATTAATCACCATTCTCAATTGTAATTATATATTTTCCAGCTTTTACTACAGAGTTAAAACCAATGAAAAGTACGAGAATTCTGCGAAGGTGTTTAAGAGGATAACAAATATAAAACATATTTTTTTAAATATTTATTTTTTTTTATTTCAAAACGCCGATTTATACATAACTGTAGGAATTATTTTTTTTTAGTGATTTCGAGTATTATGTATATATTTAAGACAAATCTATGCTAAATCAATTTATATACATATTTTATCTGACAAAAACAATTAAGTTTTTTTTTGTTTTTAATTGCTTTTTATGTAAATATATTTAATTACAGAACACTTTAAAAATCAAGTTAAATCATAGCAGCTGTGATTATGCTACATTAATTAGTATTAGAAATAACCGTGAATAAAATTTGTTTTTTGAGAAATATATTTTATTTTTATATAAAAGAATTATACATGTAACCTTAAAAGTGAGATGTTAGTTTTTGGATATCCGTTATGTCATCTAGAATTTCATCTATTTTTGTGCCGATTTTCTTTGAAACCTAAATAAATAAAACTTAAGTACTTCTATATTTCAATATGTGAATTAGGTTACCTCTAGTTTTTCACTAATTGACAAATTCAAAAATGACCACACCAATTCACCATCGATAATTCCTCTTGCAGGATTTGCATGTAGCTTCCTCCAACTTCTATAAGTTCTGTTTAAAATAAAAACTATTGAGTACAATTTTTTTATTTCCCAACGAATTAAAGCATGAAATTTAATTTTTTTTTTATTTGCCCTTAAGAATTATAAATCTTACCGGAATGCTTTTGGATTTAAACCAGCTGTATGAGAACCGTGAGATACTAACACATTTTGTAACATAAGTAACCTACGGTATGTTTTCTCAGGTACAGCCATTATATAACCTAAACCTCCATCCAAAGTGGCTAAAAATATAAAAATAAATAATCAAATATATATGAAACAAACGTTAACAATTTACCGAACATTGTAATTTGTCGCCTGTCTGCACCAGAAAAGTGCTTTTGCTCTTCGAGAGAATCGCCGATTTTACATTTAATCCTGAAAAATGTGTTGACTGGTTGTCCTAAATGAAAATCAGCTTTTCTTAACAATCTTTGACCTAAAAATATATTTAATACATTGAGCAACAATTAAAAAGTATAACAATTGATAAATCGAGTCAAATTTCGAAGCACAAATACCTCCGCATGATTCTCTTGCTTCTGGCTGATACATATATAAAACTAAATTTTTTTCACTATCCGACATCAAGAACCCCATTGTAGTATTATCTATTAAAAATTCTATCGTATATACTTCACACGGTCTGAAATCCTGCAATATAATTACACTTGTTAATAATAGTCAACAATTTATTTTCAAACTTTCTTGTCACAATTAAATACCTAAACTATAATTATCCCAAAATAAAAAAAAAATTATTATTTAAACCTCAGGACACGAATTTGTATTTAATTGGATCAAAACAAAAACAATGGACGAACTTACTCGGGAAACCAATGATAATGTTCTATATTCTTCTTGAAATCGTAATAACGATATTGATTTGTAAACATCGGCTACTAAAATCAAACTTTTTATCGATAGAATTTGATGTGTATAGACTTGTGTATCGATAAATGCAACACCAACCAAATCGTTGTCTTTTAGTTGCCAAATATAAATCTAAAATAAATTATGATTAAAAATGTCTCTTTTTTCCCTTTTTATAATGTTATATGTAACCTTTTGACCAACTGCGGATACCAAAAAACCAACAACTTGTGTAATAGCAGTAACAGGTCCTTTCTGATCTTTCGCATATATAGTTTTAAATCGATTTTTCGTTAACGGTTGCCCGGGTTCGGGAACCACTTCAATAATATCATAAATTAATATTCGTCCTCTTGATGTAATATCTTCACCATAATTGTAATTAGTCCCTACAGCTATGTACCCTTTTAAACCCGACCTAGTTCCTTCGTATGCAAGTGAAACATTTTTTAAACAAGTCACATGTTCCCATTCGTCTAATTCGATTTTTGTGTTAGGTATTACTTCCCAAGAAACCGGCGAAAATAGCAGAAGACTGAATTGCTCTTGCGGTGGATACGGAAACCTTAATTTAAGCATCTATTAACTGCAGTCGATTTTATCTCGAGGACTAAATACCTGTCTCCTCTGTCCTCAATTGTAAGTTCTTTATCTTCACCATTGAACCGGTAATATTGGGTGGAAGGTTCAGCAGTACTCATAACAATACAGTACGTTTTTGATTCTAAGTGATACGTGACGAAATGTGGGGTACAACGTAAAGGCACTTTACGGACGGGCCAAGGAGCATCGTAACTTAAATGAGTAGGTAGGACGCAAATGCGTAATTCACTCTTAAAAACAAATACAAATTCAGTTTCTTATATTAAATGTGTGTATTAACTTACCTTTTTATTATAATATAAAAATCCATTTGGACAATTGACATTATTAAATGTGACAAAGCTTAAAATATCTCCATCAATTAACATAGGGTGAGTTCGTAATTCTCCGCGAGATGTTAAAAATAACCAATGAGGATTTGCGCCACAAATAAATACACCATTGTATCCTAAAATCATTATACGCAATATATGACTGAGATTATAATGAAATTGATAATAATTATAGATTTTATTTAGGAACAAACCAGCAACGTTAGAAAAATATCTCATCCTAGAAATTCGATCTTGAAGAGTATAAAAATCAGAATTCTCTGTTTCAATATTGACACCTACGATCGGTGAGTAAATAATATTATGTGTTAACTTCTTGAATCGCATTTTTAAGTTTCCTCGCGGAAACCGAAACACTTGATAAATATATAAATCATGCTCCATTCGCACTAGCAATAATGGTCGTGATCCATGATTGCCAAGTGCCACCATTAAAATTTCTTTAATGTCATATTCACGCAGCGATAAATTATCGCCGGCGGATAAATTGGTACCAGTCATAAACATCGGTACCGATTCTAAACTGTCAATCAATACTTTAAAGCCCATCGCTAAATTGCGGACCATGTAACATAAACGAAAATCTGGCGCTGAATAGATTTCCAAATTCGAATTTTCACGCACAACGAACAGCCAATACGTTGGTTTCACTTCTAACAAATATTTTCGCCACCAATTTTTTATTGATTTCGGCCTAACATTTGCTTTGATTGTTGGCATTTCGAAAGCAGTATCATCGCCGTATAAAAGATCATCTTCATTGTCCATATCATTCCGCACTTCTGTTTCTGGTACTGGTTCTGGAATATTTGTGAACTCTTCCGGAATTTTATTAGTGAATAAACCACTAACATCACGATACAAACATAAAGTAGTCACAGGAGGAATCTAAGAAACATATATTAACTATGATGTTAAAGATTGTTGATATTTGTGCATACACTAGCTAAGTTTGATTTTGTAACGATTAAACGAACTGATCCTCGAGTATCCCGTAACATTAACGTTACTACTTGTCCATCAGCAGTTAGAATTGCTAGATGAGGATCTGCACTAGAAGCGTGGACAATTGGTGAGCCTAAATCTAGTGGAATATGCTGAAGTTGTTGAATACCTAAACAATAATTCATAATTCAAACAATTGTGTGTTATTATTAAAAGGTGTACTTACCAAATAACAAACGCACACCAACAGTTGTAACTTGAACAATATATTTGTTATTTCCAAGATTACAAGCATAAACTGTGGGTCCTTGCGTCGCAAAGCCAGTGTTGTCAACTTCATTGATTTCTTGACCTGTTTGTAACACCTAAACAATAAAATAAGCGAAAAATTGTTTACGAAAATAAATTCAGATATATTCACCAAAGTTCCATCTTCTTGACTTAGCATCAAGAACGCGTGTTTATCATCATTTTTGCAGACAGTCCACATATTTGAGCAACCAGGTAATGTGAATGTAGTAACGACTTGTGGTCGAATCGTACGTTGCAAGACACATAAAGCTCCATTTTTACCGAAGCCAGATGTTGTAACTAATTCCAAATCTAGTTCAGAATTTGCCGAGAATTCTTCGCTTAAAAACGCTGGTTCTCCCACAGATATATTACCGCATGGGCCCAAGTTTAATAAACTATCACACACCTATAAAATAATCAAAAATTGTTAGAAGAAAATTATATTAGTTGTGTTGGAAAATACCTCAAAAATATAGCTAGTAATTTGCATTGATGTTTGTCGTTGATTTCCGTATACTTCTAATTCATCAACATCTCTAATATTCATGACATCACTGGCCATACAATCTGTTAAAGAGTCTAATCTTTTCTCGGGTTCTTGCGCTTCTTCCGTTTTGCTACGCTTCGCAGACGGTTCATTATCATCTAATGTAATCACTTGGAAGTTTTCTTTTTCAATAAAACGAAGTAGCAACGAATTACCAAGACGTGAACCCAGGAAAAGGTAATTATCTTCACAAACACAAATCTACCAAACAAACAATTCTTAAATATACATGATGCGCTATAATAACTATTACTACTTACACATGTAGTAAGTACACTTGAGGCTGCTTTATCAAAATGAAAGCTTCGCACTGATCGCATACTATCCGCAAATAACGTCAAAACATATAATTCCCCACCTTTCAACGACACAACTAATTTATCATTTGCTATAAAACTGACTTGAGCACAGTCTAAACTTATTTTTAAGTCATCTTGAGGTTCTGTTCAAAAGCGCAAGTTATATTTTATTCTTAAGTATATTTTAAACACTAATTAACTTACTTAATGGGAAACTTGTACTAGAATCAGCTATGCTATTTAAAGAAACGCCATACGGTGGAATACTTTGATTTAAATATATCAATGCATTTACAGAAAATATAAGTGTACCACCAAGCGGTTTTTTTATTGGTACCGCTTGAGTGCAATCAAACGGTAAATTCGTAACGCTCCAAATTACTGGATGTACTTTCTGTTGGATATTTATCGATATTGCTACCATTGAACAAGTATCAGTTCTTACAGCTACCCGACTAAAATAATTGAAAAAAAAATTAAATAATTTTTATCTGTTATAGTATTTCATTAAAGATAATTATTAATGTAGAGTGTATAAATAGCTATAGGAATGTTTGAAAATATATTTTTATTATTTAAAAAAGATGATAAAATATAAATAAGATGAAATTTATTTTACTTACCCGGGAAATGTTTTGACGGGTTCGTATAAAATAAGTAACGTTGGCTCATAATAACCATGTAGAAATTGTATATCGATAACATTGTCAATTTTCTCATTTAAATCTTTCAATATAATCATATATGATGCGAGAATTGGCGCTTTCAGTGAATTTGACGAGCTAGTCATTGGCTTTACATCAGCGACATCCGTTTCTTCAATAGCATTTTCGCGCCGAAAAGGTAAGACTACTAGTTTTTTACCATAAATCGACATAACAGCACAACGGTTTTCAGGGTCGGCGCGTACCAAAGGAATATGATGCTGCTGAGTCCATCCATCCTAATTTTCACACAAATCCCAACTAGTATTTATTACAAATACAACTGAAGTATCAACTTTATTTAAATAACAATTAAATGAATTATAATTCAGAACGAATATAAAATTATAAAATATATTTATTATATTATAATAAATTTTCTAGTTCAGTATTTCACCGGTAGATCTATCAGATTTGCTTGTGTAACAATGGCTACGATACATACTTATAGGTAGCAGTGTGCTTACTTTCATTTCATCTTCTTCAAAGTAATGCAAACTCAACGTCTTCAAATCATGACACTCTGGATCGTATTCAACGACTGATAATTTCGCATCGCTAAAACTGATAAGTAATGCATCCCGGGGCGCGTTAGCTAGATTTACGCTCTGAATGGACATAACATTTCCAAACAACATAAATTGACTGAGACACTCGACTTTCATTTTCGGTGGACGTGAATCAGAATATTTTTCATTGCGTGTTTTCGGATCCACGTCAGGGATTAATCGGAATATTTTTAAAATATTACATCCTGCTGTAACGAGACTCTTTTCTGTTTTGCTAAAGAAATGACAACTGATTGCATGTTCAACACTTGTAGCCGGGTGGATTGTTTTAGATATTGAAAACATATTCTTTCTGTCTTGCAATATAACACATTCAATTATTATAGATATGAATCATTTATTTTAAAGATATTTAAGTTTTTTAATACACAATTCACCAATAGTTGTATGTTGATCTTTCAAAATTTACATTAAGATTCATAACCTATGTTGATATAGGAATCCGAAATCCTGAGTATAGCAACAAGCCGAGGTTGAGAAGGAGGAGGTGGAGTAACAAGAGCGCGTATTTAAACCTAATAATCATCGCCCAAATTATTCCTATTTTAATTATTTGCGTTTTGCAATTATAAATTATGTAGTTTAGTAAATAAAAAATATACATACAGATAAAATTAATTTTAATATACAGTAGAGTCTCACTAATCCGGCAGATATCGGGGTAGAGCCGGATTCGTGAAAAAGACGGAATACTGAATATTACACCTAGTAATTTCGAAATATTAAAATTAATAATAAAAATAAACAAATATTTCACTAGGCCTACTCCATTAGAGTGAAAACATTGTTAATTTTCGTCAGTCTCTTGGCCTAATGTTCTCGCTCGGCCTTGAGGTCCAGAAAATGGGAATTTCAAAAGTACTATCGATTTTAATGAAAATTTTCAGAAAGTTGTATCCCGTCGTACTGATGAGTTTTTGGTCATAAAGTTTTTTTTTATCTGCCCTAGTTTTTGAGATAAAAATTAATTAAGATTCCCGGTCTGGTAGTCGAGTGCTAGTGATGCAGCTAGCGCTGTAGGGTCACAAATGTTTTCAATTTGGGGAATGCTACATGCGGGGAGGGCCGATTTATTTTTTTATATTATCTAAGAACTATAACCAAACTATTTGGCGTCTTGTAGTTTCTCTATTAGAGCTACCGTTTTGGAGTTATGAATTATTTTGGAACCTAATGTTCTCGCTCGGCCATTCGGCTACACGTCCAGAAAATGAGAATTTCAAAAGTGCTATCGATTTTAATGAAAATTTTCAGAAAGTTGTATCCCGTGGTACTAATGAGTTTTTGGTCATAAAGTTTTTTTGTATCTGCCCTAGTTTTTGAGATAAAAATTAATTAAGATTCCCGGTCTGGTAGTCTAGTGCTAGTGATGCAGCTAGCGCTGTAGGGTCACAAATGTTTTCAATTTGGGGAATGCTACATGCGGAGGGGGCCGATTTATTTTTTTATATTATCTAAGAACTATAACCAAACTCTTTGACGTTTTGTAGTTTCTCTATTAGAGCTACCGTTTTGGAGTTATGAATTATTTTGGAACCTAATGTTCTCGCTCGGCCATTCGGCTACACGGCCAGAAAATGAGAATTTCAAAAGTGCTATCGATTTTAATAAAAATTTTCAGAAAGTTGTATCCTGTAGTACTGATAAGTTTTTGGTTATAAAGTTTTTTTGTATCTGCCCTAGTTTTTGAGATAAAAATTAATTAAGATTCCCGGTCTGGTAGTCGAGTGCTAGTGATGCAGCTAGCGCTGTAGGGTCACAAATGTTTTCAATTTGGGGAATGCTACATGCGGGGAGGGCCGATTTATTTTTTTATATTATCTAAGAACTATAACCAAACTCTTTGACGTCCTGTAGTTTCTCTATTAGAGCTACCGTTTTGGAGTTATGAATTATTTTGGAACCTAATGTTCTCGCTCGGCCATTCGGCTACACGGCCAGAAAATGAGAATTTCAAAAGTGCTATCGATTTTAATGACAATTTTCAGAAAGTTGTATCCCGTGGTACTGATGAGTTTTTGGTCATAAAGTTTTTTTTTGTCTGCCCTAGTTTTTGAGATAAAAATTAATTAAGATTCCCGGTCTGGTAGTCTAGTGCTAGTGATGCAGCTAGCGCTGTAGGGTCACAAATGTTTTCAATTTGGGGAATGCTACATGCGGGGAGGGCCGATTTATTTTTTTATATTATCTAAGAACTATAACCAAACTCTTTGACGTCTTGTAGTTTCTCTATTAGAGCTACCGTTTTGGAGTTATGAATTATTTTGGAACCTAATGTTCTCGCTCGGCCATTCGGCTACACGTCCAGAAAATGAGAATTTCAAAAGTGCTATCGATTTTAATGAAAATTTTCAGAAAGTTGTATCCCGTGATACTGATGAGTTTTTGGCCATAAAGTTTTTTTTTATCTGCCCTAGTTTTTGAGATAAAAATTAATTAAGATTCCCGGTCTGGTAGTCGAGTGCTAGTGATGCAGCTAGCGCTGTAGGGTCACAAATGTTTTCAATTTGGGGAATGCTACATGCGGGGGGGGGCCGATTTATTTTTTTATATTATTTAAGAACTATAACCAAACTCTTTGACGTCTTGTAGTTTCTCTATTAGAGCTACCGTTTTGGAGTTATGAATTATTTTGGAACCTAATGTTCTCGCTCGGCCATTCGGCTACACGGCCAGAAAATGAGAATTTCAAAAGTGCTATCGATTTTAATGAAAATTTTCAGAAAGTTGTATCCCGTGGTACTAATGAGTTTTTGGTCATAAAGTTTTTTTGTATCTGCCCTAGTTTTTGAGATAAAAATTAATTAAGATTCCCGGTCTGGTAGTCGAGTGCTAGTGATGCAGCTAGCGCTGTAGGGTCACAAATGTTTTCAATTTGGGGAATGCTACATGCGGGGAGGGCCGATTTATTTTTTTATATTATCTAAGAACTATAACCAAACTCTTTGACGTCCTGTAGTTTCTCTATTAGAGCTACCGTTTTGGAGTTATGAATTATTTTGGAACCTAATGTTCTCGCTCGGCCATTCGGCTACACGGCCAGAAAATGAGAATTTCAAAAGTGCTATCGATTTTAATGACAATTTTCAGAAAGTTGTATCCCGTGGTACTGATGAGTTTTTGGTCATAAAGTTTTTTTTTATCTGCCCTAGTTTTTGAGATAAAAATTAATTAAGATTCCCGGTCTGGTAGTCGAGTGCTAGTGATGCAGCTAGCGCTGTAGGGTCACAAATGTTTTCAATTTGGGGAATGCTACATGCGGGGAGGGCCGATTTATTTTTTTATATTATCTAAGAACTATAACCAAACTCTTTGACGTCTTGTAGTTTCTCTATTAGAGCTACCGTTTTGGAGTTATGAATTATTTTGGAACCTAATGTTCTCGCTCGGCCATTCGGCTACACGTCCAGAAAATGAGAATTTCAAAAGTGCTATCGATTTTAATGAAAATTTTCAGAAAGTTGTATCCCGTGATACTGATGAGTTTTTGCTCATAAAGTTTTTTTGTATCTGCCCTAGTTTTTGAGATAAAAATTAATTAAGATTCCCGGTCTGGTAGTCGAGTGCTAGTGATGCAGCTAGCGCTGTAGGGTCACAAATGTTTTCAATTTGGGGAATGCTACATGCGGGGGGGGTCCGATTTATTTTTTTATATTATTTAAGAACTATAACCAAACTCTTTGACGTCTTGTAGTTTCTCTATTAGAGCTACCGTTTTGGAGTTATGAATTATTTTGGAACCTAATGTTCTCGCTCGGCCATTCGGCTACACGTCCAGAAAATGAGAATTTCAAAAGTGCTATCGATTTTAATAAAAATTTTCAGAAAGTTGTATCCTGTGGTACTGATGAGTTTTTGGTTATAAAGTTTTTTTGTATCTGCCCTAGTTTTTGAGATAAAAATTAATTAAGATTCCCGGTCTGGTAGTCGAGTGCTAGTGATGCAGCTAGCGCTGTAGGGTCACAAATGTTTTCAATTTGGGGAATGCTACATGCGGGGAGGGCCGATTTTTTTTTTTATATTATCTAAGAACTATAACCAAACTCTTTGACGTCCTGTAGTTTCTCTATTAGAGCTACCGTTTTAGAGTTATGAATTATTTTGGAACCTAATGTTCTCGCTCGGCCATTCGGCTACACGTCCAGAAAATGAGAATTTCAAAAGTGCTATCGATTTTAATGAATATTTTCAGAAAGTTGTATCCCGTGGTACTGATGAGTTTTTGGTCATAAAGTTTTTTTTGTATCTGCCCTAGTTTTTGAGATAAAAATTAATTAAGATTCCCGGTCTGGTAGTCTAGTACTAGTGATGCAGCTAGCGCTGTAGGGTCACAAATGTTTTCAATTTGGGGAATGCTACATGCGGGGAGGGCCGATTTATTTTTTTATATTATCTAAGAACTATAACCAAACTCTTTGACGTCTTGTAGTTTCTCTATTAAAGCTACCGTTTTGGAGTTATGAATTATTTTGGAACCTAATGTTCTCGCTCGGCCATTCGGCTACACGGCCAGAAAATGAGAATTTCAAAAGTGCTATCGATTTTAATGAAAATTTTCAGAAAGTTGTATCCCGTGATACTGATGAGTTTTTGGTCTTAAAGTTTTTTTTGTATCTGCCCTAGTTTTTGAGATAAAAATTAATTAAGATTCCCGGTCTGGTAGTCTAGTACTAGTGATGCAGCTAGCGCTGTAGGGTCACAAATGTTTTCAATTTGGGGAATGCTACATGCGGAGAGGGCCGATTTATTTTTTTATATTATCTAAGAACTATAACCAAACTCTTTGACGTCTTGTAGTTTCTCTATTAAAGCTACCGTTTTGGAGTTATGAATTATTTTGGAACCTAATGTTCTCGCTCGGCCATTCGGCTACACGGCCAGAAAATGAGAATTTCAAAAGTGCTATCGATTTTAATGAAAATTTTCAGAAAGTTGTATCCCGTGGTACTAATGAGTTTTTGGTCATAAAGTTTTTTTTATCTGCCCTAGTTTTTGAGATAAAAATTAATTAAGATTCCCGGTCTGGTAGTCGAGTGCTAGTGATGCAGCTAGCGCTGTAGGGTCACAAATGTTTTCAATTTGGGGAATGCTACATGCGGGGAGGGCCGATTTATTTTTTTATATTATCTAAGAACTATAACCAAACTCTTTGACGTCTTGTAGTTTCTCTATTAGAGCTACCGTTTTGGAGTTATGAATTATTTTGGAACCTAATGTTCTCGCTCGGCCATTCGGCTACACGGCCAGAAAATGAGAATTTCAAAAGTGCTATCGATTTTAATGAAAATTTTCAGAAAGTTGTATCCCGAGGTACTAATGAGTTTTTGGTCATAAAGTTTTTTTTTATCTGCCCTAGTTTTTGAGATAAAAATTAATTAAGATTCCCGGTCTGGTAGTCGAGTGCTAGTGATGCAGCTAGCGCTGTAGGGTCACAAATGTTTTCAATTTGGGGAATGCTACATGCGGGGGGGGGGCCGATTTATTTTTTTATATTATTTAAGAACTATAACCAAACTCTTTGACGTCTTGTAGTTTCTCTATTAGAGCTACCGTTTTGGAGTTATGAATTATTTTGGAACCTAATGTTCTCGCTCGGCCATTCGGCTACACGGCCAGAAAATGAGAATTTCAAAAGTGCTATCGATTTTAATGAAAATTTTCAGAAAGTTGTATCCCGTGGTACTAATGAGTTTTTGGTCATAAAGTTTTTTTGTATCTGCCCTAGTTTTTGAGATAAAAATTAATTAAGATTCCCGGTCTGGTAGTCGAGTGCTAGTGATGCAGCTAGCGCTGTAGGGTCACAAATGTTTTCAATTTGGGGAATGCTACATGCGGGGAGGGCCGATTTATTTTTTTATATTATCTAAGAACTATAACCAAACTCTTTGACGTCCTGTAGTTTCTCTATTAGAGCTACCGTTTTGGAGTTATGAATTATTTTGGAACCTAATGTTCTCGCTCGGCCATTCGGCTACACGGCCAGAAAATGAGAATTTCAAAAGTGCTATCGATTTTAATGACAATTTTCAGAAAGTTGTATCCCGTGGTACTGATGAGTTTTTGGTCATAAAGTTTTTTTTTATCTGCCCTAGTTTTTGAGATAAAAATTAATTAAGATTCCCGGTCTGGTAGTCTAGTGCTAGTGATGCAGCTAGCGCTGTAGGGTCACAAATGTTTTCAATTTGGGGAATGCTACATGCGGGGAGGGCCGATTTATTTTTTTATATTATCTAAGAACTATAACCAAACTCTTTGACGTCTTGTAGTTTCTCTATTAGAGCTACCGTTTTGGAGTTATGAATTATTTTGGAACCTAATGTTCTCGCTCGGCCATTCGGCTACACGTCCAGAAAATGAGAATTTCAAAAGTGCTATCGATTTTAATGAAAATTTTCAGAAAGTTGTATCCCGTGATACTGATGAGTTTTTGGTCATAAAGTTTTTTTGTATCTGCCCTAGTTTTTGAGATAAAAATTAATTAAGATTCCCGGTCTGGTAGTCGAGTGCTAGTGATGCAGCTAGCGCTGTAGGGTCACAAATGTTTTCAATTTGGGGAATGCTACATGCGGGGAGGGCCGATTTTTTTTTTATATTATCTAAGAACTATAACCAAACTCTTTGACGTCCTGTAGTTTCTCTATTAGAGCTACCGTTTTAGAGTTATGAATTATTTTGGAACCTAATGTTCTCGCTCGGCCATTCGGCTACACGTCCAGAAAATGAGAATTTCAAAAGTGCTATCGATTTTAATGAATATTTTCAGAAAGTTGTATCCCGTGGTACTGATGAGTTTTTGGTCATAAAGTTTTTTTTGTATCTGCCCTAGTTTTTGAGATAAAAATTAATTAAGATTCCCGGTCTGGTAGTCTAGTACTAGTGATGCAGCTAGCGCTGTAGGGTCACAAATGTTTTCAATTTGGGGAATGCTACATGCGGGGAGGGCCGATTTATTTTTTTATATTATCTAAGAACTATAACCAAACTCTTTGACGTCTTGTAGTTTCTCTATTAAAGCTACCGTTTTGGAGTTATGAATTATTTTGGAACCTAATGTTCTCGCTCGGCCATTCGGCTACACGGCCAGAAAATGAGAATTTCAAAAGTGCTATCGATTTTAATGAAAATTTTCAGAAAGTTGTATCCCGTGATACTGATGAGTTTTTGGTCATAAAGTTTTTTTTGTATCTGCCCTAGTTTTTGAGATAAAAATTAATTAAGATTCCCGGTCTGGTAGTCTAGTACTAGTGATGCAGCTAGCGCTGTAGGGTCACAAATGTTTTCAATTTGGGGAATGCTACATGCGGAGAGGGCCGATTTATTTTTTTATATTATCTAAGAACTATAACCAAACTCTTTGACGTCTTGTAGTTTCTCTATTAAAGCTACCGTTTTGGAGTTATGAATTATTTTGGAACCTAATGTTCTCGCTCGGCCATTCGGCTACACGGCCAGAAAATGAGAATTTCAAAAGTGCTATCGATTTTAATGAAAATTTTCAGAAAGTTGTATCCCGTGGTACTAATGAGTTTTTGGTCATAAAGTTTTTTTTTATCTGCCCTAGTTTTTGAGATAAAAATTAATTAAGATTCCCGGTCTGGTAGTCGAGTGCTAGTGATGCAGCTAGCGCTGTAGGGTCACAAATGTTTTCAATTTGGGGAATGCTACATGCGGGGAGGGCCGATTTATTTTTTTATATTATCTAAGAACTATAACCAAACTCTTTGACGTCTTGTAGTTTCTCTATTAGAGCTACCGTTTTGGAGTTATGAATTATTTTGGAACCTAATGTTCTCGCTCGGCCATTCGGCTACACGGCCAGAAAATGAGAATTTCAAAAGTGCTATCGATTTTAATGAATATTTTCAGAAAGTTGTATCCCGTGGTACTGATGAGTTTTTGGTTATAAAGTTTTTTTGTATCTGCCCTAGTTTTTGAGATAAAAATTAATTAAGATTCCCGGTCTGGTAGTCGAGTGCTAGTGATGCAGCTAGCGCTGTAGGGTCACAAATGTTTTCAATTTGGGGAATGCTACATGCGGGGAGGGCCGATTTATTTTTTTATATTATCTAAGAACTATAACCAAACTCTTTGACGTCTTGTAGTTTCTCTATTAGAGCTACCGTTTTGGAGTTATGAATTATTTTGGAACCTAATGTTCTCGCTCGGCCATTCGGCTACACGGCCAGAAAATGAGAATTTCAAAAGTGCTATCGATTTTAATGAAAATTTTCAGAAAGTTGTATCCCGAGGTACTAATGAGTTTTTGGTCATAAAGTTTTTTTTTATCTGCCCTAGTTTTTGAGATAAAAATTAATTAAGATTCCCGGTCTGGTAGTCGAGTGCTAGTGATGCAGCTAGCGCTGTAGGGTCACAAATGTTTTCAATTTGGGGAATGCTACATGCGGGGAGGGCCGATTTATTTTTTTATATTATCTAAGAACTATAACCAAACTCTTTGACGTCTTGTAGTTTCTCTATTAGAGCTACCGTTTTGGAGTTATGAATTATTTTGGAACCTAATGTTCTCGCTCGGCCATTCGGCTACACGGCCAGAAAATGAGAATTTCAAAAGTGCTATCGATTTTAATGAAAATTTTCAGAAAGTTGTATCCCGTGGTACTAATGAGTTTTTGGTCATAAAGTTTTTTTTTATCTGCCCTAGTTTTTGAGATAAAAATTAATTAAGATTCCCGGTCTGGTAGTCGAGTGCTAGTGATGCAGCTAGCGCTGTAGGGTCACAAATGTTTTCAATTTGGGGAATGCTACATGCGGAGAGGGCCGATTTATTTTTTTATATTATCTAAGAACTATAACCAAACTCTTTGACGTCTTGTAGTTTCTCTATTAAAGCTACCGTTTTGGAGTTATGAATTATTTTGGAACCTAATGTTCTCGCTCGGCCATTCGGCTACACGGCCAGAAAATGAGAATTTCAAAAGTGCTATCGATTTTAATGAAAATTTTCAGAAAGTTGTATCCCGTGGTACTAATGAGTTTTTGGTCATAAAGTTTTTTTTTATCTGCCCTAGTTTTTGAGATAAAAATTAATTAAGATTCCCGGTCTGGTAGTCGAGTGCTAGTGATGCAGCTAGCGCTGTAGGGTCACAAATGTTTTCAATTTGGGGAATGCTACATGCGGGGAGGGCCGATTTATTTTTTTATATTATCTAAGAACTATAACCAAACTCTTTGACGTCTTGTAGTTTCTCTATTAGAGCTACCGTTTTGGAGTTATGAATTATTTTGGAACCTAATGTTCTCGCTCGGCCATTCGGCTACACGGCCAGAAAATGAGAATTTCAAAAGTGCTATCGATTTTAATGAATATTTTCAGAAAGTTGTATCCCGTGGTACTGATGAGTTTTTGGTTATAAAGTTTTTTTGTATCTGCCCTAGTTTTTGAGATAAAAATTAATTAAGATTCCCGGTCTGGTAGTCGAGTGCTAGTGATGCAGCTAGCGCTGTAGGGTCACAAATGTTTTCAATTTGGGGAATGCTACATGCGGGGAGGGCCGATTTATTTTTTTATATTATCTAAGAACTATAACCAAACTCTTTGACGTCTTGTAGTTTCTCTATTAGAGCTACCGTTTTGGAGTTATGAATTATTTTGGAACCTAATGTTCTCGCTCGGCCATTCGGCTACACGGCCAGAAAATGAGAATTTCAAAAGTGCTATCGATTTTAATGAAAATTTTCAGAAAGTTGTATCCCGAGGTACTAATGAGTTTTTGGTCATAAAGTTTTTTTTTATCTGCCCTAGTTTTTGAGATAAAAATTAATTAAGATTCCCGGTCTGGTAGTCGAGTGCTAGTGATGCAGCTAGCGCTGTAGGGTCACAAATGTTTTCAATTTGGGGAATGCTACATGCGGGGAGGGCCGATTTATTTTTTTATATTATCTAAGAACTATAACCAAACTCTTTGACGTCTTGTAGTTTCTCTATTAGAGCTACCGTTTTGGAGTTATGAATTATTTTGGAACCTAATGTTCTCGCTCGGCCATTCGGCTACACGGCCAGAAAATGAGAATTTCAAAAGTGCTATCGATTTTAATGAAAATTTTCAGAAAGTTGTATCCCGTGGTACTAATGAGTTTTTGGTCATAAAGTTTTTTTTTATCTGCCCTAGTTTTTGAGATAAAAATTAATTAAGATTCCCGGTCTGGTAGTCGAGTGCTAGTGATGCAGCTAGCGCTGTAGGGTCACAAATGTTTTCAATTTGGGGAATGCTACATGCGGGGAGGGCCGATTTATTTTTTTATATTATCTAAGAACTATAACCAAACTCTTTGACGTCTTGTAGTTTCTCTATTAGAGCTACCGTTTTGGAGTTATGAATTATTTTGGAACCTAATGTTCTCGCTCGGCCATTCGGCTACACGGCCAGAAAATGAGAATTTCAAAAGTGCTATCGATTTTAATGAAAATTTTCAGAAAGTTGTATCCCGTGGTACTAATGAGTTTTTGGTCATAAAGTTTTTTTGTATCTGCCCTAGTTTTTGAGATAAAAATTAATTAAGATTCCCGGTCTGGTAGTCGAGTGCTAGTGATGCAGCTAGCGCTGTAGGGTCACAAATGTTTTCAATTTGGGGAATGCTACATGCGGGGAGGGCCGATTTATTTTTTTATATTATCTAAGAACTATAACCAAACTCTTTGACGTCCTGTAGTTTCTCTATTAGAGCTACCGTTTTGGAGTTATGAATTATTTTGGAACCTAATGTTCTCGCTCGGCCATTCGGCTACACGGCCAGAAAATGAGAATTTCAAAAGTGCTATCGATTTTAATGACAATTTTCAGAAAGTTGTATCCCGTGGTACTGATGAGTTTTTGGTCATAAAGTTTTTTTTTATCTGCCCTAGTTTTTGAGATAAAAATTAATTAAGATTCCCGGTCTGGTAGTCTAGTGCTAGTGATGCAGCTAGCGCTGTAGGGTCACAAATGTTTTCAATTTGGGGAATGCTACATGCGGGGAGGGCCGATTTATTTTTTTATATTATCTAAGAACTATAACCAAACTCTTTGACGTCTTGTAGTTTCTCTATTAGAGCTACCGTTTTGGAGTTATGAATTATTTTGGAACCTAATGTTCTCGCTCGGCCATTCGGCTACACGTCCAGAAAATGAGAATTTCAAAAGTGCTATCGATTTTAATGAAAATTTTCAGAAAGTTGTATCCCGTGATACTGATGAGTTTTTGGTCATAAAGTTTTTTTGTATCTGCCCTAGTTTTTGAGATAAAAATTAATTAAGATTCCCGGTCTGGTAGTCGAGTGCTAGTGATGCAGCTAGCGCTGTAGGGTCACAAATGTTTTCAATTTGGGGAATGCTACATGCGGGGAGGGCCGATTTTTTTTTTTATATTATCTAAGAACTATAACCAAACTCTTTGACGTCCTGTAGTTTCTCTATTAGAGCTACCGTTTTAGAGTTATGAATTATTTTGGAACCTAATGTTCTCGCTCGGCCATTCGGCTACACGTCCAGAAAATGAGAATTTCAAAAGTGCTATCGATTTTAATGAATATTTTCAGAAAGTTGTATCCCGTGGTACTGATGAGTTTTTGGTCATAAAGTTTTTTTTGTATCTGCCCTAGTTTTTGAGATAAAAATTAATTAAGATTCCCGGTCTGGTAGTCTAGTACTAGTGATGCAGCTAGCGCTGTAGGGTCACAAATGTTTTCAATTTGGGGAATGCTACATGCGGGGAGGGCCGATTTATTTTTTTATATTATCTAAGAACTATAACCAAACTCTTTGACGTCTTGTAGTTCCTCTATTAAAGCTACCGTTTTGGAGTTATGAATTATTTTGGAACCTAATGTTCTCGCTCGGCCATTCGGCTACACGGCCAGAAAATGAGAATTTCAAAAGTGCTATCGATTTTAATGAAAATTTTCAGAAAGTTGTATCCCGTGGTACTAATGAGTTTTTGGTCATAAAGTTTTTTTTTATCTGCCCTAGTTTTTGAGATAAAAATTAATTAAGATTCCCGGTCTGGTAGTCGAGTGCTAGTGATGCAGCTAGCGCTGTAGGGTCACAAATGTTTTCAATTTGGGGAATGCTACATGCGGGGAGGGCCGATTTATTTTTTTATATTATCTAAGAACTATAACCAAACTCTTTGACGTCTTGTAGTTTCTCTATTAGAGCTACCGTTTTGGAGTTATGAATTATTTTGGAACCTAATGTTCTCGCTCGGCCATTCGGCTACACGGCCAGAAAATGAGAATTTCAAAAGTGCTATCGATTTTAATGAATATTTTCAGAAAGTTGTATCCCGTGGTACTGATGAGTTTTTGGTTATAAAGTTTTTTTGTATCTGCCCTAGTTTTTGAGATAAAAATTAATTAAGATTCCCGGTCTGGTAGTCGAGTGCTAGTGATGCAGCTAGCGCTGTAGGGTCACAAATGTTTTCAATTTGGGGAATGCTACATGCGGGGAGGGCCGATTTATTTTTTTATATTATCTAAGAACTATAACCAAACTCTTTGACGTCTTGTAGTTTCTCTATTAGAGCTACCGTTTTGGAGTTATGAATTATTTTGGAA
Organism: Nebria brevicollis; assembly: GCA_944738965.1. Classification (NCBI taxonomy): domain Eukaryota; kingdom Metazoa; phylum Arthropoda; class Insecta; order Coleoptera; family Carabidae; genus Nebria; species Nebria brevicollis. Next base: position 3,342,886 of record OX122906.1, read on the forward strand.
CCTAATGTTCTCGCTCGGCCATTCGGCTACACGGCCAGAAAATGAGAATTTCAAAAGTGCTATCGATTTTAATGAAAATTTTCAGAAAGTTGTATCCCGAGGTACTAATGAGTTTTTGGTCATAAAGTTTTTTTTTATCTGCCCTAGTTTTTGAGATAAAAATTAATTAAGATTCCCGGTCTGGTAGTCGAGTGCTAGTGATGCAGCTAGCGCTGTAGGGTCACAAATGTTTTCAATTTGGGGAATGCTACATGCGGGGAGGGCCGATTTATTTTTTTATATTATCTAAGAACTATAACCAAACTCTTTGACGTCTTGTAGTTTCTCTATTAGAGCTACCGTTTTGGAGTTATGAATTATTTTGGAACCTAATGTTCTCGCTCGGCCATTCGGCTACACGGCCAGAAAATGAGAATTTCAAAAGTGCTATCGATTTTAATGAATATTTTCAGAAAGTTGTATCCCGTAGTACTGATGAGTTTTTGGTTATAAAGTTTTTTTGTATCTGCCCTAGTTTTTGAGATAAAAATTAATTAAGATTCCCGGTCTGGTAGTCGAGTGCTAGTGATGCAGCTAGCGCTGTAGGGTCACAAATGTTTTCAATTTGGGGAATGCTACATGCGGGGAGGGCCGATTTATTTTTTTATATTATTTAAGAACTATAACCAAACTATTTGGCGTCTTGTAGTTTCTCTATTAGAGCTACCGTTTTGGAGTTATGAATTATTTTGGAACCTAATGTTCTCGCTCGGCCATTCGGCTACACGGCCAGAAAATGAGAATTTCAAAAGTGCTATCGATTTTAATGAAAATTTTCAGAAAGTTGTATCCCGTGGTACTGATGAGTTTTTAGTTATAAAGTTTTTTTGTATCTGCCCTAGTTTTTGAGATAAAAATTAATTAAGATTCCCGGTCTGGTAGTCGAGTGCTAGTGATGCAGCTAGCGCTGTAGGGTCACAAATGTTTTCAATTTGGGGAATGCTACATGCGGGTAGGGCCGATTTATTTTTTTATATTATCTAAGAACTATAACCAAACTCTTTGACGTCTTGTAGTTTCTCTATTAGAGCTACCGTTTTGGAGTTATGAATTATTTTGGAACCTAATGTTCTCGCTCGGCCATTCGGCTACACGGCCAGAAAATGAGAATTTCAAAAGTGCTATCGATTTTAATGAATATTTTCAGAAAGTTGTATCCCGTGGTACTGATGAGTTTTTGGTTATAAAGTTTTTTTGTATCTGCCCTAGTTTTTGAGATAAAAATTAATTAAGATTCCCGGTCTGGTAGTCGAGTGCTAGTGATGCAGCTAGCGCTGTAGGGTCACAAATGTTTTCAATTTGGGGAATGCTACATGCGAGGAGGGCCGATTTATTTTTTTATATTATCTAAGAACTATAACCAAACTCTTTGACGTCTTGTAGTTTCTCTATTAGAGCTACCGTTTTGGAGTTATGAATTATTTTGGAACCTAATGTTCTCGCTCGGCCATTCGGCTACACGTCCAGAAAATGAGAATTTCAAAAGTGCTATCGATTTTAATGAAAATTTTCAGAAAGTTGTATCCCGTGGTACTAATGAGTTTTTGGTCATAAAGTTTTTTTTTATCTGCCCTAGTTTTTGAGATAAAAATTAATTAAGATTCCCGGTCTGGTAGTCTAGTGCTAGTGATGCAGCTAGCGCTGTAGGGTCACAAATGTTTTCAATTTGGGGAATGCTACATGCGGGGGGGGCCGGTTTATTTTTTTATATTTTCTAAGAACTATAACCAAACTCTTTGACGTTTTGTAGTTTCTCTATTAGAGCTACCGTTTTGGAGTTATGAATTATTTTGGAACCTAATGTTCTCGCTCGGCCATTCGGCTACACGGCCAGAAAATGAGAATTTCAAAAGTGCTATCGATTTTAATAAAAATTTTCAGAAAGTTGTATCCTGTAGTACTGATGAGTTTTTGGTTATAAAGTTTTTTTTTATCTGCCCTAGTTTTTGAGATAAAAATTAATTAAGATTCCCGGTCTGGTAGTCTAGTGCTAGTGATGCAGCTAGCGCTGTAGGGTCACAAATGTTTTCAATTTGGGGAATGCTACATGCGGGGAGGGCCGATTTATTTTTTTATATTATCTAAGAACTATAACCAAACTCTTTGACGTCTTGTAGTTTCTCTATTAGAGCTACCGTTTTGGAGTTATGAATTATTTTGGAACCTAATGTTCTCGCTCGGCCATTCGGCTACACGTCCAGAAAATGAGAATTTCAAAAGTGCTATCGATTTTAATGAATATTTTCAGAAAGTTGTATCTCGTGGTACTGATGAGTTTTTGGTCATAAAGTTGTTTTGTATCTGCCCTAGTTTTTGAGATAAAAATTAATTAAGATTCCCGGTCTGGTAGTCGAGTGCTAGTGATGCAGCTAGCGCTGTAGGGTCACAAATGTTTTCAATTTGGGGAATGCTACATGCGGGGAGGGCCGATTTATTTTTTTATATTATCTAAGAACTATAACCAAACTCTTTGACGTCTTGTAGTTTCTCTATTAGAGCTACCGTTTTGGAGTTATGAATTATTTTGGAACCTAATGTTCTCGCTCGGCCATTCGGCTACACGTCCAGAAAATGAGAATTTCAAAAGTGCTATCGATTTTAATGAAAATTTTCAGAAAGTTGTATCCCGTGGTACAAATGAGTTTTTGGTCATAAAGTTTTTTTTTATCTGCTCTAGTTTTTGAGATAAAAAATAATTAAGATTCCCGGTCTGGTAGTCGAGTGCTAGTGATGCAGCTAGCGCTGTAGGGTCACAAATGTTTTCAATTTGGGGAATGCTACATGCGGGGAGGGCCGATTTATTTTTTTATATTATCTAAGAACTATAACCAAACTCTTTGACGTCTTGTAGTTTCTCTATTAGAGCTACCGTTTTGGAGTTATGAATTATTTTGGAACCTAATGTTCTCGCTCGGCCATTCGGCTACACGGCCAGAAAATGAGAATTTCAAAAGTGCTATCGATTTTAATGAAAATTTTCAGAAAGTTGTATCCCGTGGTACTGATGAGTTTTTGGTTATAAAGTTTTTTTGTATCTGCCCTAGTTTTTGAGATAAAAATTAATTAAGATTCCCGGTCTGGTAGTCGAGTGCTAGTGATGCAGCTAGCGCTGTAGGGTCACAAATGTTTTCAATTTGGGGAATGCTACATGCGGGTAGGGCCGATTTATTTTTTTATATTATCTAAGAACTATAACCAAACTCTTTGACGTCTTGTAGTTTCTCTATTAGAGCTACCGTTTTGGAGTTATGAATTATTTTGGAACCTAATGTTCTCGCTCGGCCATTCGGCTACACGTCCAGAAAATGAGAATTTCAAAAGTGCTATCGATTTTAATGAAAATTTTCAGAAAGTTGTATCCCGTGGTACTAATGAGTTTTTGGTCATAATGTTTTTTTTTATCTGCCCTAGTTTTTGAGATAAAAATTAATTAAGATTCCCGGTCTGGTAGTCTAGTACTAGTGATGCAGCTAGCGCTGTAGGGTCACAAATGTTTTCAATTTGGAGAATGCTACATGCGGGGGGGCCTGATTTATTTTTTTATATTATCTAAGAACTATAACCAAACTCTTTGACGTCTTGTAGTTTCTCTATTAGAGCTACCGTTTTGGAGTTATGAATTATTTTGGAACCTAATGTTCTCGCTCGGCCATTCGGCTACACGGCCAGAAAATGAGAATTTCAAAAGTGCTATCGATTTTAATGAAAATTTTCAGAAAGTTGTATCCCGTGGTACTGATGAGTTTTTGGTCATAAAGTTGTTTTGTATCTGTCCTAGTTTTTGAGATAAAAATTAATTAAGATTCCCGGTCTGGTAGTCGAGTGCTAGTGATGCAGCTAGCGCTGTAGGGTCACAAATGTTTTCAATTTGGGGAATGCTACATGCGGGTAGGGCCGATTTATTTTTTTATATTATCTAAGAACTATAACCAAACTCTTTGACGTCTTGTAGTTTCTCTATTAGAGCTACCGTTTTGGAGTTATGAATTATTTTGGAACCTAATGTTCTCGCTCGGCCATTCGGCTACACGTCCAGAAAATGAGAATTTCAAAAGTGCTATCGATTTTAATGAAAATTTTCAGAAAGTTGTATCCCGTGGTACTGATGAGTTTTTGGTCATAAAGTTTTTTTTTATCTGCCCTAGTTTTTGAGATAAAAATTAATTAAGATTCCCGGTCTGGTAGTCTAGTGCTAGTGATGCAGCTAGCGCTGTAGGGTCACAAATGTTTTCAATTTGGGGAATGCTACATGCGGGGGGGGCCGATTTATTTTTTTATATTATCTAAGAACTATAACCAAACTCTTTGACGTTTTGTAGTTTCTCTATTAGAGCTACCGTTTTGGAGTTATGAATTATTTTGGAACCTAATGTTCTCGCTCGGCCATTCGGCTACACGGCCAGAAAATGAGAATTTCAAAAGTGCTATCGATTTTAATGAAAATTTTCAGAAAGTTGTATCCCGTGGTACTAATGAGTTTTTGGTCTTAAAGTTTTTTTTTATCTGCCCTAGTTTTTGAGATAAAAATTAATTAAGATTCCCGGTCTGGTAGTCTAGTGCTAGTGATGCAGCTAGCGCTGTAGGGTCACAAATGTTTTCAATTTGGGGAATGCTACATGCGGGGGGGGCCGATTTATTTTTTTATATTATCTAAGAACTGTAACCAAACTCTTTGACGTCTTGTAGTTTCTCTATTAGAGCTACCGTTTTAGAGTTATGAATTATTTTGGAACCTAATGTTCTCGCTCGGCCATTCGGCTACACGTCCAGAAAATGAGAATTTCAAAAGTGCTATCGATTTTAATGAAAATTTTCAGAAAGTTGTATCCCGTGGTACTGATGAGTTTTTGGTCATAAAGTTGTTTTGTATCTGCCCTAGTTTTTGAGATAAAAATTAATTAAGATTCCCGGTCTGGTAGTCGAGTGCTAGTGATGCAGCTAGCGCTGTAGGGTCACAAATGTTTTCAATTTGGGGAATGCTACATGCGGGGAGGGCCGATTTATTTTTTTATATTATCTAAGAACTATAACCAAACTCTTTGACGTCCTGTAGTTTCTCTATTAGAGCTACCGTTTTGGAGTTATGAATTATTTTGGAACCTAATGTTCTCGCTCGGCCATTCGGCTACACGTCCAGAAAATGAGAATTTCAAAAGTGCTATCGATTTTAATGAATATTTTCAGAAAGTTGTATCCCGTGGTACTGATGAGTTTTTGGTCATAAAGTTGTTTTGTATCTGCCCTAGTTTTTGAGATAAAAATTAATTAAGATTCCCGGTCTGGTAGTCGAGTGCTAGTGATGCAGCTAGCGCTGTAGGGTCACAAATGTTTTCAATTTGGGGAATGCTACATGCGGAGAGGGCCGATTTATTTTTTTATATTATCTAAGAACTATAACCAAACTCTTTGACGTCTTGTAGTTTCTCTATTAGAGCTACCGTTTTGGAGTTATGAATTATTTTGGAACCTAATGTTCTCGCTCGGCCATTCGGCTACACGTCCAGAAAATGAGAATTTCAAAAGTGCTATCGATTTTAATGAAAATTTTCAGAAAGTTGTACCCCGTGGTACAAATGAGTTTTTGGTCATAAAGTTTTTTTTTATCTGCCCTAGTTTTTGAGATAAAAAATAATTAAGATTCCCGGTCTGGTAGTCGAGTGCTAGTGATGCAGCTAGCGCTGTAGGGTCACAAATGTTTTCAATTTGGGGAATGCTACATGCGAGGAGGGCCGATTTATTTTTTTATATTATCTAAGAACTATAACCAAACTCTTTGACGTCTTGTAGTTTCTCTATTAGAGCTACCGTTTTGGAGTTATGAATTATTTTGGAACCTAATGTTCTCGCTCGGCCATTCGGCTACACGTCCAGAAAATGAGAATTTCAAAAGTGCTATCGATTTTAATGAAAATTTTCAGAAAGTTGTATCCCGTGGTACTAATGAGTTTTTGGTCATAAAGTTTTTTTTTATCTGCCCTAGTTTTTGAGATAAAAATTAATTAAGATTCCCGGTCTGGTAGTCTAGTGCTAGTGATGCAGCTAGCGCTGTAGGGTCACAAATGTTTTCAATTTGGGGAATGCTACATGCGGGGAGGGCCGATTTATTTTTTTATATTATCTAAGAACTATAACCAAACTCTTTGACGTCCTGTAGTTTCTCTATTAGAGCTACCGTTTTGGAGTTATGAATTATTTTGGAACCTAATGTTCTCGCTCGGCCATTCGGCTACACGTCCAGAAAATGAGAATTTCAAAAGTGCTATCGATTTTAATGAATATTTTCAGAAAGTTGTATCCCGTGGTACTGATGAGTTTTTGGTCATAAAGTTGTTTTGTATCTGCCCTAGTTTTTGAGATAAAAATTAATTAAGATTCCCGGTCTGGTAGTCGAGTGCTAGTGATGCAGCTAGCGCTGTAGGGTCACAAATGTTTTCAATTTGGGGAATGCTACATGCGAGGAGGGCCGATTTATTTTTTTATATTATCTAAGAACTATAACCAAACTCTTTGACGTCTTGTAGTTTCTCTATTAGAGCTACCGTTTTGGAGTTATGAATTATTTTGGAACCTAATGTTCTCGCTCGGCCATTCGGCTACACGTCCAGAAAATGAGAATTTCAAAAGTGCTATCGATTTTAATGAAAATTTTCAGAAAGTTGTATCCCGTGGTACTAATGAGTTTTTGGTCATAAAGTTTTTTTTTATCTGCCCTAGTTTTTGAGATAAAAATTAATTAAGATTCCCGGTCTGGTAGTCTAGTGCTAGTGATGCAGCTAGCGCTGTAGGGTCACAAATGTTTTCAATTTGGGGAATGCTACATGCGGGGAGGGCCGATTTATTTTTTTATATTATCTAAGAACTATAACCAAACTCTTTGACGTCCTGTAGTTTCTCTATTAGAGCTACCGTTTTGGAGTTATGAATTATTTTGGAACCTAATGTTCTCGCTCGGCCATTCGGCTACACGTCCAGAAAATGAGAATTTCAAAAGTGCTATCGATTTTAATGAATATTTTCAGAAAGTTGTATCCCGTGGTACTGATGAGTTTTTGGTCATAAAGTTGTTTTGTATCTGCCCTAGTTTTTGAGATAAAAATTAATTAAGATTCCCGGTCTGGTAGTCGAGTGCTAGTGATGCAGCTAGCGCTGTAGGGTCACAAATGTTTTCAATTTGGGGAATGCTACATGCGGGGAGGGCCGATTTATTTTTTTATATTATCTAAGAACTATAACCAAACTCTTTGACGTCTTGTAGTTTCTCTATTAGAGCTACCGTTTTGGAGTTATGAATTATTTTGGAACCTAATGTTCTCGCTCGGCCATTCGGCTACACGGCCAGAAAATGAGAATTTCAAAAGTGCTATCGATTTTAATGAAAATTTTCAGAATGTTGTATCCCGTGATACTGATGAGTTTTTGGTCATAAAGTTTTTTTTTATCTGCCCTAGTTTTTGAGATAAAAATTAATTAAGATTCCCGGTCTGGTAGTCTAGTACTAGTGATGCAGCTAGCGCTGTAGGGTCACAAATGTTTTCAATTTGGAGAATGCTACATGCGGGGGGGCCTGATTTATTTTTTTATATTATCTAAGAACTATAACCAAACTCTTTGACGTCTTGTAGTTTCTCTATTAGAGCTACCGTTTTGGAGTTATGAATTATTTTGGAACCTAATGTTCTCGCTCGGCCATTCGGCTACACGGCCAGAAAATGAGAATTTCAAAAGTGCTATCGATTTTAATGAAAATTTTCAGAAAGTTGTATCCCGTGGTACTGATGAGTTTTTAGTTATAAAGTTTTTTTTTATCTGCCCTAGTTTTTGAGACAAAAATTAATTAAGATTCCTGGTCTGGTAGTCGAGTGCTAGTGATGCAGCTAGCGCTGTAGGCTCATATATAAATTTGCATTTAATTAATAATAAAAAGAAAAATTGATGTCTATGAACATGCTTAGTTTAAATGAAATATTACTTATTATTTCTAATAATCTTATATTTGTGATGTATGTAAATTAAAATAATTCCAAACTGATAAATATAAAGTTATTAATTCTCTAAGCCATAACTGCAATATTGGTATAGTCATTTTAAAAATAAAGCCGTTATTAAATATATTTGTTTAACATTTCTATTTAGGTCAGCATTAAATTAATAAATTTATTGATTATTACCAAAATAAACACATTGTTGATCAGTTGCTACTAGAAACGAATTAGACGAGGAGTGTTCTATAAATTGACGTTTTCTTTATTATGTTAAACTAATTAAATATTATGGTAGTACTTTACATAAATCTTTTATTCAGCGATCAAAATGTCTGAAAAATGTGGTCAATATAAAGCGATTCAATCAAGAACTCACGACTATTTATATGGTGAATAATTTTATGATTGTATTCGAGCAATTTTTATTTAAAATTATCTTTAGCTTAGTAATTTACTTTAAAATAATATTATTTTTAGATCCAATATTTTTGATTCCATCAAAAAAAGATTATGTGAAACATGTCATAGAATCAACGTTAGCTTCCGCTCAACGTGTAATGCAAAACGAAAAGTAATAAATACGTCATAGAAATAATAATTGATAATTCTTTTAGGATATAGCACCGATATATAAATACATGTTCAGCGATGCAACGAAACATCCTAGGAACAAAGTGGTAATACGAAAATCCTTGCCAAGTGATATCGCTAAAGGTTGGAGAGATCCATCAACTATAATTTGTGGAGAATCAAGTCCTAAAGCAGGCTTTGGAGGAAATCGAATGAAATATTTTAAAAGGTTCATTCTTTATTAAAGTATTGACGATATTAAAGTGTCTTAATATTAAATACCTCAACTAATAATTTTAATACATAATGATTATTTTAGTCCGCTTATAAACTTAACACCAGGAATGGTACCAGATCCAAGAAAATTACCAAAAGTTAAAATGGGTAGTCTTGATTCAAGCAAACCACGGACTAGAGGCACTCAAACTGTATATAGAGAATCATCTGCACAGACAACGCCATGGAAGCCAGAAGATTATGTTATTATAGATAATAGTGATCCTGAGATACTCATGCTCGATTTTCTAAAGTATAATTAAATATAAATATAAATACATATGAGAGTATATTTTCAAAATATTTTCTCCTAGAGAAGATCTGCCTCCTGGTATGCATGAAGTAGAAATCATAAAACGACTTCGTAGGAAAAGATGTTGGCTGAAACAGTTACCAGATATTACCTCTGCCGATGCATTAGAAAACCGTCGCCAAATACTGGAAGCTATCGAAACAGACGAATTCGCTTTCAGGGATGAAGTAAAAATATGATTTATTTAATTATTTTGTCTGTTCGATGTTTTATCAGGTGTTTTTTAAATACGTTTCAATTTAATAATAGTGATGATTCTTTGAATTACTTGTTAGGAAATTAAACATCTACAAAATTTACGTCTTGAACTTGTCGAGAAAATGTTACAAGAGATTTTAGATTTATCCAATAATCGAGCTGAGCAAAAATTGCAGCGAATTAATGAGCGTTTAGAAAAGAAAAGAGTTGAAACTGTCTTGCATTTACATCAAAGAAATCAAAGAGGTGTTTTAAATAGAATTTAATTAGCCAATGTGAATAATTCCTTAAATTTTTGTAGAATTAAGAAGATTAAAAAGAATCCATAAAGGCATTCGTACCAAGTATCATAAAGTGGATATTATTACAGAATACAAAGATTTTACATCCGAATTGTATGTACCTTTGACTCGATTTGGATCACACCCGAGAAATTGGCACGAAGTCATTACGCATTCTACATATCGACCAAATTTGGAGGGTAAATAGCATTTATTTACGACAAAAACCATTTATTAACATCATTTATATAGAGGTAGAATATATAAGCACGATACCAAACTGGCTACCAAACACTATGAATATTAAACTACCTCCAGTAAAACTACCAGGAAGACAGTTATGTATAAGAGAAACAAAATGGACTGAACCGGTTTTGAAACAACTATATGAAGAATTGAAGAGTATTATAATAATAATCAAATGATTCAGTTGGTAACATAGTGTTAATGTATATTCATTTAGATTTGCGTGTGACTACCACGTTTAAAACCACTCTTCGAAAACGAATTATAAGAGAAGTGCCGTTAGACGAAGCTGCTTATTATGAAGACATGATTAATTACAGTAGAGAATATGAAGCTATACTTCTTCTGCAAAGTGCTATCCGAGGTAGAGCCACGCAATCGTTGGTAAATATATTTTGGCAGAAATTTTAAATCTATAATTATGTATATTTTGTATATATTTACTAGATTTTTGAAGGCAGAGACAAATGTAGAGAACTTATTCAAGAATTACAATCTACGCATGCGTTAGTATTAGCTAACGAAGACGAAATAAATCAAAAGAGATTCGAAGTGAAAAATCAACAAAGAATAACGAACTTCATCGCCCAAAAAGTAAGTATTTCAATTCGAAAATTGTGTGTAAGAATCTTGTAACATTGTTACTAGTGGGTACAAATATAATATCGCATATATCAATACGGTTTTTCATGTGTGTTAGACTGCACATTTAGAAGAAGCATTAAATCTGCTGAAAAGCACCGTTGTGGGCACACTACTTGATTATTGCAATAAACAACTAATACGTTTGATAGACGAGAGAAAAGCACATGCAATTGCACTGCTGTATGAGCGGGAAAGAAGCGATCGCGAAGCAGCCGAGGCCGGTAGGCGGCAACTTGAAGAACGCAGACGAAAAGAACATGACGAAATTTTCAAACAGGTTCAATATATATTCTATGACAATCACACGTTAACCCTATTCTAATTTAATTCTAATTATTTTCAAATTATTAATACATTCAGATCTAATATCTTATGCTAAAATTATAGATGATTGTGTTTTAAAATAGTCTAAATATTATCAAATCATTTGTTTTTATATATAAGAATAATTTCTGTATAATAGGCAAAAGCCGACAATAGGTAATAGAAATAAAAATGAAGTTTATGTTTATAGATAGTGAAAGTAAACCAAGATTCTGTCGATCTATATTTGAGAGATATAATAATTGAAGGAGTTGAACATGTTTCGGAAGAAAATGCACAAGACTACATGAAAATAATCACGCACGCAATTGATGACCTAGCGTACGAGCCCACAGAGTAAAGCGTGAAATATTTTATTAAATTCGTAACTATTACTAATTTATTTTGTTCTAGTTTCTTAGATAAAGAAGAAGTAGTCGCTGATTTGGTTAGCCATTTCTTAATCCCCGAAATAGAACGGTCCAAATTAAGAGATGTGGTAAGAGAGAAGCAAAAGAAGCATTTACGAACTGCGCATGATTGTATTTATAATAGAATTGAAGATCTACCCAACAAGAAAAAGGATGGTAACAATTTTGTTGTATTTATTTCAAACATATCACTAATATTTTTCCAATTAGATATACCAAGCCAAGAAAATTGAATTATTGTTCAAGAACGAGTCCCTTATTATAAATATTTATGCATAAAATTAGTAATATAATATAAACGTTATTTATTTTAAAATTGCGCTATATACGAAATTAAATTCTCTACATTTAAGATTTTATAACACACAATTCACAACTAGTTGTATGTTAATATTTCAAAATTTATATTAAGATTCATATTTTAATTAATAGCGTATTGTAAAATTATGTAGTTTATTAAATAAAAAATATACATACAGATAAAATTCATTTTAATATACTCTTAAAAAATTAATGTTTAAAAACATGCTTAGTTTGAATGAAATATTACTTATTATTATTTTTAATAATCTTATTTGTGTGATGTATATAAATTAAAATAATTCCAGACTGAGAAATATTAAAGTTATCAATTCTCTAAACTATAACTGAAACTTTGAAGCAGTAAATTTAAAAATAGAGTCCCTATAAAAAATATTTAATTAATATATCTATTTAGGCCAGCATTAAATTAATAAATTTATTCATTATTCCCAAAATATACGCAATGTTGATCTGTTGCTACTAGAAACAAATAACTCTAGCAGTGTTCTATAACTTGACGTTTATTTTATTATTTTATACTAATATAATATTATAATAATACACTACATTAATTTATTATTCAGCGATTAAAATGACTGAGAAATGTGATCGGTATAAAGCAACTCAATCAAGAACTCACGACTATTTATATGGTGAATAATTTTATGATTCTATTCGAGCAATTTTTATTTAAAATTATATTTAGTTTAGTAATTTAAATTAATATATTATTTTTAGATCCAATATTTTTGGTTCCTTCACAAAAAGATTATGTGAAACATGTCATAGAATCAACGTTAGCTTCCGCTCAACGTGTAATGCAAACGAAAAGTAATAAATATTTCATAGAAATAATAATTGATAATGCTTTTAGGATATAGCACCGATATATAAATATATGTTCAGCGATGCAACGAAACATCCTAGGAGCAGAGTAGTAATACGAAAATCCTTGCCAAGTGATATCGCTGACGGTTGGAGAGATCCATCAAATATAATTTGTGGGGAATCAACTGCTAAATCTGTCATTAGAGAAGATCGAAGGAAATTTTTTAAAAGGTTCATTCTTTATTAAAGTATTGACGATATTAAAGTGTCTTAATATTAAATACCTCAACTAATAATTTTAATACATAATTATTATTTTAGTCCGCTTATAAATTTAACACCAGGATTGCTACCAGATCCAAGAAAATTACCAAAAGTTAAAATGGGTAGTCTTGATTCAGGCAAACCACGGACTAGAGGCACTCAAACTCTATATAGAGAATCATCTGCACAGACAACGCCATGGAAGCCAGAAGATTATGTTATTATAGATAATAGTGATCCAGAGATACTCATGCTCGATTTTCTAAAGTATAATTAAATATAAATATAAACACATATGAGAGTATATTTTCATAATATTTTCTCCTAGAGAAGATCTGCCTCCTGGTATGCATGAAGTAGAAATCATAAAACGACTTCGTAGGAAAAGAGGTTGGCTGAAACAGTTACCAGAAATTGACACTGCCGAAGGATTAGAAAACCGTCGCCAAATACTGGAAGCTATCGAAACAGACGAATTCGCTTTCAGGGATGAAGTAAACATATGATTTAATTAATTATTTCGTCTTTTCGATGTTCAGGTGTTTTTAAATACGTTTCAATTTAATAATAGTAATGATTGTTTGTTAGGAAATTAATCATCTACAAAATTTACGTCTTGAACTTGTCGAGAAAATGCTACAAGAGATTTTAGATTTAACCAATAATCGAGCTGAGCAAAAATTGCAGCGAATTAATGAGCGTTTAGAAAAGAAAAGAGTTGAAAAGGTCTTGCATTTACAGCAAAGAAATAATAGAGGTGTTTTAAAAAGAATTTAATTAGCCAATATGAATAATTCTTTAAATGTTTGTAGAATTAAGAAGATTATATAGAATCCATAAAAACATTCGTAGCAAGTATCATGAAGTGGATATTATTACAGAATACAGAGATTTTACATCCGAATTGTATGCACCTTTGACTCGATTTGGATCACACCCGAGAAATTGGCACGAAGTCATTACGCATTCTACATATCGACCAAATTTGGAGGGTAAATAGTATTTATTTACGACAAAAACCATTTATTAACATCATTTATATAGAGGCAGAATATCTAAGCACACTACCAAACTGGCTACCAAAAACTACGAATATTCAACTACCTCCAGTAAAACTACCTGGAAGACAGTTATGTATAAGAGAAACAAAATGGACTGAACCGGTTTTGAAACAACTATATGAAGAATTGAAGAGTATTATTATAATAATCAAATGATTCAGTTGGTCACATAGTGTTAATGTATATTAATTTAGGTTTGCGAGTGACTACCACGTTTAAATGCACTCTTCGAAAACGAATTATAAAAGAAGAGGCGTTAGACGAAACTGCTTATTTAGAAGACATGATTAATTACAATAAAGAATATGAAACAATACTTTTTCTGCAAAGTTTTATCCGAGGTAGAGCTACGCAATCGTTGGTAAATATATTAGGACAGAAATTTTAAATCTATAATTATGTATATTTTGTATACATTTACTAGATTTTTGAAGGCAGAGACAAATGTAGAGAACTTATTCAAGAATTACAATCTACGCATGCGCTAGTATTAGCTAACGAAGACGAAATAAATCAAAAGAGATTCGAAGTGAAAAATCAACAAAGAATTACGTTCGCCATCACCCAAAAAGTAAGTATTTCAATTCGAAAATTGTATGTAAGAATCTTCTAAAATTGTTACTAGTGGGTACAAATATAATAGCGCATATATCAATACGGTTTTTCATGCGTGTTAGGCTGCACATTTAGAAGAAGCATTAAATCTGCTGAAAAGCACCGTTGTGGGCACACTACTTGATTATTGCAATAAACAACTAATACGTTTGATAGACGAGAGAAAAGCACATGCAATTGCACTGCTGTATGAACGGGAAAGACGCGATCGCGAAGCAGCCGAGGCTGGTAGGCGGCAACTTGAAGAACGCAGAAGAAAAGAACATGACGAAATTTTCAAACAGGTTCAACATATATTTAATAACAATCTTATATCAACCCTATTCTAATTTAATTCTAATAATATTCAATTTATTGATACATTTAGATCCTCGATTTAGATTTTATGCTATAATTATATATGATAGTGTTTAAAATAACGAAGAATTTTATTTCTAAATATGATCATTTGTTTTCTTTTATATAAAAATAATCTCTGTATAATAGGCAAATGTCAACATGTTTGTGTTTTCGACAATAGAATAGAAATAAAAATGTTTTTTGTATATAGATAGTGAAAGTAAATCAAGATACTGTCGATCTATTTTTGAGAGACATAATAATTGAAGGAGTTGAACATGTTTCGGAAGAAAACGCAGAAGAATACGTGCAAAAAATCGCGCAAAGAATTGATGATCTAGCATACGAGCCCACAGAGTAAACAGTAAAATGTTTTATTAAATTCGTAACTACTATTAATTTATTTTGTTCTAGTTTCTTAGATAAAGAAGAAGTAGTCGCTGATTTAATTAGTTTTTTTTTAATCCCTGAAATGGAAAGGTCTAGATTGAGAGATATGGTAAGAGCGAAACAAAAGAAGCACTTACGAACTGCGCATGATTGTATTTATAATAAAATTGAAGAACTACCCAACAAGAAAAAGGATGGTAACAATTTTCTTGTATTTACTTCAAACATGTCACTAATATTTTTCCAACTAGATATGTCAAGTCAAGAAAATTGAAATACTGTTCGAGAACAAAGAATTATATTATACTATACACAGAATAATTGAACAATAATAATAAATAAAATATGTTTATTGTTATTTATATATACGTACAGGATGTATAAACCATTACAAATATGAACCCAATATAAATTTTGATTGACTTATTCAAATCATAATTAGAAATTTATTTAGTAATTATAAAATTAAAAGAATGTTTTTATTTTATTTGGAAAACGTAAATAAATAACTAATTTTATGATTATCATACAGTCATCTAGTCTACTTACGAGTCTTAAAAATACCATCCCCCAATCGACCCATGTACGAAGGCCACGCTTGTCCACTGGAATTTAAGAATTTTGCGCATCGTTCACCCGGTTTTAAAACTTCACATTTACATTCTAACCGCATTCGATAAACAGTCATTTGTCCCAGAGTTAGCTGTACGATTTGGTTGTAGTACGGAGATTTTTTCAGATTGTCATCATTCGATTCGGAAAATGGAGTAGGATTTAATAAAACGCCTCTTTCCTCCAAGCACATTTTCGTAAATAAATCTTCTTTTGTCAGTTGCTCCAAATTGTAATATTTATCTAAAAATGATTGTCGTCAATTATTTAAATGTTTCACAATTGTGATTTTTACCATTAGGGCTTGTGGATTGAAGCATTTTTTGTCTTATACATTGTGCATCTTTTTCCAGAATAACATGACCTCCAATTTTCGGAAGTACCCAATAAGTCACAAATACTATATCAATAGCCTGTTTTGATTTTGAATCCGACAATGGATTAAGCAATAAACCTAAACAAAAAAAAATAATTAATTTATTATCAATCATAAAATAAAGTATTATTTTTGAATCACGCACCTGTGGAAGTAATTCTAGGAATTCCAGATGTTGCGATTTCAATATCTCTTTTCCCACGCCAGTACCCATTTTCTCTATCTTCTAACTCTTTCTCAGATTCTAAATCCCATAAACTCTCTAAAAAAAATAGAAAATACATCATATACGTATATAAAACACGTATTTCACACTGTATTTGTACCAGCTTCGTCTGCTTCGTTTTCACGAAAACGTAAATCCCTCTGTTGGAATTTATTATTCCGTAATTGTCGTTCGCGATTTTTCACAAATGTTTCGCGTAATATTTCATTTGGTAAATCGTTCAAATCGTGCAGTAATCTATTTCGAGCCATGTAGATGTTTTTATAATCATTCAGACTGTACACTTGTGGCAATTCAGCCAAATTCTTTTTCTTTGTTTTACGCTTCTCTGGCGTATTCGAGCTATCATCATCTGATAGTGTAGCATTTTCGGTAGTATCTTTACTTCTTGGCTCTCGATTTGTACTTGGTGGTACATTGTGTTTTAAATTAGCATTTAATAATTTCCGCGGATCTGGATCTGTATATGTATCTTGATAGTCAAATTGTGCTGGACCAAGCATATCGTCTGTTTGAGTTTGAGTCCATGGTATGTCAGCTTGGTCATAATCATCTTTCTCTTCAGCCTTAAATACAAAATGCGCAAGAAGGCGAAATAATCATTTAGGTATTTATTAGAAAATTTTGCGTAATAAATTGTAAATAGGTCGTTTTTTTTTATTAAACACTAATATTTATTCAAAGATCGTTACGATCTTTTGGTCATCTTAAGATGAGCGTCGAATAAATATTAGTGACTTTTAACCAAGTTTCTAATTATTCGTACAATATAAATTGTGGGTAAAATAATTTACTGTAGAAAACAATATTGTTTCGGTCACAGGAATTAAATGTTAAAATATATTATTTGAAGGAACCAGTTTTTCTTAGCTAACAAGTTTCAACCAATGTTAAGGAATTATGCAAGCTTATTGTAACATATATTTTGTCAGTAGTGAGTTTAATGCGGGCGTGATAGTACGTTATTTATGAGTACTGATTTTTATAGATTTTTTAGTAAATCTATG
This sequence comes from Nebria brevicollis, assembly GCA_944738965.1. Lineage (NCBI taxonomy): Eukaryota > Metazoa > Arthropoda > Insecta > Coleoptera > Carabidae > Nebria > Nebria brevicollis. Next base: position 3,360,191 of record OX122906.1, read on the forward strand.
AGTGTATTGTGTATTTAAAATGCCTTGTTGAGCAGTTCCATTCAAATTACTACAACTGCAGATGTATCTAATATGTAAGTGCACTTTTAGAATTAGTTTTAAGATAAATACCAGTAGCATTATTACTGGAAGCTTACTTCTACGTTGTTTAGGCTACTTGGCATAATAATTAAAAACACTGTAATTCTTTACTTCACTAAATTTAGCAAACTAAAGAATTGCAGTGTTTTTAATTATTATTAATAACTTCACATAACTCAAATCTCACGTTACTTGGTATAATTTTCGTTTTTGAGTTACTATATACAATTATACGTGTAAAAACTATAAGATTCTAATGTATTTCACCTGAACATTCTCATTTTTATTAGTCAATCGACTCCTGAATTCTTCTCGAGTAAAATCTTTGACTAATCCTTGACCGTCGTCCCTGTGTCTAAAATTAGAACCGCCGTTGCTGAATTTCATATTTTTATAATCGGCATTTGTTAGCGGATTAATATTCGCGTTAAACACATCTAATTGAGGATTTGCAGTGCCGAATAGTATGCTGTTGAAATCAGGGTTTTCTTTCAAATATGATCTTACTTCTTCTATTGGCGTTTTCGTGCTATTGTATTCAATAGATGTTCTATTCTCTAGAAAGCAACAAGACATTTTAGAAAATATATTCATTCAAATCCGTGTAAATCACTGTATTTAATTCGAGTACATATTAGTTATTTACTAACCTGATGAATATAATAATACACCTGGAGGACCCATATATTGGTTTAAGCTATATAATTTAGCAACCATTGTTGAATTAAATCGAAGTTTGCACAAATCTGCTCTTGATTGTTGCCATATATTGCTCGCTAAGAAATAAAAATTAATAAATCAAAACTGCCGCAATTGAACTTTTTACTCATTTGATATATAATTACATCCTTCCTCGGTTTATAATAATAATATATATATAATTCGCATTGGATATATAATATGTATTAATAATAATAATTTTAGCTTGAATATTTCATATGAATTTAGAGTAATAATTAAATCATATTTTAATCGGATGTACACTTTATACAACGAAAATTCACATACTTTGACTAAAACTGTATGTATCCTGTCGACCTTCGTAGTTTTTACAATCAGCCATCCAATATATATACATATCTTGTCCATAATTTTCCATACTTATAGTTAGACCGCCCATCTCTGTACCTACGGTATCAATAATAGGTTGATTGTAAATTGGTTTGCCAGTTTTGCCATCGATAATGATTGTCTATGGTAAAAACAACAAATATTAAATCGTAGTGAGTGTAATATGAACAAAACGGTTTAATGGTGGAGGTGATTCATAGTACACAATTTATTTAATTAATAAATATCATTTGAGAATATTTGTACCTGTGAATAATAATAAATTGGAAATCCAGGACCAGTTTGATATTTTATTAAAAAATCAGTCACATTATCACTAGTAAAATAACCAGGTGTGGGTGTGCTTAAAGTCTCTGAATTATTAACGGTATAATTCCAAATTTGTATCAACGTCTTTCCATCAATTGCTATTATTGTTGAATTAAACATCGCAGATACAATATCCGTATGGGTATCACCATTAATGTCAACCAGAATAACTGGGGATAAAACACCTTTATAAAGGTCTTGATATAAAATTACAGGTTTCTAAACAAAAAACCATATATTCCTATTATTAGAAAATTGAAATATTTCCGTATATTAAATTTACCATATCTTTAGCCAAGATATCATGTAGAGATATCATATACAATGCGCCTGATGCATTTTGACTACCTGTGCCAAATAAAATCTGACTTTCGCCATTACGCTCAAAAAGTTGTGGTGCAAATAATGTCTCTGTTGAATTTGGTGTTGCAACTCGCGCCAATTCTGAGCCAGTTTTCCCTGATATTATCAATAAATAACCACTACGATTCCCAGCTAAACAAAAAATGCAAATTAACACCTTATCGTCAACAACGTATATCGATATATATATACCCGTTTGTATTGTATGTGATGCAATTACATCAACTATTCCATCTGCATCTTGATCAGGAATGAAGCTACCAGAATAAATATCCATAACTAAAGAGGTTTTATTATTGATAAATTCCCAAATTGTTGTACCGTCATGACCATTTATTGCAGATAATACCTAAAAACAAATATTGTTTATAATATAAATTGTCAAATCTATAAAAAAATTTGAAAGCATACAAAATAATTAATTATTAAAAATTTACCCCTCCTTTTCCACTAGCTAAACAATCTTGTATTTTATCTCCATTTAAGTCAGCGGTACAGAATATAGTAAAAACCATGTGCGGTAACCAACGTCGCCATAACGGTTGACCGGTGACACCATCCAATGCAATAACACCACCTTGACATGGTGATTTAACTCCCATAAACATTGGACAAAACCACTGTTGCGGCAATTGCACATCTTCGGCTATTGTTTAAAAATAAATGTATTTAACTCTCTGAAATTAGATTAAATTGAAATCACCTAAACCAAAACCGAAAACAATGTCATCAACTCCATCCGAATTCACGTCTAGACTTCGTAAAGCAGATTCTGAAGCTAGTTTCGGTAAATTAAAACTCCATACGTCTGTTACAACTAAATCATTACACGGTAATATTTTCACCGGTGTTTTTTCATTACTTGTTTTTGATTCTATCCATGATTTAAATTGATCCAATGGCAATGGAAATAGTGAAACTAAGAAGATTACTACAACTATAACACCTATAACATAAAGTCATATTATTGCGTTTCTTATTTTTATAAACTCATGGTTCGATTCTGCAGTTTAAATCTGTAATGAGAATCTATACATTTTTTAAATACTCATTTTTGATTTGAAATTCAATGATTTTAACAACTTTCAAACGCTTACAGATTATTGTTACAGATTTGCTCAGAATCGTAATATTAGTAAAGTTTACCTAAGAATATAGTTAGCACTACAAAAGCATAGCAACAAGGTATACATATGACTTTACATGGAGGCCTATTTTTTAGTCTGGATGCCAGATCTGGTTTCCCAACTTTTCTACGTGGGGCCATAAGTGGTCTCTTAACACCCCGATCTTCAGCAAGCTATTACAAAATTATTTAAACAAATATTCTTTATTTCTATAAAATAATACGAAAGGGTTTATAAGGGATCAAATGCGATAAACACTCATTACAATCTAATTATAATGCATAGGTGTCTATTTAATTTAATATCAGTAGACTTTATTTTGAATATTACTTGAAATTCACGTTGCAAGCTTTTAAATCAAATACACTTAAAGAATTTTTCTCTTAGATATAAAATAATAATTGGTTTCGCTTGAGCCGTGATATGCGCTGAAGAAAGAGTGAGACGTCTTCTACGCACATCAACGCTATTCCGAGTAGCCTATATGGCAACTTTGTGCTAATGCAATTTGCTAGCGCGGTTCGTGATTTTCGTACCTGCTTCTAACTCAATTATGTGCAACGTATAAAATATAACACCTTCAATTTACCGCTCGTATCTCGTATATAAGTAATACACCTTTTAATACGAAATGTATAAATATTCAACAAATTTATCTGTACGTCTGTATGTGTGTGTGTGAATGCTCTACAGCGTAAACGGTTGAAGATAAAATTACAAAACTTTAAACTTATGATTTATATATGCTTATTTGTTAATAAACAATTTGTATTTGTAAAAAAAAATTATAAACGCGCATATTTAGATTGTTGTTTAGAATTTATTTATTTTTGAACTAGGATATAAAAATATTGAGGATTTATTAATTAATACTTTTACGGTAATAATTTTCATGTAGAAGTTGCGTGCGATTTTTGTAAATCAATATAATAAAAGATACTTACTGTGTAACTGCTTCGTCCATCGCGAATAAAAACTTCATCTTCCACATCACTCAACTCATCTTCATCTAACGAAACGGATTCCCTTGTCGTGGATGACAAACCAGGATATGTCGACATTTTGATTGTAGATATTAAATATTTATAGAAAAACCGAAAAGTATATTCGGATCATAAACTTATATAACTACGAAAATATGCACGAGTAATAATAAATTACTTATATAACCAAAACTTTATTAGTATATGTTGAGCACTTATCGATACTTACTTAGTATAGTTTGTTCACAAACACTATAAATGTACGATTAAAGAAATATTTTAGTTTTGCAAGTAGTTTTTATTATTTGATATTTTCATCAAAATACATCGTAACAGTAAACATATGGAGTTCAACAGACAATGTGCACAGAAGCAGCTCTATTGATTTTCCTAACTAGTCAAAATTTAGTTCATTGAAATGCTACAACAGGCCTTGCGGTGTTACCTGTTGCTTTTATTTTATTTATACAAATATAAAAAATATTAACACATATATACTTATTATAAAAGTACAATTACCATACATATGAATACTATAGAACCTCTATAATATTTATATCTATAGTTGTTTCAATAAAGATTCTGCTTCTTGATTTACGACATACTGAAATAAAACATCTATTAATAAAATAAACATCCATAATAGAGCACGATTTAAAGTAAAATGAAACAATGGCAAATATAATTTGTTTATTTAATATTATTGCATTGACAATTATTAATAATAATAGGACAAATAATGTCATATATGTAGTTAGCTTCTTAAACAAGTATGAATCTTGTAGATTTGTGGCAATAATCTCCATAAAATATACACACCTTTCAATAAGACTTGCTCGCATTGTGGTCGAAATTGCAGTGGGTTGGGCATCTTGTAAACGGAACACTGACTCAATAACAGTTAATTCCGTAGACGTTGTGTCTAAACCGCAGAATGAACACCAATCGTTCACAACCATTCCAGCACCAATAACTTCACTACCCCGATTCACTGTTCCTGCCTAAACATTTTTTAAATAATTACTACACCAATCAATGTTTAACAAATTAAATCACTTACGACTAACGGTACTTGAAGCAACGACGACAACTCTTCTTGATCTTGGATGCTTGTATTTGGCTGCACTAAGCCGCCTTGATTACTAAGCACACAATATGACCCAACCAACACGTTATTTGCGACTGTTTGTCGGAATACTTCAACTTGTAATGTATCTGCTACTATTTCTTCAGTTTCCTAAACATATTGTTTAGCACAAATTTATGAATATATAAATGTATTCTTACTCTGTCTAAGTCGGGATGTACAAGTGCTACGTAGTCATTGCATGCAATCACATTTCCCAAAGCAGACAATCGTTCTTCTATCCGTTGTACTTTAACAGAGTCAGGCAAGGCATTCCTTAAATGTTGTAATTCATTATCTGTAGTGGAACTGGGTACTAACAACCCGTTTTTGTTACCAACAGACATCCTCCCGATGATTCTACACCCTGATAACGATGCATGAATCACTGGTATTGTTTCATGTAATTCAGATTCGAATATACTGTAATAAAGTTGATTATATATTAAGCATAAAAAAACAAACAAAAATGTGCATTACCTGTAGAAATTTTCTGAACCGCCAATCGCGACGAGGCAGTACGCATTAGTTAATTTTGCAAATACACCTATTTCGTTATTATTCTCAAATTGTACGCGAAGAGCCATTATGAAAATATATCGTTGTAACGTATTTGACTGTGACACAATAATTTGTAATTTACTGAAACGGTGACGCACGTTGCATCCACTTTAAATAACCTCAAACTAAAAATCCAAAATTCTATAAGATCGGTCTGAATATAGCAAGGAAAGCTGATAGGAAAATCTAGAAACGCTAGAAACAAAGGACGAAGATAGGAATATAGTCCTACCACTTTAATAAATACGTGATAACTGACGCCATATCTCTTCGGCACCAAATTGCGTCATATTACGAAATTATTTTAGTTTCTTTTTTTTTTATAAATAAAGTAGATATAATTCTATTTCTAAAAAGTTTATTACGATTAAAATCTTATATACACAATTAAATTCGTTTACGAAATAATACAATTCATATTTAGGAATATTTTACTGTGTTCATATACATTTTGGTCGAAATATGAGCGTTGTTCTGTCTAAATAAAATTGAGCAGTTTTGTTTAATGAAATCATTTTTTTTTTGCTTTATGAACACAGTAAAATGAATTTATAAACGAATACAAAAATATTCACAAATACACCATATTAATTCTCTTGACTTAGAAACAATCACAAATGTTTCAGAGGACTGACAAAAATAAATATTTTTTTAATTTAAAATAAATAAATAATATAAAAGACCAACACCAACATTTATTAAACCTGCAAAAATTATTTCAATTTGTCTACAATAATTCTTACATTTTTTAAATGATTTATAATAATTAGACAAATTGATTAATATATATTTTTTTGGTAGTAATAAAAATTGGCAGTTTAAAAGTTGGCTCATGTATTTTTATAATAATAAAATTGTTATTTATTTTTCTTTCTGTGAAACAATTCTTTTTTAGTAAATATCACTTCATATGGAAGATACAAATCACGCATATGGCAGACTTATAACTGGAGATCATGCATATTTATGTTACTTTACTTTGGCAATAAATTTGTATTTTGTAACAAATAAAAAATAAATATTAGATACTACAAAGATACTATAAATATAACCTGTTTATAATATGGTTAAAATGAGTTTAAAACATTCAAACATAAATATTGCACTGTTTATATTGTATATATGTGCGTGTATACTAAAAAAATTCTATCAAATTGCACATAAAACAATCATTTTCAGAAATAACGTATCTAATCATTGATTTGTAAAACAAATTTTTGATAAACTTCCATTATTTAGCATTAGATAAACAGAATTTTTATTTAAATTTTGATTAAATATTGTTTGATAAGCTTTAATTTATTTAGTAAATATTTAGCGATTGTATGCTTATTCCATGTGCAATTTAATATTATTTGTGCTAAATTAAATGAACAAAATAGTAATGTTCCATTTCTTATATAATTACCATGCATTTTAATGCAAGACAAATGTAAACACTATTCTTTTTAAATAATAAGCACCCTTTTAATAATACAGTCATTTCTTAATAGTTATATGACAGAGTAGAAATATTATTGATAAATCATATCGCTATCGTTAATGAAAATGCAATACTCAGTTATTGGCTTCTGGCATATATATTTAAATTTAGCGTATCAATATAAGGGTTCACGTAATATGAGTAATTTTAACCATTGTTGCAGTTACTTGAAATACTGTTTATATAAATGGAATGATTTTATTTTTTTGAATAATATTCCAGATATCTATTGGCAGTTATGTATATTAAATATTAGAATTATATCACATCTCATTCCAAATAATTTCCGTTAAAAAAATCGGTGATGCTTATCATATTTTCAGTTAAAAATCACCTCTGATAAAAATCGGTATTTCTTTTAAAATAATTTCAATAAATAAATAAACTTTTTAATTAAAAACAATAATCTTTACACGTACACTGTTACAGTAAATTGTATATTATAATATGTACATCCCGATTATAAAAATCTACTAAAACCTACAGATGCAATTTTTGAACAATTTAATTACTAGCATTTACGCGTTCATGTTCACGCATCATTTCCGCGTTTCGTATTCGTTTCTGATATTCTTGTTGTTGTTTGATAAAATCGCTCAAACGATTCAATAGAAATTGTTTATCGTGACCCTCTAATACTAATTGGTTTTTTAGAACCGATACCATATGTTTATTAGCTGCACTAACAGCGGAATAGTAATATAATAATAGTGTCAAAAGTATAAAAGTTGGTATTGAAAACCACGGTGTGCCCACACCAAAAATAACTGTTCGTAACCATTCCGGGAATGTTCGAAAAGTATTTGTTACTTTCGTCCACACAGTATCTAAGCCCCGATACGGGCCACATGATATAGACGGTTTGATTTCGGCGATTGAATAAGCAACTGGTATTACTGCTAAACAATGGGCGACTAGTAAAACGATCATAAACATTGAATTTGATCGGGACGCGCGGTATACGGTCGATGATGGGGTGCTATTGACAAGACACGCGAATTTCTTTAGGTAAAACATTAAAAAACATGAGAGTGTTGCAATGGCCGGTAACATTGGCGCGAAAAATGAACCTAACCAACACAATGTTTGTGAGTAGACTACATCTAAAACATGTTTCGGCAAATCAAATTGTTGTTCACCGATGAATTTAGCGAATTTATTCTCAACGTGTCGTGCGATAATAGATCGTGGTAAATTGATGAAAAATGTCATGAGTAGATGAGTTAGGAAATCAGTTAATAGAAGTTTGTAAATTTGTTGCCCGACATACGTTTCCCAGCACGGTAATATTTTACACGTTTTCGATTTCGCTTTTGTATCACCACACGATACTAGTAAATATAATTTGAATACCAAAACACCTAATGACGATAGACGCAAAAAGACGGTTCGTAATAGCGTTAATCGAACTACAAACGCAGGACTATAGTTCTCAAACGACACTAGATATCTGAACATGGGAGGAACTAAGATATTTAATGCTACAATACAAATAGACGGCAAGAATTCTAATAAAAGAACTAAATATTCTGGTTGTTCACTGTTTTCTAATTCCCGCACCGAGAAATCAAATACGAAATAAATGAGCGCCATTGAAAATATTAAAATAGCAATTACAAATATATTGATGATGGAGCGGAAAATAAATAATTTGGTTTTCTCATCACGCGAACGATTCTTTCGTTCTTCTTCTAAACGCTCGGCTTCTAAGCACGATTTGAGTTCATTGTATAACGCTTTATGTTTAATAACAGCTGATTTTTCGTTATGAATACAAAAATCCCAACCGCCAAAAACTAAATTACAATAATGATAAAATTGACCTTCACCTTCAACGAGGCGTTCCTTGAAACCGCGCGCAGCTGCCTTGATAATAGCGACTAGAGAAATTATAAAATAAATGATCGTTACACTTATATATGCCAACGGTAGATTGTACCCATACAAATTGTTTGTGTATTTCCCATAAAATAATATAGTTCGTTCGATTTGACCTGTACCTTGGATCAAATCCAAACCTAACATCGAATCATTATACGATTGATTAAAATAACTTTGTGTTTCGTTTTGATATTCTGCATTGCCGTTTTCAATTGCAGCGTCATCTAATAAAATCGCTGGTAATACAACGAACATTATAACTAGAAATGATATTGCCAGATTGAGAAACATCAACCATTTTAGGAATAAAAAATACGCTACGATACCGGTGCCAAAGTTACCTTCAATCTTCTTCAAACTGTTTTTCCATAGTTCCAGTTTAGAGTACGCCTCTTTTAGGCGGACTTTAAACTGTTGCCATACTTTTCGTCGTTGCCAGCTGAACTGCTCGAAACCTTGAAGCCTTAGATGGGTAGCGTTCTAACAAAAAAAAAACAACGAAAAATACCACGCATGTTTTTATGATAATTGCCTATTAAATTAAATATCTTATTTAACATTTAATCACAATGTACTCCATTCTAGATACCAATTTATACACAAAACACATATACTAAAAACATTACAGCTTACATTAACACTATTTAACATATGAATTCATACAAATTGCGCAAAGAGGATTAAAAATATGTTATTATATCGATTGTTTTACGAGTTATAGAGATTTATGACGAGGTTTCTATTTTTGATTTATTCCATTTCTTCTTTAAATTGACAAACAAAATAGTATACATATTTAGGAATAATATCTATGTTTAGTTTAAACTAATCGTATAGAGTTTAAGTGTTTAAGAATATTTAACTTACTTGTAATTTGGCTTTCATTTCTTTTTTCTGTGCCATCGAGACAGGCATCGCTTTGATTTGCATGATTTCTTCCCATGTTGTCTGCTCGTTCGATAGATTTTCTGATAAGTCAGGTAACATTGCTACCTGAACATCGTGAGTTGTAGACGCACGCCTAGCAGTTGATTCTCTTCGGTTTCGCGTTGAGGTTCGCCGTCGCAATGTTTTTGTGTCCGTTGGACGAACGCGTTTAGCTGTAGCTATTTATAAAATAAAAGTAAAAAAAAACTGATAATTAGCAATCAGGTCAAGCGATTTATATATATTTAAAGCATACATTGTGTTAGTGTATATATCAGAATAATATTTGTTGAGTTTTATTACGACGCATTAGAGTAATTATTGTTTTTATGTGGATAAAACATTCGACCATGAGCACAAATATCACATATATGTTCATTTTTTTAAATAAAATTTAATAAATATATAAATAATTACCTTTATGTACCATTGCACTATTAGTCAATAATTGTTTCTATCGTTCTTATAAAACCCACAAATATAACGAAAAGAAATAATACATGGTAAAATATGACACACAAATCTGTATGCGTTATTTAAAATTTTTATGTACATTATCTCGATTAGATATAAGAAATATGATAAAACTAAACAAAAAATATTAATGGATTTATAATACGAAGTACCGTTCTTTATTGCCTGGTTAGATAATTGCATATACGTCATAATAAAAAAATGTATACATTTATATGGAGATTTTTAGTTTTGAATTTGTTTTTTTTTCTATGAAAAAAAAAACAGAATTATTCATACTAAACGGAATTACTGTCATATGTTTTTAAACAATTGCCTCAGATTACTAAAGAATAATCATTTAAATAACAATCGCATTGTTCTACGTAGTCAGTTAATATAATATTTTGAATAGTACACCTAGAAAAATTGGAACTTATTTCGTAATCAAAATTACGAACTATTACAATTTTTCTAGAAGTAATATTTTGCGAACAACAAATAAAATCTTAATATATTGTTATTAGCAAGAATATATATTAGCAAAATGATATATAACGGAATCAACCCGTATGAGGATTCAACGTCATAGACCATATTTGCAATTTGTATTTCTGATTTTACAGTCGATTTCCAGATTGGAAATATCTACCAAGATTACAGAAACCTGACTTTATAGACGAGTCTAGATTGCTAATAAAATTCATTACGAAGATATCATCATAGGCAAATAAATTGTGTATCAGCCATTTTAAAAAAGTGATACTATTTAATGAACTATTAAGAATGCCTATTGTTGAAACGTAACTTTCGTGAGAAAGCATGAAACGTATAAGTAAATTTGTGAGAGTAGGGGCGAGTATAAAACAAAAAATAGACAAACCTGCTCTAGATTGTTTACTAGGTAAAAGTGTAGCAAGTCGAGTTGGATCTTTTTGTAAAACCTCCAAATCAACTTCTGTAGTCGGATATTGTTCTTGGTAAAATTCGGCACCCGCTTCTTCCCAGCCCTGGGCTCGAGAAGTTCGTTTCTTGCCTCCACTGCCAGACATTACTAAAAACATTCAATTCAAAACACGCTTTAATAGATCATTAAAAAATCAGTACGGCAATGATATACACATTTAAGCAACCGTAAATTATCCTCTTTGTCAAGAATATCAAACAAAATCTAGTTTTTAACGAAATAAATAAATTATTATAACTAGTAGACACATTCTATTTACCTTTTTATTTGGAATAAAACATAATTCATAGCATAAAGTGTATTTTATTTGTATTTCTGATAAAAATTACATGACAGCTTACAACCTACATAACCACAGATCACACAACTAAAATTATTCACTTCCGTGTTCCTTATAGAGCAAAGAACAGGTGCAATCGGTATAGCCAACAATTTTTTTTTTAACTGAATTAATAAATCCCATTTTTCTCCTGCCTTAGTATTCAAACACATTCTTTTGTGAATTTTATTTATTATATATATATACTAATATATATCGAGTTAAACTGCATTAATTTCCATGTTATCCATTTTAACAGATAGGGCAATTTTCTCTATTAATTGCATTCTATTTTTGATTTTTTTTGCCGTACTACTTTGCTAAATAGGGATTAAAGATATATAATAATAAAAACATTTTATTGAGTTAATATTTATTAAATGTAAGCAAGCAAGTAACAAAACATATATAATTTACGCGTTATATAGTGTTTATACCGCCTACAATATTCACAATTCTATTTTTATATTTTAATGAAATTTCTAATTCAATTTGTCCTTGCAATATTTTTGTTTTCTCAATTATGACATCAATAACTGGTCGTATCTCAGAAACTTGCTTCCGTGCATCTTCCTCTCTAGCTAGAACTAATTTCCGCGATGCTTGCATTTTTTCGGCAACAGCGATTTTTTGTTTTAATGTATCCGCAAGCATATCAATATACTTCGGCGAGTGTTTGATATTATGTAAATGCACGGTGCGTTTGTTTATTAATTCAGTTAATACGATTTCGACGGAATCCAACATGCTTGTGATCGATTCTAGCGTTTGCATTTGTAATATTGTTGGGGCGTCTTGCATTTGCGATATCGATAATAGATCATTGTCGCTGGACATTTCAAAAATGCGCATTTTCAAAAATGATTCTAACTCCATAAGCTCGTCCAGGATTTGATTACGTGTGCATGGATTGTCGAGGAGGGTGTACGCTTCGTTACCTTTCGCTGTACCACCATCAATTCCAGCTTCTTCGACAACAATTCCAGACTCTTCTAACGATATATTAAAATCTATTTCGTCTGCAACGGAAATATCAACATCGGCACTATCGAGTTTTCCCCAATCGATTTCTCCTTCTTCTAAATTAACATCGCCGAAGTCTATAGTATCGCCAGCTGCGGCCAATTCACCAAAATCAATTCCATCACCCATGTTGGTATCCGTATCGGAAATATGTATTATTGGTACTTCTATAGTTAGAGGTTTTTCTCCATAAGTCCATTCGTACGTAGTCGTATTTCCATTTTCAATCAAATATTTCAATAGTTGCAAAACATCAATATTATGTTCTTTCGACGAATTATAATTAATAAATGCTGCATACAATTCTTGCGCTGGTTGAATCAACTGGAAGTGTTCACCGACTTTTTCGTAAATTTTCGGCAATTCTTCCAGCAACGTAATCAACTCAGCTTTAATATGTTTGCCGGCAATACCAAGTTGTTTACACGATGCATTGAATTCGGATTGTGAGATATTTTCTGATTTCGCATAATCTTTGTCTTTCTTAGTGCACTCGTTTTGAAATTGCTCTAATTTTGCTATTTGCTTTCGAAGACTTGGCACTTCGAAATTGATGTGTCGTATTAGTATTTGAGCTGCTTCTGCTAAATAAGCGTTGTCTTTTTGGTACAATTGTACGATTTCTTGCCAGTCTTTCATGCGCTGCGATCCATACCGCCCGAATATGTTTTTGCTGTCTGCTTCCGTTTCTTTTAAGATCTCAATGATTTTCACGCAATGAAAGTAATTTATGTGTGATCCAGATAGTAATTTTACGATGCCGTCATGGGCAGGCATATCTTGGATGGCGTTACTGATTTTTTCACGTATTTTTAGAATATTTATGTGCCAATCTTTACTACAATGTCTCCGGCTCACTAACCATTCCAATAGTTTATTCGAATGAATATCTATTGGGATGTCTTGTTCATTCATTTTGATGATGTTAATTCACAACACTTGTCAACATATGTTTGGTATAAAATTAACCTTAGTGTTTAGAAAACGTCATCATGTTTCGAGTGTTTTCCTTACGTTTGATTGGTGACTTGTTACCCTTTCATTTGCGAAAATCTTCTTGAATGATTAAATATGCTGTGTACGAAATCATGGATTTTGCAGTCATAGGATAATTTATAGATTTATCAAAAATTTTATTTTTTTTTATTTAGCAATAAAATAACTTCATTGTATAAACAATATATAAATATATTTATTAAGCTGTTTACTTTTTAAAAATGTATATATACTTCAAGGAAAATTGTTTTAGTTTTTCTTTTCTACTACTGATAATAAACAAAAAAAAAAATATGTACATTATTTTCGACAGTAGAAATTAAGAATTAAATCGTATAGCCTAAACAATAGATGTTGATTTTTACATTATGAATATGAATGCGTTAAGTTTTGTTTTACATATCTTCTGTACTCCATTTATAAACTTCTTCTTCCACGGCTTTTTTCGAATTTTGTACTTCAAACCATTGCTTTTCGTACCCACATGATCTGTCGACGCCATCCCAACGGAAGCCTGGTGGGATTCCAAATCGATTTGGTATAAAGTCGCCTTCGTATCGTGGTTTTAAAGCCACTATAATAAAAAAAAATAATTACGCATTAAATATAATTTTCTGTTGAAAAAAATATCTCAAAATAGTCTAAATATAGTTAAAACCTTACCAGGATCTCCTGAGGCAACTGCTTGTTTTCGCTTCTTTTTTCGAATATACTGCAACATGGGATCACCATCACGTTCTTGATCTTTTAGATATTTCTCAAGATCTTCATCGTTCGCATACCGAGCAAATGGTTTCGACATTTCATGCAAATCTTGCTCAACTTTCTCCCTATGTTGTTCAACTTGCTTGAGTCCTTTACCCCATTTATCATATTTTTCTTTTTGTACATTTTCCTTTTGTTGTTTCTCAAGTTCTGCCATTACTTCTTTCTCCAAATCTCGTATTTTACCCGTTTTCCTATCACGCATTATCGGCGCTGCGTCTTTGCCGGATATGTCTGCTGACATATTTGCAAACATTTCATCTTCGCGTTTTTTCAGTACGGCTGTTTCTTTTTTAAAGTCACCACCGTATTGTAACCCTGCTGATTTTCCGTCTAGTGTTTTCGTCATTTTTTCTGTTTTCTCATCAGGATTTTTACTGGGTGCTTTTTTAATACTTTTCTCAGTTTTATTAGATTTTCTGACCGGACTTGAATCGGAATTGTATTTAGGAATTTTATTTGATGATTCAGATTTATCGCTTTTAAGTGTTGAATCTTCAATTATATCGGAGAATCTGGACTCGCGAGTTCTTTTAGATTTAAAATTGTTTGAGTTTGTCGTTTTCGATCTATGCGGACTTGTTTTATTTTCAGGTCTTTTAGTCTTACTAACTGGACTTGTATTCCTACTTGATTTTCTGGGTGGACTAGTATCTGAATCATGATTTCGTTTCGTAGAACTTCTATCTAGATGTTCATCCCTCCGCAATTTCCTGGGTGGACTTGAATCGTGTCTTTTAAAGTCTTTTAAACGTAATGAAATTTTATTATTTTTCGATTTTCTAGACGGACTATTATCTAAATCATGATTTCTAGATTTTCTAGGTGGACTGAAATCTGCATTATGTTTAGATTTTCTAGGTGGACTGAAATCTGCATTATGTTTAGATTTTCTAGGTGGACTGAAATCTGCATTATGTTTAGATTTTCTAGGAGGACTTGCATCAGAATCGTAATTCTGCTTTGATTTTCTAGGCGGACTTATATCCGAATCGTAATTTTTTCGGGATGGACTTTCATTTTCAATTTTTACTTTCGTTCGAACAGGACTAGCATCAGAATCTGAGTGAGCAGTTAGTCGATTTTTGTTAAGCTTCGCCTTTATAGTATTTTTGTTTATTATATTTTCTGATTCTTTAAGCTCATCATCACTTCCTACTAATTTCCATTTATCACTCTTACGATAATCGTCAATACGCAACGCCAGCGGTCTGTCATCAACCATTCCTACAACTTGAGGCGCATCTTCGGCAGTTAAAAACTCTTTCAATTCAGTTTCATCGTAATTCGTTGGCAAATCAATATCATCGTCAATTATTTTTACTCTGTAACAAATACATATAATTGTAGATTTAACCTATATAATCATTTTGGTGATTTTTTTTTAATGCAAACTTACCGATCTCTAATAACTTTGGCTCTTTTTTTTCGTTTCTTATTTTTCTCTTTTTCATCACCCAACGATAAATATTTCTTTAAATACTCTTTCTGATCAATTATTGACATGTTTTAAGTCACGAAATTTATTAAATATATCAGAAATGCAGATCCAGTCGTTTGATGATCTGTTTCTATGTTCAGGTTTTAGATTCTCAAAACGTTTAAATTCGATTTGAGAATTTTATGGGGGATGCATGCATAGTTGCTGTGTTACTAAAGAGTTGCGCAAAGGTGCAATTTTCTATATGGGTGATATGTTGCTATCTTCGCTCATATTATCCATTCGCTTTAGGCAACACTGTATATTAGAGGGTATATATATATGTATATATGTGTATGTATATGTATATATGTATATAATAGATGTCAAACTATTTATGTGCGAGTTTGCGGTACATAACTGATTTATAATAAGTTAAATAATATGGATGCGGAATATGAGATTATCAATTTTGATGATGTATGTAGAACTTGTTTGCTTTCAAGTATAAATTTAAAGTTGATATGTGAAGGAAATATAGTAAACATGCTTCAAACATGTTCTTTTATAGGGGTAGATATTTGAATATTCTGTTATACTCGACATATATTTGAGTTAAATATTTTTATTAGTTTACAGAAAATGATGGATTACCAGATAAAATATGCGAGCAATGCTCAAATCTGGTTACACAGTGTTATGAATTTAAAACGCTGTGTGAAAAATCAGAAAAAATATTACAATCATACATGGCACTTCATAATTCAAAGGTACTCGATGAATATATTTTATGCTTAAAAATGAACTATATTATTATATTTACAGGATAGTTTAATTAAGAAAGAAGCTTATAAAAATAATTACTCACCATGCTCGTTTCATGAGTTCAATGCGGAATCTCGTAAGTTATACAGAAAAGCTGGATTATCTTATACGTATAGTGCGATTACTTTTAATTTAAATTTTATATTTTAACAAAATAAATGATATTTAAGCAACAAAAATCATTGAAAATATTGATAGAAAATATAACTGTGATATGTGTAGCGAAAAATTCGCTTCTGAAAGTGAAATGAAGACTCACAAATCTAACCATTATAATTGTGTTCATTGTACAAAAACATTTTCTAGTAAGTATTTGAAAACTTAAACGAGTTCCTTATTTTTTTAAATAAATATTTATTTATAGATGCACAACTTTTAAAACGGCATATACAAACGCATATGGAAAGTAATCAGTTAGTCTGTGATAAATGTGGAGCTAAATTTGTAGATGTTCCAACTTTAGATAATCATTTAATCGAGCATGAACCACAAAATGAGCCCATGTAAGTTATTTATGATATACAAAATTTAACAACAGGTACTTGAATTTGATTAACATAAACAAATATATTTAATTGAACTCATAATAAATAAAATAAATTTTTTTGGTAGTTCATCTAATGAAAATTTAGATGATCCAACAAATTTTACGAATTTCTTAGAGCTTGATCCTTTACCAGCGTTAGCTTTCCCGTGCACTGAGTGCACTCAGTCTTTTAATGTAGCTGAAGATTTAGAGTTACATAAAGCGACGCATTCCAAAGATGGCAAATACATTTGTATTCAGTGTAATAAAGAATTTCCAGGTACAATATTTAAATATTATAAACGCATGATATAGTAATGGTGGGTATAAACAGTTTGATTTGTAGCACGTCAAACATTAAGAAGACATGTTAAAACTCATATGGTGCATAAGCCACATGTTTGTAAACAGTGCGGTAAAGGTTTCGCAGAATCCCATTCGTTAACGAAACATTTACGTCGCCATACTGGTTTTCCGAGAGAGAAAAGACATATTTGTGAAGTTTGTAATCAAGGGTAGGCTTTTATTAATTTTCAAATATAAAATTCATATATATTTGTGTTTATTGCCTATGATGATATCGGCATAATGAATTTTTAGTATCGATCTAAACTTTGCTATTCATACCTCTATAATCTTAGTAGTTTTCGACTAACTGGAAATCTATTGTAAAATTAGAAGTACAAATTGAGTGGTATATTACGTTGAATTTTCATCTTAGTTCATTCCGTTTTATACTGTTTTATTATATATTTGTTAAAAAAACATAAAATGAAGTGAATTTTATGCTATTTTGCAAAATATTACAACGAGAAAAATTAAATTAATATATATGTTGTTGTTTTTATTTCATTTACTAGTATTAAGATTAATTTTTTTTTGGTTGTAATGAATATATTATATTAATTGACGTAGTGAAACATTAGATTGTTTACGTAAATGATTCTTCTTTAGTAATCTGAGGCAAAATACAAATTTTCATATTTTATATTTGTTTAAATTGTAGTATGGCAATTTTATTTGAAAACATTTATGCAGTTTTGTCGAACCGTTCTATTTGAATGTCCATATGAGAAAACACACTGGCGAACGACCCCTAACATGTCCCACATGTGGGAAATCATTTGCTGACCCAAGATCACTTAAATCACATGCCGTCATTCATACAGGAGAAAGACCCTTCAAATGTACAATATGCAGGTAGTTTATTATAGAAAATACGTTAAACACCAACAGATTCCATACACTGTTAATTTTCTTGCATGATTTAATTTCGTTAGTAGTTCATTTTTTGTGGATCATATTTATTTCGCAAGTTTTTACTTCTATCTAATTATGTACTCAGTAGCAAAATAAAACAATGATGGCTGTGCCGTCATTTTCTATACTCTATTCACGTTAACAAAATAGTAGAAGGCACTGCGAATGCAGCCCGTTTTACACTCAAACATTCTATAAAGGGTGTTAAACTTACCTATAGACGAATAAAAATTGTCAAAATAAAAAAGAAACACACGTTCTACTATTTTAAGATTAAAAACACTTGCAATGCCACTCTCTGCGAAATACCAAACGGAAATGAAATCGCGGATCTCTTCAATGTTCGCTAATGTAAATCCACCTCTCGTCTAGAGCAATCAGATTCAAGGATATCATCGTCCTATCCTACTCAACGCTATTTTCTCAACGTGAATAGACTATAGAGTTTTAATTAATTAATTTATTAGGTAAATAATTTTCGCATTGCATATAAGAATGATTTCATGTATGATTACAGTCGCGCCTTTACCCAAAATGCAAATTTAACGAAACACATACGAGTACACACTGGCGAACGTCCATTTGTATGCTCCGAATGCGGTAAACGTTTCACCCAATCATCCAGTTTAGATAAACATATGCGAACACACACAGGCGAACGACCGTACCCGTGCTCGATGTGTCCGAAACGTTTCGCCGAGCACGGCACTCTAGTCCATCATATACGAACACACACTGGTGAAAAACCATATGTGTGCACCCATTGCGATAAATCGTTTGCGAGTTCCAGTGAATTAAAGCTCCATGATCGTCGGCATTCGGGTGTGAAACGGAATATTTGTACGATTTGCGGGAAAGACTTTGCGACACCTAGTAATCTAGTTGTGCATATGAGAACGCACACCGGCGAGCGACCATTCTCTTGTGATACATGCGGTAGAGCGTTTGCCGATAAAGGCACTTTAAAGAAACATGGTAAAATACATAATGGTGAACAGGATAAAACTAAAAATAGCATACAAGTTGCCATAAACGAGTTAGATGTAGAACAACGATTCTTTAATTTAAGTTAACCATTGTATGATAATGAATAAAAATTTTCGTCGGGCGTTTATTTTGTATTGCACGGTGTTTAAATTATACAAGTTGTAATACATTTAAGTGTGACATGTTGCAGCGACTTGCATGACGTCATTAGGCGGTTCTGTGGTTGAGGTTTTAGCACCTTAATTTCAGTAGGGTTACTATTTTGACATGCCCCATCATCAAATATATCACATATTGATTTGCTATAGTTGCTAAAACACAATAAACCTTATGGTAATTGTGATATCGACATATTACGTTTGACCATTTATGTTTATACACATTTGTAAAATGTAAAAATTTAAATGAATATATTGTACAGCGTTTTAATCCTATGTCTTGTCCTTAATTACGCCTCAAATGCTACTACTTCTTGATATTAAGCCATGTGGTTACAGTAAGTACAATAGTGAATAAATAAACTATACAACATATACTATCATATTCTTTAGTAATACTAGCATATAAGAGTGTGGACAATCGACGAGTAGTCCCTATCTAAAGCATAGAGCGCAGGTTCCCCGCCTGTGATTGGTCGCCGCCATAGTTTGTCTAAATGTTCAAATGAAATGCATTGCGTTATATGGAGTGCGCGGCTCATATTTTCTTATACTCTTTAAATCTAAAGGACCAGATAAGATAATTGCACCCCGTATTTTTTATGTTATTCCTGAATAAATTCTGCGTATTTTATTCCGCGACAGCATATGTCTATCTTTTATAGAAACATTTATACAAAAGTCGAAACATTTCGCGCTCAAATATTACGGTATAAACATAATTTTAAAATACACAGTTTGAATTAATAAATGTAATAAGCATAATAAACAGTGTTTATTTTAAGAGATTCGCGAAATGTATAACACTAATAGACTTGCAAGTATACAGCACAAATAGTTATATTAGCCCGCGAAATGTTTGGAATTTAGTATAAATGTTTCTATAATAGATAGACCTATGCTGTCGCGGAATAAAATACGCAGAATTTATTCAGGAATAACATAAAAAATACGGGGTGCTATTATCTTATCTGGTCCTTTAGATTTAAAGAGTATAAGAAAATATGAGCCGCGCGCTCCATATAACGCAATGCATTTCGTTTGAACATTTAGACAAACTATGGCGGCGCCAATCACAGGCTGGGAAGCTATTGTCCACACTCTTATATATCTAGTCACTCTAATACTAGCAAGGTAAGAAATAGCTCATAATTTTATTTTTTTTAATAATTCAATCCTAAAATCAGTATTATCCTTGGCATATTTGGGCGAACTGGTTTGATAATCCAGTTAATATTCGATAAAACCGATATTGTAAACTAATCATAGTAATAGATATTGGTACTAGGTTGAGGTTACAGGAAGACTGTACTGATAATGATTAATGTATAGTTTCCATGATAGTATCTCATTTCTCTGAAGAATAAATTAAAAGCCTATAAAAGTTACGCCCTTTTCGATACAAATAACTCAAATTTAAAAACATTATTTAGTATATTTAATAATGACGCATATGACTAGTTAAGTCTTCCATGAGATAATTAGTTACAAAGATATATATATGACTCTAACAAATTGCTATAGATGATATAATAATATGTTTTAAATTAGTATTCGAGAGATCGCTTTTCCTGATCATTAATATTTTCCATTTATAAATTATAGGAAGTAATGCCGGGAAGTGTTGCGCTAATTACTTTACATGATAAAAGGATAATAATTTGTTAGAACATGTAAGGGTAGCAAAGATCGTTGACCTGGCTGTACTATAACATGAATAGTATTATTCATACGATATAGATCTGAATTGTGAAATATATGCAATATGCAGACTACACGAAAAGGACAAGCGCACCAAATAATAAAAAAAAAAAAAAATCAACAATATTTTAAGTCTATATTTTGATAAACAGTCTACATAAAACATATTCCAATAACTTACATTGAGAGAAAATCTATTCTTTGAACCATTTTAACTCATTTTATTTTAATTTAAACCCAATATTTTAAAATATCTCGGAATAACTTGAGCCACGATATGCGCATAATAGTATTAGTGTAACTATCTTCTGCGCACATCAAGACCGCGATTCAAGCTATTCCGAGCTGCCTGTATATACAGGTGTCCTCGTTAAAGCTTCTATGACGTCCTTCCTTACCTTCTATACCTTAATAAAGTATATTGCGCCCTATTTAAGGTTTTTATATTAATATTCTATGAATTTGAAATAATGCGGTTTAATTTTGTTGAATCTGAACTTGAATTTTACAAAAATAATAAAATATTTGTTATTTTAGAATTATATATAACTAGTTTTCAAATCACTATAATTTCGCTATAACAAGTAAATTAAGATTGTTAATTAATAAAATAACTATAAAAACGGCTGTATAAGAGTTTTTATAATTTGCATAATTCGCGTAATAGGCTACAGTGCAATGCAGCTTGCAATAATGATTATAACAGCATTCTGTTGCACATGCAAACAATGAATTAGAAACTTATTTAGTATACAATAGATTTTATTTTAATTAATACAAAAACAAACTGTTGTGGTTTGCTCTTTTTAACTTAATTCGAACAAGAAACGATGCCACTACACAATCTCTAAATTTAAATCCCTAACTCCAAAACAGGTATGGGCAAATTTTTATAAATATCAGATAGAATTTGAGGAAAGGTTATTATGAATTATGTATGCTTTATTTATACATAAATTTTGTCAAATTTGGTAGTGTAGCAATACAATTGCATGCATTAACAATTTTATCGACGTTTTCAAATAAAATAACGTTAATTTAAGTCGTAAATCGTCGAATAATAATAATGAAACATATAATAAAATTATATGTTAGTAAAAAAATAGAAATTATAGGTTTACATAATACTCGGTTTCAAAATCATGTGTTCACTTAACATCGTTTTTTATAATATATATATATATATTTAGAATCTAAATATTGCTAGAAATAATTGATTAATTAAATAAACTGCATTTCTGTTTCCGATGTAGAGATGTTTGTAACATTTGTTGTGACATGAGCATTGAACATAACGTAAATTAGAAATAGGAATTATAAATTGTTTTGGAACTATTAGATGTTAAAAAGAGAAATGATTATGGTTCGGTAGACAGGACAATACAATTCACAAGCGTGTGTTTAATAAACTTCAATTTCATGCGTTATATTAAAGAACGTAATAAAAAAAAATTAATTAGTAAGTGCGTCGTAACAATTAAAGATTATTAAATTTTTTCGATAAGGTAACATATCAATTTCGCGTGTTAGAAGTACATATTTGTGTACGTACTACAATTATTGTTTGATGGTGAAACAATTGAAATATTTTCTAATTAACTAATATTAAAGAATTTGTTACTTCAGATTTTATTATTTTTATTTTAGTTCATTGTACTCAAATATGTAATTCAATTCATAATTGATTCACTTGTTATCCTCATTAAGGGCCCTATAAGCTTATGAGACACGTTTATTTATTTACACACACACACACACACACATATATATAGTATTCAAATCGTTATCGGATAAACTATTCAAGTTGGTTGTCAAAGTTTAAAACAAGATTAATTACAGAATTCAGTTTATTCTCATTGGCTTTCAGTATTTAAAGATACGGTTCATTATTTTCGTGGATTTCGTATCACGCACAACTTGTTCCTTGCGAAATTCGTCCCCAAAACAATTCTTCTATTCCATTCCACTGCATATTAAACATAAGCGTACATTACCGTATTATGGTTTTAATTAATTTTTCTCCATGTCCCAGACTAATTTATGTATATGATTATAATATTTAGAATTCATATCGTGCATTTTACTTTCATCGTGTTGCTAGGAAGTCTGACATCATCATGATTATCAGGTCCTGATGATGTCAGCTCGATGACGTATATTTGACATTTAATATAATTCAACCAAACATTTATTTATTTATTTGGAAATTGTTTTATGGCGTAATTGCCTAAATAGATTTATACTATTATTGGTAGAGACTACGTCATCGTTGTTTGGGAAAATAATGGACGTATGTCACATGAGGCAGCATGAGGGAAAAATAAATTGAATATCAAATTATAATTAATTTATAAATTACCAATTCAAATTGTTGCACCTCCTTCTTATAAGTATACGTGAATCAATAAAGTCAACCTTACGGCGTTGTGGTGCTAAGTGGGTTCTTTGTTTTTCTACAAATTGTAGACCTAAACAAATATGTTATTACGAAAAATATCAATAGTTATTTTGTTACAAGTTTTGGAAACTTTACAAATAAAACAAAATATTCTTTGATGTTTTTATTTGTATAAATACTAAACTAGAATCTTTCTGTATTTATCCGACGCGCTTAGGAGACACTAGAATAGGGAAGGTGTCATAAATGTAGTATGTCGTCAAGTGTACTCTATTTTTTATTTTTTCGTGTTTCAATTGACTATCTATATAAGTCACAATATTTTATTTTCGTTGAAGAAATACGAGTAGTATATAAGTAAAAGATCAATTTTTATGACAGGTAATATATTATTTTTGTACCACGTTTACGAAAAAAAAAAAAAAATGAGGGCACAATTTGAAGCCCTTGAATTTAATCCATAGGTAATAATCTAGACTGTACCCGCAATATAAATATTAAACGTCGAGGTCTATAACGACTGCAAAACAGGCTTCCGTGTTTATAATCTGCTACTTATAAATTTCGTTTCTAATTAAAATTTCGTTTTGTTTTCCTATATTCATATTTGCGGGCATTTAACAAAAGTTTTCGTTCCCCCAATTGCAAGCAACACCGAAATACACAACCATTTTGATTCTTTTAGAATGAAATAGTTGCCACTTTCGTGTTTGCATTTCAGTTTCAGTATTTCGCGTGTATACATACTTATGTCCGACAAAACTGACCAATCACACGGCAGAACCGTTACAGCTAACGCAGTGTAGACATTGTGATTCAGATTTCAGTATTGTTGTGTACGCCGTCTAAGAATGGCGTCGATTTTACAAGAATTATTCCGGATTTTTTATTAATTCTTTCAAATTATATAAATATATGATATAAGTGATTGGTTTTTGAAGTGCTATTATTATTATTTCATAGACATCATTCATAATAGACCAGTGATTTAATAGTTTACTTATATAAACAAATATGTCATAGTTGTTTATACTAAATATATATATTGTAGTATTATGTACAATAAATGATTGTTTTATCTGTGAATATAAATGTTTTTAAAGACCTCAAATAGAAATGTTTCGTGTGTTTTTATCGATAGTTCAAATCTGTAGAATGAACGTGCTCGTATGAAATACAGAAAATCGTAAGTTATGCTTTTGTATTTTCTTTTATTAAATGTACTTTTAAAAAATATACATATTTTTTGTACTTATGTTCAACAACTATAAGTAGGATTATCTCTAGGCTCTTAGTGGTATCATGCAGTCTTATAGACCGTCAACGTTATTTGTTGATAATTTAAGATTATAATTGACTTATTTTAACATTTAACTATAATTATTTCTTGAATACGACTGTAAATTTTGTTCACTATAGCAACTTTTTTTTCAAAATATCTCCTTTTCATATCAATTTAAAAAATTTTTTTAATTATCTCCATAATTAGTAATTAAAAAAAAACACAATAGGGAATTGAATTATCAATTAAGATTTTAGTTCCCTATTTTTTCAGTAAAAGACGCTTTTATTTTTGAATATATTCATCTATAATAATAATAACTGTATGTGAATTGTAATTTAAATATGGGGTGGTTTTCATTAATGAATAAGTAGAAGAAGAATCGTAATTATTGTATTAGTGAGGGTCGTAAATAATAAAAATGCTAAATATAGCAAAAACATTGAAAATATAGTAAAAATGGTAATTGAGAGATTTATACCTCGATCGAACTAGTTCTTGACCACGCTCCTTACCTGATTTGTGTAGATTAAATTTATCAAAATAATATGCAAAAAGTAGGTTATGATATGTTCGATACTTGGTCAGGGTAGTAAAGCACTGTTGTGTGTGGTGTTCCAAAAGAAACGAATGAAAAATAAACCAATAAATTCTCACATCTTACGTTATCTGAAGGTACAGAAAACTATTTATAGACATTACACAAATTCGCAGAAATTCTAGTCCTAATTGTTGGTCTGTTGAACTGTATTACTTTCCACTATATATATTTTTCTAACGTTTTAATTGCTAAATGAATCAGTAGCTCTTATGTATATGCCATTAAACAAAGCTCATTGTTTTATTAGATGTGCATTCTTGAACAAACATCACTTTCTTACAGAAAATAAAAAGCGAGACAATTTATTTTTCTATTGTTTATTAACAAAAAATTATATATGTACAACCGTGAAATAGAAAACATAAATAAACATTATTACATCTACAACAATTATTTGAAGTGACTAGAGTAAACAAGCACTATCAAACTCTATATCGCGCTCAAGTCATGTTGTTGCACTGTGTTTTTGTATTATTACTTATGTTTTATAACAACCTATAAGAAAATAAAAATGTTTAAAAGCTATATTTAAAAGTATGTTTTCTTAAAAACTAACATAAAATGTCAATAGTAGAAGATCGGAATCTTCCAATTACAGTTACAGAAAAAAGTTACTTAGTTTATATATAGAAATTAAGTGAATTTAAAGTCTACAGTACAGGAAACAACTAAATTTAGGAAGTATTTCCTGTGGCAATTTATACGGAATGCAATAAAACTAAGAAAAAAAATTCATTATTTCTGGATTTACTATGTACAACTTTACACATATTTTATATATTCCGTTGTTCTCAGGTTAAATACTTGTTATTATATTGCTAACACATAATATTGCGATATATTCATTAAGAACTATCCGCGTTTGAAAGAACAATGGCCTAATTTCATTTTGTAATAAATTTCTAATAATATTACTTATAGTAACGTAATAAAATTAATTATATGATAGAACATTTCACAGCAATTGCAATTTACATTATTAATTAACCAA
Organism: Nebria brevicollis; assembly: GCA_944738965.1. Classification (NCBI taxonomy): domain Eukaryota; kingdom Metazoa; phylum Arthropoda; class Insecta; order Coleoptera; family Carabidae; genus Nebria; species Nebria brevicollis. The sequence continues at coordinate 3,386,775 of OX122906.1, forward strand.
AATGCTAATTAATCTCATAACTACAATTAGTTCCTATTGATCTCTGCAACTTGCTTATTGCGTACACATATTTAAACATATCTGCGTAAGCAACTTTAACAGACTTATAGCAACTATAGTTGTAAGAGATCATTTATAAGTGTACTATAACTTTAATCTTTTTAATATTCGCGAAATGCAATAATATTTATTTTATTGACATATTTGCATATATAATAAAAACTCAATATGCATATAAATCAGTGAATACATATTAATTTGATATAAATTAAATATTCTTTATATAATTAGTTGTTATTTTATTGTGTTTAATAAATAATCACGTTTTAATTTAGAATGAAACTAATGTCAAGTTCATATTTGTCTTACTTTTTAATGTGAATGTAATCATTTACTTTCGTATATTTTTTTACCTTGTATAATATATAGTGTACCTGTTTTGCACTATATAACAAACTTTATTTTTAATGGGAATACATACCATACTATGAAGACGATAACATCAACACTTGTAACAAAAACACTTACCCTACGCATATAATAATTCAAACGGAATAAATTACATAAAATACGTTGAAAATCAAAATAAACGCGCATTATAAACTATAATGTTTGCATTTCAGTTGAGTGTAATTACACTGATATATTAAAAATAAAATAAATGTTTCAACAATCTCACACGATCTTCAGAGCAAGTGACTGTGTCAAAACAGAGCGCTACTTGCTAATTTGCCACTTTTTCATCGTAAACATTGAAGATAATCAATATATATTATGTAGGAATTCACTTAAATCGCCATACTATTTAGAATTATTCTTGCGTTACGGAAGATATGGAGCAGAACACGTAAACCTCAACGTTACACCAGTTAAATTTCATAAATTTGAAACCACTAGTGCGTACTTAGCGAGCAATTACTCTTAAAAAGAAACTACAATTGTTATAAAAGCAACCATGAGCGAATATAAACACAATAATAGAACTTATTACTGTTTTTATAATATTACATATTATTATTTAATTTTTTTGAATATATATTATTATAATAAGGAAGACTTATTAATATATTAAATATATAATAATTTTATGATTATTATTCTTACCAGTTAGTTAGGTGAATAGTTAGTATTTTATAAGTTTATTTTATTACTGAACAAATTAAATTAAGTGTAAAGCGCTAAACTAAACTAAATAATTTAATCTTATATTTTTGATGAGTTTTTTTTTTGTGGGTTAAAAAAAGCAATTAAACTTGTTGTTTTATTTTTTAAAGTTAGCATGAAAATAAGTTTCCCTTTCAATCGAAATACAGTTAATTTTAGGCAATCATATCTGAAAGTGCAAATTTTTAATGCTCCAATAACTAAATTTATTGTTGAATCAAGATTACAATTACAAGCGAACAAATATGTTAAGAAAATAGAAAACGAACGAAAATATACTAGATTTTCATTTGTGTGCGTGCCTCTGTTTATGCGTATGTGCTTTTGTGTGTTTATATATGAAACGCGCAAGCGCGTTTTGTAGAACGTGTATGCTTGATGATTGAATTAAGAAAAATGCGAATTACAGTAAAAATCATTAAATATTTATTTTTAGAAACAAATATCTTTCTCACGCCGAACATTAAAAGCAAACGATTAGTATGAAAATAATCATTAATCGTTATTCACTAATTAGTGTAGGTGAGATTATTATAAACAAGTTGCTAAAAATTTGCAGTGATAATGAAATATTTCACTATATTTATTACGATTTTATACGAGATTTGAATTGGAGCGTTTTTATCTTTGACACACATCTCATAACATATTTGACCATATAATTACATATTATACATGACTTTTAACTGTAGCGATTTTTTAAGGGAAAGAAAATTGTAACCCTCATTCTAAATATAGAATGAATATTAATTTTTTTAATAAATTTTACTAAATGAGTTCGTAATGTTTCGTTAATTAAATTTTGAGCGTTGGCCTATTTTGTAATGTTTCTAAAAATTTATAACATGTCAACACAGCTATTAACGAATCAAATAAAATGTGATATATTTTAATTCTAAACACGTGTTTAATTAAAAATAAAAACAACCATGTCAAATTGGATTTACTACAGTGGTTTATTTAGGATTCTGTTCAATCTGATAGTTAATAATCTAGGAAGCAATACAAGGTTTTCATAAATTATGTTAAAAGCTCTTTTTTAAATTTGTGTTATCTTTAAGTTTGGAAACATGTTTCTTTGCTTTTTTATATCAAATAAATTCTTGTTCGTTAACAGTTGAAGGTGATTTTTGCTTTTATTTCTAAGTTAGTTTAAATTTTAGACATTCGGACAGTACACTACTAGTAAAAAGATTTATTATGACATCTCACGCAAATGCACAAGTGTTTAAAGTACTTATTTGGTCATGTTTTTTAATAGTACACTTGCAAAATGCAGATGTGAATTTTCGAAACGGCTGCACTTCTAATAAAATAGTTCAATATTTCACACATTTTTTGTGTATAGAGAATTCACTATTGCAATTATTTTTCTCATTTTATTTATTTGGAATAGTTACTTAAGTATATGAAATAGTAAGTAGTTACCCGTATTATAAAATTAAAGCAACTTGAAATAATTGGTGATTCCTAATTTAATGTAAAGAAATGTTATTTAATTGTTATTTTAAGTAATAAAAACATCGTTAAAATTTTTAATTACTCCAGTTCTAGAAATTATAATTTGTACCAATTTATCAAAATTTTAAGTTAATGGAGGTTTATTAGTTTTGACCTAGTAGTTTTATAAAAAAACAAAACAGTAAATTAATATTTGTTTTCATTATCATCGCCAAATGATAATTTAAAATATAGAACAAAGAAGAAATTGACTTCATCATAAGCAGTAATTAATATATGGTAAATGATTCTACGTTTATTCAGTACTATGGTTAGTACACTAGCAATCGCATATTAATTAAATGCGACTAAGTGCACTGATTTACGAACACAGGACGTGGACTGCAGTCCATTGTAAACATAAACAACCCACTACTATTTATTACCATGTATATGAAAGCGTTAAATATCTACCTCAACCAACAGTGAACCGTTGTGAAGTTTCCGTTTCAAAATTGAGTTTCTTTATTTGATAGAAATTTTCTTTTCCCTATATTTTCTAAAATACTCTTGAGTTATAGCTGCAGTCTTACAAAATTGCTTATATTACGAATGTGCAGTCATTAATTACATAGAAAATAACGCTTTTTAAATTCTAAATTAATTTGTATTTGTTTATGTTTTTGTTTCAGTTGATAAGCAAATAAAGAGGATCTATTATAACTGAAGAATCTTCAAGGAGCAGTTTATATTAAAAGAAAATTTATTTAAAATTGTTTTTTAAGACAATCAAGTAATGCCAATATTTTCAAAAACGTGATTAGAATCTGAATAAAAATTAAATAATTGTATAGGTGATTTAGAAAATGTATCGATTGCAAACTTATGAAATATTATTTGTTTAAATACATTTGAAATATTTCGTATAGTTTAATGATAAAGAAACAAATATGTGATATGAACATTGATGGTTTAGTTTTTGTTGTGATTTTGCGTTGATTAAAACTGTTATAATGAAATCACCGGAATACGGACCAGCGTCTGCTGCAATGAGCTCCAGACGTCCTGAACCGAAACAGTTTGAAGCGGAATATTTTACATATTTGACACCGGAATCTTTCACTATATTGCCACCGGATGAGAATACACCAACACCAAGTCCGCCCAGAGTTCCGGATCCTAACAAGTAAGGAACATTATGCATACATAAATACCAACATACATATGACTCGTTGTAAAAAAATTTTATTCAATCTGTAATATTCTATTTTGATATCAGGATTTAATGTGCTAGTTTTATATTATTGTGATAGTTAACTGTATATAATTTAAGTGATAACTCATTCTGCGAAACTTTTGCCCAATAATATTAAATAATTAAATTATTTATTGATTATTAATATTTCAGATTGACACCGAGAAAAAGGCGAAAAAATCAAGCATTTGCTATAATAGCTGAACCACATAGCCAAAATAGTTCAAGGAGTGGATCACCTACGGGTGGTAGAGTGAGTCCATTTCGTGGTAGAGGCTTCAACCCTATAGGTTCAAGACATGCATCACCTTCATCATCACCCCCCCTGCTTCATTCACCCACCAAAGCCACTAGAACGTCTTCCATATTACGTGTATCCCAAATACCAAAACCGATTCTAATACGGCGATCATCAGTTGATGATGTGCTATCACCTGAGTCTTCTCCTACATCACAGCAAAGGCACAACCGGCGACCAGGAAATGAACGCAGTAACTTAAACGTAAAACATAGTAGAAGTATGACAAACATTGCACCGAGACACCTTAGCGCCAAACCTCCTCCATCCCCTAGACGAGTTTCAACTTTGAAAACAAGCTTTGTAAGACTATCTCCCATTATTGGTAGTTCACCTGAAACTGGTTCTGATCAAATTCCGTCTTCCCCATCGCGTATACCAAGAAGTAAAAGTCAACCACCGAGTAGAATTACATCACCAAGTGTAAGTCGTGCTCCATCACGAGGTCCATCTAGACCTGTATCAAGAAACGCTTCCAGGCCAACATCCAGAAATGCTTCCCGAAATGCAAGTCGGGAAACTAGTCCAAACAGATCACCATCGAAAATTCCTATGAAAAGTAGTGCGTATAAGAATATACCAGCGAAAATTGATACGTTTAGCAAAATTGCAAGTTTATCAAAACCGAAAGTGCCTCAAAAACCCAAAGTGTATTCTACAAGGTCGAGCATTGCTGATAGATCTGGAAAATCAACTATGGGTAGAAAACATGTAAATAAATCATCAAGTAATTTAAATTCTTCTAGAAGAGATGCAGATGATACTGAAACGACAGACACTGATATGGAAACAGTCAGAAGTAATGTAAGACCTTTGCCGGGAAGCAGTTATTCTAAAACTCACTCAAGATTAGAAGCTAATCGAGAAATTCGAGATAAGTCTGCATCATCTGGTTACAATTCTAAACAAGAGCGAACAAGACATGATAGTGAGAAATCATCAATATCTAGAACACACTCTACTAAAACTAGTAGTAAATTTCAAACAGATAATCATGATAAATCATCAGCTTCTAGTCATTCTAAAGGTCAAGATAAATCAAGATCTGACAATAGAATGAATGGAAACGAGACCAGAAGTTCTGGAATTGAAGCTAGAAACAGTGGAAGTGAAGCTAGAAACAGTGGAATTGAAGCAAGAAACAGTGGAACTGAAGCTAGAAACAGTGGAACTGAAGCTAGAAATAATGAAACTGAAACTAGAAATAGTGAAATTGAAGGTAGAAACAGTGAATCTGATGCAAAAAATAGTGGAACTGATACTAGAACTAGTACAGCTGGAAGTAGAATGAACAAATCTGATAGTAGAACTAGTGGAATCGGAATGGGGAATAGATCTGGAGCAGGAAATAATAGTAAAGTATCTAGTTCGGGTTATAGAAGAAACAATGGTGCCAAATCAAAAGGACAGGATACAACTACAACTTCCACAACGGAAGAATTGTCAAAAACAGAAGACGATGAAACAACAGAGGATGCGAAAGATGATGATATTTTAAGTGTTACTATTGAAAATATCGGTGGAATATCTACCACACAAATTGTTTCTGCTACAACAGAAACGATGGTGAAGCCTTTAAACATAGAAACAAATCGAAATAAACATGCAGATACATCAAGTGCTGGACAGACCCAAGTTGGTGGTATGCAAAATTTAGGAACAACTCAAACTATTGATAATGCACGCAGAAGTGTTTCACCATCACCTAATAGGGGTTCTAACTTGAATCAGAATCAAAATACGAATCAAAATACGAATCAAAACCATCAGTCAAATCAAAACGAACACTCAAATCAAAACCAACATTCAAATCAAAGCCGTCATTCAAATCAAAACCAAAATTCAAATCAAAGCCAACACTCAAATCAAAATCAACATTCTAATCAAAACCAACATACAAATCAAAATCAACACTTAAATCAAACCCGAAATTTAAATCAAAATCAGAACACACCTCAAAACCAAACCTTGCAACAAAATCAAAATATGAACCAAGGTCAAAACTTGCACCAAAATCAAAGCTTGAATCAAAACAGTAATCAACTCCAAAATGTAAATAGGAATAATAATTCTAATGGCAACGGTAATTCGCATTCTCCCGCAAATGGTTCAGTACGAACATCAACCAACTCAACAATCGCAGATCAAAATCGCAACTTAAATTCTACTACAACAATATCAACAGCCGCCGGTGGTACAGTAAACCAAGTGGCTGAATCTGTGAACAACAATGTTAACCACTTGTCGAATTCAGTGTCGCCAAGTTTAAATAGTGTTGAGATGAACGCGAAAAACAATTTCAATAGCCTAACACCTACCGACTCAGACAAAGTGAATAAATCTCTAATGGACACCGCGCATCTTTCAAACTCCGCAAATGATAAACTTAGACAAGCCAGAACTGTAATTGTCGATGAAATTAAGCCGATTAAAATAACTGTTCGTGAGAAAAGTGACGGTGTTGAAGTTCAAAGTGGGAATATCGGCATTTCAAGAAGCGCTACTAATGGAATAGCTGAAAGACCACAGTAAGTTATTTTTATTATCATACAAACATTTTATAGAAATTAAGCACTACCCAACACTCAGAGTTCATCTTAAATTTTCACAAAATTAAGTTAAAGCTTATACATTTTCAGAGCTTTAAAAAAATTTTAATACATTCCAATTTGTTCTATTAGAAAATAATATATAATTATTATACAGTTTCGTGTTAATATCACGCGTTAATTTTGTACAAATTGTGGTGATCAGATCACCACTATCATATGATGATAATAACAAAATAATCATACAGTAAAAGTATCTAACGATTTGAATAAACCTATTAAATACACCGGAAATTATTTTAACATCGAAGATATATTTTTGTACATGAACTCAAATGACTAAACATACTTTTAACTCAGTCGCTTTAATGACCATCTGTTTGAATAACAGAAACTCGGGGGGTGGAAACAAATGCAAACATAAAACTTTCTTAATTAAACTTTTTTCGGCGACCTTGTCGATGTGACATCAATCCCTTACCATGCATGCGCTTATATTTATAGAGGTCGCTGTTAATTTTTTTGTCACGAACGCTGACCCATAGTATAGTACATACACACTTATGCGGGGTTTGTTTGAGTTGAAAAGCGATAGGTGCAACCTCATTTCGTATTAAATGTGGGCCACGCATATTTTCATTCATTATGATTTTTAAATGATGATTAAATGGCCTAACTGAAATTCAATTCGGTGCTGTGCTGTTTTTTTTTTAAGTTTAAGGCTATAAAAATGCAATTTCCGTAAAAAATGAAACATGGACAACTTGTGATAAATTACATACTTCGTACTCTGTTATTATTGTTGGATATGCTAGCATTTTTTACTGCATTAATCTTTTAGTTCAACCGAAAATAGTTCACTTTAATATATGAAAATTTGCATTTTGGTCTAATGAAAAAAAAATGTTGATTTACAAAAATATAAAATCAGATAAATAGATAATGCTTTATTATCAATGTATTAAAAACTTTTATCTACAATCAGGGGTGGCCCGCATTCTAAAGTTACTAAGTTAATAATAATAATATTAGATAATTTATTTATAATAAGCGACTTAATTTTAATAAGCGACTACACCAAAAAGTTTTAAATCTGTATATACAACCAAGGTTGAAAAAAGACGACCTTCAATTTCCTTGCTTCTTTTTGTAAAATAATGCATGAATAGAAACAATACAGTGCTTGACGTCATTGCCCCATAGTTCTATATTTATTAATCCAGTCCTGGATCGTGAACGATTTCAGTAACAAGTTGTTATTACCGGTATTGTAACTTGCGCTGTGCTTTAAAATAGATGTTCCCCATTCCTCTACTTGTTTCATTGCCAGACTAAACAGCTCGAAAGATATCACAATTTAGCACTGCAATAAGATTTGTTTGTGAGATAAAAAGAATCACGTGTTTTGTAAATAGAAAAGTCTAAAATGTTTTTAAGTTAGTAATTCCCTAAAAATATCTAGACTCCCCCGTTTAAACTGATGGAATATTCGAATCGACAATGTCCATAGTGGTACAGTTGGTCAAGTAGACGCGTTACCTTGAACGCTAAAACTAAAGGGAACCAAAATTGATTTTTATATGCAAATTTTCTTCGAATATAGAATTTATAAAGATATTATGGCACGCTTGATGTTATATACCTAGCGAACTACACTGATGATAAACGTATAAATAAATCTTCAGAAAACCCCGCCTAGAAGATATCATACACCTTTAACATGATATATCTGTGTTAAAATTCTTGTCGGAATATTAACGATAGAAACTTTCATGTACAGTTTCACCCAACATTCAGGGCTATTCTATTATTTAACGATCAAAATTATCTCGTAACATATGATTAACGATGGTAAACAATGATAACCATGGAAATTTTAACAATTCCATGTTACTTATTACAGAATTAGGGCAATTGTCTCGGTGATGATTCTAAATATTAGTTTACATATTTCTAGACATTTATTTACTTTTCAATATCTTATATAAAGTAATGTAATCATATAAAAATCCGATTTTGTGATTTTTATATACCTTTTGACCTTCCCTGCATTTAGCGTTTTTTTGTAAATTTTTAGTAGTTTTTTGGAGTTTTTGTAAAATCATCAAAATGGCATACAGTAAAATGATATTATTTAATAAATGTTTTTGATTTACGTAACATAAAATACGTAGTAAGACCCATGCAACACGTCGTCTTTTTAAAAATATCACCTTCATGTTAGAGGAGTAACTATAGTAGTTTTATCATGAGATTAGTGAGCGTTTTAAACATCAACTTAATTTGCATATTACAAAATAAGCAAAAATAAGTTCTAAGAAAATATGAGAAAAGTGTATGTAGGCGTTATATGATTGCATGCACAGTAAGAAGAAAACTACGACATTTCTGAAAATGATACGTAGCCATATATGAATCAGAACGGTCTATCAAAATACTTAAACTCATAAAAAAGGTCTAATCAGGTGAATCATGTCGTACAACTGAAAGTTGAACAAAAACACAATCGCTTTGTGCTCAAGAAAGCAACATGATATCAACACAATAAGGTCAGTACACTTGTTCGATCCGTACATATCGGAAAGGGGCTAAAGTGCTTATGTGGAGCGGCCAGCGAACGAGTGAAGGAATGGTCGATGTATTAGAATGCAAATTTTGCCGGCATCTCGTATGCGTCTGCATAATACCGCGGTCTTGTTTGTGTACCACATCTAGGGGAATTTCTGGTTGTATAACGCGCTGTGTGGTTGGCAGACTTTTAAGGGCGCATTGGATGGGGAAGTCACGTGAGTGGCCAGTCAGTGATTGCTGTGTGATACTGGCACTGGTCACGCGATCTACAATCAGGGGTGGCCCGCATTCTAAAGTTACTTGTTGGTACATATGCTTGCAAACAGATGGTGTTTATATATTAAATAATTTTAAGGGATGTCTTACCCTTTTGTCCGGCGCCATTAAACATTAAACGCACATTTGTACTCGTATATTTATTTCTTTATTAAAATACAAATTAAATTATAAAACATGAATTTCGAACCACATATTTTGATTTATTTTTGAGATTTATTTACGAAATAAAATATCCTTAAAATACGTTGTAGGTAACAAAATATCTTTAGGCTGATCTATGTAGTATCCAATAAATACGAGTAGCTGATTTTTTATCTTAATGCTTCAACTCATTTTATTACGTTTGATATACAAATATCATTAGAAAAAGAAAATAAAAAAGTAATAAATTACATGTGTGGGTGGATAATAGTAACATAAAAAAGTAATACGGCAAACCAAATTATTTTAAAGTATGTTGATAAAGAAACTTTTAAAAACACAAACAACAAGAAAAGATGACCGAGTTCTGAAAATAACAGCTTATTACCCAATAATTACCTCTACAAATTATAAACAGCACGCCACTGGCCTTAAAGGTACAAATAGAGAATATGTAATAACAAAAGTGGGATGTATAACAGGGTTGTGCAAAATTCCTTTTTCATTTACACCCCGCGAATTAAAACGATTTAGACCATTCCTTGTGCAAATTTTACGTTAATATATTGATCATCATTTTAAAAGAATTTACTGCAATATTTTCTATGTATGTATATATATATAAAGAAAATGAACATTTTAACTTGGAGACCTGTCGAAAATATTCATACATTTATAATATGCTTGTATGTTGAGTATATGCGTGTATAATTCTAATTTTCACATTTTGATAAGCGTCTGTATTACAGTCATACCGATAAAAATCCGCTTAAATTTAAACTGCAAGAATAATAAAAACCATTTTCATACGAAAAGAATTACTTTTTCTGTTCGACGTTATTCTCATATTAATGCTACAATTGCTATAGGTCTTTTTATATTTTTACTTTCTTATACCAATTTATATAATGAAGTATAGTAATCATGTACATTTTTAATCGCGAAATTTTAATGGAAATACACCTTTTGACCTTCCCTTTGTCTGACTTTTATTTGGAATGCCGTCTATCTCGCTCTCTATATGTGGATTTGTCTGTATGTGTGTCTGCCTCTTTCTTCTGTGTGTATGTGTTTATAAATAATTATATTTTTTACAATTATTCAAATTTTGTATTTGAATATTCCTCATATTTAAGTAAAATAGTTATAAGAAAGTTCAGTGTCAGTTACTGCGGATATTTTAAGTTTCTTTCGCACTGTTTTATTGATTTTTATTTTACTTAAAAACTTGAGTTTATTCTTCTCATACGTTTAATTAATTTCACTCTAAATACGCTTTTGGTTGCCAAATTTTTGTTTATTTTAACTCGAGATTAAGAGTTAATAGTAATTACTGGGTGCAAGCACCTTTTGTAACTTATGATTTTATTTCACGCAAGTTGTGAAAATATACGTAGAATAAGAGAGCCAAATGAGATATTATGGTGAGAGAGTATCGAGTGAGAAGAATTTGTAATAATATATATACTATTTTATTTAATGGGAATAGCCATAAAGTTATACAAATTTTGTAAGGTGTGAAATCTTTTTAAAGTTGATTGAAGTGTATTAAAGTATGAAAAGGATATATTAAGTGTGTTAAATGGTAATTTTGGCAGGGTTTTTAAAGGAAACAAATGTGAATACATGAATCAACGTTGTTTTCAAGGATAAGAAAATGAGTAATCTGACCAAGCCCTTTATAATGCGGTTTTCTTGAAGTCCGATGGTAAACCAATTATTCGTAAAACACGAAATTCATATTACATTTGCTCACATTAAGCTAATGGTAAAATAATCAAACAGTCAATACCTTCAGCTTAGAGTTGATTGAGAGTCCATAATATAATTTTCGTATCCAGATTTTGTGGCGTGGTATATCCTGATAAAACATAATTATAGTTTCACAATATTTATAGAATCTCCAGACATATATTATATTAATATACAATTTTACTCTTCACACGTTTACATATTATTTAGTGATACATGATAGATAAATTTAAAATTCATCTTTTTTGATGGATTGAAAAGGTTTTTTGCATATTTCTGAATATGTAATTCCTTCATCAGCATTTTTAAGTCTATGTTTTCGTTTCTTCCGCAACTTGTTTGAGAAAAATGTTTTCAATTCGATTGTGATAAGTGTATATGAATAAAATTATTAATGAAATTCCGCATACGTACATAACACATGAATTGCAAATTGAGTGACCCATTTATCTATTAGAATTTTGATTGCCTAATTTATTTATTTATTTCAAAATATCAATACACAGATCCCTCTCGTTATTCTCATAAGAAAGTGGTTCTACAAGACCAATCTATCAACTCAATTCTAAAGTATACCATTTAAAGACAGGATTAGACATTTATTAAAAAAAAATCCCAATATTATGGAAAATATAAATATACTTGTTTATTGATAAACATTTATATATATATTTGTAATTTAATATCCTGTACCTACTCTTAAAATAAAGCCCAAATGATTCTTATTTATTGGTTTATTTAAATTGAATTTTAATTCAAATGAAGCATTTAGCTCCTTAATGAGAAAATTTAGTTATAAACAAAAGAAAACCAATCTATTCATCATCTCAGACACTTTACATCGTAATATTCTTTTTAAGTACCCTTATTAATAGCGAATGCGATAAAAGAATAGTTAATTTACCCGTCATGCAATATGATATCATAGGGTAAATAATTATACAAGCGAACTTCTTTCTTTTTAGATAGTTAAAATGTCAATTACGCGAATCGAGATTAGTGAAAAAAAAATCGGTATTAGCTACGTCTAACAAATTACCTCGATAAAAAGAATAATAATAGCAAAAATAAGCATATGAATTTTAACCCTGACATGTTTTAAGGGGAAAAAAAAGCTCTAGTTCTGCGTGTTCTAAGAGGTCGGTTCGGTGGAGTGGACGGCAAATGAATACAATATAGCGTGTTGACCATTTGACCATTATCGTCCCAATAAACACCAAGAAATGTTACTTAAAAAATCAATAAATACTAACGCCCACTATAATTACCTATCTAATTCATGATAAAATATACTTCTTTTAATAGTCAATAATTCGTAGAAAAAAAAACAATTTTTAATGCGTTTTTGGGTGGGTTTTTTAATATTGTTCTACCTTGTTTTACTTGGCGTGACGAGCCGCCGCTGACCTTCTTCCGGCGAAACGTATCTGCGATTTATGCGGTTCTATGGTATACGGTTTGACCAATACTTAGTTCACCAGATCCAGTTGGTCAACATTGTTTTATAATATACAGCAGTTAAATATTTTATGAATTATTTACGTTGGTATTGAATTTTTGAAACGGTTTTTTTCGTGATTTTTGTATTATAAGAAATAAAATTGTAATCTCGTTTGGAAAAAAAAAAGTGCGTGTTCCCAAGTGCAAAATTATTAATCGATAAAAGAATATTAACATTTATGAAAGTGGGGAAAAATATTAAGTTGAGTATGAAGTGAACTGTAGAAGGGTCCAGGTATGTTCTGGCGTATGATTTACGAAGCGTTTTGAATCGTATATTCTAAAGTGACGAAAGTTTTGTGTTTGGTTTTCGTATCGAATTCAATATGAAATTTAAAGGATTGTCGAATAGTTGTATGAAATCGACGATAACTAATACTACGAAAATGACGTTTATTTACGTAATGCCATTACATGAAAATGAAAATGGAATTATTCAGAATGGAACTATTGAAAATGGGTATGAATAAAATATTGTTTCATTTCAAATAATGCAGATAATATTTTACCTTATTTAAATATGCTTATATAACACAGGATATTATTCTTCTGCATATATTTCCTATTTTTCAATTTTTATTCTCATTTAATACGATATATATTTATTAAGTGCGCATGTATATATATTTGAAAGAAATCATTTCACTTAATTTTTTTTTCTATATTTCTTTGTTATGGTTTAACATTTCTTTGTTCTAAATCTTATTCTTAATTCTATAATCCATTTGTTCAAGGTCATCAATGCCATTATATATACATACAAACATGAAATCATGCCTATTCCCAAACAAATGCGGTGGCAAAAAACTCTTTATTTAAGCACCTCCACCAATTTTTACATACACATTCGGCTCACACATTTAAGTAATAAATGTGTTTTAATTTGTGTTTATTAGATTGCCACCACCAAATAACCAATCTGGCGAACATGAAGTACCAGAAACCGAAGATGCCAAAAAGGGAGGTTGCGCGAAAATGTTCGCGTGTTGCAGTAAAACAAAGGAGCCGCAAGCAGATGCGGAATTCAGCACGGAAAATGAGAAAGCGCCGAAATGCTGGGACAAACTCTGTTGCAAGAGTAATAAAGTGTATGATAGCACAATACACAGTGGATGTTTTCCAAGCTTGAAGCGAAACAAACAGAAGGAAGGAAGCTGGGCAGAAAGACGTGATAGTATTCTCAGCGAACCGCCAAAAAAGTTAGTAATCTTTTACTGTTCTTACAAAATTAGCTAATACGTAATATATAAGAAAATAGATTTTCTTTCGTCATTCTTTTCTTAGAAATACCTTAAAACTCCTTTAGATTATCTAAAATATAAAAATATTATAATCGAAATAAAGCTTGATGTGCTTTGGTATATTTAATTAAATATTTCAACCGAAATATATATTTTTTGCTCTAATTAACTATGATAATTATTATATCATTATATACTGACAAAAAACATTTGTACTTGCGATAAAGAAATGAAATTACGTTATTTCTTTTCCGACTGTCGTCCAATTTGTACATTTTGTTTATTTATCTAGACAAGAACGATGTGCTAGCTTGAAGAGAATCTTTTGTTTGCCTTGCTCGTGTTGCCGAAAAAAACCGGTAGTCGCAGAAAGTGTTAGTAGACGAAAATCCACAATGAGTAAAAAGACAAGTTTATCGTCAACGATGCAGCCTCCACCAGAGGTAAAATTACTACAATATATTATATTTTAAATTAAAAAAATATAAATTAACAAACATACTAAAATAACTATATAGTTATTTTCCTTTTGTCAAAATTGAATAAGGGTATTAAATTATTTAAAACTTAAATATCAAAAGGAAGATAATTATGAAAAATAAAACAATACAAGATAAATAAAATAAATTAAAAAACGAATAATCTTTCCATTTCAGAAAAAACCAGTAGTAGTAAATACATTCGTCAAAGTTAGTAATTTTTCAAGCGGTTTGTTTTTTAAAACAAAATCGCACATATTTTTCAAATCACTTTTCACTAGCACTTATTTTTAAGTGAAGCGATCTTTTAAGGTTTCACTACATTTTTAACCGAATCACTCAGTTTTTCAAGTGGTTCCACCTGATTCGGCTTTTTTCACAAATTTTCCAGCACTGATTTTTGAGTGAGCTTTTCTAAAAGCTCCCGCTACTCTTCAACTGAGCTACTCCTATTTTTAACAGTTTACATCATAGCCTTCAATTCTTATCACGATTTTACTCAAACGAAGAACTTCAGTAATAAATATAAAACGTTTACATATTTTATAGCTTACAGATTCTTGTTCTTACATTCTATGCTATCCAATCTATAGTTAATAATTATTTTTTTTGAAAGAATTTACACGATGTGCTTATATTTTTGGTATTTGTAGGATACAGGACCAAAATTGGATACGAGTTTGGTTGAATATACATCGCATATGCATGGCGCTATTCCAGTACTACCAGTTCCACTTGCATGGATTTGTCTCATACTAAATGTGATTTTACCTGGATTTGGTGAGTATTCTTTTATATTTTGTACGAATTCAAATATAATTTGTATGTGTTACTTGTTATTTAGGTACAATTCTTAGTGGATTGTTTTGTTTGTGTATTGGGATTCCAAGATTCTCACAACGTGATGGAATCAAACCTCGAATTGGTGCTTTCTTTATCGACATTATTGTTGGAATTTCGCAACTCTTTACTGTACTCTTTTGTCTAGTTGGATGGGGATGGTCCATTTGGTGGGGAGTCATTATGCTTAAAATTGCCAGTAAGTACACAATTGTTTTTTTTTATAGATTATTTATATTTGTTGAAGCTTTTTAATTTCTATATTTTTATTATAAAACTATAAGTATTGGATAATATGGATTTTTTTCAATATATTTTTTACTTTCTTATACGCAGTATAAGTATTGTAATCATGAAAAATTTCGATCTCGAGATTTTAACGGAAATATACGTTTTAACCTTCCCTGAATCGAATCCGACTATTTTTGGAATGACGTCTGTCTGTGTGTGTGTGTGTGTGTGTGTGTGTGTGTGTGTCTGTATGTGTGTGGGTGTGTATGTTCTCTACAGCCCAAACGGTTGAAGCTAAAATTATGAAACTTTCAACTTAAGATTTGCATATGCCTGCGGTGTACACCTCCTATTTTTGAAAAAAATATTCAAAGCGGAAGCGCCTGTTTACTCTAGTCATTTTTTGCAGTTTCTGCAATTACGCAAAAATGGTTACAGTTACAGAAAAATTGTATGAACAAAAGTTAAAGGTATTTATATTTAGCATAAATTTTGTTCGAATATTTTTTCCAAAAAGAGTACTGGTTTCAAAATAAATGTCTGCTTATTATACATATTTTTACATAAATCGTATCATCTGCGCCTGTCAATTGTTTAACAAAATAGACCTAAATAATTTGAAGTTTGACATTTAATATTTATTCAAAGAAATATATTTAGTGTAAAAGCAATTATAAACTACGATATGGTTTAACCCAAATGCGTATAAGAAAGTTCGGTGCATGACACTGCAGATTAGTTTAATTAGATTATTGAGTTTAAATGTTGCTATAATCTATAAACAATATAATAATTTAAATTAGAAAAATATCGGAAAATCAAAAAAGCCGAAAAAATCCAATTGGAACAAGAGGAGAAAGAGAAGGAAGAACAAGCAGTTCCATCTGTAAATATCAATCACGTTGACCGTGATGTAGAACGGGGTGCTTGAAACACATAAACCAATTATTAAAATTACTGGTCCAAATACATATAAATCTAGCAATGATTTATAAATAAATAAATACATACACAATCATTAAGCACAAAATTAATAATTCTAAACATATCACCATCGATGTGCAAGTTTATTTTGTGCATCTTACATATACTTGTCAACATTTTTATGAATTATTATCACTGTAAATAAATATGAATTAAAAATAGATAAAATTTTATAAAATAAAATATCTTCCTAAAATAATAGTTGTAGGTGTCTCAAAGGGAATCGATTTTTAATATGTGTGAAAACAATTGTATATACTTAGATTTATATTTTTAGAAATGGTATAATGATAGTTACTATTATCAATATTTTGATGGTAAAAGGTTGTTGGATTTATAAATACGTATTGAAAGTATTTGAAAAGTATTCTATATATATTTTTTTAAACCATATTTTGTCGCCTTGCTAGTTTTTACTACCTTATCGATTAAATGATGAAACGGAAACTACAAAAAAACTGTTTTATGAATTAAAGTTTATTTTTTGGTTGTACAAATTAACTTCAATTCTAAAGATAATACCTCCTAAAGGATTATTGTATAAAGGAAGCGCAATTATTAATGGCTTACTATTCTTACAATTTTTAAAAATCAATTGCTAGTATAACTAAACTTGTTATGTATTTATAAAATGAACACAACGTTCAAAAGTACATACAAAATATGCTTTTATACACGCGAAACGTAAAATACAGCGTCTGGTGTCTGATTTTTTAATAAAGCATGCCTTTTCATATAAAATGTTTGTGCTTTTGCTTTCTTATACGAAGTAATAAGTAAGTAATTGTGTTTAATTTTCTAATAATGTTAATACTTTCAAATAATTTTGATACGTATAATATTTGCGATTATTTGAAATGGACGCAATTTGAAATATGTTGTATTATGGAATATTTTTCAATGCTATTTTCATAGGGTTAGATATAAAATATTAGCTGTAGATAAATTGGTGATTATTTGATCTATACACTTAAGTAAACATATTTTTATACACATTTCAATACAGGATTCTATAAATATCGTTTGTGAAAACTATTCATATTACGTACGGTATGTAAATATTTTCAATTTGATTTTTTATTTTACAAATAATCGCCAATGTTGTTGTTGTTAGCACTCTGATTCGTATATTTTTGAACATAAATTTGTGAAATATCTTGAGAGTTATTGCAAAATGAAAATATCTGAAATAATTCATTTATTAATAGAAATTAAATTTGTTTAATATTTGAATAGTTTAGTGGTTATGGGTTTTCTCTGAAACGAATGAAGACGTAAATATATATATGATACATATACAATAAGAAATATTTTATACTTTTAAATTTATGCTCTTGTTGTTCGCAATAAATAAATCGTTAACATTTTCAAGGTAAAGTTTGCGTATTTACTATCCTAATTCAATTTGCAAGCTTCCAAATAATAATATGAATATTACCTTCTAATTAAATTGAACGTAGATAATATATAGTCCATCAGATTAGCGCCTCATCCCTTACACTGGATTCTAGAAGACTAAAGAATGAACGGAGACAATAAAAACGTAAATATTGTTTAAACAATTTAAACAAATAGACTTTAAACTAATTAAGTTGATTTGCCTATTTCAGAAAATGCAGTCGATCGAAGAACATTGCAGTCAACGAGAAATCTCTACACCCAAGAGGATTGTGGATTCTAGAAGACCTTAAAGAATAAATGAAGACAATAAAAACGTGAGTATTGTTTAGTTTATTTATTACGTACGCCAATTTACAATTTAAACAAATACATTATAAATTTAAATAAATAAACTAATTAATTTTATTCTTTAATTCAGAAAATACAATCTATAAGCAGTTCAAAGATCAGTGCCCCATCACTCAAGCAGAAGACATCTTCATCAAGTACTGGAAGAATCTACATTACATTGCAGTCCATCGGCAGTTCGAAGATCAGAGCCCCATCCCCCAATCAGAGAATATCTGCATCAACTTCTTTAGCTCAGCGCCCATCCCCCTTACACAGATAATAACAAATATTATTTATTATATTATTGTTTTTTGTTAAATATATAATTTATTTATAATATATTTAATTGTTATATGTTGTTATTGGTAAATGAAACACTTTTAGTACTAAACAAATAATATATTTCTATTATAATTAATGTATTAGAGTAATAAGTATTATTTTTATATTGTATATAATTGATTTATAATATATGTAATTGTAATATGTTGATATTGTTATAAATAATATGTTTGAATTAAAGTTATAAATAATTGTACTTTAACAATGATTTTTGTAATTAAATTACTTTGTTATAAATAAAAACATTATAAAATATCCATTTTCTTTTTCTTTACCTTAAAAATCCTGAAAAAAATGTGCTCTTAAAAGCACTTTTTTTTCTTACCACACCTTTTTGAAATTTATTTGACCATTTGAGCTTACAAATGCTAATTAAAATTTTTAGGTTAAATCTAACCTCAAAATTTTAATTAAAAATTTTGAGGTTAGAATTAACCTCAAAATTTTAATTAGCAAAAGCAAGCCTCAAATGGTCAAATAAATTTCAAAACGGTGTAAAATTTTAATTAAAATTTTTAGGTTAATTCTAACCTCCAAATTTTTTTGAGGTTAGAATTAACCTAAAAATTTTAATTAGCAATTTCGAGATTTTTTTTCACCAAATGGTCAAAAAAATTTGAAAAAGGTGTGAAATTTTGATTAAAATTTTTAGGTTAATTCTAACCTCAAAATTTTTTTGAGGTTAGAATTAACCTAAAAATTTTAATTAGCAATTTCGAGATTTTTTTTCACCAAATGGTCAAAAAAATTTGAAAAAGGTGTGAAATTTTGATTAAAATTTTTAGGTTAATTCTAACCTCAAAATTTTTTTGAGGTTAGAATTAACCTAAAAATTTTAATTAGCAATTTCGAGATTTTTTTTCACCAAATGGTCAAAAAAAATTTGAAAAAGGTGTGAAAATTTAATTAAAATTTTTAGGTTAATTCTAACCTCAAAATTTTTAATTAAAATTTTGAGGTTAGATTTAACCTAAAAATTTTAATTAGCAATTGGAAGCTGAAATGGTCAAATAAAATTTTAAAAGGTGTGAAAATTTAATTAAAATTTTTAGGTTAATTCTAACCTCAAAATTTTTAATTAAAATTTTGAGGTTAGAATTAACCTAAAAATTTTAATTAGCAATTGGAAGCTGAAATGGTCAAATAAAATTTAAAAAGGTCTGAAAATTTAATTAAAATTTTTAGGTTATATATAACCTAAAAATTTTAATTGAATAATAAAGGAGTTTTTAGGTAAAGTAAAGTAGAAGATATTCATTTAAAATGTTTTTATTTAAAACTAAGTAATATAAATACAAGCATCATTGTTACAAGTACAATTATTTATAAGTTTAATTCAGTTAAATAAAGTTAAAAAATAAAGTTTAATGAATAATATGTTATATTTGTAAAAAGGGGATGGGGCGCTGTCTTTATTCATCCTTAAGGGTCTTCTAGAATCCAGAAACCTCTTGAGTGTAGAGTATAATGATTGGAGCGCTGATCTTTGAATCGCCGATGAACTGCAATGCTCTGGAAGTAACTGCAATGCTGTCCAATTTTCTAGAACAAGTAAATAAAATTAATTAGTTTAAATATACAAGTTTAAAATGTATTTGTTTAAATTGTAAATTAAGTCATACGTAATAAATAAAGTAATTTAAAGAATACTTACGATTTAATTGTCTTCGTTCATTCCTTAAACTCTTCTAGAATCCAGAGAACTCTCGAGTGCAATGATGAAGCGTTGATCCTTGAACTATCTATGAACTTCAATCGAATGCAATGGTCTCTAATGGACTGCAATGGTATCCAACCGACTGCAATGTTCTCCAATCGACTGAAATGCTCTCCAATAAATTGCATCTTTAAAAAAGAGGAAATAAAATTAATTAGTTTAAATATTTCAATTATAAATTAAGCCATACATAATAAATAAAGTATTTTTAAATAATACTTACGCTTTTATTATCTTCATATATTCCTTAGAGTCTTCCAGGATCCAGAGGACCTAGAGTGTAGATTGGAATGTAGAAAAAAAAAATTGTATTGATTTAATCACCTATACAAATATATGTCGACTAAAAAACATAATTTCACTTACCTTATAAATTGGTATTCATCATAATTTTAACTGTACCATACTTGAATGCCGTGAATAGATTAATATAACAATACAAATTTAGGTATGACAGAAATGCTTTACAAGAATATACTTAGCAATATTGAACATTTACGGAACGTTAACCAAGTGCTAAGCTTCACTAAAAACAACGTATCTTTCAATAATATATAATTTAATAGACAGATCACCTGAAACGAAATTCAAAAGAAAGTTCCCTCTTATACCTCAATTTGAAATAATAAACAATTGAAAATATAGATTCATTTAAAAAAAAAAACAAAAAATGTAGGTGTAAATTAGAGGTGTTAATCTATCGACTTATGTATTTAGAGTATCTTAATAAAATGATGATTTAAACTGTATGATATTTCGCTAATTACATAATAATCCGCTGTCAATAGTTTACCAGCTCCCGTGTGAATATACAACCACAGACATTAGTTTTCCATACAAAACACATTTTATTTTGTAATATAATCTATAAAAGAAAACGAATGTCTATGATAGCACAGAATATTAAAGGTGTAATGTATTGGTTTTGTTTTTTATGTCATTGTATTTATTGCGTATTATATGTACTTCTAACAGAGTTTCAAGAAACATAAAACAACTAAAACGAAAAAATGTTTACATTTACACTACTTATACACAGTAATTACGTGAATAGTTATGTTTTAACATGTGACGAGAAACACATTTACTATAATAGTTCGTTGATACGTAACAACAATTTGCAATAAAGAAAAACATATATTGTTTTTTTTTTTTACTTTGACATACACAAAATTTTGAATAGACGACAAGAATAGTTTTGCTTTAAAGCTTACACAACATCAAATATTTAATTTTCCCATAGGTCCTATTCACGATTTTACTAAAGAAGACATCTATAGTGAACTATTCTAATTCAATATACGCATGTGGAATTAAAACTGGAATTCTTAAAACTTACAAATTATAATTAATAAACCCAATCGCCCGTATTTTAATATTATTATGTTGGTATTTTTAATTGTATTTCAATTAAAAATTATAACTATATGTTAATATGTACCTATCAATTAATAAGACCTATAGCTAAAAGTACAGCAGATTCATGTTATAAAGTAATGGAAACATAAATGATAAATTGTATATTTGAGTTCATAGTATATTGTATATCATTTATTTTTGTAGATCTTTGAAAATTTTTGATAAATTTGTATGTTGTATTATTATTATAATTTTCCGCAAATTTGAGAATTTTTGCAGCGATCTTATATATTGAATTCAATATTTGGGAAAGAAAAGACAAGTAATTATAAAAGCACGATGTTGGTAATTTGTTTTAATGCAACATACAAATTCGATGGGTTTGATAAAGTAACAATAAACTATGAACTGCATTATGCAATTTGTGTGAATTTGTAAATAAAACCATTGGTGGTTTCGTGTGAATTGAACAATAATTTTCGTGTCCCCAGAAAATCGTCCAAGTGTTTAGAGTAGTTTATCGTTTTAATATTAAGAATATATATATTGGGATTATTTTTATTTTTAATAATAGCCCCCCCCCCCCATGGGTGTTGGATATGTAATTTACATATATTATAAATGGCATGATTATACAACACAACGTACGTTAGAGAAACCAGTGTAGATGGTGAAGTGTGGATATGTAGTGTCGTGTAAATGGATGTCATTGTTTCTTATTGTGTCCCAAAATGAATCTGAAAAAATAATATTTTGTCGTAAGAAAAATAATAATAAGGATAATGTACCAATAAAAATATGAATATAAAATAAATAATTATTTTTGAGTAGGTAAAGGACGACTCTTACTAATCTTACTTAAATCACATGGTGGTCGACTTACAGGTTCAAAAATTACATAAAAATATCCATTTCATTTTTGATGTTTCGTATATTTTTTTTTTTGTTGCTTACTTGGTAGCGAAACGAAATTATTTATTTATTTATTTATTTAAAAATCAATTGACTTTAATAATAATACTAGTAAACCCAGTTACTCTGCACAGGCATTCACAAACATCAAGTCTTGTAACTTTTTAAAACTTACACTCTAACCATTAGAATTTTGCATTATTTTGTAATTTTTTTTCTTTTTTTATACAGTTACAGAATACTTTATCTGTTTGGCATACACAGTTGTGACTGAAGTATATTATACTAATAATAATAATAAAGATATTTATTTATTTTTATTTATATATATATATATATATATATATATATATATATATATATATATATATATATATATATATATATTTATTTGTAAAGATATGGCTACTTTTTATAACAGAAATTTTCATTTATTTATCTTTCAAATAATTTACACATACATACAGAACAGTTCGTATATATGTGAGTTCATTGTATGTTTTCTTTTAGGGTGGTATATAATGTATTTTTGTAGGTATGTATATTTGTTATGTAATTTTGAACGTGTAAGTTTATGTTTAATGTGTTTACACTTTATGTTTATACGAATTACGATAAGCTCGTATATAAACCTTGTCCACAATTTTGCGAATATTGGCAAGCTGCTATTTATGAATATTTCATTAAATCAATTTTCCTAGTCTACTTTTACAATAACAATTGTAGTAAATTACATACAAACATTGTATCTAAATGGAATAATGATAAAAGTCCAATAGAAATAATAATATACTTGCAATTGTATATTTATATTAATATTTGGGGTAAAAGAATTAAATTTAGAAACAAATGATAGCATAGGTGTGATTTAGTGAATTCGTATAAACACAAAATATATTTATATATATCTTAATATATAGTAAGAAGTGGATAGAGAAGACACGATACTACCACACTGGCTAGAGGCACAGTTAATTGACTTGCAACTAATAGTTTTGTTTACGATACACCAATGTATATTGACAATACGGCAGCGTACACATTTACGCACCAAAAGTATGAGTAGTAGGGTAGTATATTATAGGTATACCACATAAACGAAAGTTTACCATCGGACAACACTAAAAACCAGTTTGCGACACTTACAAATTGACAGGACAGAGAAAAGCCAGCGCAAGTAAGACGTAAATGAACGGAAATATTTTTTTACTGCCATTTAGCGCTTGTCCAATAGTAGTCTTTCAAAATATAACATACATATAGTAAATTTTTTTTTTGGTTTGTTTCGTTTTAAAAATTCTTGTTAAACATTGATCTGTTAAACAATAGTTTTACAAACTATACGTATATAAATCCAATGATCTGATAATGGTTCAAAAAAAAATTATTATAATTACAAATTGAAACATTTCATTTTGGTCCACACACATTTTTTTTTAATGTTAATTTTTGTTTGTTTTTCTCTTACATAGCAACATGTATATAAGTTTTGATTATAAACAAAACAAATCAGTTTGATTTATGATAAACAAATATTAACAAGTTTTTTTCAATTCAAATTTTCGTTAATTTACCTAAGAATTTAAAAGTGAGAAGCACACGACATACTGCAATTTCTTAAACCACTGATCAAATGAATATTAAAAATAATTTAACCTACCTATCTAATTATATAATAAGATCTAGTATGTAATACTATACGTGATTATAACCTAATATGTTTTAACTCTAAATCTATGTCTTTTATATATATATTTTTTTTTAATAACACAAGAAACTAGCTAGTTGTATTTCTTTCATTTTTAAATTTGCTCTCTAAACGCAAACATTATTGCACATAATTAATTAATCTATGGCATACACAGATTAGAAATGAATATTATTTTCTTTTCACATATCCATACGATATGCACTAATTCATATTAACTCGTGTTCCTTTTAAATGGACCGCCTTTACAATCAATTATTTGTACAAATTAACACCATTCTCAACACAAACAGTCTAAAACCAAATATTTCTAGAAATAATTCGACGTTTTATATGTGTGTATTTTAAGCATTTTTTTTTATATATATGATTTGCAGATATGTATATAAAACGATGTCTAAAGTTGGTATAGTTGATAGAAAAATATTATTAAATTTACTTCAAGAAACTTATTTGCCAAAACTCAATAAATTAGGAATACACACATATAAAGTTTTTATCCAATTTGCCAATCTTCAAATATATATAAAAAAAAAAATGTTCGCATTTATATACAAATTTACTGTACCAAATAAAATACTAATAACGAGAATTTAATATTTGAGATAGTTTTCCTAATGCGTAAATGTCTCTATATATTGCAGCTACATTGCCAGAGTAGGATAACACATTAGGGAATTGTCACATGCGCAGTGTAAATGCTACGCAATGGACAAGTCGATTTTTATAATTTTACCATATATATAATGATCAAATGAATTTACTCACGAAATAATACGAATTTCCTAAATTATATAAAATATAGATAAACACATTAACTATGTATATAAAGTTATAATTTGCGCTTTAGTGCCAGTTATGTAGTAATAAACGAATTTTAAATCTGATAACGGATATAAAAAATTATTTTTATGGCCGTTAGAGGTATTCAACTAGAATAGATATAGTCTAATTGCTACCTTAGAAATTCTGTAGTTCGCTGCAGAATATTCGATGATTTATTTTTATGCAATATAAATTAAAAAAAATGAATGAAGAATGAAAAATTGGATAAATTTAAGATCAAGTAATCAAGTAATAATTGAAAAGGAACACTAGTACGTTTTAGGAAGACTGACGAACTTAAAATATGTTATAGTGGATAAAATAGTATTCAATAATTCACTCCACTCGTATTAAGTTTAAAAATATGCAATAAACATTTCGAAGAAAATCGACACCATTTTTGCTAATAATCAAGTCTCATTGCACTACACAGTTACACATATACTATTGACTTTTTATTTATCATAATACAGATCCGATTACTAAATTGTATTTAATTTTTTTTTTTTTAATTAAAAAACGCATACACATATATATATAACTAGGCAAGTACATGTCTAACATTTTATGACTTATTCTCCAAATAAATAACTATATTGTCGCTATATATAGCTTACGTCTTTTTTTGTTTTTAAGTATTAATTTTTCAATTTGTCTTAATTATATCGTCCGTATATTAGTTATTATTATCAGTAAATTTGAAAAATTATAAAAAATAAGCTATAAAGAGCTGGTCATCTCATAATAAGATATACAGAAATAGTTCTTCTTTATATTTACGAGAATAATTTTGTAATGTTATGGTGTGATATGTCATATTTATATGATCAAAAAAAAAACTAAATGTTTTAAGTGTGTCGAATATTTCAATAAATGGCGCATTTTCTATACAATTAAGGGATATGTAGTATAGGTAGGAATTTAATTGTCATCATTTATACTCATAAACCCCATAAACGAAACAAAACGACATATTTGAAATATACTAATTCTTTAAAAAGAAATTAAACTTAATATAAAACTTGTTTCTAAATAATTAATTTATATACAATAAGATTTTTAGTATTTACTTATTACTGACACAAATAGTCAGTTTGTCAAGAGTTGATTAAAAAATAATATATTTCAAATATGACGCAAATCCGTATATGAACACATATACAAAACATCACACATTAAAATTAATAACAATAAATAGATACATTAAACATAACATTAATATCTAATTGTTTTTTTATAAAATAAATAACAAATAAAAATGTTGAAATAATATTGAACTAACCTGTCATATTATGCTGTTTATATTCAGTTTATTGATGTGTATCGGTGCACATTCGAATAATGTGAGGGATAGACAGGAGTATAATTACGAAAAAGAATTAATTAAAGAGCAAAATTCATACTAGAATAAATTAACTTAATATCGATTATCGATAGTACTAAATACAATTCAAAATGTAATTATTAATGTCTTTCATAATCACTAAAAAAAGGTACTGATTACTAGAATACCTTTATATGAAACAAGCAATAAAATCAATTATGAAACGTTATTAGAACGATATGTACTAGTAATATTTCCAGTTTTTTTTTTATGTTTAATTTCCAATCGGTCAATGTTTAAAATAAAATTAAATAACTAAACAAAACTCGAGAACAATGAACGCATTATATGTGAATAGTAATGATGAATTTTTTTTTTCTTTTTATAGAGGATATGTGAAAAAATGGTCGTTGGTCGTTAATGTGTATTATTTTTTTAAAATATATTTTGTGTTTAGGGACATATCATGTAGGGGGAAATCAACGTTTACTGATCCTGATCCATTTTCATTTTATCATTGCCATCTCCATTGCCGTCTCCATTGTCGTAGTTAGAGCGTATTGACATATTACGCGACGATGAAAAACATAGCTTCATGATGAATGGGAATTTTGTTCCTGCAAACAAAAAAACAAACAATACACAATAACAACAAGTCGAAGTCGTACAGTCTTTGGTTACACTATTAGATATATGAGGATATCGTCATGTATGCACGTTCTTAGCTCTATTCCGTTCGAATCCAACGTACATACGTTTGTACGACCGATACAAATGAAATTTTTATCCTTCTTTCGTTTATAGTCGGATTAGTGCGAAACCGATATTGAGCACTTCGAAATAAATCAATATCAAGTTTATCATGAACGTATTGCAATAGAATTCAAACTTATATTTTATATATTATAAATTAATAAAAGTATGGTATATTTATATATAATTTTGAAAAAGTTACTAGTTGTTTATAAAACCGAACTTTCTTATACGCATATGGGTTAAACCATATCGTAGTTTCATTATTTTTCTAATTTATAATATTTGTTCTAACCTTTAGATCGCTTTTACACTAAATATATTTCTTAGTATATTAAATGTCAAACTTCAAATTATTTACGTCTATTTTGTTAAACAATTGACAGGCGCAAATGATACGATTTATGTAAAAATATATATAATAGGCAGACATTTATTTTGAAACCAGTATACTTTTAGGAAAAAAAATTCAAACAAAAGTTGTGCTAAATATGAATACCTTTAATTTTTGTTCATACAATTTTTCTGTAACTGTAACCATTTTTGAGTAATTGCAGAAACTTCTAAAAATGACTAGAGTAAACAGGCACTTCCGGTCGAAAATTTTCATGATTACAATACTGCGTATAAGAAAGTAAAAAATGATTGACTATATTATACAGATGATCTGCATATAATTTCAATTACATGTTTGGTTACTTGGAGGTAGATTTTTAAAAAATGGTGATTTATGAAAAGTATACCTGGACTTTCAATAGCTGCATGGTTGCATGCCATAACGGCTGCGATGGCCTCACTGGTTGTTTCAAACTCCAATAGTCCGGAACTTGAACGTTCCGATTTCATCGGGAACAATTTGACGGCTTTCGGTGGCGCAACATCGTATTCACTGAATACGGCAATTAGTTCATCTTCAGTCACCTGTGGTGGCGTATTGAAGAAATGCAAAATCTAAACATAACAATAACACAAATACGTTGAGATTTATTGTGTATAGGAAAAGTTGATTGGACCTAAATTGATTTTATTTGTATTGCCAAAAAAATAAATGGACTCATAAAATAGTTAACGGGAACGAATTTATGGTCTTACTTTGCTGGGTGGTTGGATTCTATTTTTGCTCGCCATAGCTGGATTCATAAATCTGTTGTTTTTGTTAGTTATGTATTCTTTGAAACTTGGCGATTTATCTGGTAGTGGATAAGGATTGGTGACCTCGCTCAAGTATAGTTGTTTAGAAAAAGCTAACTGAAGTTTGTGTTCGGCTGGGCTGTCGTCTGTTTCGGGGGTGATTTTGACGCATGCACCCGTTGGCGAAATGACAACGTTATTCAAATTTTGCACGCAACGTTCCACGGCTACGCTGTCACCCATCTGAACCATCGCTGTGCCTTCTTTTGTCTTCAGGAACTTAATCTAAATAATCACAAATTCGAAATACATTTATTACTAAAAAAACCTAAACTTTTCATCATTTCATAGATATTTCTGAAGTCGATTTCTAATCTCGTTCCATTTCCCTAAAAATTACGACGACAAAATGCGATTATTAAAAATATTATTTGATTCTAATTAAAAGATAATTTAAAATATTTAAACAATTTCTTAACGTGAAAATTAATAAGTAAAATATGTATTAGTATGGGAATTCTTATAAAACAGTTTCAATATTGTATTTTCATAATTAGATTGTAATTTATCATTTAGAAGGTTTATATGTGAGCGATTTTCTATCCTTTTAATAATAAGTTACATATTTCCAGTGAATGTAATAGTCCAATTGGGAATAAATACATCTCCTAATTAGTAGGTCGACATAAAACGGGCTGTGTTTAGGGAATTAATTGTCATCCATTTAGAAATTAAGTTGTCCACCTACTCGGAAACTATGATAGCAATCGATGAAATTCGTGAAATCCCTGAATAACAGTCGAGTATAATGTAATCTTACATTTGACAAATCCAATAGTCTATTTGTATTTGTTGCCTAACTCCCTTTGGAATTGCTAATACGCCATCACACTCTTGGTAAACTAGATTAGACAATTGCACAAAGCCAGCGGGAGAAATTGCTTATCGTCCTGCCACAAAGATGCGACAAGCTTAATTCAATGTTTATTTGAAGCAACTTGATATCAATATTAATGCATACTAGTTTTGCATGTCTGAGTCTCTTAGCGCTCTAATAATATGTCATCACAGTTTGTTTCAGAATTAAGTGTTAAATAATTCCCATGATACCATGTATTGTGCAGAAATACGAATGTAGGCCAAATGTGTTACACATAAATGTATAGGAAAACTTACCCTGGCAACATTTCCATACAAACACATGAGATTGAAGAGTTTGTCAGTGTTTGTACGTAATGGATCAAGTCCGTATACCATGAGTACGGCACCTTGTTGCTGATGCGGTAAATAACCACCGCCTGGTGCGCGCGTATCGCGGTAATCAGTTGTCGCTGGTGGCGGTGCACCTTTTAACGAATTCCTGTACCCTTCGTTAGTGCCCGGACCGTACGGATCACCATATCCTGGACCTCCACCAGCCGAATAATCATCGTAACGTGTTTCTGTCGGGTAACCACCAGCTAAACAAACAAAACACATCAAAATTAATTATGCAATTACTACGTAATATCATACACTCAATTTTATAATGAATACAATAGGTGATTTTATATTATTACACTAATAAAATGAATTAAAATTGAACTTTATATGAACATAATGAAAGATATATATACATACAACACCTATATATGTCAACATACTGACGAAAAACTGCGCTTTTGCTAATATAAATATAATTGGTATATGCGCGTGCTGTTTAGTATTTGAATTATTATTTTTTTCTATTCACAGCAAACACGAATTTTATGATCACGCAATAGTTTTGTAAACACCATCATTAATACAATATTTACATGATTCAGAATGAAGGGTTGTTGATTCACTGTATTACTTGTTATAATTTAATAAACCAAATAATATATTTTCTTTTACATAAAAATCACACACACACTTCTATAAAATAAACAATTGCCAAACACAGTCTATTTCATTATAATCTAGACTCATATACACGATTTGTATTAATTTATTGATTTTAATTATAACTATACCGCGTTATAAATATTTAAAGTGAAAAATGATTGATTTGCGGATGTTTGCTCGATATATATATATATTTGTTTCTTTTCAGGAGTTGGTCGAATTATTTTTTTTACAACAAATTATATTACTTAACATTGAGATTTAATTATGAAGTTCCACCTTGTTCCAAACTGAATTTCACGTTATAAATATTCAAAAGGATGTTAATTGAGATTAGTCCTGGCCTGTCATTGTACACGCCCATTAATTACGGCGTAGCTATTGTCTTTGATGGGCCTCGAACCGAACATAAAAGCGCCCAGACATCCATGTGATATGCCGAGAATTCGGGACCGGTGAAGCTTACATTAAATTTATTAGGATACGAGTTCGAATCGCGTAACCTAAATAGAATTATTTGCCGAAACAAATAAGACTATACCTGATTTTAATCAAATATTTATTAAAGCAAAACAGCCGAGAAAAAACTAGCTTAAGTAAAATTGTACCAGAAAACGCGATATGAATTTTATTAAGTATTAATTGTATCCTGAATTTATATTAGACTTAAGAACCATAATATACTAAATATAGTGCATATATTGTATTAATAGATTTAATAATACTGTACATCAAATATAAAGTAAAGTTTCTTGGTAGGAAAATGTAAATATACGAAAATTATCTACACGGCAAATATTAACACTAAAAGTTTTTATGTGATGTATTTGGAAAATCTTTGAAGCAGTGTTATTTAAACAAGCTTACTAAAACTGTTTCGTATAATCCAGCGTGTCATTATTAATGATACACCAAAGAAACAAGATAATCATACCGAATTATTTACTGAAACGAAGGCGAAATCAACTCAAAAGAAATCCGCATAAAGAGAACGAATTCACCACGGTATAAAATTAATTTCAAATTATCTAGAACTGAAGTTTATTTTTGTATTTCAATTCTATTTTTGTTTCAATAATACTGGTAACAAATCAATGATTTCAGTCCAACATTTCGCATTTGGTATCCTTCAAATATGACAGAGTTACCCAAAATTTTGTATTAAATCGTCCTTGGATATTATTTTGTGGTAACCATCTTAATGTTAGTAAATACCAATTATTATATGTATATGGGGGTAGTTCATATAAAACATAACGCTTAAGGATAAAATGGTTTCGTATGGTGTCTGCAATGTTTTGGCGCGTGCTATATCAAGAGAGACGAGAGAGCAATGCAATCATCCGGAATGTTTCCCAGGGTACGTAAGAGAAAAGGCTTTTGTAATTTCCAAACTATTTTGAACACACACACACTTTTGTCTGTCTCTTCTGGTTCCGTTCCTTTGCACGCATGACACGACATGAGAAAGACGTCGCATCCACGTTAAATGGATATCGACAGTCAAGAAACAATAGCGTGCAGATAGTTATACTTTAATTAATCGCTGGGAACATGACTTGTTGACGTGCGAAAAGCGAACGAACAGAAAAGTGCACCAATTGTATTTTTAAGATCTTCATTTTACTTCTATTGGAAATTTATTTCTCAATATTTTATAATTAAATCAATTATTGTAAATTCTTACAAATTCGTTACCGTCATTTTCATACTCGATTTGTTTTTGTTACTTACGGAATAGATTGGAACTAAGTTATTTTCCTTGTGGAAATATATGATCAAAGGGGTCGTTATACAATGAACGGTGCTTGTTTAAAATATGAGAATAATAATTTCTCTTTTTGTAATTGTAATGAAAAACATTTCTTCCACCAAGACGTGCAAATGACTTTAATTACAGTTTTCTCGTTGGCGTTTAATTAATTTCTAAAAGAATTTGTTGTCCTTGCACTAACATTTCTCATAATTAAATAATACACATATTTATTCTTTTTGCCATTCATCACTATATACTGTTATTTCGATTCAGAATTTATGTATATTTTATTTATTATATATATTGAATTTAGAAATATTAATATTTAAAATACCAATCGTATTTTGAATAAATAATATAAAACCCATCAATAAGCAATAAAAGATTGAGCCACATATAGAACATAAACATAAGTTAGTGAACAAAAGCTGTTAAAACTGGAATACACCTACTTCTAGTCGCAGTTAAATTATTAAATATTTGAGGCTTATATTGCAATTGAAACACATATGTTTTGTTATGAGTGACGGTAGTGTTCGTTTTCGAAAATACCTAATATTGGGTGTTTATGTTTTGGCTGTATGATGGTCGGTGTCAGGCGGTGACCGTTTCTTGTACTACAAGTGTTCTGGATACGAATATTATAAGGATTCCATCGGTTTTGCTTGCGGAACCCTAGAAATCATGAAGTTGTATGATCAACAATTTGATGAAGAATGCAATCTTCGGTTATATCGGGTTAGAACACGCTGGGTTAGACATTAAGAAACTTGAGATTTAGAGTGAAAAGTTTGTAATTCTGTAACGAGAGTCTACAACTTTAAGTTTTGAACGAGTGTTATTGAATTATTGAACATCGATTAAATCACATATATTTCTTAATAAAATAGAAAACAAACAATATTTTAAGATTTATCTTTACAGAATTATAACTATTCATTAACTTGCACCATTAGTTTTTATTATAATTTGTAATTATATTTGCTCAAATAAAATTTTGTTGAATTATTTAAAATTCGTATATTAATATTTCTCCTATCTAACCAAAATACGTCTAAAATTCAGACACTGAAGATATTTTTAGTTAGAATTCTCGATAGGCGTTTGCGTTATTCCGGGGTTTACTATATTTAAAATGAAGATAAGTGAATAATAGAATCTGAATTTTGAACAAAAAAAAATGGTTCTGCCAGTGGCAGAGCATCGTGCATTCCCAAAGCGAGCAGGCAGGCAGTGCAATCGTTTTCAGAGGTGTCGGATAGCGACATGTGAAATGATAAATGAGATAGGGGGGCACACAACACTCACACCGATGTGAATGTGCTCCAGTTATTTGCACCTGTGTCTGTGCAACACAGTTCAGTTCAGATGTTTTTTGTTTTTAATCATTTTCTTCGTTTGTTGACTGAGCTGGCTGCATTTCAAAACGATTGATGTGCGGGGCTTAAGGACGTCCACATTACTAACCTACATATTTCTATCTACAAAATGTGTATTTCTAGTTCAGCTTCAACATACAGGTAGTATTTAGTTTACTTATATATATATTTGGAAATTATTTCAAAAATTTTTATTTGGCATAGAATTATTATTGAAGAGATAATCTTATAATAATCAAAATAATAATAATGAATACAGATGTAAACATCTCTAAATATAAATTAGAGTTATGGTTTTTGAGAAGAGTAAACATATTTCTTTTCTAGTAGCACTGTAAACAGTTTCATGTTTTGGAATGACAAATTGATCCTGCAATTTTAATACAATTGCGCGAACTGTGCCGGTGTTCTATTAAAACAAAACTGTACTTTGGGGACCAAACAAATGAAAAAGAATACAAAAATACAATTTGTATATTTGCGTTCTGGAAAATCCCAAGTGGACCTTCAAAAACAAATACAAAAATAATTGAAATTTGTAACTCATCAAATTATTCATTTTACTGTTTCTTTTTGATCATTTTGCACCCTGATTGTTTACTCATTGTTCAAAATGTAATAAAGAAAAACAACTGGACAAAATTTACGTTTTAACTGTATTAGTTGTATCAAATTTTATTTATTACGAAAAAACTAGAACATGTATGTGTATCTTATGCAATATATTCTACATAGAATAGTTTACGTAGGATATAAATATATTGTCACAATTTCATACTTTTAACATGCAAAACGTAGATAAGTTTGTATGAAGGTAAAAGCGAAGCTATTCTTCACATGCCAGCAATGCTAACAAAAGTATTTCAAATAAAACAAAAGAAGAATACTCTATTCAAAGATACTCATATACGAATATTGTTTTCCAACATTTATAGAAGTACCATTTACAGCTAGTGGAACAATAATTGCATATTGCAATGACTTATATTGAATTTTATGCTTTCAAATTATAATTTGTTCGTAAATGATTGATTATTTACAGAAAATGTTTACAAAACATATCAATTTCCTTAGATATCCAGTTCGAATGACTGATATTGCAGAAAATATTGCGCGATTTCGTGAATACTCGGCGGAAACGAAATAACGCGCATGGCAGTTGAGTTGAAATGAATAGCCAAAGCGAAGCACCAAGCAGTACTCACTGGTACCGCATACTATT
This sequence comes from Nebria brevicollis, assembly GCA_944738965.1. Taxonomy (NCBI): domain Eukaryota; kingdom Metazoa; phylum Arthropoda; class Insecta; order Coleoptera; family Carabidae; genus Nebria; species Nebria brevicollis. The sequence continues at coordinate 3,421,524 of OX122906.1, forward strand.
GCAGCCATATGCAATACTGTGAAATTCCATGAAATATAGTATAATAATCAGTAATACTGATTCAGGACTATTGCTGCGTGAATTTATGTGTAATCATTATGGAATGCAGGGATATAAAAGCTAAATAGTTCAGCAATAGTGTGTAATAACAGTTGAAATTCTTGTGCAATAATGATTTTAGCTTATGCGCTGCTGGCTACGCGCAACTAGTGTTGATACAAGGAGAGGGTCAGAACCACGGTGCGTTATTCAAACTGTTATTGTTCCTTTTTGGAAGTAATATGGCTTCGGGAATTAATGATATTGAGGGGGAACATTCCAAACCTTCAAGCTTGAATATAGAGGTTTGTTCTATCTTATATTTGATTCCTAGAGAACTCACCAATAATATACAAAGTAACTTAAAAAAATAATTTTTGTTACAGACGAAAAAAACAACAATTCAACATAGTCTAAGTTGTGGAAATATAAGTTTTTTAAAACAAATTGAGAAACAAGCATCGGTAACAATTCCCATTTATTTGAAAAATCTACTCATATTAACTGGATTTGATAACACAATATCATTCCCAAAACTAAATGAGGATCGACTACTATCGATAGAAAATTTTGCAAAAAAACACTTAATATGTATAACGGAACCAAACGATAAATTGACAGATTATTACGGAATTTTCCATAATTGCTTATCCCAATTTCGCATCCTAGAGGGTCATAAAATAATGATTTTAGAAATAGCATCCCAATTCAAAAGGGACCCTGAATCATTTATTATTTCGCATTCGCCATCGCCAGCGCACGAATCCTTGGAATATGTGGGGCCATTCATAAAACGACGGAGAACAATTGAGTCTCCTACCGCCATAGATTTAGAAAATGAAAAACAGGTATTACTACGTATGACCAACAACTGGATTGAAGCGCACCGCATTAATATTGTAACGCATGAAGATCTAGAGGTGGTGGAAATTAAAGTATCGGTCGTTGAATTAAATGATGAAAACGATGAAAATGTAACGCATATGTTTAGTTATAAAGCAGAAATTACTTGTCCGGTGTGCAAAAAAATTTATCAAACTCATAAAGTTAAAATACGCGGGACTAATAATAGGAGATGGATTACTTCTAATTTTCAAAAGCATGTAAAACTTAGTCATTTCTGTGATAGACATGAAAGTTTTCCGGATATAATAAAGGAAGAACCGGAAGAGTACTCTAATTTGAGTGAGACTTATGAAAATTCTATTACGGCACAGTCAGTTCAAGATATGTAACTTTTAAAAACATGCCAACTTTGTATACTAATTCAAGATATATATTTTAATATTATTTGTGTATGTTTTAAAATTGTTTTTCTGTTTTGACAAATAAATAAATTTTCTCTTAATACTACTTTTTTGTATTTATTGGAAAAATGTTCTTCTATTTTGTGTGTTTATATATCCTATAAAAATCGTAAGATACACATTTTAAAAGCATCTAAAAGCATATTAGATAATAAAAAGGAAGCTTTTATTAAGTTTATTTCCAAAGATGTATGATTTGAAATTATTACGTTCATTTCATACTTCATAGTACTATGCTCTCCATATATTAACGTCATATGGTAGTTGAAATAGTAATCTGTATGAATATGAATAAAGTTTAAAATATGGCTGACTGAACATGGGCTGTTACTGTAGAAAATGATTAGCATTATGAACAGATAAATTTGCCTTGCTAACGTACGTGTTTAATTAATTGATATACATAGAACGTGTGTGCGTGATAGTGCTGGTACACATTCTTGTTGTTTAATTTCTATATGTTGTAATTTATTACCTGCACATGCATATAAATGAATACTAAATCTGTTGCCAGACAATATTTTAACTATAAGTATTTAGCAAAATATGTGCTTCTTCAAAAACTATTATCAGATGATACTTCATAATTTCATACCTCAGATGCTAATTGTATTTGGCAGTCCTGAAAGTTTATGAAACTGACAATGCTGGCCAACTTTTCAAACAATATGACATTTGTAACTAACACGATTTTCCGGCAGATAATTATTATCGAAAACAGACTTTGTAACAACCGAGACAAATTTGCATTACATGTCAATTTCGTTTGATACTGTTGAAATATCCATGCATATATACAAAAGTTAATCTATATTATGTTTAGTCTAAGGGTTTTATCTTTAGTAATAGTTACACTTATAAGAGTTTTATGGTCGTTTCATATTTCAAGATAAGGACCAATGTGTAGAAGAATAGTAAACAGACGTGGTCATTTTTAAAATCTGGCGACGAACATTTTTGGGCAGTCTTGTGTATGATGCTGAAGTGGTAAAAGCGTAGAGATAAACCTTCCGAGACCGCAGATATAATAAAGAGCACGATTTAATATAAAACTTGTATTATTATTTATTAATTAGATCCCAAAACCCAACAGATACTTTTGCAATAAAATAAATTCGACTATAATTTGTAATAAATCAAATAATAACATAATTTTTAAGAGTGTTTCAAAAATTACGCATTACTAAATAATACTATGTTCCTTTTTTTTTAACTTGATGAATTTTACCAATTTTTGTTAAGCTGTGATTTTTTAATAATAGCGTGAAAAATGGCAGTGATTGTCAATTGAAATTTGGCAAATACTATTTTATGTGTGCATCTGTAACTATCAACAACTTCCACATGCGCTTAACGAAGCATAATGTTTTAATGCTGCACGCAGAACACAAACTCTATAAATAAACAGTTTGCGGACATTGTTTAGATGTGCTAGTAGATACGAAACCATCATTACACACATTTAATTAGTTGAAATTGCAAATTATTGCAATGTTGAATAATTGCACTAATAGAAAGTTACAGTTATAGAAAATTCATAATATATATAACAGGATCTATTCAATTTACCAATGATAATGAAAGCGCATATAATTAAAATAGGAATTGAGATGATTATATTTGATATTATTTATTATATTTCGTGTAGGAATTTTGGTATTCTGATTAATAAAATGAATTTTGATGACTAAGTAGCTATTTGTAAATATGCCACAAATTAATACTAAATTAGTAAAAATTCCTGTACAGTGTACAAACAGCAAAAGTGCGTTTCAAACTAAACCGAGAGTTCTCTTTAATGTTTTGCCAACATATTTTTCTCTGGTGATTTCCGCACTGACCACTCATCGTTCCTAGTGGTTAAAAGATGATTCAAATAGCCACGCCTCCATTTCTTATTTTAGATGCGAAAATTACCAATCAGAATATACTTTCAACAAAACTTGGATACAAAACAATAATTAATGAATCAAATTATTTTAAAAAACACTTTAGTTGCCAGACTTTTCAAACTTAATTTGAATTATAACTAAATATAAATCGAATAAGATGCTTCATGTATTTATATAAATAAGTAACACTTTATCACATAATTGGCAAAGGGGTGAACTTTTGAATCTGTAACAATCATCTGGTTCATCTAACTGTTAGATGAACTAAAAGCACATAAAATTATTTCTAGTTGCAAATAAATTTATTAATGTATTCAAATATCGTAATTTGTATATATAATTACAAATAAAACATAATTAATTAATTCGAGTAAACATATGTTCAGTTTTGTTGATACAGTTGTCGTTTTAGAATGAGAGGCATATCTACTTAACAAAATACTATTGGCTTGTCGCACGCGAAGTTCAGCTGTGTAACGTTGTATATTATAACATGTTTGTTACACGGCAAATATGTTTGCATTGATATGTGTGCGAATGTATATATATATATATATATATATATGTGTAATATATTGGCTACTGGTCAAATCAATGGATGCGTAGCACTAACTCGAAATCCTAAACATCTAATCATATTTCACCATTTAAAATTTCTGATGCGATTCTGAGCAATGAGAAAAAAAATTATCCTGACAAACTAGAAGTCGTTAAGGACAGAACAAAGAGAAAAGTGGTGTTGATGTCTGATAAAAATTGCTACTTCGAAAAAACTGAATGCCATATCAAGATATTCACGAGCCACTATTTGTTCTATATACTTAGAATTTGACAGGCAATCAAATCTAACAGATGCTGATAAGCTCATCAAAAAAAATAGTTCAAATGTCAAACGCATTTTTGCAATCATCAATATGTCTTCAGCTTCATATTAGCCTCATATGTTAACGCCCAAATATGAAATAGCTTTCCGGATTTCCAAATTTCGGATAACCAATGCATATATTACCAGATATTTGATATGTAAATACATACATTTCCATAACAATAATGTGACTTTTATGGGTCGTTATTGCATACAAGGCTATATCTTTGTAAATGTATACGAAAAAAAGTATAGTTACATATGTTTCCATTGCCTATTTTTATCAAATAGAGTGGCAGAAAACCCTTTATATCCATCATCAGCATGGATACCTAGTGGCATATTCGTGATACACGCTGTTGATATCACCTTGTTTTAATTGGACTAGTTAGACTTACACGAAACCCATTTGAGATAACTTTCATATAAACTAAATATAATCATGTTTCCCACTTATTGAAAAGATGTGCGTGATATGGTAGTTAATTTTGTATTTAAAGCCGCCAATAGCTTATTTGAATTGATGGATTTAAATTAGAAGGGATTTAGAAATGTGGTTTTCTCGATTATACTGAAGATCTATTGGATATTTAATTCAGTGTCATGCATCTAAAATGTGAATCATAACATGACGCGAGCATCTAGATCCTACGCAAAGCCTTCAAATCGCCGGGCCATCGTAAGTCTTTGAGAGTCATCAAATTGTTGGCTGATTCATGAGCGTGCATGCAAGTGTGTACTACGATGCATTTACGTGCGTTTTGTGTATTGGCAGCTGCTCTACCTGGCTTGGAATCCGTTTATGTTTCACCAGGAGACTTTTCGATTGAGAACTTTTTGGCAACTAAGATGAGTCATATTTATTTAATGTTGAACTGGTAAAATGTTTAAACATTTCTAATTTCGTTCACAAACTTTCAGTAGGCTCATAAAGTACATAAATATTCCAATAACATAATAACATCATTTAAAACTTAGAAAGGGACTAAAAGTTATAATTGTTAAAGCAGAGTTACGAGTTGAGAAGTTAGATGAAGGTCGTAGTGTGATATGAATTTAACTGGTAGAAATGGAAATCCATTACGGTCAAGGAAGAAGTTCAAAGTAAATTTAGTTTGAGTTGGAAATGGAATAATTTGAATCTATAACTATCAAATGACTTGAAAGCACTTATCAACCTAAATATGCACTAGCGTTTGAATCTTGCCGATCCGCAACGAGCTTATATCGATTTCGTCTCAATTCTATAACATACTTTATCGACTCCGATAAAACTTTTCTAAAGGAAAATCTATTGTTTTTCACCATGAATATGTATGTGATAACTGGAGCAGCAATTTTTGTAGAAATTTTAAATAATAAATCCAAATTAGTAATGTCAGTGAATAATAAAATGTATTTCAAAAAAAATTATGCAAATTAACAAAACGGTTCGCGTGTGTCAAAATGTAAATTGCAAAAAACTTCTATAAAAACGAAACAAAAAGTTAGTGACAGAACTTGAAGCATAAAAAAGCACTTGCAAGCTTGACATTCCGGTACAATTGTTTTCTAGACTACAGACAGTTGAACTTAAAATACGTTATTCAATCTGCTACTAGGCGAAACAGAGACACGAAGTAGGAACACATTAAAGTGTCACGGGAAATTCGTCTCTGGTGTCAGATGAGGTAGAATAAAAAATATCGTATCTGTAGCTTAGCTAAGCTATTACATAAACTTAAAAAAACGAATAAAAGTTTATTTTATTCTACATAGACACCCATTTGTGGGAATATGCATCATGTTATATATGTATATAGATATGTATAGTGATTTAAAATGGGGGTTTTGATGATAATTGTAATTTGGGTAAAATAAAAAAGTGTCCTAAATTATTAAAAAATTTTGAGGTAGTGACAAATATTTTAGATCTGACGTAAACATGTTTTAATCCTAAGTTGGTAATAATATTTAACATCGTGAATATACCGCAAGGCGGGTTCGTGCAGTTTGTAATATGGCTGCGAGCTCTTAAGCCTGTTGCTGAAGATAACGAACTTTGTTATACTAAGTTATTAAAACACATAATATATCATTTTTAATCATGATATACAAGTATCTGTTTGAATGATTTATACTTTTATAAATTTATTTATATTTTCAAGGAAATAAAGTTAATTTTATGAATTATTTAAGTAGCCAGTTATGAATTAAATCATATTTGAATTTCTAATTATTATCTAAATGTATACTCTTAAAATGTTGGTAGAGCAACATATTTCTTAAGCGCAAGCGCGTGAGGATCCTATATTTCTTATGTTACCATCATCAATCAGATTTCTAGATTGTGTTCGCTTTCATCGGTATGGTAACCGAGAATTGCGTAGGGTTTTGCATTAGTTCGCATTAGTGAATGTTACCGCCCTGAAACGTGTATTCCGTAATCTGTAAACTTACTGGTTGTTCAAGAAGGAACGAAAAGAAAGGAATACGACTAAGCAAAAGCGTTGAATTCAAACAACGGTGATGGATATTGATGAATTGTATTTGGGGGGAAATAAAAAATAAGAAATCTTGTTGACGCATTTGCTCAAACTTTATCAATTTAATTTCGTTTATTCTTTAAGTAGTTTTTTATTATTTTATACATCAAAGTGCTTGTTTCAATGAATTTGAATATAACTTTTAATACTGAGGAAACTCGGGCGTAAATTCGTATTTTTATTTTATTATACGAAGTATTGTAATCATGAAAATTTGTGATGAAAATATTCTGAATTGAATCAGACTATTTTTGGTCTGTTAGACTAAAATCTGAAGCGTGTTTTTCGAACAGGATATAAAAAATATATAAGGAAATTAAAAGTGAAGCAAAAAAAAACAAAGTAAAATTAAAATTTCAAATGTGCAAAAGTTCCTCGACATTTCGTATTCCAATATCCTGGTGTGCTACGGAGCATCTTTTAATTTTAATACAGTTAGTAGCTGTGGAAGAGAACTGAGACACAGATGGTACATCTATTTTCTTTATTTTTTTTACAAACATCGCAAATAAGAATCAGAACGACGGACGTCACATTGAAAACGTAACGAAATTCGCGTTATTACGATAGATAAAATAATGGTAGCTTTAATTTTCTCGTTTCTTTATTTACGTTTGTTTCACATCGTTTGAGAATTGGTTCATTCCGACTGCTTCCTGTTAATTGTGATTAAGTATTGTCATAAAATCCACTCTACGTTAATGAAATAATTGGAATTTACTGAATTGATTCAATTTTGTTTGAATTTTCAATTTTTTGAAATCAACTAGATGGAAATGAGTTCGTATTACATTTATCGTTAAATTTTAGTTGTTATTGAATAAACGTGCAAGCTTATTTTTAATTAGAATCAAAGCAGGATGAGAAAAAAATAAAATAAAAAGTTAGTAGAGCGTTTTAGTTCCTTAGGAAATAATCTGTAATCTAAAAACCCAGTAAGTATTTCACTCACTCTAGCAAATGCGGCAATTTGGTGCAAAAAAGCCGTACCTTCCTGCCACTCGGTGTAAATTAGAAGCACTATTAGTTCCGACCATTTCGAAACTGTTTAATTATTTCAGTTCCGCGATACCGAAGTATCCAAGCAAGAACGGCAATATGTACCTATAGGTATATAGAGGCGCTGACAACGTTCACAGTTCAAGGGATAGATAGATAGATTGGAAGTTATACGGTGGCTCGTATGTGTGCGTTCACTAACCAATTACGGTGCTGTATGTTCGACAAAACGTCGACACCAGCTACCTATATATGTCTTGTTAGATGGCCATAGATTAGCTAAGCCACGTTTCTACCTTGAACCGAAATTAACTTAACTCGGGACATTGTAATTAACGAGAGAATTTGGTTTCAGTACCAGCCGCACCTATACGACCTATACGAAATGCAAATTTTACCCAACCTCTGGTAAACCTCAAGATTTCTACAGAATTTAATATGGTATCAATTATGAATATTGGTGATAATTATAATTTGGCACTGATATATTAATTGGAAATTTGTGTAATTGTAAAATCTTAATTAATCATATAAATCACGCGAATACATTTTGATCATTCATTATTTATAGTATGTATATAAATTGGTGGTACTTTTTTGTTGTTTTAATCTGTACATATTATTAGAATTGTAATAAATAAAGATTATTGTAGGAATGTCGTCTGTTCGTCCCTCTGTGTGTCTCTCTCTCTCTCTCTCTGTGTGCATGAGGGAGCGCGCAATAAATATATAAATAAATATATAAATATATATATAAATATATATATAAATATATATATAAATATATATATATAAATATATATATATAAATATATATATATAAATATATATATATAAATATATATATATAAATATATATATAAATATATATATAAATATATATATAAATATATATATAAATATATATATATATAAATATATATATAAATAAATATATATATATATATATATATATATATATATATATATATATATATATATATATATAAATATATATATATATATATAAATTACCTACTAAAGCATAAATGTCTGTGCAAGCATTCATATTATTTACATGTCACAAATGGTTATTATAAGCATTTATTTTCTCGCGTATGTACGTAGATATTTCCAGTGACACATGCGCGCTTCAGGGTAGGAATGGTGACAGTGGAAATATAATGTCATCTCGATAACGTAGACAATACAAAAGGCTTTTGTAATAGCATTACTGGAAATATATTTATACATCTACTAGACATAGTACACCAACATAGAAAAATAGAAGTGATGCAGCGTCGCACTTATCTCTGCTATTCACTGCAATTTATATTGAACTTATATAAATATAGCAAAAAATGTTGATGAATATATACTATACTAGTAGCAAACTTCTTATAAGAGAAGTGGTGGAATGATTAGAAAATCGAAAAGTGCTTATTTTAAATTTCAAAGTTAGAAACTCAATGGGGATAATATATTTTGCGTCTGAAACATGAAACTTTGAAAGGCAAATGCAGTAAAAATATATAAAAAGAAAACAAAAATATATATTCCTGAGGATCCAATTATTTAGTAATAAAAAAAAATGATAAAAATATATTAGAATGTGGTGAAGAGATAAAAATGATAATATTGAGAGAATACTTGTCAGAAACATAACAGAGAATTATTAAATTAAAACTCATCGTTTTTGTATGCTATATAAATAAATGAGCAAACCAGCAGAGTGAGATTTCTTTCGCAAACGAGGATATTAAAAAAAGGAAAATCAAATTCACTAATGAGTCGCACATTCAAAATGCTACAGTCCTTTAAACTGTTTCATTAAGCACTTTCAAACTTCTGGAAATTGTAGCCAGCAAGAAAAACGCCACTTGACTTTTTTTACGAATATTTTATGCGAACCGCTTAAAACTTTTCAAAAAGTTAGCGATAAAACATAAAAAATAATACGAACATCGCTGATTGCCAAATAATTTTACATCAAACAACTTCTACAAGCAATAATAAATTTACGAAAATCAAATTCATTATAAATTAAAATTAAAATACCATATTCGAAAAATGGTTACTGTATAAAATACCCAAAATGTAACAAATTTAATGACAAAATCATCAAAATTTCAGGCTTTGCAATTCAAATATGAAGATCAATTTATTTGAAAAGCATTTTACCATATTACATGATAGAAATAAATAACCTGGCTTCAACAATAATTGACTACTGCCATATAAAGCCGCACTAGAAGTTGCATTTGCAAGTGGCAGTAAAACAAATATGTATGTTGTTGATAGCACAAACATCAGTATATAATAATGACTATAGAATCATAGGGTTGTCCACACCAAACATCCGCTAGTCTCTCATCTATTTGACTATGGTGATGGGAACAGCAGAACATCCTGTGTGACAGTATTAGATTGTATCTAGCCATTTAGCTTGCAGAGGACAACTCGCGGAAACAATGAAGGGGCATTTCCACTTGCAAACATATCAACGGAAGAGCGAGAGGAGAACCAAAAACATTACACGTGGACATATTTCTGATTATTTTCTTTAAACTCCATGAGAGAAATTGTACTTTATATTATCCCAATATTATTAAATTCAGTCTTTAAAACATTTTGACTTTATTCAGAAACGGTTTAAACTGCATTTCGCCACGTGCAGAAAAGTCCCTTGGTAGAAATAAAATTGCGTTCTTAAGTGTTAACAGATATGTGCCTCTAAAGTTTTACGGTTAAAATGGAGTTTCGATTCAAGCATATAATAATTTCGGGTAAAATATACGTTATGCGAAGAGGCAAGCTAAAGTTAGGCGGTGTGGTATATTGCAAATTCCTTCCTTTCAGCAAAACAGTTTGCTTATAGTATATAATATAACTGTGTGTCTGTGTGTGGGCAAGAGAAGTAATAGCCGTATTTCATCATCCTAACGGTAACCAGTGCATACTCTTGAGCTAGACAAAGATAAGGTGAGTCTGAAACGGTATCGTTAACCCGAATGGGTTTACATAAACATTATTGTGTTTACGAAAGAAGATTAGAGTTCTTCATGGTGTATCTCATAACACAAATACAAGATGGTTATAGTTTCAATAAAAAAGAAGCTATTTCTCCATGCTTCACATCCCACATGAAAGAGATACGTCCAATATAATATTGCTTTTAGTAAAATGTAAAAACATTTAAAATCTAAATGATCCATGAAATGTGTTTACAAACATTTTTACAGAAGAATATGTGAAGCGGAATCAAATTTCTTAAGAGGTCCATAAAATATATGTAAATGAAAAGCGAAAAACTGAATATCTATAGATTTATAATATATTCGTAAACGTATATTATAAATATACATTATTTAAAAAAAATAATCAAATTTTTGCAAATGTATCCTTCAATATGTATGTTACCGTGACACTATTTTGCTAATACTTGATTATTCACAGACGGCAGACTTTCCTTGGTAAGTCAACAGTGACCTGTTTGAATCAACATTGGCGAAAAGTTTCTATAGTAATACAGATTACATTACGAACATCTGTAACTAGAATTTAGATGTACAGGACCTAGGAGTAGCAAAAACTTTCTGAAGTGACACTTAAATATATAATTATGTTTGAACATGTTCGTTTTCGATTTAACTTGTTTAATTATAACTTTTAAAATATGAAATAGTTTGATATTGCTGTTAGTATTTCGTGCGAAATACATATTGATGCAATTAACTATTTATTTAAGTTTATACAATTGAGTTTTAATTGTAAATATTTCTATTTATCGCAAATGTAATAAACATTTCATATTTATGCATTTTTAATATAAAACGCTTGCAAAAAATATAAAAAAATTGTAAATGATTTTGTCGCTATTAATTTTAAACATAATCACTAAACTAGTTTTATGTGAGTAAGCTAAGTTTCAATTGCAGCTGGATACGTTTTCTGTGAAAAGTTTGAGCTCGTCGACGTTTCCAGAAGAATTTCAAACCGATATGGTAAAAGTTCAATGAAGTTATCCTCGGGAGAAAAAAGATACAAAACGGTTACATATTGCACGACAGATAGAGATGAAGGTGAGCGCTAGAAAAATCTTATACAAGTATGTCACAAAAGAAAAACCATACCATGTGTCTACAACAAAGACCGTAATAGAAAAGAAAAAGAATGTATATGGACTAGGACGAATGACATCTAACTAATAAACTTCTCTGAAACTTTGTATATTTGCAGGGATATTTCGATTTAAAACTGAAATTGGGTGCTTGTACAAACTTTAAAGTTTCACATGCGCAAGTTTTTATTGCGCCTTATTTTATCATTGTTTGGTGATTTTGTGCGGATTTCATAATGCTAAGACTACACTATTAACAGTTTTCTGGAACTAGACGATACATTTCCAGTTAATCTATTACAAGAACAACTATGGTTGTTTAACTTAGTTTTGTTAATTTGAGAATTACTGATAAACTGACAGAAACCTTATTGATAAAATGTATTTATTGATTTTGATAATAAAAGTGTATTTTTATAAGCGAAACATTATTAATATTCGATATTTTCAACTTTAAATAAGTTCCAGATCGTTATCTGGCAGATAAACTTTTTCAAAAGAAATTTGCATGTAAATTCTGATCCTTAGTGTTTAGAATATGGAATTTAAAGACATTTAAGTAAATTTGTATTATCGATTAGTGTAGTTAACATAATAACATATTATAATTATTGTTTATCAATATTTACAAAAGTATGATCTTTCCAAAGTATGTTTGGCGACATCAATAAAATACTAATGCACATCTAACTATATGATGACGTGAATTAACATATCTTAGACAGTCCATCTTATGGTAAGATATTGTTATAATTGAAAAGACTTACTGTATGGTTGAGGTCTGGATCCATAATGCGGTTCTTGCAATAATGGTTGTGGTCTTCCATTTGTGTTTCCATCTTTAACTGTAACAAAAAGAAAGCATGTTATTTATAACGTTTTTTTTTTGATTTTAACAAAACTATAAATTTTCTTACATTCTGGATGTTTATTGTGCAGCGTAATTAAAAATGTACCTGCTATATCATTAAAAGGTATATGTATATATATGCAGAGTAGGATATATAATAACCAATATTGCTTTTGTTTCATTTACAAAAGGATAATCGGACAAAAAGCAAAAATAAATGAAATAGAGAAATCATCAATGCATGTAATAAATTATTGAACAAAACATATAACTGAATGTTCCATATATATATGATAGAGATAATAAAAATTACAATAGGTATTAATTTTGACTAGGCATGGGGTGATTGTTATGAGGAAGCAGTAACAATTTCATTTGGTTAAAGCGTCCGGTTACAATTACCGGTTTAATGCAGCAATATTTGCATCGCTATGAATGATTACCAAGCCTGATGTGGTGAGTCACGCACATAACTAGCAAATCGAAAACAATCAAAATTTTAAATTTTCATATTATATTAGTACACGAATACCGTTTTTCGTTACCAGTCCATATTTGTTTGTGGCGTATACTAAAAGTGAATATTACGAAGTGCTAGCACCTGCCAAATTGGCTGTCTTCCGCAACGACAAATTAAATAAAAAAGTAACGCTCCAACAGAAAATTCTCACGAGATTTATGATTTTTCTTATAGATGACACAACAAATGAAAAATATCGCCTGTCAGATTTATGAAAAGCCCTGTCAAATTATAGGCTAATATTAAATTGTACAGGAAAAAACCTCTTTGCAATACTGTTCGAATAATTTATGAAATAACAATATTAGATTTTTTTTTATTAATATAACCCATTCATTAAATTAAACACCTAAAACTGTGCATTGCCTTAAAACGTTTATGATTGATTGATGTATAAAGTCTATTATTATTTACTAACAGATTTTCTGTATATGTGACATGAAATAAAATGAACTAAAGAAAGTTTTTTTAATTGCCTTTTTCCATACAATTAATTCTTATACCCTCGAAACCCATAACGTAAAATGTTTTAGCCACGCAACCGAAAATATAACAATGTAGTACATCATAAATATTTTATGTTTCCCTCAACAAGTATTTTCGACTACTCGCCAACGGTTTGAGTACTAAACTCAAGCACATTCCTATGGAGGAAGTAGAGTATCATTCTCAGCCGGATGAATGCAGCCGAAAGACCAAAAGTTATGAGAACGTAGAGGATGTAGCAGTAATTGTGAACGTTTCTTAAACATTGAGAACCGTATTTTCCGGTATGAATTATGTGGAAACAACTGCGCCACACTCATAATACAAAAGACAAAGAGAGTGTGGTGGTCTGAAAATAATGGTGGTATATAAATTTGTAAATGCATCAAACGTAGTGAATAGGAATTATTTAAAACGTTGACGCATTAATATTAGTTAGGCAGAGGAAGGAATATGTGTGTGCAATTGAGCGTTCTTTCTGTTCCGCGCGGTTTTTGATAAATTACACCATATTTATTACGGGTTTCGCGTATAAATTGTCCAATGAGTGCTAAGAGACACTGAAGCATGAAATGTGTTCTGCGGGTAAAATAAATAATAAATATAAAAACACACCTAATTCATTTACGGCTTTATAGAAAATTCATGACTATAAACAGTTATTGCATAATATAAAATTTTAAAGAGACATTTTACTTGTGGAATATACTTAATGAATTAAATATGTTTTAAAGTTAACTTAAATTTGAAAGAACCATATCTGTAAACATATTTTCAAAAGCGAGCATTTATTTAATTAATTATATATAAATGGGTGTAGAATAATTTATATATTAATATCAAGGGTTATATAAATGATAGCAATAAATAATTATGGAAAGGTTTATAATTGGTCAAAATTTATTCTAGTGCAAAAATGGAATTTTTGATATCATGCAAAAATACGCTAAATTGTGAGAATATTTTGTGTTATGTATATAAGTGAAAAATGCAAAACATTAATAAAAATTCCGACTTGGAATCTACATAGTATATAACATTTGATATGAGAAAATTTTATATGTGCATTTGTAACGAAGTTCTTCGTAGACCATATTAAAAAAATAAAACCAACACGTTCACAAACATAAACTCAATTTTTCTTTGCATATACAAGTAAAACATAATGAAAGTACAACAGGAAGTACTACTCACCAGCAGTAAACAACTTCTAGTTGTTAAATCGTAAAATACAGTTTATTTGCTTGATAAATATTATTTATTTAGTTGACGCTGACGCTTACCTACTTTACAAAATAAATTCTAAAAGTATTGGATTTAGAAGAAACATGCTAAAACCCTGACGCACTGTGCAAACAAATCGATCGAACAGACAAAAGTCAAATGTGAGCATGTGCAAATAAACACATAGGTTTGACTTTTGGTCTGTTTTCCCTCTAGGGATTCCAATCCTCCCAAATTATATCAATATTATATCTGAGTTTTCTGTATACGAAATATATCGCTTAAGATAAAAATTTGTTGAAATAAGCGTGAAATAAAACGTAAGTTGATCATAATTCTAAGATCAGAAAATGAAAAGAACAATTCAATAAAAAAGGACTCCCTTGAAAATCAATACACAAAATGTAATGAACCATGAAAGAAAACGAAATTAAAAATTAGCTATTTCTTCTGCTATTTACAAAGTCTTGTACAGAAAAGATAAATTTTATTTTTATATAGCCATATAAGCGGAGATATTTATTGACAGTTGGACTTTATTGGAAATTGAATTCTGGACAACTTTGTATATATTGTAACAAAATTGAATAAAAACTGTTGTTCAAAGCGCAAATATAATTTCAATACATTTTTATTTGATCAATAGAAATCCATTTTGAAATTTCATTTCTTAATTGAATTTTAAGAAGCTTACAAATATGAAATTCTAAGTGAAGATTATCAAAAGAAATTGTGATATTAATTCCTACTATCGTTAAATATCAAAAACTCTGTAATTAGATAAAACCCGCAAACAAATACAAAACATCCAAGCAATCATTCAATTGCGCCATAAAGCTTGCAATTAAATCAAAATACGTAAACCATAGATTATAAATCTGTGAAAGCATACAAGAGATTTGTATCTAAACAATCGCAAATTAACTGAAGCCGCCAAACAGAAGCAGATATTTGTATAATTACATTATTTATGCATACAACTTACAAAAAAAGGACTTTAATGCTTGTTTTAAGCAATTAAATTATTCATCACATTACAAACAAACACTTATGAAGTAGTGCTAAAATGTTACTGAAAAGTGGGTCGGTTGTATTCCGCATGTGATCAACTGTAAATCATTGAAGCATTCTTAGTGTTGATGCGCATATGACTGCATTACGCTAGATCGCAGTAAGCACTTTGTAAGTTCCAGAGCCATGGAATCCTATATAACCTAATATTAAATTTAAGTGAAGTTCTCTTATGTAACCAGATGTATACGCGAACACAATTTCGTTTTAGTAATAATATTGCATCATACCAGAATAGAAACGTTATAGTTACATTTTTGGTGCTTCTCTGCACTATAATGGAATATCTGATACGCCTGGCTTTTGAATCATTAAAATCTCTACAGATTTTTAAAACAAAAATATAATAAGTCTGATTTGGCGATATGTAAAGCAACAAATTTTCAAAATCAAAAAAGACCTAGTAATGGAAAATCAACAGGTGTGGCTTTAGTTTAAAACGATCAATCTTAGATAAAAAAAAATGGGTACAGTGTAAAATAGCTTAAATGAAGAAACAAGACCGTATAGTAACGACGCTCATTTTTCTTCTAGCTAACAGAGAATCGATTCTCAGCAAATCTCCTCATGAAATGTAAATCACTACAAGTGATCCTGCTCCGAGTGGCCGGAAAGACACTCGCCCCAAATTTCTTCTGGATTCATATAGCCACAAGGGCGTTCCGGTTCGACTTTCTTACTAGCTGAGTGTACCTTCCAGTGTGTAGAACGGAAGCTCGATCCCGATCGGGTCTTCAGTGACTGACCAACTAGTTGGGTGAACTGGATTGCAGGGTTGGGCAACGAACGTTTGCCGTAAATAACGTTTAATAATTGAACGGGTGGAAGCATAGGTAATACCATGTATTGTGATGGATCATTTATTCAGTGTGATTCATGCAACTCAATTACCTTGACGAACGCACTAGTGGTATATTAAATTAACCACAAATGTGTGTAACATCCCTTTGTGAAGAGACGTGGACGCACACGCGCATTTGTTACCCGCACATTATCATTATAATATGGACATTCATGAATGTTTATGCATTCATGTGATTTAGTGTAGAGTATAAATTAGAATAGGTAATGCAACTGGAATTTGGCTAGACATGTATCCAATTGGACCAATAGATTATTTTCAATAATTAATACATTTTTAGACATTCAAATAGAAAGTTAACGAATAGCAAAAAAAAAATCATTTTACCATTATCCTTGGACTTTAGTCATGCGTTCATATTTCAATTAATAATTAATAAACTGTGTCACACTTTTGTATTAAAATACATCTTGATATGTAACCAGATATACATAATGTAATTTGAATTCAAAAGACTACAATTTGTAAAAATGCAAATATGAGACAATTTGATTACAATTATTAATAAAAAAAATATATGCACAATATGTTTTTTTGTTGTTTTTTAATAGATATTAATTAGAAGGGAACATTATACCGTGAAAATAAGCAGATAACAAACAGAACAAGACAAAAATAAAGATTAAAAGCTAATTATATGGAATTACCTCCAAATAGACAGTAAATTAAGTTTAGTACGAAAATAAAACGATTTATTATTTAATTATTGCACAAAGAAAACAATTATATTCCTTTAAATTTTATATCATATAATTCAAAAGAAATGAATAAAGAAATTTAGAATCAAATATAGATTTAATATTTTAACAAATAAATTTCCATCAACTATAAATAGTATTAAATATAATGTAAGTTTAAAAGTTAGGCAACCTGTAAAATTGTAAAGGAAACTGCAAAAACCTTTTCTGAATGTTCTCGAGAACATATTTCATGGCAAACTTTTTTCATTATAGCGTCTTGCGTATCATATTTTCATGATTAAAATCGGACAGTTTTTAAATACAAGATATTAAAATATCAGCTTGTATTGGTGTACTTCCAAAGAATTTTGGAAATGAATATTGAACACGGCAAAAATATAATTCTACTCATAAAAGTTTAATAATAAAGTCTTAAAATTATTAATAATAATTTTAGTAGTTCATACTAATTTAAAATGTATGAAATATTGATATTTAAAGTGCGCCAGGCGTTCCGCATTGTGTGACGTGTTGATGAAAATGAATAAATGAAAAGTGCAATTTTCTAGTTCAAGCATTTTAAATATTTACTGAAAATACGCTGGCATATGTCTTCATTGTTTGTGTGCTTTGGGATTGCGAAAATTTCTTCCTATTTGGATTTTCATTTCTTTATATACCGAGTGCGTGTTGGCATTGTATTTCTTTTTAATTTTCGTTTGTTTGCATTTTTCATTTATGTAAATATGAAAATAAATTTATCGAAAAGGTCAATGTTAATGATGTTTCATTATGAAATCAGCAGATTTTTTTTATAGAACTTTTACAGAAAAATATTAGCCCAATTTTATAAAATAAATTACTACAATAATAAATATAATAAAATATTTTATAAAACATTAAATATTTTCATAAAATTATCTTTTTAAATGCATCCTTCAACATTTTGTATATTTTTAATTCGTGTTTTTTTCATTCAACTATTAAACGATCGTTCATTTCTTAATTCCTTTTAAGCTTAATCGAATTTGACACTTATTTAAGCTGTACGGCAAATGAATAATAATTTGTAACATTAATATTCCAAGAAGAGTGTATGAGGGTATAGGTTTACAAAGTATTTACAAAACCCAACCACGTAATTTTCACGGTAGTTAAATTTATTTAGGTGTCAAAATTCGTAATTCGAACAAATTGAACATACAAACATTCAAACGATCAATATATCTAATTTGCGATATTACTAAGCAAACGCAGAATGCCGGAAATTTTCAACAAGACGAACATCAGAAGGAAATGAAGGAAAAACAATGTCCTTTATCAAATGCCTTTTGCAATTTCTATTTTCGATGTTTATGTTATTGTAGCAACATATATGTTAAAATATGGTGTGAGAGATACTTAACATAACTTCGCAGAAAAAGAAACTGGAGAATATTATCCGACCATTTTGACACCAGTTTAGCTGCGTAAAAAATAGCTCAGGTGTTACACTTCCACCAAAAAACACTAAGCACAATTACGGGCTGATGGCCGGAAAGTGAATTTTGTTTTTGTTTTAGATTATGAACAGACACGTAACAAGTATGACAATGTTTACTCTGTGAAGATCGTTGATGGTTTTGGATACAACACAGTTCTCCACGCGGCTTCCTTGGCTTTAGTTTAATAATCTCATCAAATCAAAATGGTTTTTCGAGGAAAATTAATAAAATAAAATTTGTATTATATTTAATAATTAAAGTGAATATTAATAAAGCTAAAATCACATATGAGACAAAATGTATAATAGAGTGTTTGTGAGGTATCACACGAAATATTTAATATTGCGCATAAATTGCTAAAACGTCTAAATATTTTATGATATGTGTTCCTCGTTCACGCAGCATCAACACAAATTATGAGGGTACATATTTATGAGTACATTTATGTTGAAATACCACTATTTATATATAAACAGAAATATGTTATATAAACATACAGAATTGCATGTAAATCACATACGAGTATAGTATTCTATACTTTTACTATTGACATTCCGCGTTCATAAGAATGTGTGCTACATTATAGTGCAAGGTTAAAAATAGATTATTACTTCAAAAGTAATATATACAAATTGAAACAGAAAGGTATATGGTATACATTTTATAAGAAAATCCATCAGTAGATATCAAAAGGAGTATTTTATTTAGATGTTTGTATATTTCGAGCACATATGCAAGACGATAGAAGATGCGAGTTGTTTTTCAATCTTTGGATTACGTGATAAGAAATGAAATATGCATATCAAAAGTTCACCCGATTCTACGACATTTTTAAAATTATATACTACAAGCCTTGTGCTATATAATAACTGAGTGTACTACAGAAAGGAAATTAAATTATTTAAGTTTTCCTGAGTTGTCTACATCTATAGTATCTGGTATTGTCAACAAGAGCAATTATAGTATATCCGTCGTAAAAAAATAACGTAAATTAAAAAAGAAATATTAACTACAAAAAAAAAAAATCATATACATTCACAATAAATACAGCAGCAAAAAAACTATTTCTGCAAGGCTCATATTTATTGAGCAATTGACACAATAATTGTTGACATTTATAATTGATATGTGCTAATTTAAATTATTATAACTATACTTAATAAATTTGTCGTATTATTAGATTTTAAATACAATTGAAAAACTATCCAATATTTTTACATTTTTGTATCATTTTAATAAAAAAAATTAAACATATAAAATGTTTTAGTTTATTTAATAATTTCCCCATAAATATTAAATAGGATTGTAATCCTGTTTTGGAACTGCAGTTACAATAAAAGAAAAAATTAAATTGAAAGCCCTAAATCGTCGGGTACGAATTTATTTTGGAATATGCCCGGAAGCAATTTCAAGACAAGTTAATTCTACGCTTTGGAAGTACTTATATTCAAACCCATCTAAATCACATCCTTCGGCATATCATCATTTTCCAACGTTTCTACAATAATCCACAACATAAATGTCAATTTAATGCTAATGTGAAACTTTTAGATGAATTATTGAACTTTTAAAACGAATTAAATGTCTAGGCGAAAATGGAAACTGACGCATTACACTCGAGGGAGGTGTACCTTCAAAAAAACATAAACGAAACTATTCTACAAGCAGAAAGACATTTATGGAAGCAGAATTTAATTGGAAGTACATTTCGATGAAAATAATGAATAAGTCGTGCTTCGAAACAGTGTAGTTTAAAAATCTATTTTATACAGGGTATCTAAACAATAAGATACAAAAGTTATCAAAATGTAAGAAGCCCGAATCAGTAATAAAATAAATCTCGAGAACAAAGTAGCGTATGCAAATATATAAAACTAGAACAAGGAAGTGATTTGACGTGAATTAAACTAGCGTTACTTGTTCGTTCGTTGCTCGGCGAAAGGTTAAATTCGTGACATTTAAGCGAGTAATAACCATTCAACTAACATGGCATACCAATACACCAACCAAACACAATAGCAAGGGGAGCAGCTGCAATTGAAAATACTATTTCACAAAAAGAATGCGTCGGCGTTCCCTATCACACCATTTGTATGGCATTTTCGAGGCAAAGTTGAATATTTAATAAGTAGGTTGTAACATGGGGGCATCTCTTGAGAAAATGTATTGGTATCGAAAAAAAGGTTTTGCTCATCATTATTGAGTCGAATGAATGGCTTCCTGACTTAACTAAACTTTGGCCATTTTCAAAATAGAAAAGTTTTGAAATGTACTTTGATTCGAGTTACTTCACCCTCTTATGGAGCTAGTGGTGTAAGTAACGTGCATAAAACGGAAAATGAACTTTATCGTAAAGGGAAGTTTGAATTTTTTTACGAAAATAAGAGTTACATAAATATCGCTGTTACTACTAAATAAAACACTTTCGGAATAGTATTACATTTATGATGACGAATAAATGGAAATTATTTTTTACTCAATTGTAAAATCAAAAAATGTAGAAGTGAGATGACTTTGTATTTTCATTTGATTTGTAGCGATACTGTCATGTTACATGAAATCCCATATAATTACATAAATTAATGTCAACGTGAATATAATTAGACGTAACTCGATTAGCAGTATGAAATATTCGTAATACGTTTATCAAAGCACTTGTCATAGATGGTTTAGCAATGACAATGCCAGTATCCACATATTAATTTGTAATTTCATTAATAATCATCAATATTCTATCTTGTAATCAGTTATTACTATTAAAAATTCACCATCCTCAATTTAAAAATTGACTTCCATTTGTATATTAATTGTAACTCCTTGTCTGACTTGCTTCTGAAGAAGAGTCAAGTGGTATTTTACCGATATTAATTATGATTGATTTTCTGTAATCTTTCTCCCCAAATGCTTTTCTAAGTGTTTACTGCACAAATGATTAAATCATGCTAATCATACAAATAAATGCAGTGTTGAATCATTGATTAGAAATGGAAGCAATGATTATGATGGACACGGCGGATGTTTAACGAAACCGGATATACATTAGCTGCCGTGTACACATTAACGTGATGTGATGATGTATTATTAGTTAAGAATTTCGAAAATGTATTAAATTTTTGTGGAGCCATAGTTGTAGTTAAGACTAAAGAAAACTATGAATACGAAATTACTATGAGTATCATGTTATAGTACATCAAGCAAGTCATAAATTAGGAAACTTGTGTGAGGATAAACGATTTTAAAACTGTTTTAACTCAATTTTAAATGTATTTGGTGGAAGTATCAATTTCAAATACTATAACGAAATTTAACCGCAAGAGTGTAAATTTCCTGCAGCGAATAGATAGCGCATACGTGTGCCCCGCACACGCACACACACACACACACACACACACACACACATTACACCATATGTTGATGGTATGCGCAGGTCTTAAATCACTAAACCGAAGATCACATCCGGCAGATACGCCAAAAAAAAACATTGCACCTCGCTCGCGCCATTTTAAAACCTGTCCTTTTTTGCACTTCATATATGTATTTTTTGTTCAGGCATGATAAAAATACGTGACGTACTTTCTACTTGATCAGTAACATCCAGATTTTGGCGTACAACGGAAAGTCATTAGGCAGATAATAAAAACAACCACATGGGGGAAATGTGATAATCTGGTTTATTTATATAGTGAAATATTTTATATACTCGCTAATATTCAGTTGGTTATTTTATAAAATAATTAATTTTAAAACAAAAATGAATTTTCGCGTATCTATATAGTATAAACCTAATAATAAAAACGGGAACGAACCATATGAAATTTAATTTATTTTTTACTCTTTGTGTTAGTATAATTCTATTATATTCAACTGGACACATTAGTTTTACATTTCAATAATGTAATTGACCATATACTGGTTCGCAGTTTCGAATAGCGTAAACAAAAACTGTTTACATTCTGTAGTAGATTATCTAGACATTAGATCAAAAATCACCTAAAGAATCTTATGGAATAATAGTTTAAAGGTATCTACATCAACTGCTAAAATAGTCTCCCATAATCGGCAATATCTTTGAACGCAGGATGTAAAGATCTTTAAACCTTATCTGTAAAAGAGTAGTAGGTATGTTTGTTGAGAAAAGCTGCCGAGCATCGGGAAAAATATACTGTCATGATGTTGAATATCACTAAATCGGCACACATTCGATAACATTGAATGAACTTCGAAGATACGCCTGTACCATTACACAAGTCACTTGAACGACGTGTTGTGCCATAAGGGCAAATATTCACATATTTAAATGTGCATCGAGGAACACTTTTCTCCTATTCAACATGACGCGAAAATGTATCTTATTTGAATTTTCAAAGAACGCCTTTTAACGTTTAAAGAAAATATCAGTTTTGTTTCAATTATTATATCTGAGAAGAATTTAGAGATTGTAATGATGAGGGAAAATATTTCAATGAAGGGATTTTGTTCAAATGCATACATTGAAAAGTTAATCTATATTATGTTTATGTTTAATCTAAGGGTTTTGTCTTTAGTTAAAGTTACACTTATAAGAGATTTATGGTCATTTCATATTTCAAGTTAAGGACGAATGTGTAAAAGATCTGGCGACGAATATTTTTGGACAGTCTTGTGTATGATGCTGAAGTGGTAAAAGAGTAGAGATAAACCTTCCGAGACCGCAGATATAATAAAGAGCACGATTTAATATAAAACTTGTATTATTATTTATTAATTAGATCCCAAAACCCCAACAGATTTTAATCCAAAATAGCCTGATGAGAATTTCATTTTTTACTTGTGCGGATATAAAATATAAGTCCAAAGCAAATGGCAAAAAAGATGTAAATACGTGCTCAGCTTAAAATTAATCATATCAGCTGTCAGTTTATTGATTTTATTCAGTATTTCAATTTCATGGAACTAATCTCGATATATAACGATCAAAAGAGACGAACATCGGCAAGGATTTTATCTACAGAAAAAGTATTGATAACATTTTGCTTTGGTGTCTCAGATGAAAATTAATGTTTCTTCACTAATAGGAACGCGAAATATGAAATACTCTATATTGGTTCAGTTGTTAAACATGTCACACATATAGTGGGTGTGAGTTTGATGAAATGTTATAGTCACTTTGATCGATTGCCAATGGAGAAAAACAAAAGGATCATCGTCACTGAAAATGAGTGGTTGTTGTCGAAATAAATGGATGGGCTTGTTTGAGAATGAATTTCGAGAACGGAAGGCTTTGTGCAAATGAAATATGAGAACTTTTTGTGAAAGGTTGCTAAGCAAGCGAATGAAATGGAATGTTGTCATCCCATACTAATGCGATACATATAATATATAACAAAATGTATTTGTATACAAGGGTATAGAGCATAAACCCTCGTCTCAAATGTATAAAGAATATTATTTAAAAATGATTAAAATGTACTTGCGAATGATAATATAAATGAATTAATAGTTGTAGTATTCTTTTGTTATGATGATTCAATTTTCGAAAGTAATAAATAAAAATGTACAAAACGGTATAAATAACAAAAGAAAAGGTATGCTTCAGAACTCATAAATCATGTATATACAGTTTCTATTTGTGTATGCATGGTAAAGTGAAAATTGTGGGAGCAGTAAAGTCGGAGAAATGATATATATTGAATCGGTTTACAAATGATCGGTTTTTAAAAAACGAATGCACGATGACTAGACATTGCTAAACAGAATTGAAGCAAAGCCAGGGGTGCTGCAAGTAAAAAAAGAACGGGGTAAATGTTCTCAGGAAAGGGCGGTTACATTCCATGCCATTAATCAATCCACTAATCGGATTTTAGTCATCCCGGGGGTACATTCGAGTCGTCGTTTTGTAAAAAAAAGATTAAATGTGCGCAGAGCGCGTTTTCTAGCATTTTTATATACCGTTAGGTAAGTACACAAGCCCGAATTGCATTGTGCGAACCACAAAATCATACCAGTAATGATTTATCTACTGTTCACTCCATGCTTTTTTAATTAAGAACCAATTTAAGTTTTTCAGCGATTATTTTCTTGCTGATGCTTTGCTCAACAATTTCACAGTAATAAATTATAGAATTTGTCGTCTTTTTAAGAGACATTTCATAAAAACACCCGTATTCATTGAATTTTAAAAGCTGCTTATAAATCAAAGCACTTTTCAATAGAATTAAATTGCAATCTATGTAATGTCGAATGATAAAAAATTATTTCTCTTGTCGTTCTTAAAAAGTTACTTTTATTTAAAGGCTAAATCGATGAATGCAAATGTTATAAAGTACGAAATCAAGACAGTTAATTTTTTTTTATAAACAAAACAACAAAAGTGCTAATAAAATAGGATTGAAAAGATAAACATATGCAGTTAGAATTGCGAGAATAATAAAACATTTATTCAAGTCAGAAAAAGCAAGAATTCAACATCGTACGTCGAGACCCAGTACTCTACAAATATTACGAGAGATGAAAGATTATATACGCAAAAGAAATAGCACGTCTTGATTGCCCTCACTCTGTTCGTGTCCGTGAAGTAATAGCATTGCGCATGTGTACACCGTGCTTCTACATAACCGGAAATAGAAGGAAGAGCGCATTTTTTACAGGAAGCGTAAATACAGAAAAAAATTACCTTTCGCAATCGCGGTAATCAGACGGAGAGGTTTTAATATTTTAAGAATTACTTTGCATTCAACATATATATGACGCGGAATTTGCGAGCTTAATACAACTTTTGTTAGATGCTTTTATTTCGGAACTGAATTTTAAAAATATTTTTTCGCATTTTTTAATATCAATATCAAACAGAATTGAAAATAAAAGTAATATTCCAGATGAGCAAAAAGTCTCTCATACAAATTGATTTCATGACATAAATCTAAAGGAAGACCTACATAAATCGAATTTATTTACGTTAGATATTTCTAATAATGAATTTCATAAAATTATCTGCACATAGCAAATAAAATTTCTATATATGCTCACCTAAAATTCATAATGCATAATTAATTTATACATTATTTTAGTTCGTGTCAAAATTTAAATATATAGTAATATTTTGATAATCAAGTTTAATGACGCATATTCATCAATGTGAAAATATAATAAAATTAACAATATTGAAGTGTAAATTATTTCGAAATATGTTGTGCTAATAATAAATAAATGCATTAACTCTAGATTTAAGGGTAGATTTTTTTGAAAAAATATTTCCATCTAATAGTAATATTTTTGTAATTTCAGTGCGAAACACTTTAGAAGTTTCAGTTTTATAGAAGTTATGAAGAGAGAGACTAAATATAAATAAAATTCAAACTGAAGCTGTAAAATATATGAAAACATAAATCAGTCAAAATCGACAGAATTTACACCGGTAGCTGGAAATTCATATAAACTCTGCGAACGAACGAAATCGTAATAAATCTAAGTGCGATGTGAAATCCCAATGGACTGAGCAATGCATTAAATATACAAACATAATATCTATTGCAAGACTCTCTTGTCGGAAATTGTTGCTATAATCAGTGAAATGTAAACACTTTCATTTTACCAGCATCGACATTAATTGGTCACTTTTAAAAGCATGACAAATTCAAATTTATAAAAACTAGCTCGATTCGGTTTGAATAATATTGGGTTTTTAATGTTATATTTTGAAGTATATTTAGCAAGTGTTTTGCAAGAAAATATTTTTTAAAAAAATTGATGCCACTGACATTTAAGAGCGTTCTACTTACACTTGAAAAGGTGCCACCAACGCATTAGAGCGTCTCTAATTGATATTTATGCTAATTTAGTCTGGTTAGGACTGTGATAATATTAGTGGTAGCAAATATGTAAACGGGATTTAATTTTGTGAAATTACATATTCAAATATGTACCTCATTTGTCTAAAATAATATTTTGATTTAATTCTAGGAATCGTGCGCAAATTTGCAATTGCAAGGATACATAAAAATCAAATATCTAAGCAAATATCATAAATCAAAAAAAATATTTAAGTTTGATAATTTTTAGTTAGTTTCGAAATATAAGATTAGATTTCCGCAAATAAATATAATGGTTGCAATATTATTGTATCACTACTAAAAAGTAGTTCATTTTGTAAAAGGTCATAATTTGAAGCACTAATTAATTTTAATGCTCGTTGCATATGAAAACAAACATAAAAATAATAACTAATGAAATATTTACGAGTAAAAATACGTGTACAGCACTTAGGAATATGAAGCTAGTTTTTAGTAAATAATAAAAAGATAACGTTGTATAGGTAAAACGCTCTGCAAACATATGTCAAAATTTTTAACGTGAAAAGGTGAAGAAAATTAAATATTCATTTGAAGTGTTTGTATAATTAACAAGCTTGTAACGTACAAAACAAAAATGTGTTATAAAACCACGAGTGACGTGATCCACATATTTTTTTGCTAAGTATAAAGTAAAAATAGCAAAAACTCTATATTTTAAAAAAACAACATTTTTCAGTCTCATTTTTATGAATACACAGAGCATATACGTGTTTGTTTAAAAAATATTTTTCCGCAAATTTATATGAAATATCGATTGTATCGCTTTAAATTAAATTAGTTAAAAGTGTAAAAAATATCTGTATACGAAAATAAATCAAACCCAATATAAATTTATGAATTATTATCCACATTTTATATGCAAATTTAAATATATTTATGAATGTATAAACTGTTGCTTTTTGATATATTTGATAAAATATTATAAATGTTATTCAGCTATTTAAATTGCGTTAATAATTAAACTATTGTGTTAATACAGAGATGCTGATATGGACCAAAATTGTGTTTAATTTCATGTGACACTTCTAGTTGGAGTTGATTATATTCCAAAACGCGTATTTGGTAAAACAAAAATGTTTTGTTTGTTTTTTTTTAAATTAATTTATATAATTTTTGAAATTTGTTGCAAATATTGATAGAATTAGTAGTGAGAATTTATTAATAAACGCGTCTAATGGGATAACTTCCCATGGGTGTGTGAATCACATGTAGAACTTACCAAATCCTCCAGTTGAATCCTTCCGAGATCAAATCACTTTAGAGTAGCAGAACACACCAGGGAAGAAAGGGATGATGGCTGACCAATGACCAGACCAGACCAGAACCAATAGAGGTAAAGTTGATATGTCTCGTCACATCTCATCAGATCAGTATCACAAGACCATCACACGATCATGATCCGTTGCAGTAGCAGTCGTTGTAAAACAGCAACCTGCACACAGTAACACACGTCAGCCATCCTTCGTTACTAGATTCGTTATTTTCTTTTGTATTTAGTATGTGTGCCTCAGCAAAGAAAATTTCGGCACCAAAGCATTAATAAAATTTGATATTAACGAGTTTTTGAAATGTGGCAATGTTTGTCTGTGTGCAGGCGACATTTTTACAAATAACATGTGCTGTTTTCTTGTTAATTTATATTAGTTGTAGGTTGGTATTAGTTATTTATAAAGAAATAAGATAATAGGTAGTAAATAGTAGATAGAGAATAGAGAAATTGTGTCTTCATTGGCTCGTCGTGATCTGTTCATGTTGTATTTTTATTGTTTGTGTGACATCTCAAATCCTTTCTTTTTGTTTATTTTGTCAATGTTGGCAGTTTTGCAATTGTGGATATTCGTGTCTTCGTTTTTTTTTTAAATTTTATTATGTTCTTTGTTGTATGTTTTCTCTGTGATTATTTTCTTGGTTTCTTCGCTTCTATTTGTATCACTGGTTTTGTTCAAGCAAACATACAATTATGCAAATATAAAACTCCTCATTTTAATCACATTCTAATCAGAGCTGATCTTTCCACTTTTAAATAATTAGATCAAACGCATCTAATATAATTTTAGATTTAAGCCCATTATCTTATAATAGTTTTAAGTTACACTACACTGAAGTTTAAATATAATTCATAAATGAGAATTGAATAAATAATCTTATTTGTAGAATAATTAATATATTCATGTTTAAATCAACAAATACAAATTATTTAAAATCACCTTAGCGTTAAGTGTAGTGCAACTTACCATGTATAACAAATTTCACCATGTAAGAGCTTCAACAATTCAAGAATCAACTTAACTTATTTAAAGCGGCATTTATATACTCGTCGGAGTACGCCAAGTTACCATGTGCAAACACCCCTCAACTTATAAATTAGTGTAACATTATAGAGTTATTGATGAATCCTGTAATAAATAACATAATAAATTGTATAATACATATACTAATGCTCGGTTGCAGAAAGGTTCGTCAAACACTGTCTAACAGTCCGTCAAGGATCAAACGTATATACTAATTTAATCCTTGATGGACTGACAAATAACTGACGCCTTGTCAACACTTGACGAACCTTACTTTAACTAGACATAAGTGCAAACATGTACTAAATATATACGATGGGAAATATATATACATAGGCTAAATAAAATATTAACAAATTATTTAATGACGAAAATTTGCTAAAAATGGTTAATTGTTGAATATTTCTCATGGTTGGGTTTTTTGTACCATAATGATAACTATGTACAAAATAGACAATTATATAATTATATAAAGCTTAGTAGAAGGGAATAAACAATCGTTATGTATGGGAGGATTTTAAAACGCTGGATGTAAATCATGTATAGAATACATATTTCATATCAATACAATCAAATATTACTTGCGTCAGTTCGAATTAAAAACGAATCGAGATAATGTGCAAAAAATGAATAACTATAATTCATGAGCAATTTTTAGTAATATGACAGAATTCGAATATTAAACGATATATCAAAAACAGCAGTGGTGAGTAATTTAATATCCGGTGGTATAAAAATCACAAATGACAAATTGCCGAACGAAATTCAGACTGAAGAAATATTATCAGTTATTTTTCGTAACGTGCATCAGCGAAGCTCTGTAAGAGCAGAAATGATGGAATTTGTCGACGTTCCACTTCGTGTTAAATGACTTCAATTCATATAAGTCGAATTCATTCCTAAACCGAAATTGCTACCATTTTCTCGAAATAATTGCGAAGTAAGATTACGTCGATAACACCAGGATCGTATTTAAACTATTCTTCGGTTCTCAATTTATAAACTGATCAGAAAATTGAATGTTAGTGATTTTTATATGTATACTACAATAAATATATTTACTATAGTTATACATATATCTATATAAATGTTATAATCATATATGTATGTACACCAGTTCCAATATCTCAATAAACAATTTTTTTTCCATCCATAAAAACAATTTTTATTATGTATGCATGTGACATTCAATTTAAAAATAATCTAAATACTGTAATTCCTCTCGATTCGCGGTTTTGTGTATTTGCGGTCGCCGATTTAATAACAAAAAATTCTCGTGAAAAACCGCTACTGTGGAAGCTATTACTCGCTACTCACAATTTCGGTATTTGCGGCATTTCTCAGGA
This sequence comes from Nebria brevicollis, assembly GCA_944738965.1. NCBI lineage: Eukaryota > Metazoa > Arthropoda > Insecta > Coleoptera > Carabidae > Nebria > Nebria brevicollis. The sequence goes on from OX122906.1 coordinate 3,451,893, forward strand.
ACGTAGACCCGCGTATAGCATTGAATTACTGTATACCTAGTGTTTGTGAAGAAATTCCATGCATCAAGTCACAGACAAGCAGGAAAATAACGTATAACTTAATTAAAACAAGATACCCCAGTAAATGCTGACTGAAACACTCAGCACCTATACACTCTATTGTAGCAAGGTGTTTTCTTAAATTCCCAGAATTCTTCGCTACAAGTTAGAATTAAAACTCGAGGAGCGTAAATAATTTGTACACTCATTTTCAGGGGAATAATACTTGCACAAAGTGTTTATCTGTGTAATAAATTATATGGGTAAATGTATGAAATAAATGATGGACCAATAAATTATTACGAAATTAATTAATTTTGGCAAACTGTCTCGTAAGCCACGGACATCAACCAGCATCACTATATAATATTCTTCTCCGTGTCGTGTGTTTTCTTGTGATTACCGGATTATCTTACATAATTAATGTTCATATCTGTCGTTTGCGTCGCCGGGTTTGATGATAAACACCTGACTTCTATTATGCATTCACCGATAAATTAGATAATAGAAATTTCCGTGCCAATCTTGTGCTTATGGCACAAGCTCAGCAAGTTTATCTCCAGGAGAAATCTTGTTGACTAAGTTATTATATCATAATTAATTACTAATCAAATCCCTATTAATCGAATGAATATATTCAAAATTTAAAGAATTTTAATTTTTTTAACATATTTTGCAAATAATTCCAATTTTAAAAGTTGATTACTAAAACTTTTTGCTTAGTAAGTTTTTCTTTGCGAATAAAAAACGCTGACAAAAATATTTTGCGAGATATTAATTGATAATTACAGGATAAGATCGATCAAAAACATGACGTGCAATCTTTCTGCAGCTTCGGGACGAAGCATCACATTAAAGTTTGTGGTATCGATTCGTTTAATTACCATATAACATTTATAATTAATGTCCTAACAATATATCAACAAGGATAAATTACGCTGTCATCCATTATTTTCCGTATCCAAATAATAGACCATTTTTTTTGTATACATTTCATTTACTCTATTTCATATTATGTAATAATAAAAATAAGATTAAAAGCAGTTTTATATAATAGATAAAGCTCTAATTCAAAAACCCAGTCAACTAACTGACACAAATAGATAAACTACAATGTTTTAATAAGTAAACAGCTGTTATCAGTAGTAAATTCAAACACTCAACATTACGAAACCAATAAACCAGATACATAGTACCACAACTAATATAATAAAATGAACCATCAAAACATTAATTACAAGCTTAAGAAACGCAATTATCTTGTATGGCGAAAGTATTCTTAAGGTACAGGCGCCTCGGGATAGCTTGATTCGCAATATACGAAGAAGAAACAGTAAACAACACTATGAGATAGAAGAAAAATAAATCAATGATCAAAGTAGTGGTGGCATAAAAATTGTGTTTCAAGCCATTCCGAGCCGCCTGTACAGAAATATGTGATCGCTATTTTATAGAATGTAGAATAAAATGATTGAAGGATGCAGTAAAAATAGATGCAATTGTATAATAAAATACATTTGATGCATTTCAGTTAACAATAGTGTATCTAGTTGGATGACAATTTAATATTTTGTAATATAATTTTCTACCCGCGAGGCAAGTGTGTTATTAAATGTGTTATTTATTTTGACATTTCAATTTGCGTATGAAATACAAAAAGGATAATATAATTTAACATCAGCTTTGCTTTTTCGCATATTACCAATTGATTTAAGCTGATTTAAGTTTAAAATCGACTGTTTGACGCATATTTTACTTCTGTTCCCAATGTTTTTTTTTGTTCGAATTTTTTACGTTAGAAAAAAAAAACCGGCCCGAAATAAAATAATTTTTTTAAATCTATCTGCAGTAGAAATTTATTTTCTGTGATTCTGTAAGAAAGAGTATAAGACATATAGAGAAAGTAATTACTTTCCTATTCATATACAATGTATTATAGAAAATAGTATATATTCATTTCAAAACTAATCTTATAAAGTCAAATCGAATCATATATAGTAGGAATACTGTTGCAGATGTGCACAAACTTAAATATACAAATGTAAATGAGTTATATGTGGCTCGTGATGAAAACTCCAGCAAATGAAGGATTGGAACGGGATTCGGGATGTGATCTAACGCGACTCCTACGTTTGGACGGCTGTAGAGTGTGTAATTAAGTTAAATGTAACTCGTGCATTTTAGAGCCTGGCACTAGCACGTACGTGTGATTTCTATCTCTCTGGTGGTATTTCCTTTTTGCCCTCTAGAACTTTTCTAGTGTGACTGTGTCGAGAAATGTAACAAAAAAAATACAAGGCGTCGTAATAGAAAATGTTCATTATTTCCTTTATATGCACGCACTTTTCACTATATGCACGGCAGCGTCGCGTCATTTTAATATCCTTTATACTTTCTCGTGAGAATATTCATGACTGCATGCAACTTATGTGCTTTATTAACAAATAATGCAAGCCGCGGTGTATATTAACGAACTGGTTCCAATACATAACTTATTATTTTACGGATTCAATCAGGCAATCAATCACAATGAAAATATTATTTAATAGAAAAAGTCTAATTTAATATATTATTTATTAAATAACTAAGGGGAAGTTTTTTATTATTTCCATATCTTAAAAAACATTTTTGAGCAATGTCGATAATAATATTTTACAAATAAATAAAATTATATTCAGAAAAATGGTTCAATAATTATTTTCTTTCGATTGCTTACGCAAAAATTCTTAGCACTTCAATGCGCATGCAATTACAGCAGAAATAATGGTGTTTAATAATTTGACTGCAAAGTGTTTTAAAATTCTTTTGTGTTTCATGAAATTTAAATTTCGAACAAATAAAGCTTGTGTTGATAAACTTTTAAAGTGGATATAAAGTTATTTATAAATTTGCTTTTGTTGATGGAACAAAGGTATTAGGAAATAAATTTACGTTTATATGATACAAGAAATCGTTTTGAGAAAAATAACTGTGAAACTCAAGCTTAAAATCTTTGTAATGGTATATTTGAGTTTTAAGAGATCACTACCCAAACGATGTAATAAACTTGGTACAAGATTCTGGTTGGGTTTGATAAACACCAGTCGTAAATTGATGATTGTAAAATTCGCTGGCTTAAATATATCGCAACTTGTAAAATATGAAAGTCAAACTAAAATAATGCGCCTTAAATACAACCAGACATTAACTAGAGTTATAATTATTTACGCGGTATAGTTTGTAGTAAGGTCGACTCAGGAAATAATGGTTAAATATGATAAAAAGAAAGAATGGTTTGCTGGTGAAGTTTTGTGTAAAGAACGAAAAAGGAGAAGTGCTTTTCTGTGTTGCAATGAAACAAATAAAATATCCAAGCTACACTCTACACAAGACCGATGTAACGCAAGAAATGTTTAAAATTTCCATATAGCAGAATAAGCTTGTGAAATATTCGTCTTGCAAAATTTGTTCATGGACAATACCGCTCCGGGTACAATTCATCCTTTGACAATTCATATTGAAGTTTTATTACTTACATGCATTCTACCGACATGAAAACAAACTATCAGAGCAAACTAAACCTTTACAAGCAACAAGACAAAAGAAAAGCAACGATTTTATGTTTTGGTACGAAAATTTGCGCGCTGGAAATTTTTAGTGGAACACCAACACAAAATAGAATGATTTTTACACATACTTGTATTATAATATGAATGTAAGCATGTATCAGATTTGAAATTAATATTCAAGATCAAAACAAACAAAACGTAAAATCAGGGCACTTTGACAATACTCCCCTAGTTATTTGCGAGACCTTAACGAGAATGAACATCAGCCGAAGGTAGCTGCTTGTAATTAAGATTAAAATTATACAGGATTAACGTAGGCGAACCCAAAGATGGCTGTTAGATATTATGGGTATTCAACTGTTATCAGTTCGAGAGAAGCGATGACAAAATTACATAGCGCGATATTACATTAATGATTGCATTACTTAAACGCCAACAACACTTCACCGCAAACTTCATTTCCTATTAGAAATTCTATTCATTTTATTTACCCACTTAGGCCCCATAAAAACTATAAATTACAACTGATTTATCTTTAAGATTCATCCATTTATATAATGTAACAATATTGAAAGATTAAATCAGTGAATTATAATACACAATAAACGAGCTAAATAATAAACATACATTTTCTATTTTCGAAATATTTATTAGGATATCTAATGAGTACTTTTAATACAAGTACAATTTCCATTTATTTTACGATAAGATGAATAATAAATTAAAAAATTTTACAATAATAAAAAACTATTTTTTTACCAAGACAACACTAAAGCGGCTTTAGTAAATATGAAAACAAGTACTGCTAAACTTATAGGCCTATAGGCGAATTTTGATTGGTAAGTTCGGTATGGGTTTACTCTAAGTCTACATATATGACGATATGACTGATCTACCTATCGTAATACGTAAAGTTGGTGTATGCTTAAACCCGAATCAAGTCTGATAGGCTAAAGACAACGATTACGAATATGATCATGAAGTAGAATGCCTGAAGCGTGTTATTGATGTACACTGGTATTCGAAACTAAATCCCCATGATCCGTATACGTCGTGTAGTACGTAGATCCTAGAAATATGTTCTATTCTATCCAACATGTTCCAAAACATTTTTGAAAGCTCGTTTGAAAATTATGCTCCAACGAATTATAATTACAACAATACAAGTAAACAGTGGCACAATTTATTTATTTATTTAAACATTGATTAAATTCAATATGCTGATTGAGTGAAATATATCCAAATAGTAGTACATTTAGGTATTCTTTACAAAGAAATGCAAACTCAATATTTTAGGGGAGATATCAGGTGGCGTTTAGAAACCGACACTTACTAAAATCAAATTCGATTCAAGTAGAAGTTTGATACTGCATCACGGAAGGATGGTGGTGCAAGGGTGAATTCTATGCTATCATATATCACCAAACACTCACGACCACATATTGATGTATATGCGCGTAAGTGGATTTAAGCTATTGTATGTATGACTGAGCATAATAAAACCTGTATAACAAAGTGAGTAAAAATGTATGACTGAATTTGAAATCTAACTTCTTTATGCAAATAAATCAAATATGTGAATTTTTTTTAACTCTAATATGATTTTGTGTAAAAGAGAGAAACGACAATAAATATATGGAATATACGAAAAGAAAACGATTGGTAAGCGCTATCGAATAGAACCACCACTGCAAATGACTGAACAGATTCGCCAGGGGAGATTCAAACGGATACATTGTAAACGAATGGCTATAAGGTGAGACTAGTCAAAATGTCATCACCTAACAACTCCGGTAAAAATTACCCGTTGTTACCGTTAAAAGGCGGAGACAAATGAATCGAGTTACAGTTGAAATTGATAGTCTCATCCTGAGGCCATTGTTGTCATGAACCTAACGTTCTTATACAAAGAAGAAGACACATACACCCACATATAACATAGAAGATATGTGAAACTGAGCACGAGTCTTTCTTTGTGTTCCCAGTTCTCCTGTATCTCATATTCTTTTTTAACCTGACACTGCCACATGAATGTTGGTATAAACGACGCACTGAATTCTATATATTTTTTTTTTTTTGCCAGAAAGATAAAAAGCCGGAAGAGATGAATGACGCGAATAAACCACGTAATTTACGGTATTCTTCCTCGTCTAATTTATCGCATTTGTAATATACCCATTTCTGTTTCCTTTCCAACTCAGCAACCTTTTTGTTTCAGTTAAAAAAAAACATGAACTCGGTTTTAAATATCAATTTTGATTTTATAATAACTAAAAACAGAAAAAAAATTAAATTCAACTTTTAAAAAAAATTATCTGATATTAAACAATTACAGCGCGCATTGCCAATGGACATGAAAGATATTACGCAATAAATTCTGCATATTCATTTATTTGCAAAGCAAACAGTAATTCATTTATTAATGCCTACTGAATCAAAGAGATTTACTATGAGTACAAACTCAAACACTACATAAAATATAAACTTTTATAGCTAACTGATGCAAATATATACTATTTGCGTCTGTTCCAACATAGCTTGACGGATCAAGTAGTAAATAATTTTCTGACAGTCGATATTCATGTAACATCGGTTATTTTTAAACGTTGCGTTTACAAGCTACTTTTTAGCATACGTGACATACACAAAAAGAAATAAAACTCAAAACGGAGAAAATAATAAAATTTTCAATATCTGTAAATTCGTAATTCTGTTAAAGCACTGCTTCCTATTTGAACTTTTATGGTCTACCATCACCGTCGTGAAAAGTGCCTACATTCAATTTTCTTCAGAATCTTTTCGGCTTGCGATTATAATTGAAAATAAAACGGTTTAGGAAATCCGTTTATACCTGAATACCTGCGTTTTCAATGCGTGTATTATATGCGTGTATAGTTTATATAACATCCAGTGAGGCTTTATAAAAAATATACACTTAGAGCAAAAAATACATCAGGTGAATTTATTCTTTTGAAAGAATTACGCTTAAATAAATCCACATATACAAAGCTTGTTAGAAAAATATCAAAGTACAATACACTAGTTTCGTTTTTATATTTTACTGGAGAGGAATATTATACAAAAAAAAGCAAAATATCAAACGTTTTCCACATACATGTTTCAATTACGTCAAGTGGATCAACTACGAAACTACATAATAGTAATTGATAACTCATATCTATATCTACTGTGGTGGAAAATGGATATTTCTTTATCTATAAAATGTTGTCTGTATTTGAATATAATTTTTTTGGAATAAAAAGTAGATCTTTAGAATCTGAATCTAGATATTGAAAACAAGACTTCCAAAGCTCATTCCCTAAGTGCCACTTTTTATAGAAGACCCGTACAGTAAATGCAAATCCGACTACTTAGTGGAAAACGTGATACTTATTTAGTGAACATTGAAAACAATAGTGGAAAATAAATGTGGGATTCGGAATGCATTTTCCAATATACATCTTAAATGAAAATGGAAAATGTTATTTGGATAGCAACACAAAGCAGAACCAATTAAATAACATTGCTTTCAACCAGAATAGAAATACAATATAAGATAAGTTAAATCTTGCGCACGTAGTAGATATAAAAGAATATTAAAATCAGTATATATGCAAAGTAAAATTCAATTTATTTTATATTCTATTAACACATTTAAAAATGATTCGTAAAAAAGCCGTACAGAAACTAAAACGGCACGTCCTTATCAAAATTGAAGCTTTGCAAAACGAATATCAATTCTAAAAGATTTGTGTTCCAACTGTTATGCAGATAGACATTGCTTCAGAATTGTTCATTTATGTTGAAAGTAATACTATTTATTTGAACCCAGTGTCGAATTGGTCACGTATTGGTCATTCTTTGTATGCTTGCCATTGAGCAGAAAAGCACATTCTTTCTTTTAACAATTTAACGAATTCTTTTATCATTGAAATTTCAATCCAATATAGGTTTCGTGAACTGACTGTTAACAAGAAATTAACAAACTCTAAACGGAATAAACTCATTTGAACTAGTACTCACAAAAAAAAAATTAGTAATATATTAAATTTACTCCAAATACTACAAAAGCTTCTCAGAATATTTACCTAGTTCACAAAAATCTAAGCTACCGTTCAACTTTTACATACGTTATAACTTACAACCCCATAAAATCAAAAACCTACTCTAAAATAGCGCCTTCTCTAAAAATATTTCCACGTACATGCTTCTATATCTTTCGGCAAAATCGTCAGTAAACGAGTAAAGAGATGTGCCCGTCCTTAGAGCGACGATAACGCGTCTAGGATGCGACAACGGAAGCGAGTACCATTAAATGAACCCACCAGCCAATAGCGACTCGTGAACATGCAGTACATCCCTACAGGCTGTTCTATAACAGCACGTACGCCTATGATATTCTGCGAGTCTAGTAGTTAAAATTATTAAAGAAGTATAACGTTTCATGCGAGTTTTGATTGCGTTATCCGTGAGATGTAAAATGAAATTGGGTCATTTTTCCAGCGATATTCAAATAGAAATTTGTGTCTCTATGTGATTTCGAGTTAGTTTAACAGGTGTTATTATTCTCGTGTTGATTATATATAATGAGTTTTAGCTTTCAAAATACAATTTTCGGTAATTTACAAAAATATACAAAAGGATTTAAATTAAGGTTCAATAAGATTATTCTGTCTGTCGCATTATGCTAGATATTTTAGGAAAATTCAGAATATATATATATACATATAATACGTTAGTATTAGCGCTCTTTTTGTCGCATTTTATCACTGCGTAGCCGACCTTACCGAGAATAATCGTGTTGAACTGTACTTGACGCCTCTAGACTTTAAACTAAATCTGGATACTTTTAAGAAGAATTATGTCTTTGTGGAAAACATTTTTCAATAGGAAGGTAAACTGATGTCGTGTTTGAAATGTTTGAGTTTATTGGTTCGTGTGGAAATTCGTGAATTTATAAAACTGTTATTTTAAATATTGATATTGTGATTCTTATACATAAAAATCAATAGCGCTTCGCATAAGAACCACTATAGATGAAGTGCACGATGTAAGAACGTAAATGTTTATTGACAATATTCAATGTTTACGGCACTTAGTTTTAAGGACAAATACACTAAATTAAATGTAGACCAATAGTTGTAGTTGTCTTAAGATTAAAATAGCGTTATGTAAATTTACACAAATGTGATATTTGTTCAAAAAGATGTATTCGCAATGTTTTTTTTATAAATGTCAAGTGTTTTTCATGTACAAACCGTGTGTGTCGGCTGATAAAATATCACGAATATACCTGACATCATTTCACCTGTCGCTTTAAAGTAAATTCGAGTTTGCGACGATATAAATGAAAAGCGTGAAAAATCGTCAAGTTAAAATATGGTAACTACCCCATCATACTTTAAGAAAAACATAATACGCAACCAAGAAAACCTTTAATTTATCAAATATGAAACAAAAATATGATTAGCAAAAAAAAACTATTTCAGTTTTGCTTGGAAGATTTTGACACCTAATCATGGTTATAATTATAATGCATCAAACAAAGATGAGTACTGATTTATGACAAAAAAGAAAAATACGAAAGACATAATTAGTTTTTCTTGGCCGAGTTATATAACCAAAAAAATGCAGACTAAAACATTCTCGGGTAATAAAGATTCAAATACAAATAGATAGCGATCAATTATGTCAAAACGAATATTAATAAAATTAATTCTAACAATATGTTATGCTATAACTATGTCTGGAACTTGGTCAACATAAAAAATGTGTTGAAGAAAAACATATTTGTTATATATAAATACAGTATTTAAAACAATGATTTTTTTCAATGTATTTTAAAATAGAAATTATATAACAATTTTTTTTATAAATCACCATTCGATTTGAACGATTATGTCGCACTTTCTAATATAAAAACAAAAACGCTCGTATCGATATACCTGATTTTATAACGTCGAATAACGCTATAGGTAAAACATTGTTTGTGTATTAAAATATTTGTCAATAAATAGTACTTGTTTTTTGGTTTAGTAGTTTTCTAATATACTTAAACTACGAAATATTGAGTGAAAACTGCTTGTTTACTATGTAGGTGTTTATTAATTGTATGAAAAGTAGATTGAAGAATAAAATGAAAAAACTGTTACTCACAAAATGAAGACATGTTCAAATCTGTACGGACGCTACCATAGTTTCGGTACTCACCTGTAACAAAGAAATTCAATATTAGCATACAAAAAATATATGATTATTTTAAATATTTCATAATAGGAATGCATTGTCAAAATATAAATAAAAATAGCTAAATAAAATAATGTAATCCAATATATTTTTGTAGCACATGCATTAAAGTATCAAATAAGCTTTTAAAAATTAGATTATTTATTTGTAATAGCGTAACAGATTTAAAAAAATACATTAGCTTCATGTCAAATAGCATCAAAGGTTCAAGTTATAATAACTATCCAATATTTCAACACTGTACAAACACATTGATATATTAAGAAATATATTTTTTAAAGACGCTATTTCAGTATTTATGTTGTCAATCAATGAAATATTACACGTATAAATCAAAGAAAAATTTTAAATACTGTTTAGAATATGTAATTCAGTTTTATTGTTGTAAATGTATTGTTAGAAAATTAATAAATTCAAAGAAAAATAAATCTAAATCATTTCACTTCATAGCAGTTCAGTATCTCTTTTTCCTTTTGGTTCTATAGTGTTTTTGTGATGGAATTTTGAATTAAAATTGACTGAATCTCGTTTAAGTTTAATACGGATAAAGCGGTCAGAGTCACTTTAAAATTTCACGCATCAGTTATGTCATCCGGATTGGATTTTTTGGTTTAAACTTTACACTTAAACTAACAAAGCCTCATGGTAAAACAATTATAATTTAACTATTCTCTGCAAGCTAAAATAAATATAAAATCTTTAAATAAAAAAACCTACAAAATCAATTCCATAAAATATTATTTTCATATTTGTACATTACTCAACAATATAGAATGCTGTATCTTAAAATTGAAATATATACCATAGAAAAGGTGATAAAAATAAATTTAAGTATTAAATATTAACGACCTTTACGAATAACGTTCATGCACCCCTCGTCTATAAATTAGGTGACGTGATGTTTTTCTCAACAGTAAAACATATCTAGATACAAAGACCCACAAATAAGACATGTTTTAGATGTGAATGTATATCTTCGCTAGCGAGGTGTCAAATATAAATAAAAATACGAGACAACCACAAGAAAAATATAGCGGACATCATGTGTTGGTGTGTATCTGGATGGCTCTCGCAAATACATAGATCGCGCGCATCAAATATGAAAACAAACCGGAAACCAAGCGAGATAAAATATTATATAAATAGCCGCTAGCTTCGCTGGTTGTATCAAAGGAAATAAACTTGTCTTCCCTGTAGTACAGCAAAAAGAATGAAGGTGTTGCTTTTATTTGTATACACAAACAAATGAATTGTTTAGTGTTATACCTTTTACAGATTGTAATATGATTTAAAACATCCTCTTATAAGTTTACATCAGACAAAAAAGTTAGCTTGGCTATACTGTATATATATATTTTCTCTTCATAATCAAATAAACTAACATATTATTCCGTTACTCGACTCGTCTTCAGAAAGAAACGCGATTTTTTTCGCGAAATTATAGCTTAGTTAAGTTACTAGAGCAGAAATTACATAATATGATTTAATAGTTTCAATTATGATATAGTAATTAAATTAATGCCTCACGCACTTATTATATTTTAAATGATCTAGTATCCCGTTTATATATCTAGAAATATCTGATATTTACGCATTTATAATCTTAGACAAAATAGTTATATAAATCTCGGGGAATAAACGCAAATATTTTTTTTTGAAAGTAGAATATAAACAAGTTGACATAATGTATATGAAACAGATTACAGTTAGAAATGTAAATGACGTTTATAGACTAGGATTTGAAATGAAATATACCAAAATAACAATAGAATATTAACGTAATTCAGTGCAGATTTAGTTTTCAGCTTATCTTTCACGAAAAAGCCTATGGCATTACAGGATTGTCTACTCTGAATTACTGAGAGTAGCATCAAATCTAAACGCGTACAGAATTACATGACGAAGCCATCTAGGTCGGAAGGCTTGAGTAAAACAACGACGTGCAAACGCTATGTTATCTAAGTCATTGGACGTGTCTTTGTTAGTAAAGTAGAAGATTTTCGTGTGCATCAATTTTCTACTTTAACATCCGGGCTAGCAGTATCCGAATATATGTTTTATTAAATAATAGATTACTGATGAATGTGTTATTATTTTCAAAATGTACAATTTCAAAAATCTCATCAATATTCTGATTTATAATTTTAAAAAAAAATTAACTAAATCTCATATAAGAAATTCATATTTGTTCTTTAATATATCTTTATTTTATTGCTAGTGAAAATTATTAAAATACTAAAAAACCAAGGGATAAAAACCTGGTTTATAAATTTTTATGAATTCTAAATTTTATGTGTTTACTTATTTAGAACTTGGTTAATAATTAATTAGCTGCATCGTGTATTTAAACTGTCAAATAGTTGATAAGATGAAAAAGAAATCACTAGTATATTTGTTTGCTTGACTGGCAATGATCTATTTATACGTTTGCTAGTTTCTCTGTAATACGACCGATGTTAATGATGGATGGATTTTAGTGATGGCAAATGAGTCTAAATTCTTTTAGTATCTAAATTTAGATGTAACCTACACAGTTTAACCAAATCACTCATACGTTATAAGACTACAAAATAATTATGATTATATATTGATGTGACAAAACGCCATTATAGTCAAAATTTAATATACAAAAAATACGATAATGCAAAAATATCAAATTGCAATTTTACTCACGAAAATATAAAATTCAAAAGTGTACCAATACATAACAGCCGTAAGGAAGATGCGAAAAATAAAAATGAATCGAGAATCGGAAAAATGTATCGCGCAGTGTCATTTAGGTGAGTGTTGATGAAAAATTTATTTTGGTAAATTTCGACGACATTCGTATGCGCCGGGTGTCAGATGAGTTGGTAATAGACACGCTTTCTTTTGTTATAGATTTCATACGTGAGAAAGATTCACAAAAGATGGTTGGATGCAGACATGTGTGTGATCACGAAATCAAATGTTGATTTCCTGTGCGACGCACGATATTTCATAAAATCCAAAAGCAGCTATTGTTGAAAATGTCTCGTATATATCAGAAATACACTCAATACATATTTTATTTCCAAATATCAGAAAATATTGGAAATATCACATACACAAAAATTCGCATAATAATACATCGATTACCATTTTTAAAGGCAGTTAAATTTCGATACGTAGTCAAAATATTTCGACAACTCGATCCCGATGATATAAGAAAATTTTTATTATAGACAATTTCTAATTTAAATTCTATTATTTATTCCACAAAAAAATTGTTGATTTATTCGTATTTTTCTAATCATTGTATGAATTATAAATATTTAAAAGAAAATTGTTATATAATTTATTAGTCATTTAAATGTATATTTTTCCAATGACTTTCATACTCGATTGCACAAATATATAACAATTAGTTTTCTCACAATTTTATGTATAAACATAAAAATGTATATTTTATAGTTTCAAAATTGATAAAATGAGAAATTTGTAATATTTATTTATCGAACGAATATAAATTATATTCAAAAACTTTAACAATTAAAACTCTTTTATAGCTTTAAGAGTAAAGATCGCACATAACGAAATATAATTAGCATACTGTTCAATGTTGTTTATTATACTATAATATGTAAAATGGTTGTTTATACAAAAGCTTAATTAATTTAAAGTTAACAACGTTAATAATATCAATCATCTAGGGATTGGTAGTAACTGGTACAGAGTAAATATTTGCATTCAACATTATGCTACTGTTACCCATGACAACAAATGCTTTGAGTTTATAGTTTATTGAATACAAAAATAGAAGTTAAATTTGCTATTTATGTCTACAAAATATGGTATTTCTAAACTACATGAAAAGAATTGGAAGCAATTCAGAAAACAAAGTAGTTTTGATACAAATCTTATATTGCTATTTTTTTGATAACAGCACTATTTATATCCTGTTGAAATAATTGAAAATTGGTATTATTACCGTATATTATGTTTTAAATGTAGCCGCATGTATTTTAAAGCTCACGAGCCGCAACTGGTGTACATTATTTTTAATGCGGAACCACCCTGCAAATTATAATAATTCCCAGAAACGTAATGTGGGTCTGTCGTTTTGAAGTAGTCCGTAAAATTTTAATTCTATTTATAAGAACTGCATATATTGTTAAGTGATAATTATAAGGATGTAGCCGGTCATCAAGTTCATTATTGCAGCGTGGCAATGCACAAAGTATACACGCACCCACGCAAACATTATCATTGCGTGTCGAACACTAGTATATATAAATCGAGCGTACCTTTAGTGTCAGTCAGAACATAAACTAGCTTAATCAAGATACAATCATGTGTTCTTTGAGTTATTTTAAACTGTCGCTCATTATTTCATACTTGGTATTAGTGTATGATCAAACAACTGCTGAAGTGAATCTTGAATCGGGAGATAATCTAGTGAAGAAGTACTTCGAAAATTGTTTTAAACAAAAGTTAAAGTTAACGTGTGTGGTTGAAAGAGCAACAGTAGCCTTAGAAACTTCTATTGACTTGGATATACCAATAATACCTGGAGTTGTGTACGTACGAAACAACTCTACTTTGGATGGATTAGTTGGAAGAGATCTAACAACGGGTGTTGATCGTCTCCTGAATTCTTTAATAAAATTCATGGAATCGCATTCGATGAATTTGGAATTCAGTGAAGGACGACGCAGAAGACGGAAGCGATTTGGATTCCTATTACCAGCTTTATTAGGTGCGTTAGGAATTAAAATGGGAATGGTTCTTAAAGCACTTGCAGTGATGTCTGGCAAAGCTTTAATAGTTAGTAAGATGGCGTTGATGATGATCGGTATCGTTGCACTTAAGAAAATGTTTTCAAAAAAAGATGATGGTGAAACCTCTGTGATTCAAGTGCACACATTACATGACGAACATGATAGAAATATTAATACGGCTATGTATAATATTAGACACATTTAACTATGTGAAATAATTGTTTCAATTTTATTTATTCTAGTGGTTACTAATTTATTTATTTATTGACTTTTGATATATGGTGTATTTATGATTATTAAAATAAATTTTATGCTCAATATATAATTTGTTACTCTTTTACTTTAAATTTTACCATCTCTAATTTACACCAAATTGCTTGGTTGTAAAGATTAAAATTCAAAATTATTAAAGCCTTTTTAGCTATAAATTAATATTTCCTCAGTTTCACTTAGTTGAATTTTAATTAATGGGTTCATGAGGGTGCAATGCCATAAAAAAAAATATTAAAAAAAAAATAAAAGAAAATCTTTGAAATAACTATCGAGATTATTAGTAAAAACAATATAGATTTATACATTCAAGTATTGCTACTGTTTTCGTTAAATGCAAATGAGTTTATTTGTTAGTTACTTTTGGCAACTTTTTTTGCCGATTGTATCTCGTGAAAATCCTTTAGTTGTATTGAACACAATAAATCCTTGCACTATCCTCATTATTTGTGTTATTTTGCACGAACAATTCGCTGTAACATTCCAGTGAAATACGTCCTTTAAATTGCTCGTAAATGTACTATTTTCAATTCAGAGAAATTGGAAAATATGTCACTCTTTTAGATTTCTGAGAAATTTTATAAAATAATTTCAATTCGTTATAAATAGCTTTTTTGCGCGATAAATTAAATTTACCTAAATAACTTTTATTAAGTAGTTGACAAATGCAGAACTTTTCATTTCATAAAGGAAGTTCTTATTGAAAACGCTTAAATGGATTAAACCATATCTATATTGCATTCGCATGTTAGAAAAAGTTTCGTGTCGAATACGAAAGAAGATAGAAATAAAGGCAAAAAAAAAAGAATACAGAATAAATCGAAACGGAAAGAATAAAGCGGATTTCTTTGCACACTGAAGAATACAGCTTGTTCTCGCCGAAAGGTAGCGCTTCGGGTGCATTGTTCTCATCGCTTTACTAATAAAATTTCGTACATAGAATTCAACCAACCAACTTTGTCAATGTGAAAATTCAATTTGTACGCATCAAACCTCTTTTCCTCGTTTTCACCACTCCTACACACGCAACTACCAAACATATGTGTTAGTATATGTTAACTATCTCAACACATACGAAACAGAATATATGTAATAAATCATCGAGCTTATTTTGTGTTGAGTTTTAAATTGCTCCTATTTATATTCTCGTCTTTTGTATTTGATATATGTTACAACAATAATAATAAAATAGTACATTTTTACAAAAAAATGCTTATTACCGTACGCTAGATTGAAGAAGTGGCATTGTAAAAAATTCTTGCGACAATCACGCTAAGCACTATAATTACAAAGATATATCATAGAGTTGATTACGTTTTAATTGAGCAATTAATTAAAAATGATTAAAATATGAAGAGATAACGCGGGCTCGGGCTACAAGTTTCCAACTAGAATTGTTGTTTCCATACCCGTATGCAAGGAGAACTTGTAAATACGTTTACGAGAACTTCGTGTTTAAGTTGCATTATGTGTTTTAAGATTTAGGAAACGCTGTGATTTAGTTTACTTTATGTGTCTCTTCTGCTTTTTTCGCACAATAATCTTTCGTAACCCCTATTCAAAATTTGTTTAGTAATGTTTACTTTGAATTTTACTACACATCATATTTACATATCCTGAGGAAAATAGATAAGACGAGGACTTCACTATAAAATACGTAAACTACGAATTTACCATTAACAAATTACAATTTAGTTTAAAGAATTGTATTTAATGTAAAATTACTCTTATACAGAATGGATCACAAAAGAGAAAAATAATTAAAATATGAAAGAGCACACGTTCACACTTAGAAAAGAGTTTTTTTGAAGTATGTTTACAAACAAATGTCGCTATGAGCAGTTGTCATTTTTGACGGGTAATCGATAATATTAATAATAATTTCGGTTTGTAATGACACATGTTTGATAAATAGTAGAATATTATTCGGTAACGGATTGATCATTTTTGCACCGCAGGCTGCTCAAAGAGAGCCATTTGTATTACGGGAATGTAGGACTTAATACATAAATACTACAGATGAATTTTCATTAATTCTGTCTATTATTACTATAAAGCACAAAATTAAACGCCGCGTTTATTTAGAAGATAAATTGAAAATAATAGAATTATTGTCAAAATAAGATTTTATATTTATAACTAAAATAAGTGACTATTGCGAAGTGCTAACGTCCTCTGTAACGCTTGAATACATATGAATAAGAAATCTAAGTACCTACTAATACGTAATGTAAGTCGTAAATTGCACATAAAGTTAGTGTACTAAAACGTAATACTGGCTAAGCGCCAATAGTATGACACATGGTACACAAACAATAACAGAAGAATATGCAAGCCAATTTTTGAGTGTACACACAAAAATACGTCTAGATGAAAATTAAAATCAGCGGAAACTTTGGCAGTGCATGCGTAATGCATGAAACTCAAAGGACGTAATAAAATGTTTCTCGTGAGCTATTTAGCAACAACAGCGAAGTTTCAGCTAAATATATTTATATATGTATAAAGATCACTCGAAATTGGAATTGTTAAACAGACTACAAGAGTTTCTAATATCTGTGGATGCATTATTTAAAATGCTTTGATTCACAAAAGGAATTTAAATAATGCCTTTGGGTAATTTTCTAGTTCTACACATTTGTATTCTATGTGTATGAAATTAACTTATAATCTTATAAGTTTAATCAAACTATTGCAGTTAAGAGTTTAAGTTATTAACAACGCAAGTGTTTGTTCTTATCTACGATCTAACTCAAGAATAATAAAATAAAGCGACATTATATAAAGTGTATTTAGTTCAGGAGATTATTTGCGCCCTAAAAATGGCTTTTATAAAATATTGATATGCTTTTCAAAATTGTAATATTTTATTTGTAAATTATAACTCTTAATAGTACATTACAACGCGGGAATGGCTTTATTTTTGTTTTATTGTTTATATTGTAAAAAGTGAGTAAATTTTCTCATTGTTAAATATGAGAAATAAGCAAAAAAAAAAAACAGTTAATAGTCCCGGAAGTTTAAAAACTATGGTAGCCGAAGATGTTTATAAATGGCATATGTTGTCTAACATAATGAAATTTCGTATTACTTCGACGCTGAATAACTGGCAAAGCCCCAAAAATTTGCTACGTAAAAAACAATAAACTTGGTTCAATCGCTCGTCATCTGTTCGTGTCATACCACAATTCTATTCTGTTTATACATTATAATAGAAAATAATTTTAGAAACTCTATAAATATATTTACCAAATAGCAATTAAATTTTATAAAAATAACTGTCACTGAAATCGTCTATTTTAATTTTGTTGAGCAAATCTGATCGGCAAAATAACTAAATATTTACGTAAACAGTGACGTTAAAATAAACTTCTTGCAGTGCACTGACTAGACAGTATGGAAAATTAAACCATCAAGTTTCTCGAAACTCGCAACAAACTTAAGACGTAAGAACATTATCGTCTATGTTAATTATTTCAGTCGAGTTATTTGGCTACATATACATATAGTTAACCCCCCATACGTCCTCCTCCTAGAGTTTCTATTAATACAGAACAGAAAATCCAGTGTACTCGGAACGCTCATCAATTATTCAAAAATGTGCCGAGGAGAGTTGGCCCCTGTCAGCTGACAAATGTATTTCGTTCGAAATGTGTTACCACGGTACCACCAACCAATTGCACAAGCAAACACACAATTGCAAATATTAACCGATGCCAAATCATTTGATTATAAGCTTAGACAGGTCTCAGTAGAATTTTTTGCGAGCGACAATTCCAATTTCCTTTGTATGCAGATATACATCATTGGAAAATAAATTTTGTTTATTTCGTGTTTTAGTCACGGCCAATTAAATAGTTACACTCAGGATATAAATAGTTATTTAACTGCACGGTGGCTATTTAATTACCCTGGTGGTACTACTGTTTGTGGTCAGTTAGTATGTGTTGCGAAATTATATCAAATATTTCATTTAAATTAAATTTAAAATCAGATGAACATTGCAAAATAATTTATTTTGAATTTAACTAACAAACAATATTTATAAAGCAAATTAAAATGTTAAAATCAATAATTTTATGGATTATTCCAAATCATACATGTGATCAAAATGCTAGTATGGACGTAAATATGCGTTATTGCACAAAGCTATGTGATCTGGCATAGACCTTAGCATAAATTTATTCTTCAAATTCTCACAAACGTGCAATAGAATAGTTCAAAGAATGCATGCAATATTTTATTTTATACAACTTAAACATATGCAACTTTTGTAAAAAGCTAAAAAAGAAATTTCGTTATTTTAAATTTGAAATGCAAAACTGATAATAATAGTGGAAAAATTCTAAAAGAGATAATTTGATATTTCCATCACACTCAAACATTTTTTGAAATACATAAGAAGCAAATTTAAACGAAGAATTCATATATAATTTGTGTAATTTGTATCGTGTTTAAATAAATTGACGTAAAAATTAACAATTTCAAAAATGTTTAAATTACTCTCCATTTAAGTATTTTTAAGAATAATATAACATAGATATTTTTTAAGCACTAAACTTTGATAAATGTTTTCAAATACGTATTGAGCATAAGTTAAAATAATTTGTAAAAAAAAAAAATTGAAATTGTATTAATTTTTGTCTGTTGTGTGCGTGTGTGTGTATAAAAAATAAATAAAATCAATTTGTTTACCTGAGGCTGAGCCCCCGCTTGTTCCATCCTGATTCGACCCTGATAATAAGTACAACAAAATTTAGTAATAAATAAAAGGAGCTGCACCAGCAGGTACGATAACTTCAAGTTGAAGCTAAACTTCCGGCTAGCACAACGTATGTTACAATATTTTAATTAATTTGTTATGTTTTAAAGTAACAGGGGAACATTGTTAATATATTTGCCTTAAGATATTATTAAATACTGACAATATAATGCAGATTTACTGCGTTCGTAGAATATAATAGACTTTAGGCGTGCATATTTACATATTTGTTTAAAATGTGTTTCAAATATTTTAATATATTTAGAAAAATGATTTATATTCATATAAATGACGGGATGAAGTGCAATGCAGGAATTTGACAAAACATTTAAAAACGACGTTCGGTATTTTATATAATTGAAAATATATTTAGAAATGTTTCAAAATAAAACTAGAAAATGCGTTATTTGCAATATTTGTCGAATTGGTTAACATATAAATGAATATACATTGATATTTGAAAGGGTGTTTCTATTTGAATAGTGATATAATTTAGTAGCTGTGGGTAAGAGGGTTAGTGTTCTTGTGGCACAAAACTCGATTAAACTCGAAACAAATTTGGAGTGAAGGTCCAGCGAGCTACATTCATTAATCATTTATACAATTCTATTTGTTTTATAATTAACATTCTCGCCTAACATGTGCGTTTATAAATAAACTAGCATGGCCAAGATAAAGGATTGCGTTGTTTGTGACTTGTCACACATTCTAACGTAAAAAAGAAAATTTGCACAAAATAGTCTAAAGCTTAGACAGTAATCTAATTTAACTTGACACAATTCATTATCAATCTTATTTTTTTTTAAATGCTTCAATCAACAACTACACAAAAAGTATATAGAAAATCGAAACTTGAGTAAAATTTATCGAGTGTCGCTGGGACTCGAACCCAGAACCTACAGATTGACGCTCTGTACATAGATTTTAAAAAAAATAAGATTGATAATAATCATGACTTTTCTCATACGTATAGATATTCGCTATAATTGTTGTTATAAGGGAATTTAAGAAAACGTTTCAATAACTCCACCAAAAAGTATGCGGCATTAAAAAATAAATACGAACGATAATGAAGTAAATATTGTGACAATGGCTAGTATATTAATAATTGCAACAATATGTGAAAATATTTAGCGGAAAAATATTTAACAGCTAGATTATCTTCCGTCATCACTCAAGAGTAGTGGCATCGTAAAACAAATAAATCGTTTCAATAAGACAAAAGCACGTGTTCGTGACTTGGAACAGACTGCGACAAGAAGGAAATCAAAGAACATTCTGTTCTCCGGAGTTAGGAAACTTAAAAATACCAAAAAGCGATAAATAATTGAGTGGATCATTAAAATGAGTCGCGCGCATGTGTAACTCTGTGACCACACACTGATGGATAAGATACACAACTGGTATATATGAAGTATGCGACATATTTTTTGTACATCATTTTTTGTTTGCGGTGGTGCATAGAATTAATCTATTACCGTGACAAAATGTGTTTACTTACTGTATTACTGTATAGAAGTAGTTATTAATAGTAAAAGAAATAGTCTATTTTTACCTTCAGTTTATAGAATTCGTTGTTCTAGTTTTAAATACAGGGTAGATAAATTTATTTTTAGCCTAAGAGAAATCTACTAAATACAAACATATTTGCAACTTTAATTTTAAAATTAACTAATATGTGCGCAACTATACAGACAATTTAAAAAAATATGGTAGATACAATTCTTTTTTTAATGTAATTAGAAATTTCAAATAAATAATTTGAGAAAATGTTTCAACGAGGGTTATTTAAATACAGTATTAAATGATTAATTATGCTCCGCTGTAAGTTTATTTACCATAAAACAAATAGTTGATAAATGTAGGTAAAAGTAGTAAAATTTTAATTAAGTTCCCACGTGGTAAAACATTTTTAAATATTCCAAGAACTTAAAGCAATAAACAATGTTTCATAAAATTGTTCTAAAAACACGCAATATCTGCGAATTTAGTAAACCATAAACTATAATATACTTCATTAAAATTCCAAACGCCATTTAACCGATCGAGTTATTATTAAAGCACCATTTAATGCCCATATGATTAAAAAGTAACAAAAAGTTGTCCGACGCCTTGAAGAAATCCCTAACAGAATCGTTTTTAAATTAGGGCGACGGGGTGTGAAAGCATTTTTTTCTTTTTCTTTAAAAGTTAAATGGATAAATGATCAGTTTCGTGATGAGACTAAATAGAAGTTACATTTCCGTGGTGTAAAAATACCCTCGGGGCATTCTATAATCAGGGGATATTATCTCGTGTCAGGGTGTCGCCTTGCATCCAAAAACTCATTTATAACAAGTTGTGAATTCGTTATATTGTAATAAATAGGCAAATGAAATGATAATATATTCTCAAATGATCGCTCAAATGTTAAGACTAAATACACTAAACCGTATTGCGTATTTATATATTTAACATATTATAACTTCATAATTTCTTAAAGGATTTTATAGCAAAATAAAGTCATTAATTTAAACTTATATTTTATAAGAAAACGTTATAAAAGCGAACAAACAATGTTTTTTTATTGCAGCTGTTTTTCTAGTAAAGTTAATACCATTGAAAGTTTATTTTGATAAACTTCGCAGATCATCGGAAGTTTTACTAAAAAGAAAGACTGAACATAAAGACAGTTTAATATCTAATAGCTACGATTGGTTTCTCCGAAGATTTCGATTCAATCAAATTTATATTTCATTTATTCGTTTTTATACCTAATTACGATCTCATATTTGTCTCAGGAAACTTTAGTAATTTTAGTTATTTAAAAAAATGTTTGGAAGCCAGCGTTAAATATTAAAGCTAATTTCCGCGGAAAGCAATCGGTATCAATAAATTATATTAGGCACCGGAACTATATATGAAACAGGAAACAATCATATACGTTCGCAAACAAATGCAAATATAACTCATACGCAAATTAAGTGTTTGGCTTCCACGTGTCTATGTCGCGGCATTAATAACGAAATTTCAATTACATTCTGCAGAACCACCTAATTCGTATTAATATAGGTAATAACAAGTTCTAACTTCGTAATCTATAACTCGGTTAATGCTACGGTAATTATTCTACACATACGCGAAATTATTTAGTGCTATATTATCGGAATATTTATTTATGAAAATACTAGCAAAAAAAAAATAATAATAGCGTATTGAAAAGCATCGTTAATGCAAAGTAGGTTTAAATATTTTGGAACCATAAACAGAGATTAGATACTGTTTTTCATGGATGTAAATAAAGGCTCGCCATTTTCAAATTAAAGATATAATTGGCTATTAAGTCTTACTCTATTTGGTGCACCATTTTTGTGTGTGTTATTTTTAATTAAACCAACATGAGAATATAAATTTAGTGTCGTGTATGTATAAATGAGTTATAAATTAATTTAACGTGCGAACGTGAAGAAAACATGAATAAATTTACATACAAAACACCACATTCTAACGCATGCGTAAAAAAAGATTTTGCATTACATTATTTTTAACTATCGTAAACTGGTTTGAGGCAAGTGATTATTCGCAATTAAATTGCAAAAATAATAAACGAAGTAAAAAAAACGAGCTTACATCGGAAGTGCCCACACTATAAAAATAAGTATGAATAAATTGTATGAAATAATCTTGTCAAACAGATCACATGAGAATTTTTGTAATTATAAATACACTTGCATTCGTGCAAATTTAAAAATAGTTGGTGATCAGTATTATATATTAAATATTTCTGAGAAAGCAGCTGTAAATATGTTCATTAATTTAACATAATGTTTATGTGTGACACGCGCATATATTTTATGTTAAAGGTGAATCTTTATTATGATAAAGTATTAATAAAACAAAACAATAAGAATATATATAAAATAGAAATTTATTGCTCTTTGTCCAGAGGGTGGATGAAAGATAGTATCGATTTTACGACACTAGTTCTGACTTAAAATAATCGCCCAGAACAAAAGACTCGCATATATACGTCATAAAAATAAGAGAAATGGTATAAAATTCGCGTGGAAATGGTTGACGCCTATTTCCGGTTCTATTCGAACTGTTGCTAATCTTCCATTTCCGATATCCAACGTTGGCTATATAGTTCGGCCACCGGGATCAGGGCTATTTTCTCATTCTCTCAAATCGTGAAATGGTCAAATATATAAAAAGTAAAATGAGTTTCTAAGAGCGTAAAGGCCAGTGGCGAATCGAACAAAGAGGATAAAACAACGATCTTCCTAACAATTGATGGCTACTGCTTTTATATATTTAATAAAAAATATACATTTTCTAGATTCAAATTGAACCATATAATTAATTTATCACTATTTTACGAAATCTATGATCTGATAAAAATGTTTTCCTCGCCACGAATTTTCTTTGTCTGTTCACAGATTTCAACGTATATAAGAAAACCGAAAACTGTACCCAGATGTTCTCTCAATTCGATTCGATAAAATTCAATGCAACGTACCACTTGCCGGGGTTTCTTTGCCTATCTAAACTATCGCCAAATTCGTTTTGTGTCTATACTACATCTACTTTCAGGATATTTTAAATAAAGTGTTTCTTTAAAGCAGGTAATATTATATTGAATTTATGAATTTTTACGTTAAAGTATCAAACATTTTATAAGTGTAAGTAACAAGTATAAATGTGTAAGAATTACATATTTAAATTGAATATGAAAATTTAAAAATTCGTATTACAACTCATATATTAAAAATAATTCTAAATATTTACTTCGAAACCATTTGCTACTTTATTTCGATATTAAAATATATATTATTATATTATAATTTTTTTCATATTAAAAAAAAGTGTAGCTAAAGCAATTCATATTTTATTCCATTTATGAAGCTTGATTAATTTGTACGTTATATACTAAAAATTTCATAATATATTTCTCTGTGTAAGTAAGAAGTATAAATTTGTTTTCAAACGCAAGAATTTCATATTTAAATTAAATTTGAAAAGAAATTTAAATATTCGTATTACATCTCATATTTAAAAAAATATATATTAATTCTAAATATTTACTTGAAACCATTTGCTATTTCATTTCAAGAAATAAACACTCAATTTAAACAGAGTGAAAATGTTATTACAAACATAGTTTTCTTTTATTATGTTTAGGTTTTAATGAAATGAGAAACGCGCGACTTGTCTCCCATACAACTTACGTATCGTACCGCCACCACAGTTTATTTTCGTGCTCAGCGGTCACTTTGATCTTCCTCGCTCAGTGTTTGTATGTATATAATTTGTTATTGCATATGTGTACACAACTATGTGTTAATCGACAAATAAAAATTAATTGATGTACTTAGAGTTTCTGGTTGATTAAATAAATTCATTACATTTATGATCCTTGAATTAATAATGCTAAATTACTTTGAAAAAAAAAAAAATTACTAATAACTAGATTAGTTCTGTTAAGGGCTGAAATTTAATGATTTTAAATAGAATTGGGTTGAATTTAAATATTTTAACATAAAATTTAATTTTCGCTCATAAAGAATGAAGGACGTTGCTATATTATTTAATTTACTGCTTCAAATAATAAACAGAAATTGTCAATGAGCATAAGTAATAAAATACAAGATTTAGTATCAATATTTTATATTTGCGATAGTTAAACTAGTTACTGAAAATTTCGTTGGATAGGTTAGTTAAAGAAGATTTACGTTACGCTTGACCTGATACGTGGGTGGTTTAACAAGTCGTTAAAGAATAAATAGATAGTCGCATTTATGATTGAAATTGGCTCAAGTCAAGCAACGATAAATTATTAAAAAATTAAAATTATGGGCATACAAGAACTGTAAAATAAAATTGATGGAAATAATCAAATTTGATAGTAACGAAGTGTGGAAAAGCATGTATTCGTTTTACATATTAAAATTTGTGTAAATGTAGTATAGCAGGAATATAAATTGTATAAAATAATGGATGCAACTACAAAATAATTACGTCAGCAAAATTGGCGACACTAACAAGTATCTGCTTCATAAAATAAAATCTACAAACATTACAATAATTAATTACAACCCAGAACTCCCTAGTGAATAATCACATCAACGTCCAATTATAAATTGTAATTATTTTTATAAAAGTTAAGAAAAATGTCAAAAATTCTCTTTATTAGAGCGAAGAGAACCAGCAGAACTTCGTATATTATTCTAATTTAAATGCATATTTTTTTGTACGAATATTAAAATTGACATAAAGTTCATTTCAGTCTTTTTTCCTTCTGCGTGCTTTTGCAACGCTTTTATTAAAAGCTAAATGTCGCTAAGAATATTTTATCCTTATTTCTGTTTTATTATCCCTTTACAGTACACGGTAGTAATGTCGCATTTTCTTTAATCATCATGATACGAAAAACAGCTCTAATTACGGTTTTTCATTTACCTTGAGGCAATAAATGTATTATAATGTACCTAATTATATTATTAAAAATATATCATGATACACTACAAACATTCTAACGAATACTTCATGACACACTAAACTTATAAACTAATTTCAACTGCATTAATTTTAAAAAAAAACTGATACACGCATGTTTTGCTTAAAAAAATTGGTAAAATATTTTTAATGATAAATATCGTATCAAATTGGGAAAGATTGAAATTAGGATTGTTTGTAAAAATAGGTTTTCTGTATTGAGAAAACAAGTGAAAGTATCGTGGAGGACATAGTGTCCTGCAGAATGCCAAAATGTCTGATGCTTATAATATGGTACAATGAAAACAGAAAAGTGTATTTTTGCCCTACACCACGTTTAGATCCCATATGTTTCTTATACAAACTAATTAATCCAGAATCACAAATCTAGTCACGATGTTATTTATAGCGGGCAATGTTATTATAACGTAACTTTTTATTTAACAGAAGTCATATGTTGTTGCACTGAACGAACTGAGATGAGAAATGCTTTTTGGTGTGGGACAAGGTCATAAATGAAAAATATATATTATGAATTGCCTTGCGCCGCAACGTATGAAATGCCAACAAAATGTGACTTGAGGTGTTTCCGCTTTTCTGGCTGACACACTGCAGCCGGTGAGCACACTTTTTAAACTATTACTCATTGAGCTATTCTTAATATTTATATATGTAGATGTTAACTCATAAATATAACGGAGTATTTTAAATAAAAAAATATTTTACTACTTACTACTCTACTTTACCTGGGGTACAGGTACATCAAAACTCTACGAACATTGTATAAATGTGGCAAACAGAACCGGAAGAGAAATGAAAATATGTATTTAGTACCCAAATAAAATAGTATTTATACCACATAATCCGTTTCAAGTTATTGCGCCTGCATTAAAAAGCCAATTATTGTGTATTATAACGACATTTATGTGTGTTTATAAATAAAAATTTATGACGCATGGAAATATCATATAAGCTCAGTAAAAATTTAAAACGCACTTAGTAAAAATGACTTGATCTCATAATGCACGAAAAATAAAAAACCAAAACTGCTATATGAAATCAGCGGGCTTATATTATTTTTGCTTTAAAAAGATTTGCATACAAATACAAAATAAAGCGATGTTTAAATAAAACCAGTGAGGACATAAAAATGCAAATTTTTCCACTGCGACAAAAAGAGGTTTCTCAGACGTGACTAAGTAAGTCCTTGCACTATATCATGTAGTTAGAAAAAAGACCTTTTTCGGAATAAATTGTCTTGTTTTGTAATTAAGAAATGCGAGCATAAATAAAATTAGGCAATTTAATTACTCCCTGAGATAACACTGGTGCTTACCAACAAGTTATAGCACTAAGTGAAATTAAAAATAATCGTACAGAAATAACTAATAGCCATTTCTAAATTTATAGATAAATCTAGAAGACCTGAATATCGGAATTTGAGAATTTTACAAGTAAAATATTTAGACAAGCACTAAAGCTCTCTTGCATTATGTAGGGCGAGCAAAGAAACCTACAGAACCTGTAGAGAAGGTAAATTACGTCTATGGAGAGTTTGTTTAAAATTCTATGCATCATACAATTGTTAGTGTTTGATGCACGTACACTAAAACTTGAGATTAAGACTGCAGGCATCGCTAATCCAAGCGTCTTTCACATATTTGAAAAATGCAAGAAGCACATCCACTTCGAGATCAAGCGTACAAGGACAGCAACAGCTTTGCGTGCTCGCAACCCACACCGATACAGTTAGGCAAGGACAAAGTGTGAGATGGTCGTGAGAAGGATGAAAGGACGACGGAAGAGATCAACTTCGAAACTAAGGAGCAAAACAAAAGACGGCGATGACGTGACGAGGGCTTACAACTCGTTTGCCGGTTAGAATCTGCTTTGAGGCCTTGCTTGTTGTGAAATGCCAGTGATACTCAAACAGAACCGCCATTTCCGAAATGGCCAATCGATATATCTATTTGAATATTGTCATTGTCCGGGTAAGTCGTTACCCTTAGCTGCAGGGTAAATATAAAGTATGGGTGACGATTAATTTATGTATTTGGGTAAAGCGTTCTAAATATATTTCTGAATTAATGGTACTTATTATATTTATTAAATAATATTTACTTACATATAGACGCAGAAATGAATGCATGAAACTAAGACGACATGGTCCATTTTGCAGACAATTTTAACAGCGAAAATGAAATTTAATATAATATAACGCACAAGCAACGAAATATGTACATTCAAAGCCGCAATCAATTCACTATTGACTTGAATTCATATTACAACTCGTTTACATAAACCCTAATAAGCATTCGTTGAAACATGTTTAGATTACGTCGTCATCATCGTTCCGTGTACGATGTTTACCACAGTGGACAAATTTTTATTTTTATTTTGTTTTAGTTAAATATATGTAAAAATCAAAAAAATGACTAGTTTATTTATTTTGAAAACCACATATCAAAATATGATCAAACATATAAGTATATAGAAAATACATTTTGAAAAGATGAAATTTCTGATTTTCTAGCATTTATTTATATTAATATTTAATAACATAAGAGGCCACAGGAACTTATAAAATTGTATATTCTTTTCAAGATTATTGCGAATATAGATAAATCTCAGAATGTAGATATGGTAAAGTGTTTAAATATAAATTATTGCAATTAGTCTGCCTGAATTCAAAACAGGCGAAATAAGTTTCGAATTATTCTGGAAACTTATTTAAATTCATAGTCACGTCTGCCTCAATTTCTGATGTTAAACTCAATTAAGCATTAAACCCAAATCCTATTCTGAACTAAACGCTCTGATTTACAACAAAAGAGAAAAAAAGAAATGTGAAACACAAGCACGAAGAAAACTAAGAAGAAAGTTGGTTGGCTGTATACAGAAGCTGTAGACGTGGGATTATCCGGTAAATATATGGGTCGGATGAGAATTGTAAGGCAGATCATGTCAGAACAGTTCATAAATCACTGGAAGAGTGCGCACAGCATTAGTCATTCACGACAATGTCACACGGCACAGAGAAGCAACAATAACAAGCAGAAAACCGTCACGAACAACGCGTTCTTGGTTAGCTTGATCTAAACAGCAGAAATATCTACGCGAATAAATAAGATGAAACACGAGGAAGCAACTCCATTTGTACATATTGTCTCATTCATACTATATAGTGTTTAAAAATATATCTTGACGTCCGGCACATGGCATCATCAATTTTCATTTTATAACATATTGTTTCACATTTTAAATGAAACGAAGTGTTACTTAACCAAGTGATAAGGCCACGCTCTTTATTTTTAAGACATGCTTCATTGTTATTTTACTAAATGAACCAAACTTAATCAAATTAAAATAAGTTGTTAAATTGTAAAAATGAATAAAAATGTTTTTTATAAATTATAGTACAGCTAGTTATAGTGTAATATAGTGGGTACTATAATGTTTACGATGTAAAATAATTGAAGGAAATAGAACTAGGTAAATGTATTAGGAGTGTGAGCTGATTTATGTTTCATACTCAAAATCTAATTACACCGTAACGAATCGAAGTAAAACGAATGATTTATATTTGGCCTACATTTAATTTCTCTTTCATATATTTGATTTTCATGTTTCGTAGAATCAAAGAAACTAACGAGCATGCTTGTTAAACGTTTTATAAATAAATACATTTGATTTCACGTCGTCGTACACCAATTTGTTCGTTCGCCGTTTGTGGTTGTAACATTTCGTTTCCGCTAATTTTACTTACAGATGATAGGCCCATGTTTGTTTTGGTTGTAAATTGTAACTAAACATCAAACAAACATGTTGAAATTTATTTTAGGCAATAAAATACTATAATATCAAGACGATTCGTTAAATGAAATACATTAATAAATCTTTTTTTTTTATTATAAATTTGATAAAATTATATTAAAATATTTGGGATTGGATTTTTATTTCTAAAATAATTTCTGATAAAAAGCATTTTTAGGTGGTTTTGTGCACGATGTATGTAATGTATATAATTAGGAAATATGTTTCACGCCATCTGTTATCTTATTAAATTTTATGACCATATAGTAAACAATGAGACCCATGAGTGCCTACTTGATTTTATCGGTCATGAAAGTGGTTTTTATGGGGCCCCTATGGTTATTGTTTATTTTGATACATGATTAAACCTCACGGGGCGAAAATACTCAATTTTTCACATAAATGAAATATTACCTTCAAACTTTTTTTTTAATGTATATTTTAAAAATCTACCAATATTTAACACTAGTATAATTTATAGTTACATTATTTTAATAGTTTCGGGACTCAATTGCATAGCAAAGAAATTGTATTGTTTCTCTAAAAAAAAATGATTTTCTTGTCAAATGTTATTCTTATGCAGCCTAATAATGTAGTTTTCGAAAAGTAGTATTAAATTGATGATTTATACATTTGGCAGGGTCTCAAAATCGTGTTATCAAAAATGAGTGCTGGGTGGACAAAATCAAATTATTCATTCTTAAATATAGGTATGGAATTGTTTCTCATTTCCTTTTCCATAATGGAACAGTATTCTAATTTCGGTGTGATCACTAGTTGAACCAGTGACTAATGGTAAACCCTGTTGCTTCTCGAGGTAAAAAAAAATATTGTGTCGTGTGTCACACGGAATGGATAGCTGACAGGTTAGTGACCGAAAGCTGATAACACTACAATTTTGTTCACATTAATACATTATTAATGGTTTCTGGAGATATTATAGTTTCATAAATGTATATTTAGCACTAAGCGATCATACTATGATGAATGAACCAACACGCATTTACCTAGTTCAACAATAATACAAAACTTAAATTTAGTTCTGTATGTAGGAATTGTTTAAACAAACATTAAAATATTTGATTTCAAATCGAAATAATTTCATTCATAAATCACTCACTGTATCAATTTAATCCGAAATAAGTCTTGGCAGGCAATGTAAATTAATTTTGAAATTTATAAACAATTTCTAAAGACCGTGTTTCTTGTCATCAATGTCGTACATCAATTTATTCATCAAATAAAATTATAAATTTCAATCATCGCTGATATTTATCAATTTTCTTTTAAATTGTAAACAAAAAAAAAACAGAATACTCCCCAGATATTTTAAAAGCTGCTGGATTCACTGTTACTTCAAAATCATTAAATTACTGAAAAACGTTGTTTACGAATGGTTCGTGCCAAATATTATCTTTTTCTCGAAATGTTTATTATTTGTCGTGTCTAGAGTTTTTGCGTAGTTTTGGAATGTTAATTATTATTTGCGATGTATTTCATGAAAGAAACAGATGTACATAGTACGAAGTACATTAGTATGTATGTTTGCATGTTACTATCACAATTATATGAATTAAAACAGCATTTTTTCATGATGTTTTTTTGTATATTATAAATGTTTTGATATCTTCAAAGATATTTTTATTTTAATGATACAATTGTGAATAGTGCTACGCAAACGAAATTGTTATAAAAGAAACTATTTATTGAATAAGAATGATTGAATTGTGGATCAAGCTCTCACGGTCTTTATAGTGAATCTAAATTTAAGCCAAAGCTCGATCATTATAAATTTGGTATACCCATATAAAATCATAAACACCAAAGGTTCAAAATTGGCAGAAAACCTCAAGATCAAAAGATATTTCTTTGACATCAAACAAAAAAGTTTTGACAACAACGTTAACAAACATGTCAACCACCCTAGTTCTCGTGTACTGATACACAAAAGCAAAAAAGACTACATAATGGGACCCAAAAAAGAGGGAAAAAAATAAAATAAATTCCCATTTGAATATTGACGACCGTGTTTGCCTGACGTACATCCGCATGACACCTCTATTTTCTAGTTCACTTCACAAACTCCATTCATCCTGAATCCAGTTTCAGTTTAAGAGAAAAAAACCGTACTGGACGGTATGTGGGATAACGTCCCTGGTGACCGGTATAGATGCGTCGACGTTTTCGTGATTTACATATGAAAAATTGTAGAAAACATCCAAAAAAAACCTCGCCGCATAAAATAAGCTTGTAAATAATTGAAGATGTACATTTTAAATTTGAAATAAAATAAGATGTAATTAGTTCAAAAATTCATGAGCGGCGTTTCGTGAGATAACTTTACCAATTATAAAATATATCCATGCACAACTTATATATGAATAACAAACCAACAACAAAGGAGTTATATAATTTTAATCACGGTCGATTAGTAAAGATAATTGATTTGAGGTTGTAAGTGTGGTTTGGGATTACGCGGAAAAATAAAAGCGAATTCTATTTAGCGCAATTGCACGTGGTTGGTTTTCTAACATGCCGTCGTCAACACAACATTTACGTTCGTTTTGTGTACCGTGTGCGGTTTACGTGGATATGACAGATCCACCATTTCCTGCACCAGACAACCGCTGTGTACAAACCAACCATCACCTTCTTCATATATAAACCAAGTTGATATTATTGTTGAAACATGTTACGCCTAAATCACAAACACAATACATATCACATGCCGCATTTAGTATTCAAATACAGTTAACATAGATATCACGCAGTTAATATACTTGACATGGATTTAAGGAGCAACTGTTTAAATGTGTATATAAAATGTAATAGCTTTTAAATTTTATTTAATAAATTTTTCTTGCCCGTATTCCTTTTACAAGGAAATTCATAACAAGATTTCTTTTAGAGATAAATAAGTTTCTTTACATTAAAATGAACTGTTTTTGTTTGGGACATATAATAAAAGAAGAGTGGTTTTCCACACTGAATAAAGCTGAAGAGCCAATTTAAATTAAAATGAATCAACCCTTGAGGTTTTACAGTAGATAAATGTATATATTATTTTCCTCATAGCACCATAATAATATTAAGTCAAATCTATATTTATTGGAGTGTCTGTGTTCGGATTCTAGATTCCGGCGGCCGTTTATTTATTCATCAATCTAACACCGTGTTCTAGGGCGTTAAACAGATTTGTACGCAAGGCTTTGTCGTAGGCATGTCATGGTTACAACCTCGGATAAGCGAGTAAATAATAAATTTACAAAAAAAAAAAATACAAATCTTTTTTTAGCAATGAATTTTTTATATGACTTGCGAGACTAAGAAAAAACAAATTTAAATTTATCGCACTGGAATGGCGCATATATTTAAAAAATCTCATTTTTGTATAAATTGCGATAATAAATAAATTTTTGCGAAATGAATTTGAAATTTCCAGCTGCTCTGTCAATTACGTTATACAACGATGTATTCATTGATTGGTAGCATTTCGCTGAATTCTAATGGACACAATTCCAGAAAATGGTAACAAATTTAATATTTTCTTGTCTTGTAACAAAACAAGGCAGTTAGCTGTTCATTTATGCACATGAAGTAACGTTCTCATTAGTGGCAATTTGCTCGGGTTGATTCGCTGGCAATCTTACTATTACAATACTCGGTACAGCTGCCGCATGCTGTTTAGACCATTGCTTCCAAATATGGTAGCATTTTAAATGTATGCAAATGCAAACGCTTTTGTGTCTTATTCGCGAATAACTTACCGGAAGAACAGTGTAGACCAATTTAGATTTAAATTCGAGTGGTTTACTTGACTTAATTTAGAGCATAAAATAAATTTTATTGGAAAATGCAAATTCCTGTAAATCAGTTTACAGGGGGATAGTGATTTTTTTTGTAGATAGTTTCAATATTTATTTCTCCAACAGAAATAAAATATGTAAATTTAAAAATTGTATAAATATTAAATATAGCTCTATAATAGAGCCGCATTCATAATTAAGTACTAAGCAATCCTCCAAATAAAAAAGCCCTAATTACGTAATCATAAAAATAGGTTGTTTAAATTTAACCAGTGATTGTGTCTGGTTTGAAATTTATGAGTTGGTTCTCACTAGTAGATGTTTCAAGCCTAATAAACTACAAGAAAAACGAATGTGGCCACATGCTTTATTCGAAAACAATAAAAAATAAAGAATGAATTAGTCGCATTAATAATAGTTTCACTACTTCTAGATGGAGTCGTTTGTCAGATAGGCACACAAGCTTAAAATTGTCAGAAGGAATAAATTAAAAGATTGTTTTGTTGGTGTGAGTTGTAAGTGTATGCGTATGCATATGAAACGCCAAAGACAGTCACACATGGCGATCCGTTTAAAATGATCCGTGACAATTTGTGGTAGATGTGCCTACCGCCGCTGCCGCTGATTCGCTGTCGCTAGTGTCGCGAGCACTTTTCTATATTATGCAATATGGCCACGCAAAGTTGCGGTCGTTTTTGTTTTTAACGTGAATCATGTAGCGTTAAGGTACGCGGGCGACAGGTCAAATTAAGATTTAGGCCAGTCTTAAACTGAAACACTTTAAATAGGTCAATTGAATTAGATAAATATTATTGCACTCGCAAATTTGTCCAATATTCCAAGAGATTATTTAAGTAAATTTTTAACGTAAATTACGCTAGATTCGAAAATAATGCCGCGTATAATTGTTAAATTATAAGATTTTACACTTTTTATCAATTCCAAACAAATGCTGCACAACAAAAAAATTTGTTACTTTTTTTGAATTTTATTTTTTATATAAATAAATTCAAGAAATAATTTCAACTAAAAAAATTAACCATTAATTTGTTTTCCTTGAAGGTAACAATATGCGATGTTATCAATAACACTTACTAAAAAGTTAATTAATAAATAAATAATTTATTTCTCTATAATGCATAGACCATAATTATTATTTACGTCTTGAGAAATATAGTTAATTCAGAGTCAATTACTTTTGTTGTTGTAATTAAGTCAATTAATTAAGTTTTAAAATAATATTATTAAAGTAGTTTTCCTTCATTTATACAAGGTTTTATTTGCAAATATTATCTACAATTCTAACATTATCAATTGAAATTCGAAATTCGCCGATGGAACAAAGTTTCCATGGTTCCATTAGGCTGGAAGCATAATTAAAATTCGTCATCCAGTAACCCAGTTTTTATTTTAGTATAAATTATTTTGATAAAAAATAAGGTGAAGTTAGTAAATAAATAAATTTGAACAAAAAAAAATTGTGAAGCTTGACTGAACAATTCCGAAAATGATGGCAATGAAAAACAGCTTAATTCTATCGATGGTTTTTAGGCGTATTATAGTCCAATGAACGTCAAAATCAAATCCCTATAAAATCCGTTAATTTCGCGTCAGTTTCAATCATTATAATTCAATTTCAGAACGAGTTATAATCGAATATTTCGCGGCATCAAAGTGTAACTCGATTTGTTTGTCAGTCAACTCTAGTATCCACATCCCATCCACCCAACGGGCCGAAAGTGTGGCGTACGAGATTCCAAGTACGTTTATTTTAATTTCAAAATAGGCTGCAG
Source organism: Nebria brevicollis (assembly GCA_944738965.1). NCBI lineage: Eukaryota > Metazoa > Arthropoda > Insecta > Coleoptera > Carabidae > Nebria > Nebria brevicollis. The sequence continues at coordinate 3,487,383 of OX122906.1, forward strand.
ATGACAAGAACATTACACCATGTCACACACAACTGTTACATCACATTAACAACGATGTCGCATTTTCTAATTAAAAATATTAAACCACAAAAAAATCTTCCCTATCTCAGCTCAAATTCCCAACTCATTTAAATCAGATTTATTTTGTATAAAAGTAATTGAATATAAGTATTTATTAGAGTAAGAACGTCATTAATTGATAAATACATGTTTTAATGATACAAATGCGAATAGACACACGCGTAGGATTGATGAACGATGTGATATAAACTTGGCATTTGAATTTTTATAAACACACTCATTCGCACATATACGTATAAATTTACGCATGCGCGTAACTCACATACATTACACGCACTTGACAACATAATTCAGTCTACAATAACAACGAATAGATCATAGAAATAAATTGATGCATTAAATATTCACAAAATCTATAAATCTTAACGTTACATACGTCGCAAAGGGCTGTAAATTATTTCTTAACTAGATAACTAACACGTTTATACGAAAATTTCCATACCTCAACTCAAATAAAGGCAGAATATATATACTCTTTAATAAAAATTGAATTTTAATGCATAATGTGTTCAATTTAATGTCTATGCAGTTGTACTCTTATGCTTCAGTGATTCGATTAAGATCGGTCAGAAATTTTAATTTATAATTTAGCTAGCAAATATACTATAGAAAACCTATCATATTTTTTGTTTTATTTGAATAGACGAGTGAGAAGCGTGGACAGTTCGCGTGTAACACGAAATCATTTTAACGGACTTTGTTAGTACAGCGAAAGAATTCAAAAAAGGAATGCATTGAAAAAGGACGTTTAATTATTATTTCTACGAACCGATTGTGACAAGCGATTTTAAAACCCGGAAAGCGGTGATTTCAAGTGGAATTATATTAATAAAAAATGTCAGATTTAACATTTATGCTATAGTGTGAATGAGAGATATAAATGTACCTAGTGTAAATCATGTGTGATATTTATGGATAAGTAAATGAAATGAAAACTCACTCAGTGATATGGTGTAGTCCCAACTGTCTGCATCGTTTTTGTGGACGTTTAGTTTCTCGGGCTGTAACAAGAAAACATGTTTTAATATTTGTTTAAACAATTGTGTGATAGCATTGTGGTGACAGCTAAATGTTTATGTTTATGGTAATGAATCACTTCGTGACAAGATAAAAATATTGTTTCCTAGTTTGTTCATGTTGGCTCAGTATTTAAAAATATATCTATTTGAATCGTGTTAAAAGTTTCGCATCATTACCGTTTGAATATCAAACATTTATTTCTGTAAACAAGTTATATTTATTTATTAAATTTTGCATAAATAATTCACGTAAATCTTCATAAATAATGTTTATGGAATGATATAAAAACTGCAGAAAATCTAAATAGCACAGATTCGTTTTGGTTTGTTGCACCCAACATTGCAATCATTATCAATAAATAACTTAAATTTCAACCGTTCAAATAAATTATAATGAAACAAAAGAATGCAGTTTACGTTCCAGACAACGGCACAAGTAGCCAGGCAGCGATGGAAAACAGAATATAAAAACCCAACACAGAAAAATGTTTTATTTTTGGCCTAATTCCAACAATATGATGATCACATTCAATTCCTTAATGCAAGATTTAATTTAAATAGCACCGGACGTGTTTATTAATGTATTATTCTAGTGGGAAGAAAGAACTATTTGGCTACAAAACTTGTGGACATTACAAGACCCATTGCGTTCTTAAACAATAATCTCCTTAATTTACTTACTTTCAAATAAACAATAATATTTAAAACTGTTAAAATTATTTTGTATCTATAATTTTTTCAATAAAAAAATTTACGATATAATTTTTGTTTTTTTTTTGTCTAACTATAATAAATAATGGAAATTGAACATCAACGTGCATCATGTGATTTATCATTTATGTGCTTGAGCGGAAAATGGCGTTAAGTGTTGTTCGCTTAGTTGAAGGATCATGGCAAAGCAATTTTGAACCCTATATAATCGGAAAAAAATGCTATGACGATGAAGAATGAATGCCCGAGTCGGCTCTCAGTGTTCACTTCAAGTAAATCAATAACACTTGTTCGGAATAAATGAATTATATCAAAAACATACGTTTTCCATAAACATCAATCGTAAACTTAACACATATCACATGATTGAGTAGAAATACTCACTCTTAAAAGATCAAAATTGCTTTGAATATTTGCTTATCGTAACTAAACTAAAAGTCATGACAACTAGTCTACAAAAAAAATTGTAATAATTGAATTAAATTAATAATAAAATATTTTGTAAAGTTATTGCGACTTATATGAAAATTCTTATCTAGGAATTTTAAGGCGTAATTGATTTTTTTGCAAGCTGTATGAATCGAGGTTACTGTATTCACAAAACCATAACTTTATTGATTTCTTAAAAATAATCATTCATTTTACTTTTTGCTGTAAAAAAATCCAATCTAAAGTTAAAAGCTGGAAAGCTTCAATCGGAAAATGTGTGTCCCTAGAGCCGAATAAATTCACAAAGTTGACCAAGTTTTTATCCCGGTCAAATCACTTCAAACTTTTTTATCAGAATTTGACCCGTACTACATTCATATTTTTACAAGATAAAAGCCGCAATAAGTATCTTTAATTTACTCCAATTCTCCAATTTCTCAATTTCATTCTACAATGGTTTCATTTCAATTTCAATTTATTTGAGATGTTTTCAAAAAAAAATCTAATATTATTTATGCGACCATAACTATGTTATGATTAATTAGGTGTTACTTGTTGTGTTAACCATTTTAAAATATCATAAAGTATCTTCGTTCCGCCTACGGAACGGTTGAAAAAAAGATGTATTTATTTCATTAAATAAATAAACAACTGTACTACTAAATAGAAAAGTCTAATAACGATCGATTTCAAAACGTACAAATTACGAAAATATTTCGTTAAGAAAATAAAGAAACCAATAACTAGAGTTCGTAGTTTGTTTGATCGTCAACCGATTTACACTAACGATCTACACGTACAAAAATAAAAAAGAGCACAAAAAAAAGAATGAAAGAAACACTGTAATAGTGAGCGCGGGAGTTGTTAGTCTAGGGAGCCCATTTTTAAAAATAGTCCACACATATTTGAGCGTCAGAAAATTTATGATAGCAGGCGGTTGACTTTAGAAATATTTTGGTCATTGCCTTTTTCTTGTCTGCGAAATCAAAATTCCGATAGTGTTTTTTTTTGACGCAAGAAGACTAAAGGGTGTCTAGCCGCTGCTTTGACAAATGTGGCAAATTTTTCCAAGAGGTATTTACTAATATGGTTTCACGGTGGAATTTCAAAACACGCAGTTGTTTTCTAAGCTTCGTACATGGCAGCGTAAACAAACATATGGCATGATAATATGTTATATGCGACAATGGAGCCCCTAGAGGTTTCTTGATGATTCAAATCAAATTAAAAACAACTAGAACTATTTTATTGTACTACTATAACGCCTAGCATAAACTCTTTTCGAAATAAAACTTAAATTTATACGGTTTATAAAGGCCAGTTAAATTTACTACCCTAGTAATAAATATGGCAAAAACGAATCGAATATAAATTCAATAAAATCTTGTTTTATTTACTAGTATAGTACTGTTTTTTATAAAATCCGGGAAAATAATAGAGAATAAATTAATTTATTAAGGCGCAATTTTCTGGGGAGTAATGTTGACAAATAACAAACAAAAAAGCTAAATTATAAATACGTACGCAGCCTTTACTGCAGATAATGTTAGTTAGAAGCACCTCTTGTCACTTTTCGAGGAAATATTTGAATAGAATGTCATCTTTGCCTGAGTGAAACTTTGTCATTTACGGTGTGAGCTTTTCAATTTTAATTAAGAAACAACGCATAATAAGCTTAACAAATACTAAAAGTTTTTTAATTAAAACATGTTTTCGTTCGTACTTCACTAGAATAAGTTGTGAAAAGGATGGAATTTCAATTGTTTTATCGTTTTCCGCAAAATTTCATTTTAACTTACGTTTAACTGTATATACACAAATACACTTACAACCCCATTACCGATCGACAATTAATACAAACTTTGAAGAGTTCGGTACGAATGACTCGTCTCTAATTAAATATCAACTTATGTTATCAAATAATTGTACAATTTTCTTAATTATAAAGCTTGGCAATAAGATTTGTTTCTAGCAGGAAATATAAAAGTACAAACGTTCAAATTCAAAATAAAATAAAAAAAATTTTATTTTTAATATTTTTTAATAAAAGATCGACAGATTACATGGTTCAAGTAGTCAACAATTTTAAAGCGTTCAAGATTTAAGATCAGAGTATAGATTTGCGGTAAGCAAATGGAATCGTTTGAATGCAGATGGCATAGATAAATAGCAGACAATGTAAAAAGGAAATTGACTCATTACTTTCAAACAGTAAAGTTACGCAAATGAAATATATACGTTACCACATTGATTTATTTATTCATAAATTTGTGATTATTTACGCTACATTTTTCGTCTATAAATGAAAGGCCATTTTTTTGTATATATGCTAAATTATGCAAATTAATTTGAAATATATTAATTAATGATTGCAAATATAAATTATCTGTACATATTTAGCAATAAAGATTAAAAAAATACAACTAATCTATACTATATGTATATATAACATGTATAACCAAATATTTGCTGTAGTGTTCCAAAACATTAAATTATAATATTTTATGTCACATAAAATCAAAATATAGTTCAAACAAATCATTTTGATTTATTTCGAAATTTATTCCGTCGACAGTTTTACACAATACCCTTAAACTTTATTGTGGATTATCAAAGAGCTTTGCTATTGTTTAAAAATGTCTTTGTCGACCAATAAATTATACATGGAAAACAAGCAACGGTAATAGTGTTTCCAGGACCGTTCATTATTTACCCGGTACTGATTATCGCTATTATTCGTTTTATAATCCGATTTTCACGCCAATCACTAATCAGTACTGTTAAGAAATTGCGTAACAAAACGTTATGTAAAATAATGAGGATATAAAATATAAAAGACATTTTCTATAGAGTTATCATTTTGCAAATGATTATGTTATTTCCATGTGTTTAATAAATCCCACGATCTGTTAAATATTCCCACAGTAAACTTCTGTTTACAGTGAAAACGCATTAGTTTCCGCGCCAGTAATGCTCTTAACTATTAGATATTCATTTACGCCCGGTAATGCTAGCGATGTAAACTGCGAAATGGCACGAAAGTGTTAGAGATCGAAATGAGCAGAACTAATACGTATGTGATGGCAGGGCAGATAACAGATATAGGCGAGAGCTTAATGTTATGCAGATGGTATGGTCGTATCGTATGCACTGCTAGCAGATAGGTTGATGTTACAACCTTGATTGCTAAACAGAACGTTGTGTGCAATTTGCCCCACATGAAGTTTAACATTGCACGATATCATGGTATACGAATTATGCATTGGCCAGCCTATCCTATCTGTCTAACGTATAGCAAATGGAGCGATTCGCAAATGTGTGAACCTGATGCAATCTACAATACACCTCTCACACAAACAACTACACCATACAAAATGAACATGGTGTTGATGACTAGTGTTGTACACGTGTAATTACTTCGAAAATCAATTGAAAGGACCTTGTCATTTTGATTTATTACCTTTGGAAAAAATCGTAATTTAAAAACTTAAATTTTGATTTTATTTCAGTAAATAATTTACTATAAATTTTAGCTCATTTGTGCTTAACTACTAAAGTAATTCAACATTTTATTAACTAAACTATATAAATTGTAGTTTTATTAATCAAAGTAGACTATTAAATATATGTCAGAAGTAATAGTAATAAATTGCTTTTAAAACCAGTAGGACACGTGATGAATACTTTATTAATCTCGTCAATATATAATAAAAAGAGGTCTGTTGATCAAATCAATCATGTTCCCATAAACAAATCAATTATTCACGCCGCAAATGCCTCAATAATCTACATTTAAATCTAACAACATGTATTTAAAAACACAAGATGGTAAAGATTGAGATAAAACTTAAATAAAAATTCTAGGCACGACATTGCACAAATAGCGACATTAAAAAACAAAAAGAAATTCCCCTGGCGGTAAAACTGCCGACGCCAATTTCAACCCCTGAATAACCCACATACTCGCATCGCATTTACAATTCAAAACATCGAACGTTACATTTTACTCAAAAATAAGCCGAAATAGTTTACAAAAAAATCATATTTCAAATATTATTTTGTACAATTACATGTATTATTTAATAAAAAAAAACTTGAGCAACGTTAATCCAATTCTGTCTGAATTATAGACAAAACAATAACTGATGAATTGGATTATATATTTTGAACTTCATGTACTAAAATACTCGTATATTAATTTGTTTCATTTGTATTCAACGCTGGTTCCTATATCCCTTGCCGCTGAAAAAATGATATAGGTCGCGGTACTTCGTTTATACGATGTATATTTCTCTCATATGTGTGAGTGTATATTAAAATCTAGCTAACGTGAAATTTTGTAAATCATACTGACACATATAGTTGGACATGCTATTATTAAACCATGCTTTTCAAATGATATTAATTACGCTTAATTTATCGCATCATAGGCGGGAATATGCAATAAAGCACATAATAAATGAATGCCACAAGACCTCGTAAATTTATTTGAATAGAATTGAAGCTATTTCCGGTGCAATAAGTCTATTTAGTTCATTTAGTACTGCATTTATGATAAATTGTTTGATTTGGTATATGAATTCTCATACATGTACATTTTGTGTACTATACATAATAAACTGTATTAAATCTATTTCGTACACTTTCTCGTAAATATTAGAAATTCCCAAAATATTAAAATTTATCTCAATTAAAAATTCATTGTGTAAAATATAAAAAAACTTTACAATAAACGTCGCTTAATGACAAAATAAATAAAATTGACAGATAATTATGGAGAAATGGATGGTTTTGTAATAGAACAAATAAGAAAAGCGCGAAATATAATTACGGAATCTGATGAAACTAGAGCAATTTCTATAATTATTACGGAATCATTAACAGTAGAAGACATGTGTGCATGGTTTGCTTTATATCTAAGTAAACACAAGTACTAAATCAAACAGATGTAATGCTTCATTTTGGATAAACACCAGAATCCTCAAACTAGTATTATTTGACAATATTGTATGTTTTCATAAATTTTGTACTCCTGTTTTCATTGTCTTAGATAAGCACTTATATGACAAATTCACCTAGCATAATTTAATAGATCCTCTAATTACAGAATTTTACAACATTGTTCAACAGTTTTTTGAATATTATTTAATACATTTCGCATGCGTTTAATAAGGTTGTATTCAATCAATTAATTGTTTGGTGTCGACGTCAACAAATGGTCTCCTATAATTTCATGTGATTGTCCGTGTTAGGAGTACGCGTGTGTTGGGTCCATGTTAATAATTAGTCACCCTTAACGATCCCACTTGCTAAACACTATTATTCTGTAATTCGCATGTATTGTGTTTAATACGTGAAGATTAAGACAAACAACTTCATTAGAGTAGCTTTGTTATATTGCTATTAAACAGTCCCGCAATTAACATTATGTTATGAGAAATAAATTGCGAATCATTAAATACTTGAAAATTACATAAATATAGCAACAAATTTAGTTTATCCTGAATACAAAATGCGATTTTTTTTTGATAATTTAATGAATCAAATTTGATATGAGAACGTAAATGTGAAATAATAAACATAATCTAAATTAATGTATGAAATTAAAAAAGTAGATTTAGATTTTCAATATAAAATAACAAGTTGGGCAATAAACTTTCATTAAATTTATAAAATAAAGGAACACGTACCAGGCATGCAAATTATTAATTATTAGGTATTCGACTAGAGTATTTTTAGATGATTGGTTATATGTTTTCGACGCCAGAATGCACACGCACTTGAGGAACTGTTTTGGAAATCGACTTGTGGAATTCGGTGTGCGTTCTATCAAAGTGATTGTATAAGAATGAATAATTTAGCAAAGTATCTAAGAGTTCCTAAACTCCCACAAATGATTAAATATAACATGGTATTAGATCGATTTGAACCACTAATAAACATAAGGATTGTAAAAACGCTTTTTCTGAAATAAAAATCTTTAATATCTTAAAATACAGTAAAATATCAGCACGTTTAGTAGTAACATAATTCTAAAATAAGACGATTCGTGACAAGAATCACTTACAAAATAAACTACACAACAAATAATGAGTGCAAAAAAATATCGCACATCCTATGAACCGTAAGTGAGATAGACGCAGAAACAGACAAATAAGATGAGACGAAGCACAAAGACAGTGTGGCGAATATCAGGCATGTCAAGTTTGATCTTTTACTCGTCCTGCCTTCTACTTGCCGAATGAAGTCATATGTCGCACAAACATGTTTGTGCCGTGTCAAATGAAATTTCTATTTAGGTATACATGAAAATCAATGAACTAGTTCTTACACTTACGTAATCAACATTAACGTACATTTGAGACAGTTAAGTTATATAAAATTATAGACGTCACATTGCAACGAAAACTGTAGTTGACAGTTTTGTAGCCAATTCGGGGTTTCTACTATCTAGTTTGAAACGAACAGTAATTGTTCCTTTGATTCTCATAAAATATGTAAATTTCGTCTACTCATTCAAATTTGAGTATATTTGATTGATTTAGTAATAACATCCCATTGTGATTTGTTATATTTTTATTGTAAAATAAATAATACAAAAACATAGAAAAGTTATTTAACTTTAGTACTCCTATCGTTATTACAGGAAGATTTCAACCTATTCTTCCTTTGTATACAAAATAGCGTATAAACACGATACATCACAACAAAACGAAGGAATTGAAAAGTCGATTACATATATAAAAAAAATATCTAAAAACCAGATATATCTGTGATTTTATGGTACAAATATATAGCATTGTAGATAAACTAAAGAACAAGATCCATTGAAATTCAAGAATATTTATTGACGAAAGAGGAATAATAGATATGCGTAGCGAGAAATCAAAATGAAGACGAAGACAACACGCGATATTGCATTTGCTCTGATCACGACATGACAGTATTATTAAAATTCGTTACATATAGACAACTGGCGACATGTCAAGATACGAATACTTCGTGTCAACCCGGCAGATGGTACGGACGTGAAACATATACGATGCTTATTTAGAACGCGAAATCGATAAGATGAATTCGAATTTGCATGAGTTTATGATATATCTTCAATTTTTGCTGCCTGACAAAAATCTATTACAGTATCTCATTTACATTTACAATATGATTATATTACATTGTTTTGCATAAATATATTCATAATAAAATTAATTCCATTTTTCTCTGAAACCATTAATTTATTGACCTACTTTTGTTTTATTTAAAACAATTACTTTTCGCATTATTTACACGTTTTGTTTGATAACAATCACCTTTTTTTGGAATACAGTGCTAAATATTGTCATTGCAGAAGTATTTGCTGCATTCCTCGCGAAATACAAAACCGGCTCGTCTTGAAATTCTATTTTCTGTCACGGTAAGAAAAAGAGAAGAATTTAGAAATGGAACAATGAAACACAATCACCAATCAGTGTCTATTGAACCATTCCACTGGAACGAGAATGCAACCAATTAAAAAAACAAACGTCCAAATTCTTGATAAATGAGAACCTGCTACATACGATGTCTACTTCTATTGGTAACTAAACAGTCTATTATAACTTTAACATCCGAATCCAGCTCAAACAATTTACAATGGTCCAATTCTGGACATGCAATCACAGACAATGAACAATGATCAGTGAGAAGAGCGACGACAATACCCATACATTCAAGTGCTCAACATAATAAAACAGACGCTTAATTTAGGAATTCGAAATAATAGAATGCTACTAAACACATGTGGAGATTGCAACACATTTTAAAACCATGACTCATGAATGAATTGTGATTCGGCAATAGATAATTTAAATTCGATGCAATTTCCAGAACTGCCCCCTATAATTTAAATGACTCAAAAATTTACCTATATAAATTCAACCATGCAAATTTTGATATTTATACCTGGAAATGTTGCACAAAATAACAAAATTAAATTCTAATAAGATTCTCGTAAATATATTTCTGATATATGGTAATATATAGATAACAAGTTCAGACTCTTGTAAAAATTGAATCAATTGAATAGAAAATAAAAATAAGTAAACCAATATTGCCATTTTAGTGTTCTAAAGCCAAGCTTGGAAAAGTGTATAAAATACAAACAAAAAGTATAGGAAAAACGTTGAAAACTCCCGAACGACCAATAAAACTGAAAATGTCGGACACAGAGGTCTAGGATCTTTTCTAGGTAATGTCGTGGTATATGACGTACATACGCTCACGTAGAACATTTATATAAAGCCAGAATTTATTCCGGAACCGAAGTGGTCAGTCAGGTACAATGGCAAGTCTATGAAAAGCAGAAAAACTCATTTGTTCGTTTTATGACTTTTACACAGATGGAAGTTATGAAAGCTCGTCAGAAACGCACGCACAAATTACACATAAATACGCGTTCGCATACATATATACGCTTGATATAAAGTGGTAAGCCAGCGGATGGGCGAAAAACGCGTAAAAATATACTGCTTTGGGCATTTCTCAAAACTGAATACGCCAAGTACTAAATCGTTGTTGGAAAGACGGTAAAGAAGAATGTCGTAAAACGTAACTTATAGTTACTGTTGGGTCACAAATCTAGTAGCTAACACAAAAAATGATGGAGTCTGAAAAATTAGGCTTTTTACGATGAAATATCTAACAGACTAATTTATTTATGGGCAATATCTTCTTCCATATTTCCTTTATGAAATATGTATTTTACAGCAAAAGTGCTTACTTAAGCAACCATCATTTTTAAGAGCAGTTGAAAGAGAAGCATGTTTAAGAAGACAATGCGAATTTCAAATGTAATAACTTAACAATGTACACAATTAAAATCCAGAATGTGTTTGTTTCGTATTTTTGTAATAATCGAGTAAATAAACCCCAACCTATACAGTATGGGATTAGGTATATTTCAATTACAACGCATGCATGCTTAATCCACTCATAATTCTTTCAAGCGAGTTCCACTTCTGTGGTTATTATTCGTGATGTCTCCAGGGACTCCATAAAGCAAAAACAGTTTCGGTTCAAAGGCAATTAACGAATTTATGGAACATTACAATTCACAATATAGTGGAACAATAACGAACAGATATGCCTACCATCGGACGAGAACATCGTTTTATTTTTAGAAATTTATTGGATTTACAAACATACAGTCATACACATTTATCGTGATTCGTGATTAAATTTGTCCCTTCGTTCTGTATCAACTATCCCATACACTAGGAGTTCAATTGAATTTCCTAATGAAAATTGTTTTTGAACTTTCCGACGCCACAAATCATCATTGAATTCCATTTATGATTTTAATTGGGTTAATTATGTTTATCTATTAGTACTTAAATAATTTGCAATAAGATACTCTACCATAGCGTACTGATTGAAAAGCCATTCAAATTCCTTACAAAAAAAACATTTGAAACTTTATACATTTCGATAAATATTACTTTTCACGAAAGCATAAAAAAAGGACGTACTCGTATAATATTATATTTTAATAATTAAAACAAAATTACGCTTTCAAAAGCATGATAGATGGGGCATTAAAACTTTTAGAGCATTTCAAAATGCATGATGAAAGGGATTGAAATTCTAGAAAATTCGTAAAGTTTAATGGTGCATCTGAATCATTTAAAATTCTATGAATTTCGTCTGGTTTATAAACTGCAGGTAACTAATTTACAAAACCCATACGATTTCATTAAAACATCACATCTTCTATCTAGCGTATTTCACCTACCGCAAATTTTACAGAATGAGTTATGCGTCTGGCTGGTTGAATTAATTTTGTTCTAGGAATTGCAGGGATGAAAGGTTTTCTGAGTACGGTGGTCGGCATACATTGATCAATTATAGAAACAATGCATTTTCATGACAACGAACGAAAGAAACAAGGCTTCTATTTTGCATAATAAACTACGGAAATACCAATGCAAATAGTTTTATTTTAATTTTTAAAATGCTTGACCTCTTCGGTACTATGTACGGAGAGTTTACAATTATATGATATTACGCAAATTACAAAAATTCCACTAATAATTTCTAATATTATCTGGCTTTAATATAAATATCCTATAATTTTATATTAAGTGTGATAAAATATCGCTTATTTTTCACTGTCATTAAACAGATTATTCACGGGCAAGGACATTTTCGTAATTTGTAATCGTAAATTATATATTGCATGGACCAAATTTAAAGCTGGAAGCAGTTATAATCATGATGCCATGGTAACCGATTTCCACAGTATTTATTTGAAATTTTATTGAGTAAATACAAATATAATTTGGAAAATAATTAGTAAATTAAATTTTAAATAAAAGGAGAATGAATATTATCATAAATTATAAAAATGTATTTCTTTGTAACTTAAGCCGGTTTCTAAATAATGTAGAATTCATGCACTTTTTGGTGGAAGCGCAACAATTACAATTAGGTAACTATACAAGAAAATGTTGTTGCATGTAATAGGATAATAGTGTTTGTGCAAAGGGTAATAATTAATATTAACAAGCAAGAAATTCTAGGCGCTGAAATGATTAGTTGTTCATAAAAGCCATCATAGTCTTTTTATTTAAAATAAACTACAATATAATACAGAAATACGATCGACAGAAAAAAAAAATTAAATTTCGCAGCATCGCCAACCGAATACTAATACGAAAACAACGACAGTGGTGTTACATGTTAACCACATAGGAAACTAAAACTTAAAAATCAATAGGAAAAGTTAGTAACAGACACACATTGAAGGAGACAGTGTATATATTGAGTGCGCGGCTGCCAGGCCAGCCCGCGGTTGCAAACTTTGTACCAGCTTAATGCCACTGCATTCCCCTGCTGACACAAACATTTTCTTCTTCTTCATCTTCCAAGCGCACCACCCTCACCCCAAACACGGGCTTAGTTTCAACGGGCTGTCATACACTCAATCGTGACAAATGATTGGAAGGCATATTGCAGCATGTGTTCGCAAATAATTTCAATTCAAATGAATAATGGAATACCGTGCAATGAATTTAAAATGTTCATATCCGTTTACGCGTTGTTTACAAATTTAAAACAAACACAGTGCAGGTAGATTGCAAATAAAAACAAAACACGCTTTCCATATATATATATTTGACAATTTTTTATTAATACGCTATGTATAGATATTTGTTTATTTATTTAATTACTCGTATATATTTAACAATATTTTATTATCGAACCATTTATACATATACCTATTGAGACATATCAAAATAAAATCTAGTGACTTTTACATCTTAGAGTTTAAAACCCCCATGTATCACACTTCATTGCGAATAGCTTACAAATACCAGTATAGGGTATGTGTGGTAGTACGTTTGTTTTTACGTATTTGAGTTGTGTATGTGGCCACAGTGCAAGATGAACAGTCTTGTTGTTTACCGGACGGATGTGGTTAAAACCTCTCGTGTCTAATACGATCGTTTATAACATACCCTTATAGTTTCAGATGCAAGGTATGTGTATAATTAGTTTTGAAGGTTTATCTTGTAATTTTAACTCGCTTATTATTTTAAGTGAATATTATTTATTGTGATATATAAATTTAATATAGTTTTTAAAGGTTTATTTCTCTGGAAATATGGTCGTTAAAATTTGGGTGGTTATATGGTCTATTACTTTATAAAGTGTTAAGGTTGTCGAATATGTAAACTGAGATCGTTTGTATTCTCGTCGTTAATGTTAGTAATCGTAAATGTAGTGGCATTAAATCCTTTATGGTATGAGTCAATTTATTAAAATTTAACATAGTCTAATGCAAACCGAATTCCCTATCGCAGTCAAGTTCTCATAATCCTCGTAGAAGGGACCGTGAAGAAGTGGTGGGCAAGAGTGAGAAAGGATATTGATAGGAGCTGTGTACGTGTCTGGGATAACATGTAATTTACGACGGACATCTGCATTGTGTGTTATGTAATACGGCCCAAAGGACAACCTGGATAACAACCCAGCAAGGACCGTAAAGGAATTATAATTAATACCAAGTAGGTTGGTACGTGCACATGTTTTTGTACCTATAGCAGTGGAAGTGCAGCGGTGGTGGTGTATCATACATTGTACGTGATACCTCAGGCTGGTTCGGTATATCGCCCAGGGAACGGTGGCCGTGGCCAAGGTGTCATTGAAAATGCACAACCTGACACGAACACCAACATTTGCAAAACTTGTTGCTTATACCAGATGATTATATAATCAGTCATTGTTTTGCTCGACATGAGAATTCCAATACCTAATACACAGAGTTGACCCTGTCACGCATATATGGGTTACAAAAAATGTACAAGCAAATTTGACATGATTTTAACGAATAGAAATTTGTCCAACAAAAACATGTATTTTGTAATAATAAAAATTATTCACTACATCTCATTCATTTTACATGTAAACTAGATCATGACGTCATAACTAAACTACTTTGCTAGTTAAATGTAACTGTATATAACAGAAACTTCTAAATTAATTTTTATGATTGACTCAATTCAGACAAATGTATAAAAATGTTTTCTTTATTCTTAAATATTATTCTATGAATAGTTTTAATTTAAATAAATATATTCCAATAGTTCCATAACCTTGAACGTATTTACATATAAATAGAACGTGTATGTGTGTGGCGTAACTTACGGATGCAAAACTGTGCGGTTTAAAAGATGTCTTTTTGCTAGTCGTAATATAAAGCAAATGTGTTCTTGTTAGAAGCTTGTAAACATATTATTACTGATGCATACACTGAAGCAAGTTACTAGATTACTACGGTGTGTATTTATAGAATACCTACATTTCTAAGACTCGCTTCGGTTACGGTACGGCAAATTGTTTAAAACAGAAAGTACCGTATTACTCAAATCTACCTCTTTTATATCCTATTCGGAATTTCATAAAATGTAGACATACAATTGTAAAAATAGAAAATTATAAATAGAAAGTATATTTATGGAATTTTTATAATTATTTATTTTGCACCCTTTTTTATCAAAACAATAATAAATATGCATGTGTCAAATGTAAAATGATCCAATAATTCATAATCATTGTAACTCAGCTGGATCTATTAGCATAAAAATGGTCCATTAACTAAAATAGAAAATCCCAGCTAAGAATGTTCAAAAGATACGAATACCACAGTCACTTCAATCTGTTACGCTTGTCAAGCCTTGAACAAACTAAACTCGATTGACATTTCATCTCTCATCAAGCTCAAACAAAAATAGTTGTCCGTACATTTCTGGAGTAGTTGGGTGTATTTTAAGATACAATAAGATGAGTCGAGCAAGTTGTATATATTTTCCCAACCAGTCGCATTCGAAAATATCTATTGTGTCTGGGTCTATTACACGGCCCGGTGACAGACAAAGTCAAATCATTTCATTTTTTACGTTTATACTACATGTCTAAACCATTAACATCTGGGAGGTGCCATATAACTCACAACCAAATCGTTTAAAATTAAATTTTTTTTATTCACATCTCAACCGCACACCTATAGTTGTGTTTAGGATTTTACTTAAGCAATTTTAAGCGAAAACCTAAAGACGTAATTGTGTGAAAGACCACTAACAGTTAACAAATTCCAAAAAATTGTTTGGTCAAATAATAAATGAATAAAAATTTTACTAGAATCTTTGGATCTCAATATCTTTTAGACTCTAGAGAAGATATTGATATATCTATCTAGAACCTATAAATTGCGAGAAACGCGAATTGCGCACTCATGTATTAAATGTAGTTCAAATCATTTGAGCAATTCCTGAGCAATTTATGTTTGTCGAATGAGCGAGTATCCAGTAAACATGATGCGATATCACATTCTGAATTAGGGGCATATATGTGAAACAGTTTTAGAAAATTATTAACACCCTTTAGAATGTTAGAAACTCACGATCGAGTACTTAAGGTTATTTTTACTAGTGAACGGTGAATGGTTTTCTTTGGAATTGTATAGTTCACCACCTAAAGCTTGTAACATTTCTATTAAATTAAGAAAAGGACAAAAGGAATAATATATAAAACTGGACGATAAAAAAAGTAAATACGCTAAGTAAAAACAACCCCAGACAAATCTCATTTCGCTGGAGAGCTGCTTTAGGCTAGCCGGTACATCGGAAACCTTTCAACACCTAAAGTAACACGTAGACAAAAACGATTTATATATAATAGTGAGTTCGCGTTCCTACAAAAAAAAGAGTGCCTATTTGAAACAAAGTGTAGTTTACTACATCCAGTTTTAGCGTTGCTTGATTGTTTTCAACAATATAAAACGAAACATGTTCATGCGTCTATCACGTTGAAATTTGCATGTATATCTCATTTCTACTCGTCATTGTTCATTCATCTTTACATTTCACATATGTATGCATATATGAATTTAAAATTTTCCATAAAAATAATTATTTTTAAACAAACGAATACTCGTCAAAAATATGTGCATACATTTTTAGTCGTGTATTGTGTTACTCGTTATTTGAGAAAATTTTAAAAATAGATTTTTAAAAATTATCTCAATTTATGTAAATAGTTTTCCTCCTGTGATTTTAAATGGTTTCATGAATTAATAATAAAATTAATATAACGCTTAATAAGCATAAACAATTCTCAGTATTTGTTAGTTTATTTACTGATAAAATGCAATTCTAAGTACACATTCATTAAAATGTATTATTAGTATAATTGTTATTTTATGTACTAATACTTTGAATAAGAGCTCTAAAATCAATTGCAAGTGCAGTTTTTAACGCGGAAACATATATAGAAAAATGAAAGCTAAGTGTTTTAATAAAACATTCAGAACATTCACTTATACAAAAAAAACAGTAATTATGTAAATATCGTTACATTAAAACGTCTATATTAGAAAGTTACAATTTTATGAATCGACTCGTCATGCAGGTAGTGCAAGGTCAATGCAATTTTTACATATACTTTTTTATGAATCAACTAATAGAAATCATTTTAAAATTATTTTAATGTTCTATGTATAAGAGTATATATTTTACAATGAATGTTGTGATCCGCAAAAAATAGACGATTTTTTTTGTTGTGAAAGTTTTTTTTGTCCAGTGTCTAAAAACAGCTATGTCAATGTCTTGTTAGGTCCTTCACCTTGGCCGAAATTTTTGAATTACAAATTGACATGAATATATACAATTATTATAACAGTTGTACCAACCAACACTCATGCAACACAGCAATTATAAATGATTTCTAAATATAATACAAGTTTAGTCATAATTTCTTTATGTTCAAATCAAAAATCGAAAAAAAAAAACTAAATTAGTACTAAAAGTTAAAGAATCTCATTGAATCGAAAGATATAAAACGAATCTATGGCGATTTATTTGAGGAGTGCCTTGGGAAATCTCACTACTTACTTCAATAGTTGTAACTATTGAATACGAGAAATCTAATATTATCTGAGCATATTTAAATCGAATAGAAGGTAAATACGATGGAATCAGATAAAACTATGTATAAGAATATATGTTTCTGATGGGTCATCGCATACGAGCCAATTTAACAATGTTTTATTGGGCTAACAGTGGCCGGAGCACATAGTTGTTCGGGTATACGAAGCGCCTGGTCGGCGAATTACCCCACAAGGGAGCATAAAAGATCCGAAGAGTTTAGAAGCTTTGCTATCACAGTCTGAACTCTCATCTCATAATATACGTTAGATATGTTTTAGAAAGACCATTGTAAACGGTAAATAATATGCTCTCATGTTTCGTTGTTATTTTGATAACTATGAGAAACATTCTTGAACGAAAGCAATTTTGTATTTTTGTATACGTGCGCCATGTTCGGAATGTAAATAAAACTTACATCTAGCATAAAATAATATAGGAAACGTTATAAGATCTATAAGAATGTAATATTGTTTTGGAATCTTTTTACACAATTGGCACAAGTTTAGAAAATGTACTAAATATACGTAAATATATCGAAAAAAACACCTATACATCCAAATCGATTTTATTCTATATAAGCGGATCAAAATTGTTATGCTCGAATTAAAAATACATTTCGCTACAGGAATAAAAATACCCAACAACTAAAATAATAAAATATTTACTATCTGATGGAATTTTTTTTTTTTAAATTACAATAAGCTGTTACATCAATGTCAGTTAAAAACACGTGCATAGAAAAATAATGCAATATACTAGTTTGATAAAAAAAATACGGATTTTAAATATTATATCTATGATTTTTATGAGGTTAAAAGTACGTATGGCAAAAACAATGAAGAAATTTATTTTTTGTCGTACGAATTGAAGAAATTAGACCTGAAGTTGGTAACAGGAACACAAGCCCCATTTATATAATTTGTAGAAGTGTTAAGTGAGCACTCATTCCTATAATTAAGAACTCAACAACCCTTGAAAATAATTCTAGCGCTGCATCAAATTTTTAATAGCGCTTCTTTTGATGTTACAAGAACCCAAACATTGTTAAATTAGAATTAGGAAAATGGTAAAAAGTTACTGTATTTCATGACCTTCAAGTCAGAATGGTAATTCCATGTCACTAGAAAACCATAACTCTGCAGTGAAGTAGAAAGACAAGTTCAACCACAACGACCAAAACAAACATCTGACAAACGATCGGGGCCAATCGACCTCACGCCATATCGCACTCCAACTGCCTAGACAAGGAAAGATAGGTAACAAATAGTTGCCCAGATAGACGTTAACCACACAAGGCATCGGACCAGGTTGCCTTATACGAACGTCAGGGGTTATTGACCGAGTCACAAGTCTTACCCGATCAAGGTGTTTGAACGATTGTAAAGCGAAGATAGCAAAATTACCAAGCAGTGCGACCGAGTTTTGTGTTTTCTATATTCTATTTTCCCGGAAGGTAAACAAGTTTCACGTTGGACTACTTCTTACATCAAACGAATTGCTCTCGAATAATATAGTAAAATAGTTTCTTTTTGCAAAATTAATATTAAAATAACAACCATAGAATAGTTTAATTCCAGAAGTAATTCGTTTTATTTCTTACAAAAACGAAATTACGAATTTTAAGCAAACATTAGAATTGTTAGTTTAAAAACAAGATTTTCAAAAATGACTCTTAATTTCATGAATTTATCATAAGTTAGACATTTTAGGTAAACAACGGTCATAATTGCATTTAGTGATTTCGAAGTTATCTTGGGTTGTTATTGAGATTCCATTATGGAAAAATAGTTATAGGAAGTTTGATACTAACACCAACACCACCGAGGGTGATACCCTCCGTAGTTAACTTCTTCAGAAACAGGTTTCCATAGAAGTATAACTTCGCAAAAGCTGCAAATATTATTTGTCCGATAATGATAAATTATTCATAAAACTTTTCTAACAAAACTTGTATAGAAAACACAAATCTTTTTCACAAAGCCAAACTTTTCGCCATACAGTGTTATATCTGCACACCTATAAGAAATAAGCAAAGAATTTGCTCAAATAATATAGATAAAAAACTGATAATATAAAAAAGATGAGCTTCATAGTTTTTCATCAAGCAGAAGCTTTCACTTTTAATCAAATTACAACATTAAAAATTGCGTTATAATACAATTAATAATGCAAAACACAAGTGAGCCGAAAAATTTTTTTATAGAATGAGATATTTCAATTTGTGAAAAAGCTTTTAAATTAATGATGACAAATGATACAAAATAATTTATAATATTTTAGACTCAACCTTAATACAATTACAATTTTCGGCTGTTTTGACAGGATATACAAACACAAAAAGGAGCACACAAGAAGTTATAATCGTAATTGAATTTTAATATAGTCGTCAGTTTTATAGTCAACCAATTTTTTTTATACCAATCTTGCTCGAAATTACTTTGTTGTCACAAAATAAAACACAAATGTTTCATATAGCGATTAAGTCTTTAACAGTAATAAATTGATTATTATGAAGTATGAAATGTTTGCATTGTTCGCAATATTAGTGCATTTAGTACACAAAAGTTTAATATGCGATGTAATAAAGATATTCATTTATATTCATTGCAAATATGAAACAATAGTTTTATGAGTTTACGTACGAGAATGCACGGGAATTACATGAGGTATCATAAATATGGATATTGACTATAATTAAATTGTAAAATGTTCATAATAACGAAATTTATTCTCTTATATTGAATTAAAACAGGAATAATAGATTTTATTGAGAATAGATTTTAATAATATATTATGGATAGGAATCAAATTTTAATAACTTAAGATTGATTTTCTATTGTAGAGAACATGATTTATTTTTTAATAAAACCTCGCAGATATCTAATAAAAAACACACTTGGTAAAAGTACTATAAAAGACATTATTAAATTTATGGAACATTAATAATTCCGAAATATATTTATGGATCCGCGTAGGCAAAATCGTTTAACATCTATTTCACTACATCCATCTGTCTCATTCTAAACGGATAGTAGTTTCACAAACAGTTTATCGTCACGGAAGCCCAGCAAATCATAACATATTCATAAATCGATTCATACTCTTCCAATCCTTACCAACCAGCTACTTTTCAAACCGTTAATATGTATAGGCTATTTTAAGATTCAACCAGCAGAGTATTTTTGCCATTTCATTCGTCTATTTTTATCAGCTCATTATTCCATTCATTTATATGGTATTACTACTGTTTTAAAGTTCATACATTATATAATACGACTTTCATATTTACTTCAAAATTTAAACTTACAAATAAGTCAATTTTAAATATAGCGCCCACTAAAATTGACCAAAATGTATATGAAATAAAAATCATAATTTTATTTAAATGTAAAGTAATAAAATACGCCATTCATAAGCATAAGCTTATAATTTGTATGGATGTAAAGCATAAAATTAGACGTAATTTTTTAAAATGGTATATATTCCATTAGAACAAGAGTAAAACATTAAAAATGTAATAAACAATAATGTGCTCCTGTTAAGTGGGAAAACTGTAAGCAGCATTACAACTTGTTGGAAACACAAACAAAGTCAAGGCTATATATGCATGCTTCCACGAGGCATGCGTAGTACCTGTTCGTAGATAAGTAAACAGTTATTAAAACAAATGGATATTTAATTATATGTTTGAATATATGTGTCGATCATATAGCAAAGATAAGTAATTTAATTTCAAATTAATTTATTAAAACTAGTATACGTATAAAAACGGAATAGGAATAAATGGAGACCAAAGTTTCAAACTTTAGAAGGAAGGTAAATAATTAAACTGTAAACATATTTTTTATGTATTTAAACAAATATAAATTTCGTAAATTGAAACTAAATAAACTTTGTTCGTAACTGATATCGATTTGGTAAACAAAATAAAAAAGCAAATATTACATAAACTAGCTTATATAACCAAATAGAAAATTTTATACGAAAGTAAAGCACATTATTCCAGCTCACAAAAGCGTAATGTGCACGAATATACCGTATACTTAAAATGGAGCACATTTAAGCAATAAATGCATGAGTTATCGCCGACTGCCATTGGAAAATACCTGGCTTGCTCTCGCATATATTACCCCATTTCATTCGGAATTTTGTAAATAAAATTTGCGATGTTATTTCAATTTAACTCATACAAATATTTAACGACAAATAAGAAAGATGTTCAAAATATATTTGAGGTATTTATATAAAATAGATAAGGATTCAAAGATAAAAACTACATTTCAATTTTGATACAAAAATAAATCAACTTTTTACTTTCTTATACGTAATAAATAATGTTTTATGTAACCTTGTCGCGAAGTTAATTGAAATAAATTGCACAAAGTAGAAAATAACTCTTGTAGATTATCCGTTTATATAAACGGCAAGTTAAAACAAACAAAAAAAAATCCTAAGATAAATAATAAATTAAATAATTAAAGTCTCTTTACAATTTTACATAATCGCACAATTATAGTCTAATTTTCGGGTAATTAGGTGACTTAAATGGTTTAAAAGTACTATCAACATACAAGCTACTTAGTATATTTTTGTTCAAGCTATTCCGAGTCGCTTGTATGAAAATTTTACTTGGTTTCGTTACATAATCGCAGATTATTTTGTGTAATGAGAGTAATTTTATTTGAACTCAATTATAATTACTAGTAATTAAAGTCATGACGACTAAATAATAAGAGCATGTAAAGTAATGAACAAAAACATATTTTGCATTGTATGTATAACCAAGGTTAACTAGATTTCATACGCAGGACAAAAAATATAAACCTGTTTCAAATAGCCCTTTTATCGTAGCGCGTTCCAACATATGAACCAGTAAACGTAATGAAATAAATATCTCGATAATTTCTTAAAGAGGCAATCCTTACTTTTGTGACACGAATTAAAGATAGATCTTTACCACCAGGGGATTTCAATGCATAACAACATATGGCGGTGCAAAAATATAATATAGTCTTACCTTAGCGAAATCAATCTTGAGTGTGCAGCAACCCGAGTAAATGTCTGCGCCATTTAATGTCTCCTTAGCTCTAGTGGCGGCATCGATATTATCGAATGTGTGTATGAGTTAAGATAAATATTTGTTTTCATGGAAAAAAAAGCATTGCAAAATTGAGTTTCACTTATTTCATTAAAATAATTCGATTTTTACATTCTTATACGCAGTATAAGTATTGTGATCATGAAAAATTTCGAACTCGAGATTTTAACGGAAATATACGTTTTGACCTTCCCCGAATTGATTCCAACTATTTTTAAGGAGTGCTAATAATAAATATTCCCGATTAAAACTTCTAAATATGTAAATAAGTGAAATAAAATTGTTGCAAATTTATTTTAAAAATCGTATTAAAGGATATTCGACCATTGCTTGGACACCATTTTTCTTGAAAATTACAATGCGGAGCACTTGTCCGCTTGCTTGGCAAATAGTGTGTAATACTTCCTGCAACAAATATAAACACAATTAGTAATCCATTCATGCTTCACAATTATCTTGATTTCACTAATAAATAATTTATTTCCAATTGACTAAATATTTACACAATTAAAACGTTACAGTGGAGCTATCCGATTACTAATTAAATACTTATTGGATTTCTCTTCCAATAATAAGTAAATCAAATAAACATTTGTAAATAAAAAAAATCTTCCTAAAAAAATAGGAAAAATCGTTTCCAATCTCAATGAACATTTTTTTATATATATTTGTTCTATAAACTTATTTAATTTTGTAATAAAATATATAACCCAGAATTTTTTTTATTAAATATCACAACAAATATTTGTTATAACTTGATAAGATAATACCAATCGATACATGAACAGTAATCATACTTAAATAATAAAATATTATAGGAGCAATTTGAAAACATTTAAATGCTTCTTAGGAGTATAATAAATAACAATAAACAATAAATAAATTTAATCTGTAACACAAATATTATTTATGCATTCGCAGAAATAAATTGTAATTTGATATGAATAAAAAATAAAAATGTTAAAATTTATTAAAATGTACAAATTCAGGAAATCAAAATGGTACACGCGCAGTGAAACATGGAAATATAAGTGTTATTGTCCCACGTACTGAATATAAAGGTATTGTAGTCTAGTACTAGTCAATGTTTGAAGTACCACAAACTGGTAAAACTTCATAAAATAAATAATGGTATATAGGTATGCAAAGCTAGTTTGTTTTGACACAGTGATCAGATGAAGTGTGTTGACCTACATAAATGGCGGTGTTATAAATGTAGAATGTAGTTGTGATGATAAACTAGGTATAAATACGTAATAAAATTCGTTCGCAACATTTTGATTGCAACTGCAACATTGGTGGGAATTGGCAACACTCCAACACCAGCCTAATGTGTTTAATAATTTGCCCACGAACATGTAAATACAAGCAATCCCAAACATTCCTAATGGATGACTTTTACTACAAATCTTACACTCATCTAAAATACACATTTCTGTTCGATTTGCTCAATGTATAATTCACCCAATTTACCACAATCTTTAAATATCTTTAATGTCACTTATACGAGTATATAGTTTAAAAAAAGATACTTACAGATAAATTGTTTATTTTTCTAAAAAAAATAGAAATTTACATATTTTAGGATGAAACGACATATGTGTATTCTCGTTTAGCCTATATTGAATTGTATCTTTGTTACATTGATGCCACTTGTGCATGCGGTGAGACAATTGTGTTATTTGCTTGTATTTGATATTTTGTCCGAGACAAGTGCTGTGGTTAGTCTCATCTATGCATGGCTGAACAAGGGATAAAACTACTGCTACAGTTCTTGTTTTATGTAATACGTTATGTAATACAATTGTGGTTTGTACATAAAAGAGCACTTATATACTCGTTTCGCTACTTGCGCCTTATAGGTAATACCATTACGAGTGGTTACAAAGAGCTTTTTTTTTAGATTTATATTTTGTAAATAACGTAAAAATGAATAAATAAGTACAATATTTTTTGCTATTAATTTTAAGTTATATTGATAAAAATTAAAACATTTTTATTTATTTTATGTATCTATTAGTAATAAGTAGACCTCATTAGTAATGAATGCTAATATCGTGAGTTGTATTAATTTATCAACTTTTTTATTATGGGTCTTTTTGCTAATAAGTAATAAATATTTTTTTAAATTTATATATGCGGCTTTTAATTACTATATAATAATAATTTATTAAATGTCAATGACACCAATCACACCAGCTAGAACAAACATTGGTTGAGCAAATGTTTTAAATTTGGTTATTCCCTGATAGCTGATATTTGTAATATTACGTAGACTGTTTTAAAATGTTCGTAATGAAGTATGAAGACTAACAAGCTAAAAATGTGTGCTCGTTGAAAATAAATCACCAAATTTTAAAATGCTAGTGTAAGAAACGGTATAAATAGTTTGTTTGTTGTATCACTATGTTTAGACGGAGCTCGTTGGAAAATATATTTGAAAATCAAATTGTTTTATTTATGACTATTTTCGATGGATGTGTATCGAAGCAAGGTTGTACCACCACCCAACTAGTCAGAGTAAAAGATTATAAGCGTCTGATGTGTTTGGATGTATGTCTTGTACATCATATATCACATGGACGGCGACACCTGCTCGGTGGGTATCACCTCACTCTTACGAGCCATCCCACTAAATATGAATTATTTCGTAAAGCTTCTCCATTATACAAATAAAGTTTTAAATAAACGAATTAATATATTTAGGAGACATTATGATTAGTAAAACACAAAATATATGGAAATATGAATTGTTACAAGGAAACACAGCAGCTGTTTTTGTGTATATTTCCGGGAAAAAATACAAAACAACGAGAACGCTCTAATGAAATGTCATATTTTGTTTAGAAATTCAAAAACGAAATGACAATATCTATTGTTACAGGTGGTAGGTGCATGTGAATTATGGTTATTTGTTTTGTCCAAAAAATATAATGGGACAGTTGCGTGACTAGTTTTTATATTGTTTTATTATAGATATACGGAAAAAAATACTATTTTCATCAAAAGCTTGACAAGATCGAGTTTTATACAAATGAAATTTAAACAAAACAAAAATCTAATTAAAATGTCTCGTTGAATAAAATTAATTTTAAAGAAAATTTCAAACGATTAATCGTTGCTTTTGATATTTAATTCTATATGTAGACATCACTGTACATATTTAAGTATATCACAAAGCATACTGTTGTATTTAGCGCATTATATAATTATTATACATCGACTTTGCGAATAATAACTTTTCTGTCATTTATTGATATTTTATTTGTTTATTGAACAAAATATTTAATTATGTTTTATATACTAATGCATTTTTAATGTTTTTTGCTCTGTAAATTTTGCATATTTTTATATTTTCGCATAAATATGCTGCAAATATATATTTATTATGTATTTATAAAAGTTTCTATGAAAGATATTAAAACGAGTGTATTACAATTACAAATTATTTGTAGTTTAATGCACAAATAGTACAATAAAATTTAATTAAATTTTAGACAAATCGCATTTGTGTAATTATATTAACTTCGCTGTTCGTGACAAATTATTTTCATTTAATTGTGATATAGATTAAATTAGCTTACTTATTAAAAACTATAAATTCAATTCGCTGTTGTACTCATAATGACATTTTAAATTAAATTCACTTTTTATTGGAAATATACGAACACAAAAAAAAGTCGGAACAGAAAAAACAAATTTAAAAAAAAAGTAAAAGTACCATTCTCAATGTTTATCTACACATTATTAAACCTAAATGAGCTAAACAAATATTTGCATATGCTTAAAACCTTGTTCCGCTACTTTATACATGTAAAAACTAATATTTTTTTTTCAGTATTTAAATTAACTGTCGCAACCACCCCTTTTGTGAAACGCGAAGGGTTGCGAAAACCTAATGACACAGCTAACTAATTGGGCGCTAAAGTGATTATATATTCCAAAACGCCATCGCAGAAAAACAAGTGGATTATATTGATCAAGATAGATAACGACAAAAAATATATATACATATTGAGCAGAAGCTGGAATAAGCTCGGAACTTCAGGAGCAGGTCTTGGCAATTAATCCGCCATCAGTCAACTTCAACAGTCAGACGAAGTCCATATTCATCTTTCAAGTTGTCTATCAAATAAATTGTCATTTGGGGTGAACGTTTTGAAAAGCTTTTTTAAGTTAATTTAAATAACACTATTTTCTACTTGGTGGCGCTTTAGATATTTGTACAATGAAAGAAAAACGTAAATCCTTCAAAACTGTTTTATTAAGGAGTATAAATCATCAAAATTAAAAACAAACTATACATCAGCAGAAAAATTCTCTAATGAGTAAAAAAATTAAATTTTAATAAATCGTACTACTTTTTTTAAAACAAGTATTAGCATAGATTTAAGCATCGTAATGTTATCCTAGTCTCCCTTAAATAAATGAATATAAATCAAAAGTGATGATAAATTATGTTTATATTTCGGGTTTAGCAAAAATCGTCAGCACTTCACAAAGCAAATTTATTTTGTTCTAAACGCAAGCAAATAAATCATTTAACATGTATGGTGACAAGTAGTAACAATAAATAATATCTAAACTGTGTAAAATTCAATATATATATCCTGAATCTAAAAATGTGACGAAATATTTATCATTTGACTTGTCCGCTACAAGATGATGAAAATAATCTGTGTAAAATGTGACACAAATATCAGACATGCCAGTTTGGACATTCATTACCCACGAATTTTGAGTTGTTGACATTTTGCCACGGCGATCCAGCGAGCTGAACCGCCGTGTGTGTGTGGTTACCCGCGCGCACATCCTAAATCATTACCAACGTGCACAGTATTTTTAATAAATGTGTATTTTCAAAACACGTGTGATGGTACGCAGTTTGTGAGACTATAAAGACCGCACATACATAAATAATAAATACAGCAATCGGTATTAGTGCTATGTGCAATCACAGCACGTTCAAGTTTTAGTTATCTATGTAATGAGTATGAATCGTCATGTACGGGGGACGCTGTACTGATTCTAATCAGAACACGACACCAGAGCTCAAATGATACTACTTCCGATCGAACAACGCATTAAATATATCGGATAATAAGTGGATACTTCCTATTTCATCCCAACATTAGACTGACGGTCAGTGAACAATTGTTAGTTATGATTTGTTTTTAAATAAATTCAAATATCGATGAGGAAGTTAAACTAGCGATATAGATCGAAATATTCAATATTGTGCTACGTATGATGTGTATTTTCTGTCCAGTGCAATCATGTATTCCCACGCAAATGGATATAATATTTACATAATGTTTTGTTTATGCGTCTACCAAATGTACACATATAAATCGATTGATAAACCACATTAGTGGTTCGATAATTAAAAATTTATTGACCAGCTTGCATATTGAATATATATATATGGTTGCATGGAATACAAAAATATATTGGAAAGAACGTCACACTAACTGCATTAAAAGAGCACTGATGGTAACTCGAAAAATAAATTCATTATAATTCTGTACATATATGCACTTTCGTGCGATAATTGACCAATTACAAAAAATGGTAACTACGTTATTTTCTAGTTCAAATAACGTATTATTAAGGCTTTTACATGACGTAACGCTTTTTCATAATTCAAACGTGAAATTGCATCTTTTGTTTATAATTTAGATGAGTATGATGTTAGCTATTTTGCTAAATATTTGTGTTGCTAAATTGTCGTTTTAACACGCACAAAATTCAGTTATAGTTTATAACACATGGTCTTGCATGTTTAGATAGTAGCGCTAATAGAAACTATCTATTAAAAGTATATTTTGTGAAAAACAACAAATTAATAAACAGTATTTACAAATGTAATCGATTTCGTATAATTATTGCATAAAAAGTGCGTAGTCCAAAAATAAGTATACCTCAAATGCTTGGGTGTTAATTGTCGCTCGTAAGACAAAAATTGTCTCTCATTCTCCTCGGAAGATACGAAACGGATTGATACCAAATTTGGTATACGTAATCTATAGGTACACAATTCGCACCGTTCGCATTTTAAATCTGTTGAGATCTTTATTTCAGACAAGCCAAAAATAAACTGCTCGCCGAAGGCGCACTTTGAGCATTGCGCGTTTAATTTATGAAGAAGCTATAGGAAATTGATTTTCTTTCGCAGCTCAATGTAAAATTGTTAAATTATATATGTATGGTACGTGTAAATAAGTCATGTACATTAATCTACACGTGTTACTCATTATGTAATTTGTGCTTAGTCAAAACTAAACATAGATCGTTTCGAATATAAAATAAAAAAGCAAGTACGACACAATGTCAACCAAGAAGCGCAGTTGACTATATGCAAACTATTTAAGTGCGTAGTAGTAATATTGATTATTTTTGTATAAAACATTCAAATCGATATGCGAATAAAATGTTACATTTGATGAGCCGAACTTCACAAATCATTTGTGCAACACTAGAATATATATGCAGTGTTCTAGTGTCAGTCACAAGTGACCCGGTGTGTCACTCATAAATCGTTACATTTTCCATCCCGAAAACCAATGAAGCATATTAATTTAACAGTCGCCGCGTGCAAATGACACAACATCTCTCTCTCCCACACCAGAAACAAATCGCTCTTTGTCTATTGCATGGGAATACAATTAAATATTCTACGAATTGTATCATCACAATACCATACATGATTAAGTCCTAAATTTGACTCTCTTATATGTTTAGGGCAACGATACAAAATTATGAAATTCATTATCAACAAAAATTATATTTTTCACAACAACGCATTTGTTCAAAATAGATTATCGCTTCAAAGCATACTTAAATAGATAAAATGTATATTTTTTCAAACATTCTAACTAAATAAGTAAACAACTAAATTTAATTAAAATCCTAATATGTAGTTCAATTATTATTATTTTTGGTATTAATAAAAATCTATAGTTAGAAATAAATGTTCAATTCGATTTATAATAAAATGTGCCGCCTAACTTTGTTTGTGGAATTCTTGTACGTTTCTACGTAAATAAATGGATGGTCGACTTTATTCCCGTTACAGAAAAAGACGGGCTAAATATAAATGGATTACCCATGATTGAGAATGTGGTGAGGTGAAACCGTAAAAAAGTTTTAAGTAACAAAGATAATATATCACTTCATGTATATAAAAAAAGATAAATGACTAAGGGCATAGGGATGAATTATATTTCATGTAGTACTTTACATTTATTTTAATGAAATATCGATATTTCTACCCATTGTATTTTTCTAGTCACAAATATTCAATAAATTTAACTAACATAAAACGTTTTGGTAAATAATAAATTCAGACGAATTCGTGTAATTTTAGGCATGATTTTTAAAATAAATAATATACTTACAACTGTAATGGGATACATCGGATTGATGATCGTGAAAAGTAATACATGATTTGGCTTATTATCATCTTGGCGTTTTCGGCGTGGTTCTTCAGTTGCGTTGTTACCGCCACTTGCGTAACCACCGCCACCAACACGAAAACCAGCGCCAGTTGCTGCATTACCACCGCCACCTCCGGCTCCAGTCTCATGCCCCTACAAACAAAAAAAAAACCACAAAATAAACAAATATGTTACAATCAAATCAACGATTTGATCGATAACTGTCCTAGTTTTAAAACCAAACAAGTTCTCGAGCACACATTGGTGATATATGAATTAATTTACATTTTTATTCATGAATACCCAAATGCAATTGGTGTTGTTTACGAGTAATTTATAAGGTAGATATGCAAGGTAACATATGCAAGTAACCATACATATTTAATGCGCATGTGTACCTACATAGATTAGCGAAATTTCGATAGCCATGTACTAATTTAGGACTGGATAACGTAGCGGTGTGGTTAACCGCATAAGACAACGCTAGATTATTATAGATTAATGGCACTTTAAAGTGTTGGTAATAAAGCACGGTACAGATACTAAAACGAAGCTTACAGTGGAGATTTTGTGTTTGTTGTTACATCTAAATACATACTCGACTCTAATATAAATGCTCGCACTCGTATACGTAGAAGTTTTTCTCAAAAATAGGCTTTCTCGCAGGTAATTTATAAATCTT
This sequence comes from Nebria brevicollis, assembly GCA_944738965.1. Taxonomy (NCBI): domain Eukaryota; kingdom Metazoa; phylum Arthropoda; class Insecta; order Coleoptera; family Carabidae; genus Nebria; species Nebria brevicollis. The sequence continues at coordinate 3,518,303 of OX122906.1, forward strand.
AAGTTTATTGTTTTATATACACACAAGTAGATGGTATTCCAAAAAATAGTTATCTCCATTCAGGGAAGGCCAAAAGGTGTATCGCGAGATCGATACCTTTTATGCTTAGAATACTCGTGACGATACTGAGAAAGTTATTAAATTCAGATCGTAAATAAAACCTCATCTATCTAAAGTGTATTTCGAGTATTTTCCTGGAAACACGTGCATTTCAATAGGGATTCGTGAATTATAAATGTTTGCTTTACAACAACGAACAAATCAAATATTTTAGTACCTTTACGAAAATATTATTTTTGAATTTATTGCCAGGTTTTATGTCCATATTACTGCTTTAAAAAAAATCCCACTAAATAATAAATAAACCCAGTTCTCCCAAAAAGGTTGATTTATTCGCAAATATTATTATTATACACGAAACAAAATTGATAAACAGATTAAATAGTTCAGAGTTAAGATTCAAAAACTCAATTATACACATTGAAACAATATAAATAAGAGCATAATATGTAGGATCAATATTGTATTGATTGAGTTTTTGGACTAAAACAACACTTAATCTTATTTTGCCATTAAATATTTGAGTGCTCCAAAAAAAACCTTCTTCTTTACCGTGTGCAATACACACACAAAAAACTCAATTTGAGTCTGTCGACTGACCAAAATATTTGGAGGGAAACTTGTTTGTTTTTCCTGACTGGCTTTCCAGTCCGTAATTTGTCTCTTTTCCACTTATATATTGGATTCTTACGGGTAAGAACAAGAAGACGTTTAGGTTATAATCAGTATTACTTTCTTTGTGAACTGTCGTTCTTTTTAGTCCTAACACAACTCACTTCATCAGTTCATTTCGAAGTGAGTTGAACTATTTAGATATTTCGTACAAAAAGAATACTTTATTCTTTCTTTTCCTATTCTGTTGACAGTATAATGTACTTAGAAGATGAAGAAGATTTACAAAATCACTCAACATATTACAAGTGATACATAATTATCAAAGTTTGCGATTTTTGTCGTTTTATAGCAAAATACTGTTTCTAAATCGCTCGTAAAACATACCAATTTAAGAGAGCTATTCTACCTTTTTTTAATTTGGAAGCTTGGGGGAAAACGCGTCATAAAAAAGAAACCTGACAAACCGACGGGGAAATATCCGTACGTTGTACTTAAATATTAGGCTTAATAAGAGTCTTTTAGCATTATTATACTAATCAGTTTGTAAAATAAGACTCATTAAAATTTAGTGGAGATTTGAATGCAATTGTGGATAAGGTGAGATTTTTTTTGCATTTGATTAGTATAATCATTAAAAACGAATTCGAATTACCCGATTGATTAATAATAAAACGAAATGAAATCTGGCACATCTGGTAATAACCGTAAAGACATTATTACCACAGGCATGAAAACATTAACCACATACGGTTTCATTGCTAAAGGCAAGTTGTAACTACCAACTATTAAAACGAAAAGCGATATGTAAGTACTATAAAAATGGTTATAAATACAGACATATACATAACACTATGTAAAATTACATAGAATATTTTTCAACTCAATTTCGTGATTACAACACTCATTACTTGATTATAATGTTCAATTCAATTAAAAATTGCTCGAATTTTATGTATGTATTTATATATATTATAGGGAATTTAATCTCGTTACAGTGTAACTATAGGAAATATAAAACTGGGTATGGTCGATTATGGACACCTATAACTTTTCACGATCGTATCGATTTTAATATTAGCTAAATAGGCTCTAAAATTCTGCGTTACTGACGAAAAGTAACTCAGTTAAGCATAAAATGGTAATTATGTTTTCCAAGTTGCGCAATTATTGCTGGGAAAGCTAAATTTAGGTCGCCTATTATAGTATTGTTTTTAGAATACTCGTGACGTCATAACGCTTAAAATGAATTGAAGATGCGCGTACAGCAATTGTTATATTTAAATTTGACGAATTTCGATTTGTTTTCGTAAGATAGTGAAGTATCATTAAATATATAAGAGATAACACTAATGGCGTGTTTTTGAGAGGTTATGGAAATGTATGATTTGAAACTTATTTGAGGATTAAGTGTCGATATTTTAAACGAAACGATTGGTTTTCGTTTGGGTTTGGTGAGTATAATATTCATCTAATTAAGATGGAATTTCGGAAAGTATAACTAAGTTAATAGTAACTTATAAGTCGTTAGAAGTAATGGTTATATGTATGAAATATGATAACGATTACATTCCGAAGTTCACTAAACATTACGAAATTTGCGTAATTAAAAATTCTAATCACTGCTTATATATTTACTTCCCTTACACAAACATTTCAGTTGTTAATTATGTGAAAATCATTTAGACTTAAAATTTGTATGTGCATGAAAGCCTATCTTTGAAAAGAATATTCAAACCAGAAGTGCCTGTTTAATTCAGTTATTTTTAGCAGTCACATGATTTTAATTAATTTAGAATGTAACAATAATGTAAAAGAAATAAGACATAAAAACAATTAATTACTTAAAAAAAAACACATATCCTTAATGGACACTCCGTTATTTTATTTAAGTGCAACAACGCCGGACATGTATAATAACACGAAGAAAGTGAACGAATAAATAAAACGTCGAAAACAACTAGAATGAATTATGGATTTGCGTTGTAAGTTTACGTACAAATTTTAGACATATATGGGAGAAACAATTAATAAAGGGTGATTTTTCAAACTGATAAAAAAAATACTAATATACCCGAAATCATTTATATACAAAGCACCTGTTAGATACAGCTCGTTAATCTGATAATTAACCTTACATAATTGTCTAGTAAATATTACACTTTCATTCGTTTATTAATGATGGCGCTTTGAACCTATGGAAACATACAATTATGAAAATGATAATGGAATAGGATTTAAACAATAAAAACAAAACCTTTTCTTTTGTTTTTTATATTTTTTCGATTACAAGTAACAAACATCAATGAGTATCAGATATATTTAATATATATTTGAGATAAGAGTATTTCCGTTTGCATTATTAGAAAAAAGCATTTTTCATCAAAACATTTTTATAGTTTAATTTATGCAAAAAAGCATAAATATTTTGTTTGCGCATAAAATCACATAAAAGCATTGTATTTCCATTTAGATTTAATGTTCAACTGCCTTTTAAAATGATATTTGTCCTGAGAACTAGTCAATAAAAGAAAGAAATATTAAAAAAATCTCGGAATACAACAAAGCCGGCATAATACACACCCCCTCTACAGGAAAATGCACATGGTATAAGATCGATACAAGACACCAATGTAATACAATGTATAAACGTAAAACTAGTTTATGTATGTTAGAAAATAACTTACGCGATGATTGCCTGTTTCTGCATCTGTACGTTGTCGTTTATTGTGAGGCCCATCACCGTTGAACGCCATTTTGAACAGATTATAAATATGCACTGATAAAACAACCGATCACCGTTGTGTCTCGCGTATAACTGTGGAGCGGCTGTCCTGGCTACTAGCAAATTAAGAGCGTGGCCACAAGTGCTGCCACCTATGAACTAACGACACGCCGCACCAGACTAAAGAATTGATTTTATCCAAATAATTTCCACTATTAAACCAAACATACCAAATCTGTTTTAAAAAATATTTAATCGCTTTAAATCAACTAAAATAGATTTGAAATTTCACTACTACACTTCATTGATTATTTGACTAATTACACTAACCTTAGTGTTTATTTCAATGTAATGGATGAAGCAGTAAAGAAACAAATTAGTTTATATTTTTCACACTTTTATAAACATACACTAAAGTGGAACACTATTATTGAAAAGGCTCAAAAACCGCTTTCAGGATTAAAGAACCAAGCAGAGCAACTATGCTGCATAGAAATGTAAGTGTGTTTTGTTACATAGTTTCATGTGATTTTCAATGAATTTTTTAGAGCGAATGTCGAAAAAGAATTTTGTGATTTTCCTGATTTAAAATCGCTTCTTCTGGCGAAAGTATTAGCGGGCATTGATGAAGAACTATTCCTATTGCGGAATATCGTGTAAGTTGTCAATGTTACACCATAAATTGCAACTTTAGTTTAAATTTATAGGAATGAAATCAATATAACAGTGCAAGAACTCAGGAATCGGCTTGTAGCGTTTGAGAAATCCACTGTGAATATAGATTGGGATGATGAAATGTCTATATGCGGAAATGCCCTACAGCCATCTTTAACCGATTTGTTACAAATGGCTTTATTGGGTTGGCGCGTTTATAACGATTTATATCAAAATATTGCAAACACTATTAAATCATTAGATGTTCGAGATGAGAATAGTTTAAATCAAATTAAATTCAGTTTAACTGACAGTGATTTACAATTGATAAATAAGATTGTTGCTATGACGCAATATTGTTATTAATTGTAATTTTGTATCAAATATGAAACATCTAAAATAAATAAATATAAAAAATATTATTTTTTATTGGTCTACATAAATACAACATCAAATACATAATTTTTAATACCTTAAAATGAACGTTTTATATCTAGGACCGGACTGTTCGTGCAATTAATATTTCGTGATTTTTTTTTATCCTAAACGCAGTAGTTTGCGTTTCGCGTTTTGGCCCTTTTTTTAAAATAATTTTCGTAAAAATTTATAAACATTTACAACGCCATATTTCGTCCTTCAATTGATATTTCTACTGCACGACGTGATTGCTTGTTTCGCTTGCTTTCGATAAAGTTCTTCACGTGTTTTTCGAATCTATTCAACTGCTTTTTGGATGACTAAAAACCAAATTGAGGTTAAAGTAATTCAAGTAATTAGTTGTTTAAAATAACTTACTCTACTTATATCGGTATCGCTAACCCATTTTGGACGCACAACATAATCTTTATTTGACGGCATTGGCACCCTTGCACGTCCGACCCAACCTTTATCACCAGGTCGTAATTGCCTACGAAAAAATATATTTAGAATTTGTAACAATTACTCAACATTATGAATTTTATATATTTTATAAAATAATACTAACTTTCCTTCAGCAGTCATTGCTTTGCTCAATTCTTTCCTTTCAGATGTTTCACTATCTGCTCTTCGGCGCTTTGGCATTTGTTCCATATCACGATTTAACCGTTCCTCACGAGACATAGCTAAACAAAATCAAAAATAAAACCTCAACTAACTCTACAACAAATAAAAACACCTTTGAAATCAGCAGACAAGTTAAAAATCGGCCTAGCCCATTCGTTAATCAATTTCCCGGCTCGTTCCTTATTTTCTTTAGTTTCTTTCGGATGTTTATACAAATACATGACAGCTTTCCCAATACCGGAATGCTTCAATGTTGATTGATCAATGCGGGGAAACTCGTATAGAAGTCTTAGGATGGCTTCTCGAACTTGTAATGAAGGCATTGATCGATCCGGCATCGGCGCAAGCCAATCGGTCAACACGCTTAAGACGTTGTGTTCGATGAACGCTAGTTGTAGATCGTGTTTTTTGAGTTGAGACATTACTTTGGCGAGCATGCCGATTTTTTTTGTGGCTGGTTGTGATGTTTGGTTGCGTTTGCGATCTTCGTCAGCTGCCGCGCGCATGTCTTGTAATAGTTGTGCGATGATATCGTCGTTGTCGTTAATTATGTCGATGTCTTTACGACGACGTCGACGGGTTTGTTCTTCACGTTTTCGTTGTAACATTGCTTCAAAATCGGAAGCGTGTTCACTGAGACCACTAAGCGAGAACATTTTCGTGTAAATATTTTATGGAGGTACATTTTAATTGTTAAAGAAATATGACGCTGTGTATTGAATGATTCAAAATAATTTGAAGCTGCCTATAGTATATCTATAAATTTTGTAATTTAATACCATACAATTAGAAATTGAAATATAATTCGTTATTTTTATTTTATATTGCGATGCAACGAATACAGTAAATGAATTTTAAAAATCCAAATACCCAAACAAACTTATATGTTTTTATTGTTATGTAATTATACTTATAACATACCCTCTATCTGAATTGTTGATACCATCATCTGAGTCGTCAGATACATCAGGAAGTACAGCTGTTGGAAGAACTTGTGCTTCGCCTCCTGCTTCGGTAGCAATTTCAGCACTACCTGAAGGACCTGCCTCAGCTTCATCGTCACTAATTAAAAGGTTTTTACTCTTCTTTTTCTCGCTTTCAGTCTCACTTTCCGAATCAGATAGTACTGCACGGCTTCGTTTTTTTGTCATCGTCGCTACATATATTGAATTAGTAAATAATTTCACTTTTCTTCGAATCAATAAAATTACCTTCATCTCCAGAATGTGATGCTGATCTAGAACGCGACTTGGATCTTGAACGTTTACGTGATCCAGACCGTGATCGTGATTTAGATCGTGATCGAGAGCCAGATCGTGATCTAGCACTACCAGATCTGGATCTTGAACGTGATTTAGCCGAACCTGATCTAGAGCGAGATCGAGAACCTTTTCTAGAACCAGAACGTGATCTTGATACTGCCTTTCTAGATCCAGAACGAGAACGCGATCGAGAACCTTTCCGCGAACCCGACCTAGACCTAGAACGTTTACTAGTTCTCGAACCAGATCTTGATCTAGATCCTCTTCCAGATCCCGATCGTGATCTAGAACGTTTTCGTGAACCTGATCTTGACCGAGATCTTGAACCTGATTTAGATCTTGATCTGGAAGCTGCTTTCCTTGAACCAGATCTAGAACGTGATCTAGATTTTGATCTTCTTTTTGAGCCAGCTGATTTAACTGATCCAGAACGCGAACGAGATCTAGATGCTGACTTTCTTGATCCAGATCTTGAACGCGATCGTGATTGACGAGGGGATCCACTTTTTCTAGATCCAGATCTAGATCGTGATCTGGATGCAGCTTTAGCTGATCCTGATCTAGAACGAGATCTAGATCCTTTTCTAGAGCCTGATTTTGATCTAGATTTTCTTGATCCTGAATGTGATCTAGAGCGAGATCTAGATGCTGCTTTACGTGATCCTGATCTTGAGCGAGATCTAGATCCTTTACGCGACCCCGATCTTGATCGAGATCTTGATCCTTTACGAGAACCAGATCTAGATCTAGACCTTGATCCTTTGCGAGAGCCTGACTTAGAACTTGATCTTGAATGGTTTGATTTCGCTGGGGAACTACTTCTGGAGCCAGATCTAGAATTTCGTCTGGATCCTGAATTGGATCGGTGAGAACCAGAACGAGATCTTGACTTGCGATTTGATACTGCACTTTTAACAGAACCAGATCTCGAGCGAGATCTTGAGGAACGTTTTGATCGTGCCGGTGATATGGAGCCATTCCGTGCTGGGGAACCTGAATTTGATCTCCCACCTGGAGATCCAGATCTGGATCTTGATCTAGATTTTCTTGATCCTGATAGTGGAATACAAAATATATTTTTGCCATTACACGATTAAGAGTCACTCGTAACCCTTTGATTATATATTGTATATTATATAAAACATTACATTTACATGATATGTAAAGGTCTAGAGTCAGGATTAGGCGAAATTATTTTTAGATAAGAGCATTTCTGGGAAACAAAGGAGTTCTTGTGGACATACATCCAAGAAATAAAATTCCATAAGTATACAAATCAAATAAAATAGATATTAAAATTCATAACCGTGCGCATATCACTGACATTATTTGCGATATGTAGCGCACATTATTTGCAATATTCAAAACATATTCTAGAAATTAAAATGTGCACACTTTGCAGAACACATTCAACATGTGAACCGTTAATAATTTAGCAAAAGTCGAATGAAAGTTTTAAGATACTAAGCAAAACGTGTTACTTAAATATTTTTTATAAGACCACTAATACATATATTATTACTACAATTATTGAACGCATGCAGCACTATTTATATTATCACACTGACCTGCATCAGAACGAACGGAAGCATTAGACGCTATTGATGACGATCGAGATTTTCCACTTTTCTCAGTCGAACCCGATATATCCAGCTCATCAGGCGCCTTTCCATCTTATTATAAAATAAAAACCATATGATCAACAGCTTCCAATAAGGTTATCGGTACTAGCGATATAAATACGTAATACATAACATTTATTCTTACCTTCATCTATATCCATTATCCTAAGTTAACAGCTCAGTATGCTTTACCCTTAAAATATTTGCAAGACTTATTTTTAAAATATTTTACCACAATAAAATGCAATGCTACACAATGCCAAACTGACACAGATGACAGATTTCATATTCCAGGAACGAATTAGCCCACTAAGTCTATCTAAGAATAGTGGCCCCCGAGTCCTTATAATTTAATAGTTCAGCCCTGTGCTTATTTATAAAATATCGAATTACAAAAAAATAAAAATCCCTGCTAAACAGCTCGAATGTTTTAACCTCATTCCAAAGATTCCAAGTACAACTAACGAAAACATTCCGTTAGCCATTTTAAATTTTGATTGTATTTCTTAAAATTTTAAGTAATATTATATTAATTATAAGTGTTAATATTGTTTAAGTAAGCTGAAAATATCAATGTTTTTGTTTATTTAATAGTATTTTGACTATTTGTTAGGTTATAAGTACAATGGCAGAGAAACTAGAAGATTTAAATTTACCAAATGCTGTTGTTGCTCGTATTATTAAGCAAGCGATTTCTGAGAATGTTTTCATTGCTCGCGAAGCACGTATCGCGTTGGGGCGCGCGGCCTCTGTGTTTGTGCTGTATGTGACATCCGCGGCAACAAACGTTTCTAGGAAAGCAAATAGGAAAACGGTCACGGGCCAAGATGTACTGGACGCAATGAGCGAATTGGAGTTTGAAGAGTTCGTTGAGCCACTTACAGAGCATTTAGAAGGTATGGGTAAATATGATATATGAAATGCGTAATATGTCGATGTGTTGTATTTAGATTTCAGAAAAATAAAGCGAGATGCTTTAGCTAAGAGTAAACTGAAGAAAGCAACGGACGCCGAGCAAGAACATGAAGTGGAGCCAGAAGAGTTAGATAATATGGAAGAGGAGGATGAAGCACTTTAATTATTTTTTTTTCATAATATTTATAATAATATATTTTTGTAACAGTATATAATATAATATTACAAACACGAAAAACAACATTGTGATTGAATAATTATAAATGGAATGGTTCATCTTAAGTTGAGAACTCGTTGTAATTAGTAATGTATAAAATTGAGGCATGAATTACTTTAAAATATATATTCAAAACATTTGTTAAGGGTAGAATATGTTTTTTTTTAAATGTAAGTAACATTAGATGTAGTTGAAGCATAGGTTTGTTACAAATAGGGTAATAGTAAAAAGTTTGTATCGAATATCTTAAAAGCCTGTAAAATTACTTTTTTTTTGTTAGTATATTATATTATAAATCATATTTTGCGATAAGGCCTCATATATTATTTTAATTTCCCAACGTGCTAGTATTTAAAGTTTTCAGCGATTTAGTATATGGCACACAGAAGCAATATGAAAATAAGTGCCAAACTTGCAAGTTTTCATGTGTATATATCACAACCGATTATTATATCAAAAAAAAAAAAAATCGACACTTATATCAAACTTTTGTATAACAATAAATTATATTCTGAAATCGTTGTTTACTCCCATCATAAATAAAATAATTTGTTCTAATATAATAAATGTAAATCGAAAAATAAAAATCTGTTCAAATATATATATTTTGAATTTATTATCCGCAAAACAATCTATCGAAAAATTCCATTAAATGGACGGTAACTGACATGATTTGAAATCAAGTTAAAAGATAGACTAGTTGAGGCATTTTATGCGTGTTAACGAATAATATTGCTTAATTGACGGCGAGTATGAAAAGATAAAATATAAGAAGTAACAAATTACGGTAAGAGTACTTTGATTCGCCGTTCTATCGAACCCCTACACATTGGACACTCAGCTATCGAGGGTGAACAATTTGTGCAACAGCACATATGGCCACATGGTACAAATATCATAGCACACTGAAACAAACAAAAACTCATATTGAATCCTAAATTATTAATAAATCCACCAAAATACAATAAATGTACATTGGTGTACAGTATAATCAAACAACACTAGTCAATATAGGTTAGTTGTGACGTCACACATGCGCATTGCGCACTAAATGTATAATACGCAATTACACACGAAGTTGCATTGCTTCAACGCATGTGTGTTTCATGCTTAAGTGTCAAGAGAGGTTAAATATCTTCTTAGTTCTAGTTATAATTGATTATAAAAGTAACTTACCTCTGCATCCATGCAAATAACACATTCTGTACTAGTAATAGAGGTAGACTGTTCTAGATGAGCACTCGATGATGGCGCCGAAGGTTCAGCACTAACACTTGGTTTGACATGACTTGGTTCTGTTAGTTTCTTGCCGTCATATCTTAATTTACAATACTGTTTAAATGCGTGTATTATCAAACGGCGATCATCACTATTTCTAACGCCTGCATCTAATAATTGGTCATCAGTTAAATCGCCATTTGAATCTAAATACAATGAAAACTAGTAAGCACTACTGCACAAAGTAACGCTAAAATATTAAAAAATTACACTACAAATATCTACGTCCTGAAAAACAATACATATAAACGAAAGCCTGGATATATTACGAATTATATTGGTCACCCATTTTCATGTTCAAAATATAAATTGTCCACAATATTAAAATAAATGTTACTAGCGTTTGAAATAAAAATTTACCATAAATATGTAATCAAAATATTTGTTTCCAATCTGATAAAAAACAAACCTACACTGCGTTGAAACCAAACATTATTTTTCTCATTTTCTGAAAATATAGAACGTTGATGAAATAGGCGCGTCAAGCATGATAATTAACATATGCTTGCACGTGTGCAAGCGCTCAAATGCCTCAACGAAATTCGCTCAAGAAACAACATAAATTGCTTACCCGCTGTTTGAGCCCATTCGGCCAAGAAAGGCAAATATTGTATAACACCAGCTAATAATAATTCTTGCGCAAATTCAGGATCAATATTTTTCTGTACATCTAACAGCATCGTCGATCGCCTATCCAACAACTGTTGGTATTGAATCAGCCAGAAATCCTCTTGCGAATATCCAACTTCCTCCATATTTTGCAGTGTTGCCAACAGCTGAGCTCTACGCTCACCTTGTTGATCTAATAAATCTACTAATAATACCGATAGATTTGCTCGTTTCTCAGCTAAATCATTCTGAAAAATCACCAACAAATCTCAATTAATATTATATTTGTCGATTAGGTTGATAAATTCATACCAAATGTTCGTCCATTTCCAATTTCTTTCTATCCATTTCAATAGCAGTTAGTTTTGCTAGTTGACACTCAACTAGATGTACTTGTTGCACTAAACTCCAACTACGGGCATCGCCGCGTTCTAGAAGCGCACCCACAGCAATTCGTTGCAACTCCATATCCATTTGAAGTTGAGATACAAGTTCTGCTTGTTGTTCGCCTTGTGTTCGCAGTACATCCGATAAACGACTATCAGACATTAATTCCCTATTAAAAAAATCATATATAAATAAATTTATTGAATTAAGAGCTTAAATTAATCGAAATATTCATTTAAGTAATTTATGCACTTAAGTAACTTAAGTAATAAAATATTTACTGCGATAAAATAGATCGTGCAGTTTCTTCTCTATTTTGATCATACTGCTTAAATCTATTAGTTTCTTCTTCTAATAAGGTACGCATAGCATCAAGAACGTCATTGCGCCGAAGATTATCACTATGTCTACTAGTAGTAGCTGCTGCTAATAGCTTCTCTTCTTCCAGTCGTTCTTGTTCAAGTAGCAGTGATAGTGGTTCTCTCATTGAAATCAATAAGTTTGTTATAGCTAAATCAGCTTTAATTTCCTCTAAAATTAAACAAATATAGACGCGTTTTCAATATATTTATTTAATTGTAAATACCATCTTGTAAATCTTGAATCAAACGACATCGCTCTAATTCTTTTTTGTGTTGGATCTTTGCTAAATCTGATTCTAATTTAGTTTGTTGTTCAGTGAGATCAGTCAGGAACTATTATAAAGATTATATAAGTAAATTAAGCTTATAAAAGCGCTAGATTTAATTATATATAGCGATGATTAACGAAGTTGTACATGTGCAATAAATAGAATTTACAATTACCCTTTGTCGACTAGCTTTTAAAGCTGCTTGAAGTTCTAATTCTTGTCGTTGGTATGACTCATATTCCTTTTCGAATTTTAATATTTCTTGTTGTTTTTGTTTCTATGTAAATTTATTTAATATTAGTGTAAGTGACAAACTGAACACAATGAAAAATGTTAATAACGAGACAGAATTTGTAAGTGCAAAATATTAAACAACGTGAACACAAGTTAATAGAATATTTCATATCCAACATAAAGACACATGATGAAATTAAAAGTTATACACTATAAAAACTGTTCGAAATAATTTTACATACCAAATAAATAAAAAAACCACTTATTATAAACTAGGTTTAGTGAAATGAACAAAAATGGTTGTGATGATTATGGATGCAAAATGAGATAAAATAAAAAAAAGACACAAAAATTAACATGCCTTTAGTTTTTCAAACTCCCAAATTTTTTCCTAGAAAAAAACAAAAGAAGCTGATTATTATACAGCATTTGAGAATTACCTAATTTTAACAAATTTTTTTCTTAAAATTAGATTGAATTTCTTCATTAAATATATAAAAATACTAAAATTTATTATTATAAGAACTTAAAATTTGAATTAGTGTACATCGATTTTGAATATACTAACTTATATTATTTGAGGTTATTTTCATAAAAAAAAATTAATTATACAAGAAACAAATTAATTTTTGAGAGTTACTTATTTTTTGTGCTTTTTATACTAATAATTATTAGATAAGATTAAATATGAAAATAAGTAACTCTGATGTTTATTTCCTAACCATGATAAATTATAAGTATGACAACTAAGATATTTGAAATAATGCAATATTTAGACATTTTTACCTCAAAATCTGGATTGCTGTAATCCGTATCGTCTATAGCTGGTTTTGTTACAGACTCTGGGGACAAATCGGTAGGGGACTCATAGTCAATACCACAGTCTGTAAATTTAAAAAAAAATTAAGATATATTTTAAAAAACTGTAGAATTATTTTCTTACCATCACAAATGAATTTCATAATATTTCTTGTTCCATCTGCAACAACAGTTGCAGGTGGGTAGATAAATTTCTCTGCATCTACAGTTAAAATAACTAAACGCTTTGCACGACATAGCGTTTGTGGTAAATGTGTTAAATTAGGATTTGAACAAATAGTTAAAGTTTGTAGATTTTTTAAATCGCCTATTTCATCTGGTAATGAGCGTAGAACGTTATGCGACACATCCAAAATATTTAAATTTTTTAATGAACCAATCGATTTTGGCAGTTTTTTCAGATTATTGTTATTTAAATATAATTCCTAATAAAAATAACATATCAATTAACTAGAAAACATAAGTGTAATTTGGAACTTACTCTTAAACTGGTTAAAGCTGATAGATCTTCTGGTAGCAGTGAAAATGAATTAAATTGTAAATTGAGAATTTTCAAAATGCTAAGATCACGTAAAACACCACCACTCGAAAGTGATGTTAATTTATTATTATTTAAAAATAGGCTATCTTTTAGAAATACGCGACATAGCGAGTAAATACCACTCGGCACTTGTCTTAATCCGCAATCAGACAAATCGAAAACAGGCTCCGGATTTTCTCGAGCCTAGTAAGAACATAGAATACGTAACCAAGAATTTTTATTGATTTACCATATTTACCAAATATAACTTATGTTCTAATTTGGCTTTGTAATCAGTTTTATTTTTCCTAAACATAACTAATTATTCTATGAATCAATCAATATTATTAGTTAACGTCGAATAACATAAAAGGCACTGATATTAACATCACTGCACTTGTGTAATTTATTAATGTTGTTTATTGATAATTGACCAAATTGAATTTGTTATATAACTAGAAAGAGCTGCATGTAAAAGCTACCGTTTTTTTTCAGCTATTTTAAAAACACTAGTATCATATCAACAATAACTTTACACAAAATGTCACAATGACATTTCTTCTAACAAGTGATAGCACCGCATAAAGCACCACAAAACAAATAACACGAAGTTAGGAACACGTCACTCAAGGACATTACCATTCCGTAAGAACCTTACCATACATGCCTTATACGTTATACACGCCATATACGCATCTATAAGAATAACTCGGTAGCAAGAAATAACATTTATTCATAGAACTATAGTAGACATATTTATAAATAATTATTATTTATAAACAATAATTATTGAATAACTATTCGTCCCACATTAAATAATTATTTAATTTGATCTTTCATTCTCTACTAACAAAATAAGTTTTATTTGGTTCTGACGCGAAATAATATGAGCACAAATATTTATTTAAAATCGGGTTGCATAAACACTTATAACTTATTTATAAATTATGCAAAAAGCAAAAAATTATAAAAACCATGAGAGTTTATATAAAAAATGTATTTTTATTGTTGATGTAATATTAATCAAGATAAAAATACCGGCGAACTTTGTAATATGTATTTTCATAATTGATGCCAAAAATGATACCTTAATTACTTTCTTATACGCAGTATATTAATATTATTTAAATATATACTAGAATATTCGCGTTTGGTTTTAGTGTGCCGGGTACAACATGGACATTTATTGTGCGCAGGATCCTGAAATCGACTCCTGCAGATCAACTCACCTGGAACACTAGAGTGGTAAGTGAGTATAAACCAGTATTTAATTTTTTTATTTTTGATTATTATGTTCAGTTAACAAAATATATCTATTACGTATAAGGATGTGCAGTGCAATACACTACAGATATATTGAAAATATCATGCAGCTACCTTCAGTTTATAATCGCCGATATCGGCAAATGTATTTGTTTTCAGTGTTTAGATTCGGCTGATGAAATCTTTGCCCGAAAAAAATAGAGGTAAATAATGTGAAATAATTATGTAACACTTGCGACTATTTTTGAATGTATACTACTAAAAAAATTTATATGAAGTAATCATGGCTTTATCTTATAAAAATAGAAATATTTACTTTACAGATTTCTTCTAGAATTTCTTCTGTAAGTATTAATTAATTTTAAAAATATTAATCAAACAAAAAATAGTTACTGATTGGCCAATTAAATTTCTCTTAAAACAAAAAAAATTATATTGATGCCTATCATTGTTAGTTTATCCTTTATCATATATGTAACGTAAGTTACAGAAATAAGGCGCGAGAACAACGTATTTGATAAAAATTCTTGGTTTTCGCTATTATTAGAATATATATCAAGTACACATATGGAAAATAAGATGAGTCATCATGTGATATGCAGCGCAAATAGGATATGCACAATTTTCTAAAAAAACTCCCTTTATTTTTATTTGCTAGGAATAATTAAACATTTTTATCACAATATTGATAAAAACAATTTGTTTACATTGAGCGTTTGTTTATCTACAATCTAAACATAGATTTGTGCGTTTGCAATGTTTTCAACGACAAATACTACAATTGCATATTTCATTTCTGGTTCATTATTTTAACATCATTTATTTCTTTTCTAAAATACATTTTTGAATGTTGTGAATAAAAAAAAAACGTTTTTGATTTTAATCCTTTACCTTCAACATCATTTACCAAAAATTCTACATTAAAATCAATCTTTTATAATTGAATTCGGTTATATCCTGTATTTTTTTTTTATATTCTTGAAGAAAAAACTAACTTGGCTTTACTAAAACTAGTTATACATTTTAACAGTAGCGAGCGCTTGTATTGTAGGTGGTATACAAAAGCTCATGTGACCTTGACTATTGTACTAACCTTAAAACTTATATTGCTTCTGTATTGTGACGTAAATCACCTTTTCAATTAAAACTAGTGAACGCCGCTACTGTTGTTCTTACCATTGTTTATGGTATATGTATTTTATATGTATGCATATAATAAAATGTCCGTATCAACTAGTGTGAACGCATAAACAATTAGGCGTTCATATATATTCCAAATTTTATAAATTGTTTTATATTTATATTGCTTGAATATGTTTTACAATATATTTTTATACTTATAACAAAGTAAGAAAATATGTAATTTGGTATCAAAAGCTCTGAAAATGTCCAAAGAAAATATTTACATTCTTGTTTTACCAAAAAGTTTTTTTATATAGAAATATATAAATTTGGAAAATATGTTTCGTTTATATATTTTTTTTATTTGATTACTAATAATGGCAGCGAGTCTTCTTCCTATATGTCTAAAGAGAGAGCAAATATATTTTCTATGATTTAGAAAAAAAATTAATTTCGAAGCTGGTGAACTTATACTTAAAAGCAATGTACTAAAAAGTCTGATCGTTTATCTTCCAATTTGTACTAATGTGTAAACTAATATATTAGAGTGAAAATAAATGTCTTATTGATCAAAAAACAATCTTCAATCATTTAATAAAGCTGTTACCATACATTTAAAGCAAATATATTGATAGTGCAAGATAAACAAACAGATCTAATAAATCAACGTGGCAATAATATTTAATTTCTTTTCTCGCTTTTAAAAAAGCTAATTTCATTTTACAATTCGTTTTTTGATGTAATATAACTCAAATTATTCCATTCCATTAATTGAATAGAATTTTAATTCCAAATCATTATTGTTTACACTGATAGTAAATTTCGTTAAAATTAATTCGTTTCACATTAATAGAACTTTATAGATTTAACAGAATATTCAATTAGATTTAGGTCTATAGATTTACTCCGATTTGACCTATTAACCTGAATTGAACACAATACAAAATAATAAAAATCAAATATAGATATTATTGCAAAAATTATAATTTAAGTAGACGCGACTTCTTTTCGAACTGATCTATACTCGGTTGGTGTTAACATGCCTCGTAAAATAGTGTCAAATGCTATTGGAAATCCTTTATCACTCATTTTCTTATACATAAGCCAGCACTCTTTCTCTTTAGTCGTTTCGAATTTTGGTGTTTCTGGATCATCTACAATTGTATCGTCATCTTTCTTTGCTTCATTATCTTTCGGCGATTCTATTGGTGGTTTGTTTGTATCTTCGGTTTCTTGACTAGCCAATGAAATGTCGGCTTTCGTTACTCCAAGTGGTTCAATCGGTAATTTAGTAATGTTTGTTTCTGGTCCGCAATCTTCCTCGAAACTTAACAAAAATACAATTTTTAAATTACATATTGAACTGGAATTTCAAAGAATAAATAAGAAATTAATTAAGAAAATTGCATTATAGTCTAGAGAATGAATGATTAAAATCATAGAAAATGATATTCTATATTGAACACATTAATAACACATTTGACAAAATAGGTGACGTTGTACTGTGACACTAGCTTTTCAATATGCATTTATGTATTATCGGAAATATAATTAGAAATATGAACATACACCATTAGTTTGATATAATATTTGAAACGTTATTAATTTTGCATTATGTTTAAAATTATACATTGATATGAATATGAATAATTCTTGCATTCATATTAAATAATAAATAGTAATTAACAATAAATAAATGTTTATAATTCATATTTATCGTGCCCTAAAATTATTCTATTGAGTCCTTTAGTAGTAATAACCTAGAAGCGACAAGGAAATTGTAGCGTCGTGTTGTCACTTCCGTCATTTCCGCTTTCCGTGTTCATCGCGCCAATACATATTTACGCTCTATTACCAACAAAAATAATACTTCTTAGATTTCTTAGTCAATTTTTGTATATAACAACTCTAATTTCATATTAAACCAGTTTTTTTTTATACAAAAATAATTAATATTTAAAAATACTTAATCTACATTTATGTTTTTTTTGGTAAAAGTACTTGTAGTGCGTAGATTGAAAGAATAATCAAAATTCGTATTGGTTTATATATTTAATGGCAGTGACTATCAAATCTATTTTTTTTTTACTTAAATGTAGTTTCTGAAAATGTTTGTTGATTAATAAATATTTGAAGCTTTTTCGTATTTTGATAGACAGGATAAAGCGATTTGTAATGATGCGAATTTACATTGTTTGAACGGCCGTCTACAAAAGGTTACTGAACTGTTCATAGACATTTTGCATCGTTTCTGATTCATCACCGTTCGTGTGTGTTTAAATAAAAAAAAATTATTTAGGGCAATTTAAGTTTCTAGACAATATTATTGACATGGGATTCGGATATATAAAAAATATTATTTCCGAAATGTATTATAGGATAATTTGTGTGTTTAATCTTATAAAAATTGTTTGTTTTATGATTTGTTTTCGAAGTGTATATTCGCGGAAAAATATACGCGTATTTATTATAAACACAGAATTGAGATATATTTTTTTCTTCATTACTTATTGTTTCGTATAATAAAGTAAATATAAGCGTACTGTCCTAATTTTCGAATTATTATTGTTTTGACTACGCAAAATTTTCGATGACAGAATAGATTGTATCAATGTGCAAATATTTTAGCATGCCATCAATCGACTGTACGGTTGCGTGCATGTTAACATATAGAATTACATCGTTCCCGCAATATCAACATTTTTGCTATTAACTAGAAACTATTCTTGTCAAAGTGGATAGGTATATTAAACTGTATTCTAGGTGATATGGTCACGTGGGGATGATTTCTAGACTCTGGGCTGGAGATATCTATAAAAGTCTAAAAATCTAGATCCGTGTATTATATTATTCACTTTACTACCCACATATAATAATAATAGTTTATTTATCAATAAATTTATTACATGTAACATACAATTTATACTTTATTACAATATATGAATACATTCATAGATTAGATTTTGTTATAATCTCTATTTGAAATGATTTATGATGCGATTTAGCTATTTTTCACTCTGATAATAAATATTTCTATTTTCGCAAACTGATTGATGCGAATAGATTAAAATATTTTCGTAAATTTAAATGGGATAATAAATTGTATCCCTTGGTCTATTTGTAACTTACGCATTTCATGTAACAAATTTCCAATAAAAATGCAATAGTAGCGAAACCAAGTCCATACGTCAATATAACAAATGGCACATACATTTGTGCCATGGCCAACACCATCGATCCCCCACCAAGTACGGCCCCATCGCGATCCAGAAAAGTTTGAAACGTCTCCTCTTCAATCGCCAACACCCAACGTTGTACAAACCCACTCTCAAAAACTCGTCGTATAATCTCATGGACCTGCTCAAATATAGGATGTCCATGCGCAAACACCATATGGACATAATGGAAAAAGATATTCGACTTGAATAAATAGACGGATGGCCTACGATCTATAGCAGTGTAATAACGTTCTCTCAAATAGATGGCAGCTAACTTACTTTTCGCTGTAGCGAAATTTTTCTCGAACGCTGTCCTGTTTGGGCATTTCAATGATAGATCACAAATTTCAGCTCGATTTAAAATGCGTTGATCCATTTCCGTGCTTTTCGCAGAGAATAACGCTCTTAACACCGTTGTATACCCAATTTTTAAGTTAGAACTCAATAACTCAATTGTATTCGAAATTTGCTTTGTAAATTGTGGTTGGGTAAGAGCAGCCACCAATTTCGATTGGTACATTGTAATTAACACAAATGTAGCAATAATCCATACGGTAAAGAGTATTCTAACACATGTAGTCTTTGGTAATACTGGTAATCCAATACCAAGGTATAATGAAAAGACGCGCAGGAAAGAGAGATCGAAATTTTGGAATGATGGTACTTCAGCGCTCGATAATATATTCGAAAATATGAAACTAAATATAGGTAAAATTGCAACTAACGCTAGAGATGTAACCCAGACTGATATTGGATAAACATTGGTAATCTTCTTCCATGGGGATATTTCTGCAGCTGTTGGCACTAACCATATGAGAGATTCACATATATATGGATAACCAACATCAAAATCCCACTGAATAGTAAAATTGCCTGGACACATTCCAAACACCACATCCGCTTGGTAACGCTGCATCAATCCAAACATATCTGTATAGTTACCCCCATCGGTTCGAATGCCCCATGAACTAAACGTATGATTCATGTATGTGCTTTTAAAGCCGAATCTTTTTTGCATCATTTCGAAAAGTCGTATTTCAATCCCGTCCAATTTACGCTTCCTAGTATTATAAAACACATATGGTGCTATGGGCATTGCCAAAACACGTAACGTATAATTCGTCCATGATTTAGGATTGAATTTAGAAAACAACGACACGTTTTTATCAAATACTCCATCACTACAAATACTTATCAACGACGCGTCTAATTCTTGACAACTTGCATCAGTACACGAGCGGGAATAAATCTCGATACCACTTTGCTTAGTGATTTTTAACACTAAAACATTGGTAACATAAAACATCAAAGCTATATTCAGTATTTGTTTCACACTTTCGTTAGATATGATAAAAAATTTCGCTCGAGGATTCCACGTTGGCATTGCGCGTAAATAAGTCAAACTCGCTTTAATTGTTGTAGTATTTAAAGCTATGAAATAAGCTTGAGTTTTAAATAAAGTATTATGCTTTATGGGGTTTGGTATTTTATATACAGTTTTAAATTGAATCCATTTCAAAAACGGATTTTCGATATATTTATCTAAAATCACAATATTGTGATTGGAGACATGTTTATCAGTTATTATTTTAAAACACTTTTCATTTATATTCGATTGATTTAGTTTAGTAATTAAATTACATTCAACACATACTAAATATATTAATATTATATAAATATTTTTATAAACTGTCATTTTTTGGATTCAAATAAGGTGTTAGTGCGATACTAGGCAGCGTATGTATGGTTTATATATTTTTAAATTTCGTATTACATTTTGACACAAATCATTAATATAATTCTGTCAACAAATGTTTGAAACTTTAGTTGTTATATAAATAGTAACAGCAATAACTATTTATGTTGAACGAGTTTTAGGTTTTTAGTTAATAACAAAGTTGAGTTGTTTATCTATGCTATTAAAATTATTTAATGGATAATAGTCCTAATGTATTTGTTTCTTTTATCTATAGGTAAAATATGCTTTAGTTTATAAAAATATTATTTTAGTAATTAAAGTTAAATTATATACCAAAATATTTGAAGTATCGAATCATGTTTGGATTAAAATACAAATTTTGAATAATTCATTATTTATTATAAAGTATCCAGTTTATATATTTTATCTGAAATTGAGTGATTATAAAATTAATTGATTTAAGTGTGAAACAAGTATCAATTACAGTAAGATCTTTCCTAGAATATTTCGTAATCCAAAAATCCAAAAAAAAATATGTATCTAATTTTAAGTGCGAGTTGATAAACACTAAAATAGATATTCTCGGAAAAGTGTACATTTAATACTTGCTTTTATCGCGATAAATTGCTCATTAAATGTCTCATAACAGTTTGAAATTTAACTGTTTATATTTTACGATAATAATACATTTTTTTATTATTTTGAGTATTAAAGTCTACGGTTGTATTTATTATGTATTGAAGTTAATTAAAAATATGTCAGTAAAACGAAAATTTTCTATTGTTTGATTTGTATATATGGTTTGCATATGACTTGAGGATCAAATCGTAACACATATATGTTATTGTGGCATCGTGTTGAAGTCAAGGATGTTATAAGACATGAATGTAATATCAGTCGAAAGGTTTGTTATTGTTTGAACGAATATTAGAAATCGATCGAATACTTTTATACGGAAGAAACGAATTGTTATTGGCGAAATATGAACGATGAGTACAAGCTTGGAGATGTCTCGAACATTGTAAGTCAGTAATACTCAAAATTTCGTACCATAGGGACAAAACACTTTACATTCGGTCAAGGTTACTAGGTCAACGGTTCCATACAAAATTATCTCAAATAATTCGCTATTGCATTTTATACAAAACGAATTACCACCAATTTCGATCATATTATTTTACTTTTTACCAAAACAACACATTTTAAGAATCAACAGTTGTATAAACCATATTTAGAAATGCCCTGTGTGCCATGTGTTACCACATCTATAGTATGGAATAAAAATATACTTGGTAACATATCGGTCTACCCTATCGCTCGCTCGTAAGACCAAATTTTGTCGCGTCTTCTCCTCTGAAGGTACCTACCCGATTTAAACCATATTTAACACAATGCTTGTTTTTTATATAATTTTGTTAAGTTAGAAAAATAACCGTCTTTATCGAAAATTGCAATTTATATACATACAAACGTACATGACAAATATTACAGACAAATGTGTAGGTGATATTTATTTCCTCACATAAGTTTGCCAGTCAATTTTTTAGTGTTATGAGGAATATATATTCCAGCTTAGTATTCAAACAGTGGAATTATACAAATGTGTATATTTGTGAGAGACAGTGCCAAGTTACAGAGGGTACTATTCATATTTATTTTATTTTTAGCGTCATTGAAGATTGACAAATAAATATTGATAAAATCATTGCTGTGTGGATTCCATAAAATCAGTTCTATTTTGAATTTATTCAACGATCTCACAATGTATGTCTATGCAAATGTTAACATAATATATATTTACCTCTACTGATCGACAATATAGTATATTTTGCTATAGAAATATTTGGTATATTGGAATACAGATACGGATATATCTATTTTTATTGTTTTTAAAACATGAAATTTAAATAATTTAATAATAAAATAGTGTTCTATTTCTTTATTTTTATATCCAAATACAGCTTAATATGAAATAAATAAAAGTATCTTAATGCAAAACATTTTGATAGGAACTGTAACGGGTTGTTGCACTGAAAAAAGTTGATTTACTTTATATGTGGGTAATTCAACTAACTAATAGTTCATTTGCATGTGCATTTTTCCGTTGTTGAAAATGAAAAAGTTTTAAACTCACATTGATGAAAGTTTATCTACTTTAGAATTAAATTAATTTATACCCAGCTGAAATAAATTGTAAAGTTTTCAATTACTTTTTAAGAAGATACGACTAAATAAAAAACATAATAATATGCTTTATTTAACCTAGAAACCCAAATAATTTTCTTACTAGACAAGACATGAAAACTAATTTCAATTATACATTAAAATTTTGATTTAGATCTTATAAATATTTTTCTAGTTATCCTTCATTTACTCAAATATCTGCAATGTTTTATTTTCAATATTTTACTTTAGTGTAACATTAAGGCCCTATTCCAGTTATCCTATTTGGTATAGAATTTATAATTATTTGTGGTGCCATCTAATAGTTACGTTACAAACAATGAAACTACGCTTGCGCAGTATTTATTTCCAGTAAGTTAGAATATAAGGTAAATCATACGTTATAAGTCCACTTACCTATTTTTGTTCTGTATTTGTGATGTGGCACTATTTGATCTAAGAAGTCTTCGTTTTGGACCTCGACTTTCCCCAGAAGATATATCTAACGGCGCCCGTTTCTCTCGCTCTGGAGTATGAGGATTACTAAATGATGCCGTGTTTAAGGCAGCCGCCATGGAGCCTCGTCTAGATGGAAAACTTGCAGAAAAGCTCCTTACTGTATGGATACTTGATTGTTGGAATGATACTGAAAAAAAAAACAATTTTTATAAAAAAATTGTCTTGTTTCTCTAATTTGATTAAAACTTCGACGTATTTGCTTGAATGTTCACTAGAAACTGAATACACCAATAATTCACCAGATTTCTTAGACTTTCAAGTATATGTGAGTACTAAGTGCGTGCTAAACTCTAATATACATTTATATAAATAAATATCATTGTTGAAATTATGGATGCATCATTTTATTTAAAATAAAAATTGAAATTGTCATTCGCCTATTTATGATCCGAAAATAAACATTGATTGAACCAGTAATAAACTGAAAATAGGTATCTATTGCCGACTGTATTTAAATTTTATTTCTATATAAGTAATAATTTATTTCATTCCATTTTACATCGAAATTGAACCGAACATTTTCCAATAAGAGCAAAACGGTTTCAAATCATGATTCTTGGTCTCGTTTTTTTTTGTTCCTGTTTCACCGGTAATATTGCGTTGTTGGTTGTTTGCGATTGGTTAGGCCTCACAGGGATGATTGTGACATGTGAAACATGCAACGAGTTGTTTTCACTTAAAACTTTATATGCACTTGAAATGTTTTATTTTAGAAATACGATTCGTGACATGTTAAATCACAAGTGGAAATCTCTATTTTTCAGTTATTTCAACGGATTTTTCCTGTTGATTCGAGATTCGTGAATTCAAATAATAACTGAAATATTTGATTAATTGTAGAAGTAATATAAGTGTGGGAAAGTCGATTGAAAAGATTGAGAATATATGTAAACATAATTAGGTCAATCGAAAACGCTTTATGAGTCATTGTAAACGTATTTGATTGAAAGCTTTTCATATGAATGTTGCGTTAGATACTTTTACTACACGCACGATTGCTGTAAGTTTGAACGTGTAGAGTAACGTGTTCAGTTTTCATTTTGGCTATTTAGGCGGACTTTGACATCGTATTAAACTTTACAAACTTCTATCGAACTCTCATAAGTTCATCGTCTAGAAACATAATTCAAACTTTCTTAGTCTGAAAGCTATCAATGTTGTATCCTGTCATACAAAACAAACGAAAATCGCGGATAAGAAAAGTTAACTATTACAAATAGACACTTGAGAAATCAAGTTTTTTTAGCTTCTTAATCACTACTCCCATTTTCTCCTACGTCGCGTGTTTCCTTGATATCTATTTCACTGATGACACGAACAATCTCGACTTCAATTAAGCCAACTAATTATCAACATTAAGGGCGTTTCTTAGCCGCCTGCTTCTTACCAACACAAATAAGATGTACGAACACGGAGATGTTTTTTTTTTAAACGTAATCGCTTGTTCACTAACCAAATTAGACCAACCCTTTAAGTCCTAAGTACTCTTCGTGACTGCTGTTAATCAGAAACTTGAGCTGTTGTCACTCTTGTAAGACAAGTGTTTTTTCCTCAAGGTCAAATATAAGAAACAGCCTTCAAATTTCCACCCTGGATTTTAGATGTTGCTATTATGGTTTTACGACCTGTCTAACATGACGTGTGAGATTTTTATTTTAAGAGTTTTTTATCGTTGAGGTTTAAGTTATTTGTTGTGTTATATAGCCTGTTTTATGTATTTTTATGAATAAAAGTCTAAATATAGAGCATTTTCTCTTACAATATAATTTACTTTCTTATACGAGAAAGAATATTTAAACCAGAAGTGCTTGTTTATTTCAGTCGTTTTATGCAATATCACCAAAATACCCTTTTTTAGGAATGCAAAAATTATTTCTATATAAGAATAATTATATAATAAACTCACCAGATTTGATAGTTTTCCGAAGTTGAATTGTATTCGGAGGTTCTGAATTTCCAGGAGAAAAATTACTTGGTTTTATAGGTGATGTACTACGGCTTTTTGGTTCGGGCTTCTTACATTCTGGCAATTCTTCAGTATCACTTCCAGCTGGACTAACCAAAGATACCATCGTAACCACTTCTCCCCCCGGTGCTGATTTGCATCGGGAACCTTTTTTCCTATCGTTTTTCTCCCGATCTTCACCAATCCCATCATCTGAATTCTCATCCAAATCATCCTTACCTTTTCTGTGTGTCGTTTTAAGCCGTCGTTTTGTAGAAATAAACTTTGGTTTTATATTAATATCTGACTTAACAGGTACTGATAAAGTTCTTGTTAGCGGTGCTCGAAAATCCTTTCCTGATAATAGACTGCCATTGAAAGCTGTGTTTGTTCGTTTTTGAAAGCTTTCCCGTTTTGATGCTGCTGCTGCTGTTGAAGGTCTGGGAGGTAAATTTTTTACAGCACAATTCTCATTTTCTTTATCAATTAAGGATAGTTGTTTTACTAGTTTATGCTCTTTTCGTGTCAGCTCTTTAGGAACTGGCGATTCTACTTCAGGTGGTTTAATACATTCTAAACTATCCGGTTGTGAGTTTTGTTGTATAATTAATTTAGAGTTTTGCACACTAGGTATTGTTACTGAGATATTGGTTCGAATATCTTGCGGTCTTGATGGTACATAAGTAAATTCTGAATTGTCTACATTGTTTTTAGATTTTATGACGGGTTTCTGAACGATTTTATGATGTAAATTATTATTTAATTCTTCAGTAACATTAACAATCTCTGTGATTTCATGTTTTGTTTCATTCAAGCGATCATAAGCAGTGTAGCAATTGTCTGTATCATCAAAATCATTGTCTACATTGTGCGTTAAGAAAATATCTAAGTTTTGTTTATTTTCTTCCCGATCTTTCCATGCTTTTCGTAATCGTTCAGCTAGTTCCTGACGCGTGTATAGTATAGATTCTTTTTCGATTGAGGGTTGTTGTCGGTGTTTTGCGGTCGTTGGCCGTTTGAATTCTTTGCATTTTTTCACGTCAACCGGATCGGGTAACCGTGACACTCGTACAGGTTCTTCACAGGAGGACTGTCGATTTTCTGCCCATGCAACGCGAACAGGTCGTGGCCGATCTGATAATTTATTTTTTGCGCTTTCTATACCGCGAATACGCGGTTTGTGCTCATCAATTGCATCTAGCTGCTCCACAGATAATTGCTTTTTCAGAATCGGACGATTGCGGGTGTCAGTTTGAAGTGATAACTGACGCATTGGCCCCAACTTTCGTTTATCAGACATTTTTTACTCTCTTTTGTACAAGAATCTAATTCATGTTAATTATTTTAAAAAATTGTACACATGCTTATTATTTAATATACACAAATAATTAATAATTTCTTAAATTTTATCATATTTTCTATTATAAACGTGAAACTCATTGTGAATAATATTAAAAATGTATCGATGAGTACAAAAATTCGCGATTGTTTGTCGTGGATATCAGACAACGTTTTACGAGCTGAACTGATTCACGTTTCATGCTAAACTGTCTCAAAGCGTGTTCAACGCCTTCTAGTTTACTGGTTTCACTACTCATTTGTTATTGATCAAAAACTTTCTCCTCTTCCGCTAGACTGGAGTTTGGTTGTTTGGCGTTGTCATGGATTCTCAATAAACTTGGACGAACTTATTTTTTTTTCGTCGAAATATGTTGCGCGAAAATTCATGGAATATTTTACAACTTTATTCCGTTATTTATTTTCTATACGGTTTATGTTCCTACACAATTTTACATCGTTATAAATAATACACGTTCCAGGTGATTCATTCGCAAATCGAAAAATCATTTAATTTTAATGAGGTGTAATATAACTTATTGTATAGCAAATTCGATTAATTTCGTATCAAGGTCGACGCTCAGTCGAGTTAATCACCAAATAAATAATCATTGGCAATTAGTTTTAAGCAGTTAAAAATTCAAGGAATCACGTGTATATAAATACGTAAATATTAATTTCATTTTTTGTTTATACTAAACAATGTCTTATATGTCTTATTATCTTGAAATTAAAGTTGAGTTTAGCTAAGTTTACCTATCAAAATTATTAATATCGCAGACTAAACATGAATACTGATAACTGCTTAGCATTGATGATTTCTACATACACATAAGTATTTTCGTTGTTAGTTCATATCAGTTGTGCGCTTGCTGTGATACTATATTTGCTAATTTGATTTAATTATATAAATTTCCAGCAAATTTACTATTGCTAATCATGACTACCATGGATAAAAAACGTTATAATAAGATGGAAAATGTTCTTCAATACATTAACAAAAATTTTGTTACCGTGTCTGAGGAAGCTTCAAAAAAAGCGAATCCCGTTCTGAAGCATGTGGTAAGTTATATTTTTAATTATATCATCTTTCATGTTCACTGTATAAAACAACAGGTTGAAATTCTTGAATTTACATTAAAATTTAGCAAAATTCAGGAGCAAGTAAATGTAAAATTTAGATATGTTTATAAACTAAGGTAAATGAATTTTCACTTTTAGCTCGATAAAATTATAGTTGCTATGAAAGCAGTCAGCCCACTATTTGATAGTCTATTTGAAAGTCTTTTGTTTGGTGGAAGTTACTTTGATGGTCTTAAAGTCGGTAAACCAGAGGAGTTCGATATCGATTTACGTTTAGTATTGCCCAAACTACTTGATACTACATTAATACAAGCAAACGCACCAGGATTTGTATCAATTCTATTACCTGGGTGGGATAAATTCGAAAAAAGTAACGAATTTCAAAGCAAGAAGTAAGCTAAATCTTTAAAAATGTATCCATAATTTATTTCATTGAGTTAAAGAGCAAGGATTGTACGAAACATGTAATAAAACGATTATTTCTAGAGATTTGGCTAAATTTAAAGACAGCGATAATTATCTTGTGCAAGATAAAGTTCTGCAATGGATGGAGAGTACAGTCAATCAAGCCTTGAATGAAATTGGCATGGTTAATAATAGAGCTGAAATAGAATATGAAGGAAAAATTGCATATGTAAGTAATAACATTTCCAATAATTGCAAATAAATAATCATTCACGTTTGAATGAAAGGTTACTCTAAAAAAATCTGGCCCAGCTGTAACTGCAAAAGTTACCTATGGAGATATAAACATGGATATAGATTTAGTTGTAGTATTCAAAATGACGTCTGATCAATGGCCAGCATTTCCATTCCGTCCATTATCAAAAGAATTTCATTTAAAAGTAAATCGTATTTATGGCTTTCATAGACATACTAAGAACGGATTTGATGATTTTTAGAGAGAGTTTATGATTGTTCCCAAAGCACCAAAACTCGAAATTAAAAAGAAAGAAAGGTACTGGCGGCTTTCTTTTCAAGAACAAGAAAAAATTATCATTGGACGGAACAATACTTGTAAACCTGCTCTCCGATTAATTAAAGTATCTTATTCATTTTAAAGTTAACTAGATTTAAACGGTTTATTCATATATGGTTTTTGTAGAAGTTACGAGACAACCAACACCACAACTTGATATCCAGTTATTTCATTAAAACTGTCTTTTTACATGAAATCGAAAAACAAGAAAATGATACATCCTTTTGGAATTCATCTTTAAGTTTCATCTTCATGCATGTAAGTATACTTTATTTATTATATAAAAATATTTTTTTGTACAGTGGAATTTAATAAATGGGAATCAAATATTTGTTTACAGATGCTTAAAAAATATAGAGACTGTTTGACCAATCATAACATTCCATATTACTGGAATAAAAAGAATAATTTGGTACAACTCGTCGATAAAATAACAATTGACAATTTCTGTAATTATTTGACGAGGGCTATCGACGCGATTGATTCGAAAATCAATGATAATCCATACATAGTGGCAGATTATTTATGTGAGTTTTCTAAATTAGTAATAATTTTCCCTAATAACTTGTAAACAATCTTTATTCAAAAAGTAACTAATAATTATTTTAGCAACACCAGAAGAACGTGAACAATTGCGCAAAGTGTATATTCCAGTTGGTAAGAAATCGGTAAATGGTGAACAAATGTCTATTGCGGAAAATTCTCTTGTAGGCTCTACCACTTTACAAGTTATAACAACAAATTTAAATCAGACAAGTACAGATGTAGAAGTAAATTCAAGTGATACAACCGACAGTAATTCTAATTATATAATTACTTTATTAAAAAATATACAGTCGGATATTAATTCGTTGCAAGTTGATGTAAAGTATGTCGTGCAGAAAATAAACTCAATTGAAAATGCATTGGTAGAAGTTAAAAATGATAATAAAAATTTAAGCGATGAAATCAAAAATGTTTTAGTTTCTAATACTATTGATAATATTAAATACCAAACAGAGCAGATTGATTTGACTGAACAATCACATATTAATCAATTAGTGTTACGGAAAATTGATTTTTTAGATAAAGCTGTGCAAAATTTAAAAAGTGAGAATTCATTGCTTAAAACTAGTTTGAAACAATTTGTATTGTCTGATTAAATTTTAATATTTTTTTTTATATGTATGACTCTAAATATTTTAACAAACTTATTTAATATGTATGTGATTTTAAAATATGATATATATACTAATAAAATTTACGACTGTATTGTTATCCTTTTTATATAAAACGAAACAATAAATTTCAATTGCCGAGTTTATATATGAATAAACACGGTCGTTATTTATTTTCTGATAATTATTTTGTTGTTTATATCAAGTTAATGTGATAGTTGACCGTCAAACTTAGGATGATAATGTTTTAAAAATAAATTATACACTCCGTGCACCATATAAGCATTATCTCAAATTAATGTATTAGTTTATTTATTTGACGCACACAGAACTGTAGTATGTCTTTCAACGCTCAAAATACCTTAGCAAAGGTAAGTGAAATATATTAAATAAAGTATTGTTTACAAGAAAATAATTTTAATATAGGATATATTTAATTTAAAACGAGGAAATTACTCCACTGTATCCGAACATATTTCATATTTTAAATCGATTTTGGGGGACAATAGAGTCCTAACAAGCGTTAATCACGTAGACAAATATAATAATTATATTTTAAAACAATTTCGGGGTGATTATAATCGAAATCGAATTAGATATTGATAATCAATTGATAATAAATGTTTTTAATTTAGGTTCAGCTAAAATAGTACTTCTTCCTGAGACAACGGATGAAATCGCTAAAATTATATCGTTTTGCAATGATCATAAATTAGCAGTATGCCCCCAGGGGGGTAACACTTCTTTAAGTGGTGGATCCGTGGCTGTTTTTGATGAGATTATTTTATCTTTGTCACGAATGAATAAAATTATTTCAATCGATGAATTTTCTGGTAAAGCGTAAAACATATTGGCGATTTATAACTATTATTATATATTTGAAGATGTTCTTGTTTGTGAGGCTGGATGTACTTTGGATGAATTGGACCAACACCTATTGACGAAAAATCTAAAAGTGCCAGTAGATTTAGCAGCAAAAAAATGGTGTCAAATTGGGGGTAATATTTCTACGAATGCAGGCGGTTTAAGATTATTGCAATATGGTAATTTACATGGATCGGTTTTAGGTTTAGAAATTGTAAATATTAACAATATAATAAAAAAAAACAATCTAATTTATTTGTTAAATATATAGGTGAAAGCAAATGGGGAAATCCTTGACTGTTTAAACAGTTTAAAAAAAGATAACACCGGGTATCATTTAAAACATTTATTTATTGGTTCCGAAGGCACATTAGGTGTTGTAACGAAAGTCGCTATCAAATGTGCTATCTTACCCAAATCGTATTGCGTAGCCTTCTTAGGTACACTATAACTCAAAAGCTATATTAGACTATTAATACAATTGTTTATAGGTTTAGAATCATTTGAAATGGTTTTAAAGACATTCAAAACAGCGAAACATATGTTGAACGAAACTTTATCGGCTTGTGAAATGCTCGATTTTCAATCGATCGATATGGTGCAAGCGAATCTAAACATGCAAAATGCTATTGGCGATTTTCCGTTTTATATGCTGCTCGAAGTTTCTGGATCGAATGGAATTCATAACTGGGAGAAACTGGTCGCGTTTTATGAGGTCTGTAAAAAGGAGACATTGATTTTGAAAGGTGTTTTGGCGAACGATTCTAAGAAATGTAAAGTAAGTATTCGCCGTAACTCGATTTAAGAATAATAAATATCTGCAGTGTCATGCACCGAACTTTCTTATCCGCATATGGGTTAAACCATACCGTAGTTACATTATTTTTCTAATTTATAATATTTGTTCTAACCTTTAGATCGCTTTTACACTAAATATGTTTCTTAGAATAAATATTAAATGTCAAACTTCAAATTATTTAAGTCTATTTTGTTAAACAATTGACAGGCGCAGATGATACGATTTATGTAACAATATATATAATAAGCAGACATTTATTTTGAAACCAGTACTTTTTTTGGAAAAAAGATTCAAACAAAAGTTGTGCTAAATATAAATATCATTAATTTTTGTTCACAAAAATTTTCTGTAACTGTAACCATTTTTGAGTAATTGCAGAAACTACAAAAAATGACTAGGGTAAACATGCACTTCCGGTCTAAATATGGTTTTCAAAAATAGGAGGTTTTCGTGCCAGGCACGTACAAATCTTAAGTTTAAAATTTCATAATTTTCCCTTTAGCCGTTTGGGCTGTAGAGCGCTCACACACACACACACACACACACACACACACACACACACACACACACACACACACACACACACACACACACACACACACACACAACACACACACACACACAGACGGACGTCATTCCAAATATAGTCGGAATCGATTCAGGGAAGGTCAAAACGTATATTTCCGTTAAAATCTTGAGTTCGAAATTTTTCATGATTACAATACTTATACTGCGTATAAGAAAGTAAAAAGACCACAAAAGATCGTAATTACAGTTTTACAAACTGAATTGCTAAATTATGCAGTCTTCAATCACATTTATACTATGTGGAAAAAAAATAGTAATTTAAGATTTATAATTATTATAATGCTTTTTTGAAAGGAACTATGGGAAATTCGTGAAAATGTATTTAATAGTATGAAACTGGATGGATATGTTTTAACATATGATTTATCTTTCTCCCTGCCAGTTTTTTATACTTTAGTACCAGAATTAACTGAAATACTCCGCAACAAAAGTCATAGAGTATCTGGATTGGGTCATCTTGGTAAGTGGTAATACTTACTTAAGTATTTAAAAGAAATGAGTAATATGGTTATTAGGTGATGGCAATTTACATTTGCAAATTTCGCTAAACGAATACGATGAAGAATCAAAGCAATTCATTGACGAATTGGTGTATAAAAGAACTAAAGAATTGAATGGGAGTGTAAGTGCTGAGCATGGTATAGGGTTTATGAAAGTTGATGTTTTGGGTTATACTAAAAGCAAATCTGCAATTCAATTAATGAGGGATATTAAAATGATGTTAGATCCTAATTGTATATTAAATCCATATAAAGTTGTGAAGAATAATTATACGATGTAATAATAAGCATAATCCCAATTATTTTAAAATAAAATTATAATTCAATAAATTGTTAATTTAAGTCGTTTAAGTTTATGTATACTTGATTTATCAAATTCACCAAAAATGTCCCCATATTACCAAATATACTATTTTTTATTATAATCAAAATGCGAAATCCATTTGATACGTTATCAAATTGATTTCGAAATTTTATCGCTGTTCTATTAAGCCGTGAAACCAAATAAACAAGTTCGGGGATTCCCGCATGTATCTATTAAATATCTAAACTTTTTTATTTGGTTCGATGACCTTCAATAATTGATTACGCCAGCGATATGTATAATAATCTACGACCAAACCAGTATTTATACCAAATCTATATGATACTTAAGCTAGTATGCAGGCATACTGTCTGAGACAAACCACCCTCTTGAAACCACCGACAAGCGTTATTATTACTTTAATCTCTGACTTTAAGGTTAAAGACGACTTTGCACTGTTAAAAAGTTTAGACAAAAGTCCAAAATGTCGCTGCCGATAGACACAAAAAAATATCTGAAGATGGAAAAAATATTGGAAAGTATGAATTCTAATTTCATAACCGTTAGTGGCGATGACGTGAAACGTACTAATAGTATTTTGAAATATGTGGTATGTAAAACATATATAATGAATAAACATATGCCTAATTTAATTTTTCCGTTAGCTTGAGAACGTTATTAAAGGTATGGAAAGAGAGTCGCCATTGTTTAAGATACTTTACGAAAGCACTTATTACGGTGGTAGTTTCTTTGATGGTCTTAAAGTGGGAAAACCGGATGAATTTGATTTGGATTTGAAATTAGTACTGCCTAAACTAGTACGTGCCACAATTGATTGTACTGCTCAAGATGGTTTTGTAACTTTACGTATGCTGGGTTGGAATGAATTTGCAAGAAATACAACGCTATACAATGCGTATAAGTAATAACAAAATGCTTCGATCGTTTGTGAAACCAATAAACAATTGAATTATTTTAGGGGTTTAGAAAAACTAAAAGATGAAGAACATTATTTAAGATACGATCTGTTTTTGCAATGGATGGAAAGTATAGTTACTTTAGCGCTGAATTCAATGTCATTACAACACGACAATGAATTGATTAAGGTATCTTACCTTAATAGATAGCATAAATACTTGATTACTAAAAATAAATCTAATGTTCGATATCAGATTATTTCACGCGTTTCATTTTTAGATAACTACAAAAAAGAGTGGACCAGCTATTACATTAAAAGTTGAGACTAGGAAATTCAAATTTGACGTCGATTTAGTTGGAGTTTTTAAATTAACTACTGATAAATGGCCGATGAAACCATTTAGGCCAAATCCTGACAAAAGAAGTGCAAATCAAGAATTTTATGTAGTACCAAAACCACCAAAAGGTTCCTTTAGTAAAAGTAAATTTTGGAGATTGTCTTTTCAAAATCAAGAAGAACCAATCATAGATAGTAAATACTTTCTCAAACCAGCATTAAGATTATTGAAGGTTTGTGATCGATATTTCTATATAGAAATGGTTTTAATATATTTCTTCATATTTCAGAAATTAAGAGATACACAATGCCACAATATTCCTAGTTACTTTATAAAAACGATTTTTTTATGGGAAACTGAACAACATGACTATGAGACTGGCTTTTGGAGGCAATCACTTAGTTTTATATTTATGCATGTACGTATTCAGTATAGCAAAAAATATGCTTAGATAAACATTTTTAATTTTTTAGATGTTAATAAGATATAGAGATTATTTGGTAAGTGGCGAAATACCATACTTTTGGAACAAAAATAACAATCTACTCTCAAATATAAGACGACAAACCATTGTCGATACTGCATGTTATTTGACAAATATTATAAATGATATTGACAGAAACATTACTTTGGCACCAGAAAATATAATGAAGTATATTTGTAAGTAAACCAGTGCTCAGCTACTAATTTATTACTTCGTATAAGATAGTAAACAACATCGTTTTAAGACTGGCTTAATTTAAAGAAATCGAAATATTATTTGATATAAAACAGCTATTAATTTTCCAGAATTATAATTCAACCTATTCTTTTAGTGACACCAAATGAGCGTCAACGATTATTAGGTAATCCGAACGCCATTGTAGAACCAGGAGAGAATTTGACAGTTAGCGAACCAGCTTCAAATTGTACTATTTTATAAATTATAAAAATATTTTTATTTTTTGTACAATTTACATAAATCATTTTAAAAGCATTTGTAGCATAACATATACGTTTAAATTATATTTGCGATTGTATTTTATAGTATATACTCTACGTACAATATTAGTACTAGTACGTATGATTTAAAAAATTGAAATATATATTTTCGAGCGTGTAAATTAAAAGTTCAATATTATAAATAAAATTAAAAACTATTTTGGTATCAAATATGCGATAAAATATATAAAGTTTCTGTTGACATATATATATAGATATATATAAAATTAACAAATAGTTTTGCGAGGTTCCATTTTTTTAATTGAATTAAAAAGTATAGCATTTTCATTCGCCCACGCCACAAAACTATCCCCTACACTAACAGCGCATTCAATTAACATATTTACGTCAACTTCGGCTCGATGTGCGTCTATCGCAGGTTTCCGTAGAAGATGTTCATACAAATTGCCTAATTTGTAACTAAATTTTGGACTCCTAAAATAACACACTTATCACCAAACTCAATCAACGCGTCCGATAAACTTACTTCGTAACACCAAAATCTAAGCGTCTTTGCACTTTAGCTTTTGTTTTGCTATCAAACTGATTTCGTTTTGGGCGTCTAGGTGCACCTGGAACATCGTATTGTTGTCTCACATTTGGTGTGGTCTCATTTAATTTCTGTGAATCAACCGATTTCGTTGGAGTGTCGAAACTCTGTTCGAGTTTTTCGACTTCATCGCACAATGCCTCATCCCAGTCATCAGATAACTCTTGAAGTTCGCATTGAAGTTTGGGTTCGCTTGCGTTTAAATTATTTAATAATTTTCGAAACGCAACTAGTGAATCGATACAAAGTATTTCATCTGGGAATTTATTACCGGCCATTTCTATATGATTCCTCAATATCGGATAATCAAAATAATCGCCATTATGGGCAACAAAGCATATAGGCTTTAGTAATCGTTCTAGAAATATTGTTAGCAAATTTAATGAAGTTTCATTGAATGTAGATTCTTGGGCCAAATCATCATTATACAACCCTATAAAGTTAATATTTACATATATACTTGATAAAAAATATAAACATAGCAATGATAAGTGCGTAATTTGTTTATATGCACTAGTGCATACTCGGCAGAAATTACTCATCACTCAAACGTGAATATATGTATGATTTCTTTTTATAAAAAAATGTTTAAAAAAATGCGTACCCGTAATTTGTTGTGCAACTGGTTGAATTCGTTTACTTGGGTTAAAACAAAGATTGAGCTTATTTTGAACTCTCGGAAACACACCCAAACCGATGTGTTCGGCTTGGACAGACACCAAACATAATTCAGTTATTTTGGTTCTGTAAGATTCATAAGCTGGAAGACCTGTAGTCTCACAATCCAAAAATACAAAGCTTTTAATGCTCATTATACTATTATATTTATAATTTGCATCAACATGTATTTATAAAAAATAAAAAAATTATAAGAAAAAAATAATAAACACGTATCAATATACTATATTATCTAGTTGTAAACATAATTATAAATAAAATATACATATATTGTGAATTTTCATAAAAATTATATGTAAGTAAAATATTTACAAATGACAATTACTAGTATGAACTTAGCTACATTATTGGGTTTTTAAACATTGACAAATTAAAATACCCTACATAAATATTTATAAAATGTGTATATGTTGTATGAATATTACTTAACGAACTTGTGATATATGACTTAGTTATTTATTTAATATATAGTTCAAGTTAAAATAGCAATTAAATTATTTACTTATAAAATATTTGATGTTAGTTATATTTATTTTCTAGAGGTTTCGATTTTGTACTCAGTCGCCATTACGTTTTACGTTCCCGAGAAATCTGTGACGTTGACGTTACCCATTTGGTTAAACTAGAAACAAAATTTAATCTGTGATCATCTGTAAGATCACAAGTTGTGTGCAGTTTGCAGATATTTTTTTTGTACGTATATTATTTGATTATCGTATGTCCATCCAGAATCTCAACACTTTTGGTAAGTTAAACGAAATATTTAATAATTTTATCAGCAAGCAAAAAACAAAATGGCAGTGTCTGCAATATTATGAACTATTAATATTCTTAAATTATTACAATATTAAATTAATACCTAGAAATCCAATACAATTGAATAAAAATTATAGGTATTTTTGTTAGTTCACAAATTCTAGCGAGAATGACCCGACCTCGACCTATTTTTTATTTTTTTTTGTAATGGTTACAAGTTCACACCTTTGCATGGTTTTATTGTTTTTTATCGATTCATTTTCCTTGAACAAATGTTGCGATTTCTTAATGCTCTCTTAATTTGTAATAAATGTAACTGTAAAAATGGGTGTGCGTTAATAGTGTGATTATGATTGCGTAGACCCCTTTGCTGATGCAAATAAGGGTGCAGAGGACGATGTTCAGGACGGACTTGTTCATATAAGAATTCAACAACGTAATGGTCGTAAGACTCTAACAACTGTACAAGGCCTTTCATCGGATTATGACCTGAAAAAAATTGTTCGGGCATGTAAAAAGGTAATTTTCATTCATAAATCATAAAACATTCTATTTTTTCAAAGTAATTTTAATTCATTTTTTAATTATACATTTGTGTTTGAGCTTTATTTGTGAAGTAAGAAATGATTTTTAAGAAGGAAATATGTTAGATGGTTAAATGTTGTAATCTGTAGGAGTTTGCTTGCAATGGAACTGTGATTGAGCATCCGGAGTACGGTGAAGTACTACAGTTGCAAGGTGACCAGCGCGAAAACATCTGCCAGTGGTTAACGAAGTCCGGATTGGCAAAACCCGATCAATTGAAGGTCCATGGTTTCTAAAGGTTAGCGCCAATGCTGCTCGTAGCATCATCCAAATCTATTGTACTCTTCGTAATTTCTACAGACAAAGGCAAAGATCAACGACGCGGGCTAACAACGGCTGCTGCTGCACACACATCAATCCACAATCACCAACAATACCACCGTCGCCACCATACAGCAATAATCACCAATCGTATTGAATGTTTTGCCTTCTTTTAATTCAATTATTATTTATATTATTAATATAACGATCAAAGTGGTGTCCTCACTCATTGCAGTTTGTTCTTCGTTTCGATTTCCAATTTTAGTTTCATCATTTTGTTCAATACTAATTTCCCGTGATTTTATTTATATATATGTAATAATGATGACCAGGCAAATCCAGTAACTATAAAATTTTCGCGGATCTGTTATTTCGTTGCGTTCTTTATCGTATAGTTTGTGTTGTTTATCTTGTGTTATATTTCGAATCGTGAATTATGTGTATCGTCAGTTAGTATGTATTTGGGAGCGGTTGATGTATTTAGAGAGAGAAAAATTCGTGCGTTTGGATTCGCCTGCGATATTTTGGCCGATAACGTTTTCACTATAGCAGCCGTTTATTCCAAGAGGAATAATGATAATTTTCTTACCGTGCACATTTTTATATTGTTGTCTACTACGTTCCATTAGATTGTTATCATCGTCATTATTGAATCCACGGCACATTCAACTACCGTTTGCCACCACAAGTCGGTGACAAACGGTTTTCTTATTATATTAATATTTAATACATTTTAATATATATAATGAATATTTATGTAAAAATGGTGATAACAGCAGCGCAATTAATATTTCCCCACACAATTGACATACCTATTTAAATAAATAAATAACTAACTAAAAACTACACGTACATAGCTAATTTTCTATTGTGCCTTTCGAGAATTTATTTTCAAATTTTA
Organism: Nebria brevicollis; assembly: GCA_944738965.1. Lineage (NCBI taxonomy): Eukaryota > Metazoa > Arthropoda > Insecta > Coleoptera > Carabidae > Nebria > Nebria brevicollis. Next base: position 3,557,401 of record OX122906.1, read on the forward strand.
AATGCATATTATTAACAGTTGTTTCTCTCATTTCTGTAAATGTTGACTATAGTAATTGATTGTATCTACCGCTACATGTTGGACACATTAAAAGATATTAACTAAATGACAAACCCATTTTATTTATTATATTCCATTTACGTACACCCAACCCTATTTATTATAATTTCGCAATAAATCAGAATTGCTTACTAGTCTTATCGACATTTTTAAAATATATAAAAATTGTCATAAACTATGTAAATCAAGTGTCTATTATGTTATTAAGTGTTCGAATTGAAGCACGCGCAATGTGTTTTGATTAAATTCGATCAACCATTGATTTACGTAATACGAACGTCGGTTAGTATCACGAAACGTTCAAGTAAGAGCGAGATAGCTACGAAAAATTATCAGGTGTGGGGAGGGTGGTTCGTGTACGCGTCGGCGCCGACACTTCGCGTCACAGTCGGCGGGGAACAGTGGTAGTTGCGAATCATTGTCGGCATTGTACGTGAGAGGCGGTTTCGCACGACATCGACGACTTGGCGATCTGCCCGGACTCAACAGGTCGGCATGGTCAGCGCTCGAAGTCTGCCACCACGACCCAAATGCCCCTACGGAGGAGTCGCGGCGGGCCCCACAGCAAACTGCTGGATCCACTGACAGCATGTTTGGATGCGAATGGCACGTACATCTGCACAGCATTCAATCCACGTTGCTACATCATACAAAAGGTAATACAAACCACCATCAAAACAAACAATAACAAACCCTATCATACACTACAAAATCATAACAATATTAAAATTCCAATATGTTAACTGAGCATCTAAACTAATTACACATATACAAATCTTTTAATTGGATATAAACAAGTGTTTTATATTGTTGACAATTATGTGGTAAGCGCGCGTTTCCATATGCGACACAAATTTGTGTGTTGTTGAATGAATAACAAGCCGCAAGGGATTCGCGTGTCGGATTATCGTGTGAAGTGAATGAAATAGTTGCGACTATAGTGCGATTTATGTATGTGGTTATTTAAACAACCGTATTGTTGCGTCGGTGTTATCGCGCCATGTTGCGGATCGATACATCAAACAGTTGTCGGAACGTAATTTTCGACGTCCCGCGTTTCAGCTTCATGCACTGCAACACGTGGAATTTCCGAGTCTAACATATGGTTGTGTGTACTCATCAACACTTTTATTATTACTATCATATAGTTACCATAGACTTTTTTCTCCACTACCAACAATTTCATACTCATGTCGAATTTAAGTGATTATCAGCATACAATTTATATTAACATATTTTATTCAACTAATCATACAGTTAAAGTCAATCTAAAGGTATTTTATAGATTTGTATGTTCACAATATATTAGTCATCTGCATAGCTAAAGCTTAAAATATAAATAAATAACAATAAATCTACATGTGTGACTTTTATGTATGCTCATATCTATTCAAAACATTGATAGATCAAAGTTAGATGAAGAATTTCATAAAATATATAAATCTTTGGTGAATGCAGCACAAACAGCGTCGACATTTTATAATAATATATCATGGAATGTAAATGAAACTAACAACAAAACAAATATTGTATAACAGGTAACCCGAGCCCTAGAATTGCATTTTCCTAATGTCTGATAAAATGTTTGCGATAACGGAATTAATTAACTTTTCGCATTCGTAAAATATTTTGAACACATTCGCGAATAAATATTTCAACTCATACTCTAGTTATATTTTATCACATATTATGTATTACAAATATCAAATGCAATTGAGATAACATAGATAAACGAATATAAACCTAATCAACGTGGCAAGATGATAAATAGCGATATTCTTATTTAGATAATAAACATAGCCAATTTTAAAATTACTACATCAATAATCTTTTTCTGTAAATTGGCCATATTTAAACGTAATTATAAATAAAATAGATAACTTTTAAAATGCATCAAAAGATGTTGTCAATTTTATTGTATTGAATATTCAATATGTAATGTCGCATGAATAAATGTAACTGGGAATCACCAATAATTAGTGGTTTGTGTAACCGGAAGAGGAAATAACCTCGGTTATTTTTTTTATTCGCATATATATAATAAAAATATATTTAGAAGTAAACATGAACGAGTATGACTGTTTTTTTTTAACGAATAAACGCCGAGTAACACAAATATATTTTATAAAATATATACAGTTGAAAAAAATTCTCATTTACATTTTAATGAATCTTTTCATGAGTTTCTACAGTATGTGCTAAGAATGAATAAGTTATTAAATTCTCGCGTGATTGAGCCATTAAAACCACCTAGCGGTTTTTCATATTTCGGTGAACGCATTCGTCAAAATTGGTTTCAAATTTTTATGAACGTATATATTTTAAAGTTTTTCTATAATGTAAATGTTTATTTTTACATGGTTATCTTAATTGTGTTTGTGTGATAAATGGTCATAACCCAGCTAAACAATTCATATATACGAAATGTATATTTATACCATATAAGTACAAAATATGGTTGATGCAATTGAAAATGTAATCTTAGTCTTCATCTTATGCGATCGGAAGTGAATTGGTGGCAGCGCAAACGAACGTAAACTTTCGGCAGTTTCAAACCAACCATAATTGCACGATACATAAAAATTAACGAACAAATTTAATTAAACTTAGTTCACCAAGAATTCGTATTATTTGCCAAAGTACACAACGAAATATTTGCAAATTTCTATATAATTATTTTTATGAAATTTTAATATTTTATTTACTATAAATCGTAAAAATTTACCGAGAAATTTTTTATTTAGAAATTTTAACAAGCATATTTATACCAAATATGTAATTAGAACTTATAAATTAATTTTGAATCATGTGGAAATATTGAGATAATGTGCTTTTAATTTTGTAATATATTTATTTATTTTGAAAACATGACACGTGCTAACATACACAACATTGCGATTTATATATTCACAAATATTATCAACTCAACTGTAAGTCCAAGTATATTATGCTTTACCGAAATATACGTGCTTATTTTATAAAATGTCGTAATCGGTAAGAACGAAGTGTTTTAAAAACTATTTAATTTCTCGAATATCATAAGGTCTCACAGGCAGACGTCACTGATTGTAATCTAGTGTCATATTTCTAGTTTCCGCAGAAGATTTAATATCTGCAGCATATAAATCCGCGTATTAAAGCACACCAATACTTTCTCATATACGTAAAGCTGTACGCGCTTATAGCTTCTATAGTATGAGAAATTTATTATTCATTGATTAAATTTAAATTGGTTTCAAGTTTCGTTATATATAAGCATATATAATGATTTGTTTTTCTGTGCAATCTTTCATAATAAATAATTCGCAATAATTAATATTGCATTAGAATTTCAATTTTGTTAACAATCTCATTTGCCACTATTGAAAAGGCGTTCAATATAGACTTAATATAAATATATATTATTTTTTCCCATAAACAATGTACAGACAGTTAATTATTTATCTCAGAAATAAGTTTAAAGTACCACAATTTTTGCTGTAGAGCCACACATACAGATATAATTCCAAAAATAATCAGATTAGATTTAGGGATGGTCATTAGGGGCATTTCTAATCGAAAATATATTTTTATTCATATGCGCATAAGATAATAAAAATGAGTAATATATTATTGTTAAGTGCTGTAGATAATAATTTATAAAATAACTTAATATCCGATAAGTTACCGTTTCTATGTTTTATGGTAAAATAAGTATACATTTCTTCCCAAACGTGTTATGTGGCGGTATCTATTGGTGAAACTCGGGAATAAAAAATTCATATATTTTTGAAATAAAAATTTCAACCATAGACAAATGCGGTTACTTAAAGATGTATATAAAACTTAAGTAAACATGTATTTCTTATTATTAAATCTTATAAGTCAAGCATTTTTGCACAGTAATTGAATAACAATTCTAGGAAACTTATCAGGCTTTGTTTTGATATAAAGACAACATATATGGGCGGTAAAAATTGTTTATTTATTGTTATATACACAAAATATTGCTTAAATGATGGAATAAAAAATAAAATAGCGTTTTGTTATATATTATATAATTGATATTAAAATAATTTCATGTGAGCTTGAAATATAAAATATTTGTTTAGTTAAATAACCGAGTGAAATAAATATAGGTTATGTTGCCGGTTTTACGTAGCTGTATTCATAGTAAATCGTGTAATCATTCATTTGTTAAATGACACGCAGCGAAGCCGGCATCCCTCCGCTCATTTGCGTTTTGTCAACGTGTGTTAAGAAATGGTCCGCTCTATGCCGCACCATACGCCGCATCGCACCATGCTTGAAACTTGTGCCTGAGCCGAGTGGTGCCTAGTTTGTTTTCATCCTAGTTTCGTGTTATGTATTCGTGTAGTGCAGTCAAATCGTGTAACGATGCTCACGTCGCTTTACTTTCAATAACATCGGCAATAAACTCATAAAATACTGTTTATACCATGGAAACATTGGTCGATTGGTTTCACGATAGTTCTGTTTTGTTTCCCAAGAATGGATTATTTTATTCATCGAACACTGCAACACTGGTACGTACGTTTTTCACATTTTATTTTGACATTGGTATCTACGTCTTGCTGTGCCATAGCAACCGACCCGTTTAAATTGTGCGCCGTTGTGATTCTGTGTGTCATCACCAGTCATCACATCATGAAAACAAGCACGTGCTTCGTGTTTATTAGTAATGATATTTGTCATCTAATGTTGTTGTTGAACACCAATAATATGATTACGTTGTCATAGATATAAAATTGTAAAGAAGGCGATTCAAATATGAACATTACAAATAAATGTTTTTACAAAGTAGGTTTTTTTTTTTAAGTTATTGTACTTTCCCTTACTGAACAAATTCAATAGATATAATAGGTATAATGCGTAATACCGTTTTTGCTTGTACAAAAGCAAAGCTGTAAACGTAACGCTGTTATAGAACAACCTTCATACGTTTTTAATTAACTTTATAAATTATATGTTTCATATATTCTCAATTTCTATTATTGATTTGATATTTACTACGTTTCAATTTTATTATAAAACCCAACATGCAAAATTAATTTAGACTATGCAACATTTTTGTAAATTTAATATGTATATTTAAAATTAATAAAAATCCATGATTTTTTTTTTATTAATTATTTATTATTAATAAGTTTTGAGCAGTAATTGAAGTAATATTGCAGGTAACTTCCAATGGTGCCGGAAGTGCTTTGAATCCAAATGCTGATGAATTTGAAGTGAAATCAGAATCAGAACAAGATTCAGATGCTACATGGGAATCTCCCCCAGTTGAGAGAGCAGCCCCAGTAAATTTAGAAGGTAAGTGTTTCAAATTAGTTGTGTACCACATGCGAAATAATTAGATTCGTAATATCAGGATGATTGTGTGCGGTTTAAATTTTGTATAATGCCACCAAAATGTTAGTGATGTGTGTTGTAAAGAGGCGGCAGCACTTGGCCGCTTTCTTGACTGCTGCGCGCTCCCAGAATGCAAGTTTTCATGGCATGTGCCCTGCGCTGCGTCGGCCATTTTGCAAGTATCTGTGAGAAATAGTGTTGTTTCCCAAAGTTATTTCATCGGTAAGACCAATAATTTAAGGTTTTTACCATCAGTGTGTTAATGATCTAACTGATATTGACGTGTGATTGTTGTGTTATATGATTGATAGAACGTTTTAAACGTATTAATCGGATATTAGTGTCTTGTGCCTCGTAAGACGATACACAAAAATTATGGAAGCAAAATGATAGGGCACATGGTTTCCGGGTTACTTAGCAGTTTTAACAACCAAATATGTTATGAAATGTGTGACTGTTGTGTTCAAAGTTGATATTTCACGTATAAGTTGCGGAAATATTTCGTCATTATATATATACGTTATTTCACCTTGTCTACATTTACTTGGATCGTGATTTCGTGGTCTTGTGTAGTGGGCAATCTGCATTACCTTTCAATAACCGTTCATTATGAAAGTTTTTATACGTGAATTCCTGATAGATTGTGTTCGTTAGTGAATTAAAAAAAATAATATATATTCGTACAATTTCCATGGGAATAAATAGTTTTTGAAAAATTTACTTGGCATGCGTGTACACCTTTTTTTCATGCAGTCACTTACATAGTTACGTTGAATTGTTGATCATGATTACACAAGGTACTTACATCTGTAATTCAACTTTTGCACGGTTTATATTTGTACATTGTTGTTCACAAGCTACGATCTATTATCTAATCTTGGCCGAAAATTTTTGTGGGCTAACTTACGCCGTTTTTTTTGCTCGGAACATTAGTTGGAAATTAATTAAAACACGTTCATTCTATTGTACTAGTTTTTATGCAAAGTGCAAGTTGGCATTGTGACGAGAGTTTATATATATATTTATATGTAAACACTTTTTATAATAATGTACGTTCATAATGATTTCAATAATGATAAATAATAATATCGTGTGCCAAATAGATGTGGTTTAAAATTGACATGATTTCATCATAAACGCATAACAGCGTACTCATGCTACACTGTTAAATATGGTGGTATATGCGCCGTTCAATGTCCAAATAAGTTTACCTAAAATATTGAAATAGTTCAGTCGCGAATGAAGTACACCGATTGATTTGTAATATTTTGTTTTAAAGGCTACGTGTACATGAATGGAGACATTGGGAAGCTACCTTCAGGGGCGGTGTTTACCACCACCCCTGAGCCAGGTGCCCCTGTCGGGGCTACGACTGATTATAGCACACTCAACGGTGCGGCAGAAGGAGCCGAAGGATTCGTAAGTCCGCTTGGCGGTCTTAGTCCTGTGCCTTCAACAGCTCCACCACCTGACACACCGACCATACCTCTGGATCAGTTAAAACAAATGCTGTCCTCACAATTGGAGTATTATTTCTCTAGGTGAGTCAACTCGTTAGTTATTATTATTATTTTATCTCTCAACGTCATCGTTTACATTAAATAATGCATAACTTTTTATTGTTTCACATCACATTCATGTTACTATACAAAGACAATTTAACCAGAATGTGGCTATCGATATATTAGTTTACATATAAATATGTTAGTCGAAATATACAATTAGCATATCTTATCGTTTAAATATTTTTAGAATAAATTGCTTTGTATTATAACTAGTAATATGTACATGGAAAATTTGTAAAATGCAAGCGGTTTAAATTTTTTCATTTACACATAAGTGGACTATAAATTATATATGTTTTAGTTGATAACTCAAAATAATTCGTATTCAAAACACATTTTTTATATCATTTAGACGAAAATATCCTATTATCTTACTTATTATTTTACTAATTAAATCTATACTAAATAATATGTTTTCCTGTACTATTTTATATATTAAATCAATTATGAGATAATTAAAATATAATTACATTGTCATTCTGTCTGGAAAGTCTCAAATCAAATATGTGCACATTATTGCAAATTAGAACCTAACATGACTGGATTTCATCTAAAGTTGGTTGATCTGTCAATATTTAATATCCTTCAACATCTAAAACTAGATATCCGGTACCGAATACAGTTTACTTTTACCCGTTTTACGGAAAATCCATATTTCTCAATTTCTCAACAATTATTATAGTAATTTTTATCATTTATTTGAATTGGATATTTATGAATTTCGTTATAATTTTTAAAATATACGTTTTATTTTTTAAAGTAAATCTATAACGAATGACACTGGTAAATGTATGTTTATTCTTACATATGGAATACTTTTACTTATATGTGAAATGTGACATAACAAAAACTAAAAATATGAATAACCTTGGTTGAATAATTTGTAGTACTGTTTCGAAATATCATTGTTTCCATTTTTTTTTTTGTTTCTGTGGTTTGATTTTTGTTTTTGTTTCGTTTTTACCTACGCAGAGAAAACTTGGCGAATGATGCATATCTTTTATCGCAAATGGACAATGATCAATACGTGCCCATTTGGACGGTTGCGAATTTCAATCAAGTTAAAAAACTCACAAAAGATATCAAACTCATCACGGAAGTACTACGAGAATCGCCAAATGTTCAAGTTGATGAAGAGGGTATCAAAGTTCGGCCAAATCATAAAAGGTGTATAGTGATATTACGTGAGATTCCTGATAGTACACCGTTGGAAGAAGTTAAGGTACATATTTTACATTCATCTTCAAACAAATCTACTTTATAATTCAATCACACAGATGAGTCAAAAATTGTTGTAAATTGACTCATCTGGTATTTTTACGAAAAACTCACAAACAAAATTCCTCAATCGTTTCCGTAATTACAACTAATATTCAAAACAGTTTCCAAATGTTTTATGTGTAAGTTAATTCAAAAAACTATATAAGTGTAATTATCACACTATTTATATTTTTGTGAAATTTGTAGACAATAATAAAAATTCTTTTCTTGACTGTTTTGAGAAATGCTAATTAGAAAGCTTATTTAATAAACTGTTATGACAACGGCTCAACTGGGGTAACCCCGTTATCCGATAGATAAATATATATTTCTTAAAATATAATCCTCTGTTATCTGTTTGATAATATTTCGAAACAAATTTGTATCATATCGAGCAAACTATTGAACGATTATTTGCATCGCTTTTATCACTAATAATAGCAAGTCTCTATTAAATTATCCAAAATTAAATTCCTAAAAATTGTCCAGGAATAATCAATAATTAAAATTGATAGATTTAGAGGTTGGCACTTGGTGAAACATATCGAATTAATTTAAACAAACACTTGATAGTTTCACAAATTTTTATTTCTTTAATACGACACGTGTTTCGACTTTGCAGTCATCATGATGACTGCAAAGTCGAAACACGTGTCGTATTAAAGAAATAAAAATTTATGAAACTATCAAGTGTTTGTTTAAATGAATCAATAATTGCTTCTATATATTCGGAAAAAAACATCGTCAACCCTTTCGTTTTGTTTTAAAAACGACATTCGTTTTCGCTATCATAAAATTATATGTAGATTTCAATGGTGTTGTCAAACAATAGAATAGTTGGGATTTGATTACGAGGAATATAAATGTTGACACTTGAAATAAAAATTTATAATATGAACAAAGAAACAGAGTTAATAACGAATGTGCGATAAAAGTACTAAATCATTCTCGTTTTGTGTAATTTCAGAATTTATTTTCTGGTGATAACTGCCCACGATTAATATCGTGCGAATTTGCTCACAATAGTTCCTGGTATGTAACGTTCGAGTCAGATGAGGATGCACAACGAGCATATAGGTTTCTACGGGAAGAAGTACGGGAGTTCCAGGGCCGTCCCATAATGGCGCGCATCAAAGCGAAACCAATGAACCGGCTGCCGTTACCACCGGTAGCCGGTGTCAAGAATGGTTTCCGAAACGCACCGGCACCAGCAGCTGTATACGATCCAACTGCTTTCACAACTGGCCAACAGAGATTTGTCTACACGAACGGCACACCAGCACCACCTGGTTCCGTTTCATATTCGAACCAAGTACATGTTTATGTAAGTCGAATCACATTTTTCTAATTCCATTACATTGACATTCATTTTTTATACACTTAAGCTTACAAAAGCTCCAAGTGGGCGATAATACACTCGTATATGTTACTTAATCAATCATCATACGTGATAAAATATATTTTCTAAGGCTCACATAATCTAGGAAGCGTAAATTATTGCATGGATAAAAATAACAAAAATAATATAGACTATTACTTCATAAATACGTTCCTAGAATGACGATAAAATATTTGGTCAAGGCTTTTAGTACTTAAATAACGCAATTGCTCTATTTAACACTCTAATTATTGTCAAAAAAAATCGATAAATTCATAACTTCGTATCTTCAACTGATTTGATTATTTTATACTTAAAAAGATAATAGCAATTACCAAGTTCAAGTTAACAGACTTGAACAACCATATATATATTTTTGATATGTTATATATTAGCATTTTATTTATCTTGATTCAATTTAAATCTGCAATATGATTTGTTATTTTGCAATTTCAACAAGTATTAATTGACTATTATCTCAAATTGGTAGCCGGAAATGTTGTATATGAAAAAGCCGGATATCTATAAATTTTTCTATTGAATGTTGTTACTTAAGTAAAACAAAAAGTGACTAATTATAGACTGCTACATTTGAATAGAATCGAACAAGAAATGCATTCTGCTCCATTTTGTCATTATTAACACGATAACTGAACCATAACATTTAGCAACAGTACAAATTAACTTGAAACAATTTGTTTTCGCTAAAATTCATATATAATTGTAGTTGCAAAAACAAATTATATCCAATAATACAATTATAATTCAAGAAAAATATGTGTGTATGGAACTTATCAAATTATTATTATTGGTTGTTTATGTTGTCAATACAAAATTTAATGTAGAATAATAATTCGAAATTAGTTTGATTAATTTATAATTGGAACTAACTAAATTAATGATCAACATTGTAGCGAAATTGGTAGCAATCCATGCCATTAAATTCAATGCTTAACATTAAATGGATGAATTGAAGTAATTTTGAAATTCTTTTAACAATATTCTTCCAATATTTTATGACATCTAATTGTGGCAACATGATAATTATTGCAAAACTTATAATATGCGAAGATGTGCAGAGGTCATATTATTGCACAAATCTATTTTCGTTTCAAAACATAATAAACATATATTTCAATTGTCAACTGCTATGTCGTCTAGTATCAATAGTATTATGTCATTGCAATAAGCTCGAAACTATTATCTTGAAGTGTCGATAACTATCATTTATCTACATCACTTTTCACTAGTAGAATAAATCTATTTTTAAAACCTCATTACCGTATCACCTGTATTATATTCTTTACAACTTTAGAACAAGTACGTCAATATTTCTTAGAAATATTTTATAACATCCACAATAATACATTTTCTTATACTTGTATTTGTCAGACGTATTTCCCACATTTTTTACCTGATAAAATTAAGATAAATGCGCCATAATTAATAAAGCTATTTATTTCACTTATTGCTTGATAAACGATGTAAACATATTTCTTAATTATCAAGCATGTTGCAAGTACATTTATTTAAAAATAGTAAGACATTGTAAGACTTTTTAATCGCGTGAATTCAACGATAATATTCATAGTTTTGGGCTTGTGACGTCACAAGTTGGCCACTAAAAACAGTAACACGTTGTAGTATGTAAATATATTAGGATTGGCGCAATTGTATGTTGTATGTTCAACAGAACATTACAATTAACGTGATTTCAAATGAAAAATATGTGTTATTATGAAATATAAAATGTAGTTCTAGGAAATATAAAATGTTTCCTGTAATAAAAATTACTATTCTAAAAATGTAGATCAGTAATTTGGTGGAACATACTAAGGGTTTTGAAACGTAGACTATGTTTGTTTAGAAATATAAACTAGGCTAATATACAATCTCTTTCTTCGAATTCTTTTGACATTCTTTCAATATGCAATCATTTACAAACTATTACATCTGCTAATACGAAATTCTCTTCACAATTATTTTGTTTGGTTTACGTTTATAACTCAAATTTAATTGTTCGTTAATTAATGGTCATGTGAATAATTCATATTGTTTAATTAGATACGTGTTTTAGTTTTATTATGCACAAGATTATGCGAAATTATTTATAATAACATATATATATAAAAAATTATAATGTTACCTTGGCGATACGTGTAAAAAGGTCAGGGATTCTGTATTGAAGTTTTTTTATTGAGTCGATTCCTTTCAACATATTTAAATTTTATATCCTTTTCGTTTTGAATGAAACAAAAAAATAAATGCATTATTTTGTAATTATAGATGTGAACATGTATTTGGGAAATAGGTTTTGTATTTTTCATACAAGGTCATTGAAATTTAATTTATATTGCAACAATAAATAACTTGTAAAAACATCCTAGAATTTATTCAATAATATTAATTTATTTTACAATAACTTTTGATCATGTTATATGAAATATATTAATGCTGAGGACTTTTAATATAGCCTTATCAACATCAATTCTATCCTGGCGTGCTGCAAGCCTGGCCGACAGGTACCCCGTACTATGATATCGGTAGCGTGTTTTCGGTGAACGGACTCGCACCACAGGGCTCATTCAAACAACAACCGTACCGTTCGAACGCACGACCAAAAAACAAACAGCGAAACATGTCATCTGTATCTGCGCATCAACAACAACCACAACTACCGCAGCCACCACAGCAGCATCAGCAACATCAATCACAGCACCAGTCACACCACCAGCAACAACAGAGCGGTGATCCGAGCCAAGCGCAACCGTTGAGCAGCACCACCAGTACCACCATTATCGGCAGTAGCACCAGCAGCAGTAGCAGCACTAGACAGAGTGGTTCGCATATGCCTGCACCTGGATCACCGCAAGCCCAATTAAAACAGGCACAACACCGGCAGTCCGGCAGTGGTCATATTGCAGACGCAGCACCAGCAACAATGTCTCGGTCTACACTAGCTGCACAAGATGGTGAATTGAATAGTAGCGGTTCGAATCAAGGTAAGTCATACAAGAAACTTCATTTGAGTAATAACATTTAAATTCATACCATTATTTTAATAATTAGATATTTTCAATTTCGACTCAACCCTTGCGAGAGAATTATTGTAGTTATGAATCTGAATATTAATAGACGTATTATATTGTGAAAATGTTGATGAATTTATTTAGGTTTGCCAGTTTCAATACGAAATGATTGTGATGATGGTATGATGGTGCTTCGTGGTGTGGCAACCACATCATCTTTGAACAAGGAACCTTTGCCACCACGACACAGACGTGGTCGGAGGAAAGATGAAGAGTTGGTGGTCGGCAATCAACAGCCGGCCACCAGTACACAACGTGATGTTTTGATGTCACGTGGCGCCCAGTTTGATCTCGAAGAAGCATCGTTTCCACCATTACCAGGTTTAGAAATAGGAACACAAGTAATAAAGCCGATCGTCGCTGTCGAAGCACCAACCGCACCCGTTGAGCAGGCTAGTCACTGGGGCGAAAACCGACTGGCAGATGTAGTGAGGGGTACCGCGAAACCGAAAAGCACCAGTAGTTCCACAAGCAATAGTAGTTTGAGCACGAAAGATATTCCCACGACGGTGAGTGCTGGTGTAGCTGCAGTGCCTACAACTACTGCAACGACGACAACGGATAATGGTAGTGAGTCCCCAAGAGCGCAGTCACCTCAACAGACTAGTCAACCAATCACGCCCGCTGTGCCAGTTGTGCTGCAACAACAACCCTCTGCCGTCGTTCCCGTCGCTGTTTCCGCCACCGTTCTCCCTACCCACCAACAAACGTCACCGGAAGTAAAAGACGCTGCAACTTGCAGCACTGATATTCAATCGATTGTAGCTACTAGTACCGTCACCCTCACACCGCCAACCTCGCCTGAAAAGTAAGTTCATAATTATTTTCTATTCGTGTAAATATAACTGAGATACGGGACAACGTCGAACTACTACGCAGTTTAAACTTTATACTCGAAACAAAATCAAGCATATAATTTACCCCACACAAATAAGCCGGCCGTTTTAACGTCCCTAGTGTTAGAGTGGTGTGCTCGTAGTGGGAACAACAACAATATCTATCAATGTGTATGGCTGCATTATTATTTATTAATTCAGCCAAAGGAGCGATGGATACATTTATCAAAAATAACAAATATGCATTCATAATTTTTAAGATACAAATAAAAATAATTTTTTTAATACATATATTGTTTTGAATTATGAATGTTTAGATTAGTTCCTGTTCTGACTGTGAAATGCACAATGGCAGACAAATCAACGAAAACGGACGAGTCTCTGTTGAACGGAGAACTCGAGGTTGCATGTCCCACGACGACCAACGCCGCAACGATGACAACAGTTGTGAGTTGTGAATCACCGGTCCGACCAGTAGCTGTTTCGGTTGCTGCTAGCACGAGTACACGTATCACACATACCATTCAACAGCAACCGCAAGTGAACCGGCCAGATCCACCAAAACAACCACCTACACCTCCTCCACCAATTGTACGTATTCATTCGCATTGCAAACTGGAATAGTTTCACATTAAATTATTTCAAGTTTTTGCACCTTAACTTTGTGCGTTATGGATTAAATTCTTATACGAAACATTTCTAATGTGGCTTAAAATTTAATTGTTTTGATACAATTGGCCATTAGATTATCAAGCAGTATTAATTTTCTTTTAATTTATTATTTTTATATTTATTAAAGTAATTCATTGGTAATAGCTGGATTAACAATAAAAAAATGAGGAAGTATCGAGTTAGTGAAAATAATATGTTATTAATATGATGGATGTGCGTTCATTAGGAACTCGGCGGTGGAAATATTGCTCCTAGAATGAGTTACGCTCAAGTAGCACAACATCACAAGGAGAAATTGTTGCGTGAAAAACAAAGTAACGAACATATGCAGGACAAGTCTTCTAGTACGACGGCAACGCCAATCGCCTCAGCAACACAATCAGTCGGCACCACAACAACAGGTCGAATGCCGTCTGAGCATCAACCAAGAGAACATAGAGGTAATTAGCACTATAGTTCAATATGTTATTATTGCTTAGAGCAACAACATTGTTTGCATGCCCCTTGTCTAATCTTATTTCTCACAAAATTTCCATGGTTTGTTTAGACAGTGGTAGTAGCAATCATCATCAACAGTCACAACGCGGTGAAGGTGGCCACTCGAGGTACGGTGGCGGTATCCGAGGTGGTAACCGTTCGGCATATGCTGGCGACCGGTCCGCCGGTGGCAACAACCAAATCCGGCGACGTACCGTGCCCGAACAGCGACCACAATTCCGGGAGTTCCTGGGTTCGCGTTCGCCCAAGTAGCTTCAGGTTTGTACCCGCGTAACCGGGCACTATTACTACTATTATTACACTCAGTGATCGCGACTGACTCCCTTCAAAAACAAACAAACAGAAATCTACTAAATAAACGGGGCCACAGGGTCACGCCTAACCACAGAGTTCTCGCCACTCTTGGCTTTGGAAGACAAGACTTGTGTTGTTGTGTGAGTGCGTGATAATATTATTATTAAAAATTATATAAATATATACGGACATCCAAACACCACAGTGATGAAAATTAATATGAAATCAAGCACATCCATGTTTTAATCCACTACTAAGTATACCAACAAACATGCGTCGTGTTGTGGTGTGCCGATCTTGTTAGATTTTGTTCTGTCGATTGACGATGATGAATCAGATGTTATAATATTATTAATTAGTTAATGAATCCAATTCTGTTTGCACCATGATGAGCAAAATTGCGTTGCGAGCCGTCTCATCCAACTAAATTGCAAACATTGTGTTGTCGACGGTATCATTTTTATTAATTACTATTTTTAATAATTATTATAAGTTTCTAATTGCTTATTATTATAATTCTTTTCGTTTTTTTTTTTCGTGTCTGAAAATTGTCTTGTAATTGAGACATGTTTTAGATAAATTAGCTATAGCATTCTGGTCTTATTGAATAGGGTTGGGTTAGGCTGAATAGATTGATTGCCCCCCCACCCCGAGGAACTAACTCAATAAACGGCCACCCCAAATAAGAATTTAAATAATTATCAATAATCAAAAAAACAAAATGGTAAAAAAAAAAACTGTTTGTGGTGTGTTTCAAATGTTTAAAAAGTAACATATATATTATAAAATATTTAAAAACCAAACAAAAAAAAAACCTAAAAAATATGTAAGAAAATTTTAATATCTGTTTAGATGCCACATGAAAAAAAAAAAACACAACTACTTTAAATTGTAATCGGCCATAAAATACTAAGTGAAAACGCTGTTTCCAATGTGTTACATTTTTGACTGCTGCATTATGTCCATAATTTTTAAATTTAGTGATGGTCAAAATTTACTGATTAGACAAAAAAAAGATTTTAATTGCCGATTGTTTACTCGCACTTTTGAATATTGGAGCAACAAAACAAGAATTGAAGCATTTTTTTTTAGATAACAATACTACTTATGGCTATCCAGGTGTTCAACATTTAAAAACGGATTTAAAATAAATAAATTATCGTGGTGCACAATAACGAATAAATATCTCGCTGTAGCATTTACATAGTTTTTGATTGCTGCAAATGCAAAAACGGACACGAAAGAGTGGATTACTCACATTTTACATAAAGAGACGGGTAAATGTTCGGAATGGCGCGTTACAACATATGAAGAGACTTGCTTGCTGCTCGGGTACCAGGATTGTTGTACATTAATGTGAGTGCGATCTGTGATAAGCCCTTTGTACCAATCTCCAGAAAACCAATCAACTCATTACAACAACAACCACCACAATCATAAACAACTTGTCGCTTTCTTAACTGTGTGTGATTCAACTTTGTGTAACCAAAACGTTCACAAAATAAAAACCTGCATTAAACATCCATTTATTGAATTTCGTATTTGCGGATTGGTTTTTTGTTTTGCAAAGTTGAAGTGTCAGTCGTGTTACAAAATAATATATACATAATGCATTAATTGTATTAATGACATTATAATATATACATATTATTCAGGGAATGTACGGTCGTGGCTAGTTATTATTATCAAACACAACTAAAGTTAAATTGATTGTAATATCCAAACGTAGTTGAATGATTGGGAAGTGACGAACATTAAAAACACAAGCTATTATATACTATGTAGTTTCTAAGTAACGAGAAGAGAAAATTATGGCTATTTTGTAAGTACCGTTCGTTTTATTATGTTCGTTTTTGTTTTAATCGTGTTTTGAAGAACATTCTGTGTACCATTTGTATGTATGTCGTCAAATATCTGTGACAGGTATATTAAAAAAAAAAACGTATATTATACTAACTGGGAAAAATTAAATCAATGAAGCGAATGATCAGACAAGTAAAAGATGGGAGCAATTAAATTGATCATTTTTAAAGTCTTTTTGCTACATTTGTTATTTGAGGCATCAACAAATTAATTTAACATCTGTCACCATTTTTATTTAAATTTGTTTAAATTTTCAGTTATATTGCACTTTATATAACATATGACGCTAGTATTTTTATTCAGTTATTTTACCTCTGACACAGATAACTGAAACAAATATTAAATTAAAATTTTGATTTTTTTTTTACCTCAAGTAACTAATTTTCAAAGATGCTCTTTAAATTCCTGAATAGTGGTAGGATGGCAAACGGATTGCTGTATTTTGTCACTGTTGTAAACTGCGTTGTTGCTTATTTTTTAAAAAAAAAGTAGCGTGAGTACGATTTTAACTAGTTGACACATTTTTTTTTTTAAAAAATAAACACATAAGTCACACTATTTCGCCTTGAAAATTAAACCAAAAATTGAACGTTTAAGAAATTGATGAAAATGTATACCTATAGCGTATTTTTAGTGCAACATATAGTGCGGTAACAAGGCTTTAGGCAAATAAATCGAAATAATGTAATCAAGAAATATAAAGTAAATAATAATAAAAAAATAAAAGTAGATTGTGATGAAATTGCGTGATGATGCTTCAAAAGAAAAGACAACGAAGTAACAAAACATCAACGCAGTTTACTTACCTTCCGATCTGCCTAACGGGAGTGTACAGATTGTTGGTTGGTGAAACAGTGAGCTAGGGACTCCAAAATGATACAATTTAAAACAAACAAAAAAATAACTAGCTGAGGCAAGTGTAATTTATTCGAATGAATGCGTGTGCTGTACAGACGATAGAGTTGATAAATTTATTTTTGACAAATAATAATAAATTACCAATATACATAATTACATATGTGTATAAGCTGTATAGAGGGGCATATAGGATTTAACATATTGTTGGGTTTTTAAAAGAAATAATTAAAAAAAAAACATTAAAATTAAATACAGTCGTGCAGTAACAATTTGAACGAGTCACACGTTTTTCGTAAACTATAAAAACTGATCAAGTATTATATTATTACACTGGTGACGAAAAGATAGACAAAAATCAGTTGACATTGTTTTACGACAACGGTTACTCTCTATTAACCGGTGTGATAACGACTGCACCACATTTTCAGTTAACAATTATTTTTTTTTTAGTTAATGTAAGACTGTTAGCTGACTAAATATTTAAGGGTTGTTATTTTGAATTTTTAACATCTGTCTATATTTCTCTATTATCAAATTCAAACTTGTTTCTCTTTCATATCTCCAACACCAGTTTGCAAAATAGACATGGAACCACCGTACACAAACAAACACTTTTAATCGATTGCTAATTTATGGCGAATCAAGGTCACAAGACGTATTTAGAACCGCCTAGTACAGTACGCCCGTGACGTGTGCAGTCACGTAGCTATTTTAGTACCGCACTACGCAATATCGTATTTGCGCATGACCTCGATACGTCACAAATCATCAATCAGACTATGACTGACGAACATAAATCAGTATTAGCTATCTTGATACTCTTGCTAGACAAATACACCATTTTTTTTACATAGTAACAGTATCAACGTTTAAGGCAGGCCTAGCTAACAACACCATAAGTCCTGTCTGCTATGCATATCCTTGGAAGGATTTTATATAATTTGCCTATTACACAATATAACACATTAATTTTTGGCTTTTACTAACTATGAACAAGTCTATAATACTGTAATTAGAAAATATTTTATATATTTCAATAGAATTACCAAATATTTTAGTGGTTTTTTTTTAAAAATATATCGAATTCTGGTTTAATACGAAAAATTACACTTAAATATGTATTATAGACTTATTCAGACTCATAAAATTGCTTGGTACAGATTACACTGATAATAGTAACATGCCGAAAATGGTGTTTAAAAAAATAACATTTAAAGTTAACAAGCTGGTTTTTTAAATGTATATGATCTCATCCCGATGTTAGAATATGTATTTAATGTTCCCCTCCATATATTTTCGGCGCCGGTGTACTGTTAGGCGGAAATTAATAGTGTTATACCGTGCAAAATTAGGTATAGGTTATGTGAGAGCCTATCTAAGGTTTATATTATATAATAAATGTATTTTCCAAATTTTAAAATGCATTCATTGATAAATATATTTCATTTTATTTAATTACATATTTAAATGGCGACATTGCTCGTTTCATTTACGAAAATATGTGACAAATTGATAACAGTACTCGATTTTGTGAAATGAATATATAAAACTTCGGTCACGAACTTTAAGATTTATTTCTCAAAATAGTAACAAGAATTACGTATAATTTCATATATTTCAACCAATCCTGAGATATATATATATTTGTTTTTAATTGATAAAAAACAGTAATCTTATTTGTAGAATTAGTAATTATTTTTTCGTTTTATAGATATACATAAATATAATTTATTTACATGGCGGATATATCTTTTTAATCCACTTCAATTTCTTGTGACAATTCATTTCACAAAAACGTGCGTAATTGTCAATTATTAAATAAACAGCTGCGCAGAAATTTGAAGCATTAAAAACGTAAACATAAAAAATAAACAAAAAAGATGTTAATTGGCTGTGTGTAAATATTAAAAATTGAAAAAATGTATGACAACTTTTCGTAAATTAATCATTATTTCATGTATCTTATTCGTTTCGTAGGTATTTTATAAACTTGGTGTGTGCATTTGTTAACCGTATTTTGTTTTTACATTGTGGATTTGATGGATATGGGAGAAATAGCACAGATGCAAGATTTGTTTTTCTTTTTTTTTATATATATATATATAAAAATTAATTATAGGGTAGCCCCAGCGGTTTTTTTTTTTAATAGATAATAAATGCACGCAAAAACGTTTTCTATTATTATTTTTTGTTTATTTGCGCATAGGTTGGGTGTGTATCATAGCACATTTATGTATATTTATATATCTTATAAAATTAGGTTTATTAATCAAGTTTCTATTATTATTTTTTTTTGTGTGAAATTGCTATTACCACAACTAATTCTTAATATTGTTTTTTTTTTTAAATAATTATTATTTTGTATTATTGTGGGGGTGTACATATTTATAATGCTTGTTACTGCTGTACCATAGGATATCAAATTGTGTTTTTTTTTGTATTAAAAACATTTTACTCATTTGAAAACTGGCATAAATGTAAAAATGTGTTGTTTCGTACAAAGAAACAATATATAAAGCAGTTATATTAAGTGCATTATCATATTCCATGTATTGTACATATAAAAAAAAAAAGAAAATTCTCAAATAATTATTTTTTAGTTTTTATAAAATTTGTTCTGGTTTACAGCTTTGCTTGGATTGCATTTTTTTTTTTAAATATTTGTTAAATTATAATCTGTCGTTACTAGGGCAGAAATATCTCACCCCCTCAGCTTCATTGTTAAGATTTTGTTGTTCTTATTTGATAAGCTTCTGAAAAACCCGCTACCGGTATGCTGTGTATTTTACAAAAAAAAAATCATCCGAAAAAATGTTCTCTTTTACAGAAATCCTTGACAAATCATTGCGATAAACTCAAAATTGTTTACAAAATTTAAAATAAAGTGCTTCCATTAGCGTAAACATAATTGGTTTGATTAAAACAGAAATTTGTGAGAAAATGGAATGAACTACGGAATAGCTTTATTGAATTTTAAGCAATTTTTTGCGAATTATTTCTACATAGAATCACGTGCTGAATATTTAAAAAAATAAACGCTACTAATAGTGGAGTAAAATTTAGAACTTTTTGAACAATTTGTCGAGGATTTCTCGTTTTGAGTAACTGTTTTCTAAAATTATTGGACTCCATGTGAAACTGTTTTATATTTCCTAAAGCAGTGAATTTTACACATTTTTTTTTTATAAATACTTATAAGCTTATTTGCAATTGTGGTAATATTTTTATTTTTTACTATAAACATCTACAACTTTTTTTTTATATCGTTGCTAGATCATTTCTTTGCTTTAAACAACCTATAAGTTACATATTTTTAATTATTTTTTATTTGTTATAAGAGTGTGTGAGTTATATTAGTAAAAACAAAAAAAAAAACAAAAAAAAAAAATAACGAATTGTGGCCAAATATAAACTTTCTTTTTCATAAATGATGCGTACAGGTATGTTTTTATGGAAGCAATTCACATGGGGTCGTTCTATTTAATCGATTTAATTTTTATAAACAAAAATCACTCAAAGACTGTTTGTTGTATTAACGGAAAAAATAAATATTTGAACAAAAAAAAAATAATTATGAATATTATGAATTGAAATTCAAAATAAAAATAAAAAAAAAATGATAAAACACAAATTGTAATTGTAAACTGCTTTCATACATTAAGAAGACAAAAAAAAATTATAAAATTACTTATATACATAGTGCTTTCTTCAGAATAAGTATGTACTATCTATATATACTAATCATTTTTATTTTCTAATTATGATGGGAGATTGTGCCAAACGCGTTGATTGCTGCCAAACACATTTTCCAGCAATGTCATCAAAGTGTTGTGGCTGAGCGGTTTTTTTTTTAATGTTTTGACACCTTCTCCTACGGTCGCTTTAATTCTATTAATTATAAAAAGGTGCTACCGAGCGAGCGAGCCCCTTACTATTGTATGTTATGCTGATGTTATTATTGTACATATGGATAGGCCTTACTTGCGAAATACAAGGAACTCTGAACTCTATCGTTTTTAGGTTGTTTTTTTTTTCTGTTGATATTTGGTTGGAAATAAAGAAAACTTGTAAAAAATAAAAAAAAAAACCACTATTCCTCGTTGTCTCTTTTTAATTAATGAATTAATTATAATTAAGAGAAACTTATAAGTTTTTCAAAGTATTCTTTCATTTTGTAATTTTAATTGTTTTATTTTCCATTATTATTGATCGAAAACATTTAATAACAATTGTTTCAAACAAAATGTTTCATTAGCAATTTCAATAATAAATTTGAAAATGGTATTTCATTGTTAAATCAAAATTTCCCAATGAAATACCATTGGAATGAAAGAAATGTTTGTTGCCTATCAATGACTAGGACGGTTCTTCAATTGTATTATTAAATATCATACTTTATTTTCTAAATGTTGCTCTATCTCTGTGGCAGTTAATTAAATGTAATTTTTTAATTCAATTTTATTTTCAGACAAAAATTATTGCTTTATTTTCACTCTTCTGATAGTTAATGTGTATAAAATTTAACTGTGATTTAAGACAAAACGCAGGTGTATAAATTACATAGTAATGCGTAAATAAAGGATGAATTCAAACTTGATTGTAAAGCGTTCTTATTTAACAAGAATGTTCTCAATACCATAAACTTATTACTGATACGATCTATTATAACGAGTACTTTTTTTGTCTATAAGTTAATATTCCATATTCATATACTTTGTTCATATAAAATTGTTCATAATACGAATAACGTAAAACATAAAATAACTGTTGTAATTTAGAATTTCTATGGTATATTTGTTGTTAAATTTGTTATAATGAGTTAATTTACTAGATAAATCGCGTTTGTTCCGGACACCAAATCAGTATCGAATGGTCTTCTCGTGTGCTGTGAATAATAAATATGAATTTTTAGTGAATTGCGTCCATTCTAATGTCGATCAATTGAGGTTTCCGTCGCCATAATGGTAAGTAAAATATGTGACATTTTTATACATACATTACAAGCCCAAATACAGTACAATTTTTAGATCAAGGCCCATTTACAGACCTTTTGTTTATTATACCAACTAAATACAGAAAACATTTACTAAATGTATAAGTGTAAAATATTTCTAATGCATGTTTCTATAAGAGAAATTTATATATTTTAAAAGACCAGTGAATTATAGGATGTTTCTGTATCTTTTATAGGTATATTCTTGTTCTTACGTATATCTTATGATTATTTAGCTTATATAGAATACGATATATTTGTTTTATCATCCAATAAAAAATCTATTTGACTCTTTACGTAGACATTTCAAAAACATTGATAGATGCTTTAGGGCCGGTAACTCCAGCTTTAGATAAATGCCAGATAGCTATTTGCGTGACAGACTTAAGAACATTTATATAGTATTGACGTTTAAATTGAATGGAAAATTTTTAAAAATTCTATAGGTACTTAAAATATCAATTAAATGCTAGTTAATTTCATACACAATAAGTAAGAAAATAAATTATTTTATATTTAAGAATATCTGTAAGATTTGATCCAAAATGTGTTTAAAAATAATTTAAATCAATCGTACATAAATATAGGAATATTTTGTATTTTCTTTTTTTTAAATAAGGTGACACAATATGGTGGATGCGCTATTAAATTGGATTTCGCTATTATCCGTATATCATATATAGAAAACGACATTTTAGCGACAGCTCACCGATAAATTTGTACAGATGATAAAAAATAATGTAATAAATCATGTTATGTATCAACAATAGAAAAGAAAATAAGAGATTAGAAAAGCGAGCGCAATGCTGATAAAAAATACTTTTGGAATAGTTCGTGCAGTTTCTCGAGCGTGTAGGCGTCGCGAAATAGTGAGTCGGAGTATTTACTATTGATTTTTCAGAAATGCGGATAAAATTCTCGGAATTCAGACCATTGCATAATGAAAGTGATAAAAAAACCGTAAATACTTGTGGGGTTGTGGCTTATAGTGAGACATGCGCGCTATATAGTCTAGAAATTGTGTTTGGCAAGTCGACGTTTTCTTGGAATTAGCTCGTTTTTGGGCGCCCGGGTAAAATTATCGTTTATTTGGTTTCCGCAATATTAATGGTTTGTTTTGCTAACATAGTTGATGGACGATACATTTTATTTAATTGCATTTTATAACACCAAATTTTTATTTTTTAAAACATTAAAAATGTGAATACATATATCTGTAGTTATAAACCGAAATGACTACAAATTATTTTAATGCGCCTAGAAACGAGTCCATATTTGGTAAAATAATAGAACACCCCAAAAATGTTATTGCAAGATGCAATAAACGCAGGTGAACATGCAACTAAATAGATTATAGTTATTTAAGAGGAAAACCTATTTGGTCTGCACCGGATGCTTTGAGTATGAATCACCTTATTGAAATATGTGACTGGTGGTTAGCATTATCACATACCTATACCAAGTACATAATAAACCGCAAATAGGAAACTATGATAATTTTCACCAAGATTTTTAAGATTATTGATCATCATACATAAATATATTAAAATACATATATACCCAATAAGCATAGTGGTTCAAAGTTGCAAAGTCTATAGAATTAGCGTGTTTATAGTTTTATATATTTTGTGGTTTCGTGTATATTTAAATTGAGTCATAATTTGCTTTATAGTAGTAAATAACAAAAAAAAGCTTAACAAAAAAAAATCTAAATATTTGGTTCTCATCATGAGAATCCCAAAGTTGATGCTTCCCGTTGTAGTGTATAATTTATACCTGTCCGTGCTACAAGCGACTTATGCGTATAAGACGGTAAGGGGCATATGAGACGTAAGGGACTTCTGTAAAGGGCCGATGAGTCACCTAACACATAGTCAGGTGGCTTTTATACACCTTACTCGTATATGCCACTTACTACAAAAGAACGAATCCCAACATTTAACAAAACGTTAGATTTCTTTGACCGTTTCGAAAAAAAGCAGGTATACTGGTGTAGAATATCGTTTAAAACGCATGGACTCGGTGTAGGTTGCAGGTGATTATATGTTATGCTTGACTTGGTTCTTGTGAAGAAAATTGGGCTGTGCTTACAGATGTTATTATTATTTTTTTTTTAATTTTACTTAACTTTTTGGTTCTTAGTCCCAGGTACAGTTTTATGCGTTTTAAATAAGTCACCGTAACAACAAATCAAAGAAAGTTAAGTTAATATTTTAAGATTCTGATTAAATTTATACATCTGTAATGATCTGTAAAATACATTTTAATTGAATTGCAAATCAA
Source organism: Nebria brevicollis (assembly GCA_944738965.1). Lineage (NCBI taxonomy): Eukaryota > Metazoa > Arthropoda > Insecta > Coleoptera > Carabidae > Nebria > Nebria brevicollis. Next base: position 3,582,402 of record OX122906.1, read on the forward strand.
GCAATTGTGGAATCTGTAAAATATATCGACCCTAATTCTTGTTTGTTAGTATTAGAGGTTCTTCAAAAGTTTACTGCTTACAGAATTATAAGTTAGCTTAGAATTGCAGTATTAAGCAGTATGTTTGAAATTATTTCTATAGAGGTATATCAAATTACTATAAAAATAAATTTGGAGAATTTGATATTTACTTAATTTGAAGTTTATCTTTATTTCGTGTATAGATGACGTAACAAAGATAACCGTAGAGCTTCAGCACGTAAAGTTACGTCATGTGCTTTTGGTTGACAAATGGTTGCCAAGTAACGAGCGTTGGCGTTTGCCTTGATTTTCCATTGGCTACTCCTTACGTAATAGAAGAAGAAAAGCATTGGTCTAAAGTTTAAGGGAAGGAGAATCCCCTAAATTACTTTACTTTAAATTGTTTAGTTTTTGCAAAATATCCGCATTGTCTTACACTGAACTCTCTTATACGTATTTTGTTTAGATAGGAAGGATATTAAAATACAATTTTTTGAATAATTCATGAAAATATACTGATATCTCGTCGCATTCATAAAATTAGTCAATTTATTCTTTTGTCATATCCTTGCTGGGGTAAGTCGATCCAGTAGGAAATTCGAATAAAAATACAAACATGTGTATAAGCTAGCTGCTTTTGACTTTATCGATCGCGAGGAAACTCTTCCGTCCTGGCGCCTAGCTTGGTTCGGAGGGTGACTTTCCCACACACAAACAGCGTTGAATGAGGGAGGCTTTACTACGTCAGCAATTCATCCCCTCTTGCGTTATAGTTCGCACCACCGTACTACAAGTGCAGATAGTAGGGAAGATCTATTGGTATGGTAGATAAATTGATGAACATCACTATCGTTCGCGTTGTGAATACAAGGCGACTTTCCGAGAATATCCAAGGGTGTTTTGAATGTCAAGGACATAAAATGAGCGCAGTTTCTAGATGTCGCGCGTCTCATTTCTGAACCAGAGATTTTTTCGCTCGCGCACTTTTTTTTTCTCGCTACTTTTATGTTTCAACTTATTGTCGTTTTTGTATAAAAGAATGCGGTTGGAATTTTGTTTTGCATTGCATTCTTAACATAAATTTCAATAATATTTGTTGGATTTATTTTTTAAATTTACCTTACATAACAAGGGTTTTTATATAAAGATATATTTATTTGTATTTTATATCTGTAAAGATCTAATCAAAAATAATACAAATATTTTAAGTAAAATTACCATTAGTGAAAATTTTTGATTGTTTAGATTTTATATCTAAATGTGTTATAAAATAGTATTTAACTCAGATTTTTTCGAGAAATTACAATTTATTCATACAAAAAACTAAATTATGAACCATTGTAAAGCGAAATTTGTTTGTTATGGTGAGAAAATTATGGTTTGTCTGTACCTGACGTGACTTGCATATACAATTAATATTTCATGGGCGTATGGGCTCAGACAGGTAGAGGGTTGCATTCTCTGTTGTATCTAGATATGGGGCTAGATCGATCGTGTGTTTCCCGTTTACAAAAATTTTATATATTTTATTATAAAATTGCAAATCAACTATAGGTGTTCTGGGTAAAATATCTAATCAGTTCATAAATAAATATTCTTCAAAAGAACCATAAAAAATAATTGTGGCAATGACAATAAAACCCATCAAAGATAAAATAGATAACAAGACATCGTTATCTTAAGCACATTTTTATTTTGCGTCTGTCGGGAAATTGATAGGCAGTAGTTAAAGAGAATTCAAATTATGAACATAACATTTTATTTTAAATAACAGGACCCACTACATACATGCCGCTTTATATCAGACGGTAACGGGACACGATAACATTAGCGACAAAAGAAAGATGAGGGATGTTTAGACATAAACGGGTGGTTAAATCGCCAAATATAAAACATTATTTATTATTAACAAACAACAAAACCAATTAAATCATTTCAATTAGTTTACAATATGTATATATTTTTTTAAATACATTTAAAAAAATTGGTAGATGGTAAAAGAATCTATCCATCGCAGACCATGAAATAAATCAAGATTGGCATTGGGATTACGAACAAGTTCGTTCCTGTGTGTTTAATAGAGATAAACATACAATACTATTTCTGTTCATTGTATTTTCAGTCGCAAATCATATATACATATTTACTATATTTTTCTTACCTTTTGCGCTATTCGTCCCTGTCCCTGTGACCGCACAGGTACACACACACCTCAACAAAACTTGTGACGTAATTCCAGTTGGTCGATCTCGCTTGCCGTTTGTTCGGTCGCTCTCGTCCGCCAGTTCACTATCGAACGGCGACTTGTTCAGTTCGTCTATTGCGTTGGTTTTTCGGTACAAAACCAACGCCATATTGGTACCAACGGAGTATACAATGGATACGTAGGGTCAAGAACAATAGTGTTTGATTAGAACATATTTTAATTAAGTGATTTTGTGTGTACAAAATGTGTAGATTGTTTGTTTCAAATGCAATTGCAGTGAAGTGTTTTTAGACAAATTTTGCTTTACTTTGTGGATTATAAACAAATTAAAACTATCAGGTGAGAATGACATATTTCTAGATTATTGAGTTTATTCGATATTTTTGATTTGATAAGCGAACGCATGCGGTTTTTTTTATTGTTTATTTGTTTGATAAGAGAATATTAGCAAGGTTTTTTTTATAAGTAATAAATATTTGTTTTTTAAGATGTAAGAGCTGCGTATTTTATATAAAAATGTATAGAGAGGTCGATATTATGTAGCGCCACTATCTTGAGTTTGTGTACTGGACTAGTCCGAATTATCGGAAAATCATTAAAATATGATACAAATGCAACTTACGAATTTTATTTCTTTTTAAACTGTATGTTAGAAATCGATTAAATTTAATTATTTAGCGGTATATTTGCTTATTGTTAACGAAAGCAATTTTTAGAAATGAAGATTGCAGATAACTATTTACAGTTATTTTTATGATTTTACATCCAATAGCTGCAATTCTATTGAGTAAACACAGTTAGAATATTAATGCTATAAACAGTTCGCTCGTTGTATACCTGTGCCATGGTAGTTTTAAGATTTGGCGCCTGGAGGCTAACTTACATTAAGTGTACATTAGCGACACACTAATGCGCTCTACAGCTTTCTGGCACCCACTGATTCAATACCAATTAGTAGTTAGCGTTATCAGAACAATTATAATTAGATTTTTGCCACACTTAATCTAATTGAAAATAAATAAACAGTATTATACTTCTAATATGTATTCTTTAAGAATAACTGTTTGTACTATTTAAAACATATTACAATTTTATTGTTTGTATTAAACAAATAAAGTGATGGAATATTTTGCTGCTTTTGATTATTTAATTAAAATGAGAACTCAATTTGTGCTAAAATGGTAATATAACTTTAATAGTTATTAGAAAATGCTATATAATTTCAATGTAATATGTAGTTAAAAATGAATAAATATATATTTAAATTCTCCTTATTCGTAGATAAAAGATCATTTGTTTTAATGCTTAGTAATAATGAAGTAAACATTTACCTATCTTACCTGTAGCTATAGTAATATTGTGTATAATTAATAAAAACACATTACTTAAATTAAAGACTATTAAGTATATGTAGTCTATTTAGAAACCTAAATTAAAATCAAGGTAGTTTGTTCAATAAACTGTAGGTAAGTTGAATGAGGCTAAGGTGTACAATTAGAATTACATGCATATTGCAAAATTCAAATTGACGTTCCTTTGAGACAAATTCGGTCAAAATTGAAAGTGGTTATTTTGAAGTGAACGAGTTTATAATTCGCACGTTAATAAATTATTGTAACTAGTTGCGCTGTTTGGAAATCATTGCAAATTATTATATAATCACATATTAATTTGCTCTAGTTCGTTTTTAAATTGTTTCTATCTTTGTAAAACCAGTCACTCGACTGTGGTTTAATCAGAAAATCTACTTTCAAAGTTTGTTACAGTGTTACACTATCTGTAGTGGACTGCATTACACTCTTTTATACGTAATAGGTATATCAGATTTGATAGGAATTAAGTTCTAAATTTTAAAAATAAAAAGAAATATATACTCTATAGTTGTATTTATTGATTTTTTTTAAAAATTAAATCAGTAGTTTTAATGAGACTAAGTACAATTTGAGAACTTCGAAATATCCTGGGGTAAAAACAAAGTTTGTTATATATTGTCGTTCGACACGGACCTCAAGTTCAAAATAATTAACTTCCGCTCAAAAACAATGCCTTCACCTATAATTTACCGTGGGAAAACATGCAGCTCCAAATAGAATTTATAAATGTAAGACAAATAAGTAATGGTTTTGCCCGCAATTAGCAAGGTTCCATTTATTAGTAATGTAAATAAAATACATATTTTATATGAAATATATAATTATTCGTTGACCTTTACGAAATTTCGTAGTAGAAAATTTTAAAAGGTTTCATCATAAATAAAAAAAATAAATTTCAAAGCCATGTAATTAAATAATAAAGTTTTGAATGTTACGCTTGTATTTGCTCATAACACGTGTCCTCTCCGATAGATAACGCATTATTATTTACATTTATTGACGTTGCATGTGTCAAAAATATTCCGTAAATATTTTTTACTCTTCGATAATAACAAATTAAAATGCCAGTACGCAAAATATCTGCTAAAAATATACCAAAATAAAATCTTATCAATCTAATAAAAATTGCTTCATTCAATAATATTTAGCATTTTAGGCAAAACGTTTTGAAATAATATTTATTTGTTATATATTTTTATTATTTATTTAATCCATATTATAATACCTAAATCTATTCGAAACATTTTTATTTACTGATACAAAAACAAGACCATAGTTCATTTATTATTTGTTATATTATGGTTTTATTTCGCGTTCCAGTGGCGTAAATTAATTAAATTTATACACAGAAAGTTGCTAAGAAAGCTATTTCGAAATCAGATAGCAATAACAATCATTTACAATAACCAGTAGCGTAGAAAAATTACAAATTCATTTCCTACTAAAAAATACGCTCCATGGTTATCAATAACATATTACCAATAGCGGTAGCACATTCGCGATAAAGCATTCTTGCATACACATTTTTAAATGATATAGAATTATTTTTAGCTTCAGAACTTTTGTTTCAATTTTCTATTAATTAACAATTTCGGTCCGCCACTGTTTATATATATAGATAATGACGGATTTATCTTCGCAGAATGAACGGGTGTATACATATGATTTAATAAAAAAAAAACAACTATAGATAAGATTAAAATAACACCGAATAAGTGATAAGGTCAGTGAAAAATAAACTTCACCAGTCGTATGGTGAACAGAGTGCGTTGTCGTTATGGTGTAAATAGTCTGTTCGGGCCTCGATAAATTCGTACCTGTGTAAATGTAAATATGGTGCGTTCCGTGGATATGAGTGTGCAAATTAAAAACATCATACACCTTATTACTTTGTTTATCATACATTTTAATTACGATAAAGCTGTTATATTGATTGAAGAAACGCGAAAATTGCTTTTATGGCCAACTTTATTACGAAACTTATTGGATAAACGTGTTTGGTATGAAGTGTTGCTTATCATGTAAGTTTATTATTTACGAAGTGTGAACTATGGTTTAAAGAAACTATTTGAATCGTAGGTGCAATTGTGGCTTTAATTGAGGACGTGTCTTTGTTTAATATGGTGATAATTCTACTTGTAATCATAACAGTGTTAAGCAAGGTCTTGGTTGTTTGATAAAACAAAGGGCCTTGGTGTAATACCCGCTTATCGTAAACAATCGCACTAAAATTAGTGTTGAGCAATATTTTCCAAGTAAAACTTAATTTTGTCACATTAGGAAATACAATAATTAACTCTTAAAACTCTTAAGATTAATAGTTCATGTGTTTTGGACTTTCAGTTCCGTTTAAGTGCAATAATCAATTTGTGCTCAAAAATATGTTTGAGATAAATTAAAGCCATAATAAACATTTAAAATTTGTGTCAGAGGTTTTTATTGAAAAATATTCTATGGCGTAAAAAAATTGTTTTTGTAAGAATTTATTCGTAAGACGTTTTTAATTGAGATTTTTATTCTTGTCTTAGGTGCTAAAAATAAATCTGAAAAATGAATAAACGTGTGATTTTATAAGAAATGTATGATAATTATAAAAAACACGTTACATAATGGGAATTTTCCGATACTTATAGATATTTTTTAATGCATAAAAAGATATTTTTATTTATTTATTAGTAAACAAGTTAATATATTTTGTAATATGTTATCAAAAATGTAGTCTAAACGAATCGTAAAGGTTAGTTGATGGGGTTCATTAGCATTTGTGGCACCTGGCACCCACATTTGTTCGAACGGAAATTGTTCGAGACACTTGAAGGTTATTGCTTAGCGTCCACTGGCATTTTTATTAAAATATAAGCGCAACCATTTCTTTGACTGCGCCGAGACCAAGTAACACTATTAAAACAAGCGTATTTGCATATATTTAAATATTTTTATGTTTACCGACATCTCTTGTCATTATAGTTTTTAAATTATTTTAAATATGTTAATCTTGAGGATCTTCGCCTTTGTATTCGTGTGATTTTTTTAATTTATTTTAAATCTTTTGTTAATTACTAATCGAAAATCTAGCGAAAAATAAGTCATATTTGTGTTGTTTAGAGACACAAAAAAAAATATAAGTGAAAACATAAATTCTTAATTAATATTTTTGTATTTTGACCAATTCTGTAGTTAGTGAATAAATTTTTAATTTTCATTGATTTTATAATATATATAAATGCTTTTCTGGTGGTTATTAGGAAATTATGACGTATTATATAAGTTGCAAAAGGATGACTTTTTTTATATCAAATACATTTTTTGGTGGAGGATCCTCAGAATAGTAATTATCGCATATATAAAGTTGCCATTAAGTGAGAAAGCGTAAACATGAGTAGACAATTTAATATATATTATATAGTCAATTTTAAATAAGCGAAATAAAAATGCATCTCGTAAGCGCACCACAGTTTGGTTCCACGAGTATGAATTTTTTTGTAATAAATGTAACGGTTTAGTTGTGCAGCTGCATATTTTCTTCATTGAAATTAAATTTGTGAAAAAAACACCTTATGGTTGATTTAAAATCATAAAAACATTCTTAAATATTTACTAAATAAAAATTGCTATCAAGTGAAATAATTTTTTTTAAGTAAAATAATCACTAAATGATTTTTTGATGTCTCAATTTTAGCGAATTTTTTATCTTCGAAACAAATCATTATCTTAAAATTGTGTAAATTAATAAATAGCACTGATACATATATATGAAAAATATATCGATATTTTTATCTTTGAAATAAAGGTGATTTGAAGAATTAAATTTATGTTTTAAATTACGTATATTCATTTGAAAAATGTGTTCTTTGTATTGCAGAATGCATACCCCAGTTGGTACATTAGAACGAGATCAAGCACCACCTTCAGACACATTCTGCAAAGTTCAAGACAACCCATTATCACTCTCAAACAAAGATGACCGGGAAAATTTTACAAACAGGTAAAAAATGAATAATTCACACTCGGTTAATTTAAGTATAATTACGCGCTATAACATACGTTTTTCTGTCTGACTAGAGGTCTTTGCTCTGAAGCTACTGTAAAGGTCATGTTTTTACATTGTAGATTATAAAACAAATTCCCGTCATTAATTGATTATAATAAAAAAGTTTGAAATTATTACCTACCAACAGTTTTTTTTTTTGTTACATATATACTTTACACACACACCGATCATGAATCTGGTTGATTTTTATCGTATTTATAAATTTTTTCACATATTTCATCAGAAAATGTTTGTTATATGACATTAATTTTCGAATTAATTTACGAACTATAATCGAACTTTTATAAAAAGTAGTCAATAAATAGAAATCTAATAAATTTTTTCTTAAAACTAGTTTCTCCAAAATTTGTAGCAATCAAAATTATAAACGTGTAGCTGATGCAATAAAATGGTGACCTAATTTATTGTTAATTTAGGAACAATATGAGTTTTAAAGGTATAAATATACAAAATAATAACCTTGTGTTTGATAAAATCGAAAATGGATAGAAATCCTTGAAGTTTTAACGAAAGTACGCAGCACTGCTACTTGATGATCATGAACCATATTCATATTAGGTAATTAATATTATCTAAATTGTATAATGATCATTGATAAGTTTCGAACAGCGTCATTTTGATGGTTATTAATAATAACGCAAAAATATAGTAAACAAATTATTATTTAGAAATGATCTTTTTTTATTTTGCCTTTCTGCTAAGCGATTGCTACATATACTGACCTATAGTGATTTAATGTATTTTATTTAAGTCTAGATCAAAATAGTACTTATAAGTAATTTTTATTTTTTATAAAAATCATAACTCTGTACCTTTATGAATCGCCTTAGCTTTCACAACTACTGTACGTATTTATATTTATCCAAATCGGCGATCGTGAACTTTCTAACGATTGACGTGAGATTTGTATCAATTTTTTTTTGGAAATATAATATATAATATATAAAAAAAATTACCTTAGATATACATAAAAAGTGACATTGTATCATTACGTTTCCTTCGACCTTCAGATAAAATATGCATTCCCGTGTAAATTTAATGTCTAGAGTAATAATGCCGTTAAATTACAACATAAACTATAAACTAACAATATACCTTCATTGTAATATAGAAATAAATACAGAACTAACTAGTTTGACATTACATTAGCATTATTTAAGTTAGAAACGATTAAAAGACAATTTACCGTGTATTAGAACGATTTAATTTCCATCCTCATTTAGATTAAAAAAAAAATTATACAAATATATAATTGTTTAATTTTGATACATTTTAATAAATATAGCTTGTCGTAATTTTTGCATCTGAATATCAGTTTGCAGATAAAAATTGCAATATATTATAAATATTAATTAAATAGATTTATGTGTGATGTTTAATTAAATATGCAGTAGAATTATTAATACTTTATTTATATTGAAACAAATGAAAGTTGTAACCTTGTAACGAATACCGTGTGTTGTTTATATTCCGATTGAAATTCAGAACACACAAAAATTGATTTTACTAGTTTATTTTGTCTGATAAATATTTAAATTATTTTCGCATTCTGGGATTCTCTTCAATGCACACAAACTATCTAAATTGTAGATTTGTTTTTGAAAGTATTTCGAAAGATTATTTAAAAAATGGTTGCTACCGAATTAAAAACATTTATCGGCCTTCACAAACATAATTTTATTTATTATTGCTACTGATTCGTTAATACCTGAATAACCAATGGGTTTGAATAAATTTTCATTAGTTTTGTAAGTGCAAAGTATAGGCACTATCAAACAATTGATAAGCCCTTATCAGTGACGTGTGTATGCCGAGTCTTGTGATGGTTAAGTGGAAATGGTAACAATTTTCTGTTAGTGTCTCGTTGCATTTCCTAGTGTTTGGTGGATTATTTTTACACGTGATATATCTAGAAAATGGGTTTTCTATGGTTTCAACAACCAGTGAAAATAAAAAATGATCTGGTTAAAAGGTATTTGCACGTTTTGTTTTTCTGCGCATCATATTATGCACATAATTATATTAATTACTGTATTGTTATAGTTTCTTATTTAATTCATACATAATTAATATTAATTTAAAAGAGACCGATAACTATAATTAATCGCTAAAATCTTCCATAAACTATTTAATAATTCTCTACATTTGTATAATTTGTAATATTTTAGTAATAAACGTAAAAAATTGATAAATTAGTATTGACGAAAAACTATAAAATGTGTAAGAATGTTAGTTCCAGCACATAGACATAAATTAAAACTGAATTTATCTGTTTATTGTGATTTATCTATTTGATAAACAACCCATTTGTTTAATATGTAAATATTTTTCTAGGGATAAACAACTCGAAGCAGTTATACAAATATATATTTAACATTTAAAATTTTACAGCATTATAAATAGACAAAGCATAAATTATATTTAACAAAATATAGAATCCATGCTGAGTTTCATCGTAATCGTATTTTTATGACACACTTAGAAACTACCATAACAATATTCTAAACTAAACTAATAATTTTAAAATCATATGCATAAATTGCTAAAAATCAAGGTTTTTGTACCTTTGTTTTACTGTATTTATCATCACACTCATTAATCTAGCTCTCTTTCCGACCACTGTACAACAACTATATAAAATACATCATTTTATATTACCCGTATTTTAGATTTTTAAACGATTAAACTATATAAATAACGTAAAATAACATAATTATTCTCTAATAAGCGTTTTATTTGTTTGTGTTTTAGTATGCTATGCATTCAAGAAGAGCTAGAACAAATGAGTATGCAACCACCAGCAGTACCAATACCGGATGGTGTTCAAATTCCGATATCCGGTTCAGGTGATAGCGATAGTTCGCCGGATAACACACAAGCACCGATGGATAGTAAACAGGGTTGGATACACGGGATTTTCGGCTGTTTACGACCAGTGCTTTCAATCATTGGTAAAGCAGCCACGAATGAAATTAAAGGAAATCAACAAGGTATATTTATTTCTGATATTAATTACGCACCTAAAAGAAAATGAATGTTTGAAATGGAAAAGAAAGTCGATAGGTTTTTAAAATAGAAAGCTTTCCATCTATGGTTTGATTGGTAATTAATTAGAATTATCGTAGTTCGATCTATTGCAAAATATCAACAATTTATTGCTTAATTAAAATGAAAGAAAATAAAATTGGGAAAACTAATATGTAGGTGGTAACCGTGACCTTGCAATGTAAACTACATTGAAATTTGATAATAAATACGTTCACATTGAACATGTATCATGTGTAATACCGCGATTGATACTTCAACGTAAACTCTGACCTGTAATTTTGTGTTATATTTAGACGACTGGGAAATTCCATTCGAATCAATAAGCGACTTACAATGGCTAGGTTCCGGTGCGCAAGGTGCCGTGTTTTCCGGTATTTTAAAGCGGGAATTAGTTGCGGTGAAAAAAGTACGCGAACCTAAGGAGACAGACATAAAAAATCTACGGAAACTCAACCATCCAAATATCGTGAAATTCAAGGGTGTCTGCACACAAGCACCGTGCTATTGCATCATCATGGAATATTGTCCACTTGGACCCCTGTACGATTATTTGAAAACTGGTGAAATTGTACCGCCTGTACGGTTGGTCAACTGGGCGAAACAGATTGCATCTGGCATGCACTATCTGCATTTACATAAAATTATTCACCGAGATCTCAAAAGTCCAAAGTAAGTAATATCATCAAAAATTAGAATAAGAAAACAAATATCATATTGTATGTATTAATTGATTATTGATTTTAAATGAACTAATAATAATATTTGGTTGTTAGTGTTTTAATCGCTAAGGATGAAATGGTAAAAATAAGCGATTTTGGAACGAGCCGTGAATGGAATGAAGTTAGTACAAAAATGAGTTTTGCTGGTACAGTAGCCTGGATGGCGCCAGAAATAATCAGAAATGAACCATGCTCGGAAAAAGTTGATATATGGTCGTACGGTGTAGTACTTTGGGAGTTACTCTCATGCGAAGTACCGTACAAAGATGTTGATTCTTCAGCAATTATCTGGGGTGTGGGTTCAAACTCATTGCACTTACCAATCCCCACATCATGTCCGGAAGGTTTTAAATTACTAGCGAAACAATGTTGGAGTGCAAAACCCCGAAATCGACCATCCTTCAAACATATACTAATTCACTTAGATATTGCCGCAGTTGAAGTATGTAAATATTATAATATGTAATTTATGCAGAGTATTGATTTAAATAATCATTTAGATTTTGAGTAAACCAATCGACCAATTTGTAAAAACGCAAATGTCATGGAAAGAAGAAATCAGAGTACACATGGCACATATGCAAACAAATGGATCACAAGTACCACGATTTGAAGAAGATCTAGTGAGGCGAAGAAAAGAAGAATTGAAACACGCTCAGGAGGTGCGAGAGCATTACGAACGCAAATTAGAACGAACGAACCAACTCTATTTGGAATTAAGTGCCGTATTGCTTCAAATTGAACAACGCGAAAGAGATTTATTGAAGTAAGTTTTTTGTTACTAATCTTACATTTTATTTTAATTATTTATTTGATTAAACTTTCACTATCTTATGCAGTTCTTTAATATCTATGACGATCTATAAAAAAAACAGTTCAATTTAAGACGTGAAATTGTGAAAATATCTTTTATATTGATTATTCAATTCGTTTCAGGCGTGAACAACAAAGTTTAGAACATAAACCATGTAAGAAGCGTTTAGTAAATCCACTTTTACGAGCACAAGAACGATTTCATCGGCGCAGAGCAAGCCAACAGTCTACAACACCAACATCACCCGAACGTAATTCGACCACCAGTCCAGATAGTCCACAACCAGTAAGTTATTTAACTTTATTTATTATCAAGACAAATTATTTTTTACTTTGCTTAATCAGAAATTTTAATTAACTTTTTAGGGATTATAAAAAAAAAATATAAATCAACTTAGAACACAAATTGAAAAATAATAAATATAAAAAAAAAATTATTAAAAATATGTAATTTGTAGTGTTTATTATTGTGTCAATGACTCTACTAGTAAACATTTGTCATTTAACCTGATTACAGTCACCAATGAAAGCAGCTCTTTACGCTCAACTGAACGATGCATCACAACCGGAATCAATTGTGGTATCTACGTCATCATCAAAACAACGGAAGTTACGCCACAGACGTACGAATTCCGGGTCGCCACGAACATCTTGCGGATCGCCGCGAACATCGTCGGTGCGCAATTCGTGTCTGGTAGACAGTGAAACACAAACCGACAACATGGACATCAGTGAAACGGATACTAGTCCAAATGCGAACTATTCGACAAGACAGTTCCATCACAGAATCTCACAACCGCAACGGGTCGTTGTTCAAGAAATCGCACCAGTTGGCAACGATTTGGAAACATTGAATGGCAACTGTATTCAATTACACTATTTGGAAAAAGAACCCGGTATTTTTATAATTACTTATATTTCAATATAATTCATATATTTTTCGCTTTGATGAACATACACATATTTATATGATTTACGAGTATTTTATTTTAAAAACGAAAATGTGAGAATTAATAAAATATATTTCTTGTCATTTTTAGCTACGCAAGTGTTTACAAGGATGGATTCATGTTCAAGTCCGGATTTATTAGATGAACCGGATTCGAACAGCAATCCACGAACCCTGGACGTGCGAGAATGTAGTGATGATGATAATTTAGATCGTTTGGATCGAAAAGTAACAGCTATAGTAAATGGTAATCGTTATACCGACCATCCATCTGATAACGGCAACATATCAGATGGTGAAATATTACGCGTGACAAGAGATGAAGAGTTAATATTTCGGCAACATAGTTCAGAAACTCAGATGTCTGGTGATTCAGTAGAAGATGTCTGCGAAAGCTTATCAGACGAAGAAGGTGAAGTACCTGGTGAATATCCCTCATTACGAAGACGAAGGTAATTTTGATACTAATTAAAACTTTTATTAAGGACCTTTAAATTGTATTGAATTTATTTATATAATTATTGTTTTAGTATTGCAAGACGTCCGATAGGACCTGGCCGAAGATCTCAACGCTACAAGTACAACCCGCGCGAACCACTCGCCTCTGATGAAGAAAACACATCGGAATACTCGCATGAACCATCCAGTCAACATTCCACTTTGGAATCGAATCCAGGTGTAGTACGAGCCTTTAATTCAATGCAACATAAACGGCCTAACATCACATCGGACGGATCATCGGACAGTGAATCAGATGACATCAGTGACACTACGATTGCCACACAACTCTATGTTGCACAAGTAACGGCCGAGACAAGTGTGTAATTTAACAATTTTATTTTTGTTTTTGAACAAAGACTAGACATTTTGTAAATATAAGTACAATAATATTTTTTTTTTAATTTTTGATTTATTTGCAATAAGTTTTAAATATGTCGACTGAGTTAATTTTTAGTAATTGTTTCGTTTCGAACGAAAGAAGTTAAATGATTTGTTTGTTTTGTTATTTACGTTTACATTTTCTTACTACCATCAAATAGATTTTTCATTATTTACTTATTGTCACACCTGAATTACATTTTATAATATTTTAAAATGCAACATATTTTGTTTTTATTTTATTTTATATTATAAAATATTTTTTATAAATTGATTCCGCCGTATTACTTAATATATAGATCAGAGATTTAAAATGATCGTAAAACAATATTGCCCAGACGTAAAATGTTGCAACTATTAAATGTATTTCATGGCAGCAATTTTGATTCATTCATATATTTAATTTTGTAGTTTTTTTTTAAATTAAAAACCTTAAGGTGGCTATAACATACACAGTATTCAAAAATGGCTGCATAGATATTTTTACATCTCTTTAGGAAGCATATTTAATTGAACTTGCTACACTGATTTTATTTGTTATTTATTTTTAATATAATGTTTTAACGTTAGAAATGCAAAATAAACAAATCATTGATTATTTGAGATAGTTATGTATCTCATATTTTAAAATTTGGCATGTATCATGTTCACTAAGACAGATTTTTATTAGGTTTAAGTTTTCATGAACAAAGTAAACAGATTTGTGATTTATGATATTTTATTAGTATATTTTAGTACAATATTATTTTAAACATTCCATAATCATTCCACTGTGAATACAGATCATTTTATTATAGTGTATTTGTTATATAATACGTTGAAAATGAAATATTGAAATTATATTGCGTGACAAAATCTATTTTTTTTTGCTAATAAAGAAAGTTACAAAATTGAGAAAAACATATATATTTCGCGATTAAAGAATTCAAGCGTTTGAAGGAGCATTGTTTTATTAATTAATTAATATGCAATACCTTTTTTAACACCATTTTTATTATGAACAATTCTGCATTTATTGATTGTGTATTCTTGTAAAATAAATTTAATATTTCGTTTTCACAATGAATGTTGTGTGTTGTGTAGTTTGTACAATAGTTAAGTTTTTTTCTGTTAATTTAAAATTACATAAGTACTTATTCGTCCATTATTTTAACGTATTTTTTTTGTATTGTGCTCAATTTTCTTACTCATACGATAGTATAATTTATTATTTTCAATTTGTTATTGATTATAAAATTATCGTTTAAAACTTATTCTAATCTGTTATTGGCAGTATTACTATTTAGACAGAAATATCAGTTTCTCAAATATATCTTGAAACATTCTAATCAATCAAATGTATAAATTGTTTTGAAGCCTGGGGGCCCTTCCATGCAAAACCTTTTTGCGAAGTGCATGAATAGAAAAATAAGAAAGTCGTTTTTAATTCGTTACACGCATAATTAGCTTATTTCGTGTGAAGTAGTAGATTGGTTTTTCAACGTATAAATGTGTAGTTCACTGATTGTGAGAATATTTAAAAATGTAAGTACCAATAAAACATTATTATTTTATATATTTAAAATGTACTTGCTTCACACATAGGCGTTTAGTAAGATGTGTTAGCAACTTTGAACACAGAAAATAATGATAATGTGATATGTTATTTTTTATACACAAAACAATAATTTCTCATGCGATTTTTGTTTATTTCACAACTATGCTTATGTGCCACATTGCCTTTTCATCACAATATATTTTGTAAGATATATAAATAATATAGGGAGTTGTCTCTAATATATTGCATATTTTAGATATTAGAAAAGTATTCCGAATTCAGATTAGAACTAATATAATTTAATAAATGTTCGTTTTGATACTAGCCATTAACGGTTTAAAATGAACCATTCAAATTAGTATTTATTGAATTTTCTAAATGTATAAATTATAACATTGACTAAAAAAATATAATAATTAACAGAGTTGGATCCATGTTTAGTTTTAATAAAAAAATGTATTGTTGAATGAAAATCATGGCCATTCCTGATATAATGTAAATGTTTCATAGCGAATTGAACAAGTTAATAATGCATTGTTTCACTTGATACTATAGATATATTTAAAAAAAAAATTGTTGCAATTATAAATTCTTATTGCTCAAGAGCCATTTTGTTTTTATTTTAAATCAGTGCCCCATCCCCCTATACAGATGCTTACAAATATGATTTATTATATATAATTTATTTATTTGTATTACATTCATAAATAATTGTGCTTGTAACAATGATTTTTGTACTTATATTACTTAGTTTTAAATAAAAACATTATAAACTATACATATAGTATTATACTTTACCTTAAAAATCCTTTCAACTCCTTAAAATGATGTGAAAATTCATGCAAAAGAATTTAAAAAATTTTATACTAATTAAAATTTTGAGGTTAGATTTAACCTAAAAATTTTAATTAGTATTTGTAAGTTCAAATGGTCAAATAAATTTCAAAAAGGTGTGAAATTTTAATTAAAATTTTTAGGTTAATTCTAACCTCAAAATTTTTAATTAAAATTTTGAGGTTAGATTTAACCTAAAAATTTTAATTACCCTTTGTAAGCTCAAATGGTCAAATAAATTTCAAAAAGGTGTGAAATTTAATTAAAATTTTGAGGTTAATTCTAACCTCAAAATTTAGATTTAACCTAAACATTTTAATTAGCATTTGTAAGCTGAAATGGTCAAATAAATTTCAAAAAGGTGTAAAATTTTAATTAAAATTTTTAGGTTAATTCTAACCTCAAAATTTTTAATTAAAATTTTGAGGTTAGATTTAACCTAAAAATTTTAATTAGCATTTGTAAGCTGAAATGGTCAAATAAATTTCAAAAAGGTGTGAAATTTTAATTAAAATTTTTAGGTTAATTCTAACCTCAAAATTTTTAATTAAAAATTTGAGGTTAGATTTAACCTAAAAATTTTAATTAGCATTTGTAAGCTGAAATGGTCAAATAAATTTCAAAAAGGTGTGAAATTTTAATTAAAATTTTTAGGTTAATTCTAACCTCAAAATTTTTAATTAAAAATTTGAGGTTAGATTTAACCTAAAAATTTTAATTAGCATTTGTAAGCTGAAATGGTAAAATAAATTTCAAAAAGGTATGAAATTTTAATTAAAATTTTTAGGTTAATTCTAACCTCAAAATTTTTAATTAAAATTTTGAGGTTAGATTTAACCTAAAAATTTTAATTAGTATTTGTCAGCTCAAATGGTCAAATAAATTTCAAAAAGGTGTGAAATTTTAATTAAAGTTTTTAGGTTAATTCTAACCTCAAAATTTTTAATTAAAATTTTGAGGTTAGATTTAACCTAAAAATTTTTATTAGCATTTCTAAGCTGAAATGGTCAAATAAATTTCAAAAAGGTGTGAAAATTTAATTAAAATTTTGAGGTTAATTCTAACCTCAAAAATTTTAATTAAAATTTTGAGGTTAGATTTAACCTAAAAATTTTAATTAGTATTTGTAAGCTCAAATGGTCAAATAAATTTCAAAAAGGTGTGAAATTTTAATTAAAATTTTGAGGTTAATTCTAACCTCAAAAATTTTAATTAAAATTTTGAGGTTAGATTTAACCTAAAAATTTTAATTAGCATTTCTAAGCTTAAATGGTCAAAAAATTTTCAAAAAGGTGTGTTAAGAAAAAAAAGTGCTTTTAAGAGCACTTTTTTTTAAGGAGTTTTAAGGTAAAGAAAAAAATGTATATTTTATAATGTTTTTATTTATAACAAAGTAATTTAATTACAAAAATCATTGTTAAAGTTCAATTATTTATAACTTTAATTCAAATATATTATTTTTAATAATATCAATATATACCCATTACATATATTATAAATCAATTTTATACAATATAAAAATAATACTTATTACTGTAATAAATTCATTATAATAGAAATATATTATTAGTTTAGTACTGAAAGTGTTTCATTTACCAATAAGAACTCACAATTAAATATATTATAAATAAATTATATATTTAACAAAAGACAATAATATAGTAAATCATATTTGTTACTATTTATACAAGGAGGGATGGATGCTGAGCTTAAGAAGTTGATGAAGATATCTTCTGATTGGGGGATGGGGTTCTGATCTTCGAATTGCCGATGGACTGCAATGCAATGTAGATTCCTCCAGAACTGGTGAAGATGTCTTCTGCTTGAGAGCTGATGAACTGTATTTTCTGAAATAAATAAATAAAATTAATTAGTTTATTTATTTAAATTTATAATGTATTTGTTTAAATTGTAAATTGTCATACGCAATAAATAAACAATACTCACGATTTTATTGTCTTCATTTATTCCTTAGGGTCTTCTAGAATCCAGAAACCTCTTGAGTGTAGAGACTTCTTGTAATGTATTGTATTGTTCTCCAATTTACTGCAATTTTCTCCAATTGCTTGCAATTGTTATCTAATTAACTGCAATGTTCTTCGATCGACTGCATTTTCTGAAATAGGTAAATAAATTTAATTTGTTGAAATTGTAATCAAGCAAACGTAATAAATTAAGTAATTTAAACAGTACTTACGATTTTATTGTCCTCATTCATTTGACTATTCTAGAATCTAGAGGACTCTATAATGTAATGTAGCGTTCGCAGATATTTGTTATGATAATTGTCTTCAATCGACAGCATTTTCTGAAATAAGCAAATCAAATTAATCATTTTAAATATATAAGTTTCAAATATACATTCCTATTGAATATCCTTATGTAAACAAATTATATGTATACAGAAGCTTAAAATACGTATAAGAAAGTTTTCCTTCGGTTAAATAAAACGCAAACATCTAATTCAGCTTATATATTATTCAATGTTTATATTAAAAAGAGAAAAATCATTTTAAATAAAATATTATTCAACTTATTCATAATTACAAATTCAGTAAAATCAAATAAATATAGTTAAAATCTTCTAAATTGTTTTCGAAACTTTTCATAATGATAATCATCAGTAGCTCTTTCTGCTTTATCTTTTGATTTCGGTTTTTCGTTTGGTTTCGCTTCCGTTTCTGTTTTTTCATCATTCGCTTTTTGTTTACGTTTCGGCTGGTCACCGTAATCGATGTTAACTAAAACAAAATAACACATAACATATCGGAAATCATAAGCAAAGCATAGAACACTTACATCTGTTGTGCTGTACAAAATTCACAGCCATATTTGTCGGAACAAACTGGGATGGACCATCTTTTTTATTATGTTTCTCCCATAACAATCTAAGTTTTGCTTCTTCAGTTGCTTCAATATTTCGAATTTTTGCTTCGATACCTAAATCAACTTCCGGAATACCACTTAACATTTGATTTGATAACATTTCTTCCGATCGTTGCGTGGATGATTCACGTAAATGTTTTGGTACGGCTAAAAGAGCAGCTTCTTCAGGTGTGAAATACTTTGATTTTGGTTCTTTAGTATCTGTTTCTGATTGGTTTTCTAATTGTTCTTTGCCCGTTCTTCGTGACAATTGCTCTTCAATATATTTCATCATTTCTTCGTCTTCATCTCTTTTATTCGTCTCCACTGAGAATTGAGTTCCTATTCCTGTATCGTATGCATCGTCAACTCGTTTTATTTTACCGCTTTTTAAACTAGACATATCTATCATGCCACCAGCTTTAATTTTAAATGGATCTTTCTAAAATTAATATAATTTGTAGACAACTCGTACAAAATATATAACAAATTACATACTCCACTAGCTTCTTCTTCTACTGTAAGTCTTGTTCCTAAAGCTAAACCAATTATGCTAACTCCATGTGGACGTTTTCTTAATTTTTGCAAATCCTTCATTTCTTCCAATTTCGAACTACAAGTAAATAACATTATTTAGTACCTACTAAATCAATAATGCTTGTTTAGATTTGAACCTAATGTTAGTTTCTCCATCATTGTCAGAATCATTGCCACTCTCGGATTTTACTCGCTGGCGTAATTGTTTTCTCTTCGAAGATTTAAATACAATTTTCTCAACTTCAATTCCAGACATACTTCGTTTACACTTTCTGGTTATACTTTTGACATATACTATTAGAAAAATGCTTTAACATTTTTGTTACTGCTAGATCGTCGCTGTAAAGCAGAAAATGACCTTATATTATCGTACCTACATTTTGGCATAGGAGTACCATCGGGGAGGCCCACAGGGCCATGGTACCCTTTTTACTTTACATACATTTATTTTCAAATAATTCGATTCAAATCTTAAATTATATTTAAATATGAGATAATTTATATATTTATTTGATATAATTATTATTAATTTTCGTTTGAGTAAACAATAACTAATTGTAAAACAAAATCAGTAAGTTTGTAAATTTTGATTGAATCAAAATTTATTACAAATTATGTATATTTTAAATAAAAATAAACACAAAAATTGATTCATTGCGATAATTAAATGACATTGCATGCTCTTTTATCGATATATCATGTGAAGGATAGGTAAACAAAATAATCCTTTCACAAAAGATTAAAAGCACATAGAATGTATTTATTCCGTATAAATCCTACATTACGACTTAAAATACATGCCGCAATAATTGTGTTGATAAGTGTACGATGAACGCGTCTGTTAAAAATCTTACAAACCCAAAGTGCAATTAATTTTTGCGATAAAGCACATCAAAGTGGATTAGTGTTCTATAGGGATTAATTGATTAATATTTATAAACGTACATAAGAAATAATAAAATTGTTTGGAAATTTGTGCTTCAATAAAATCTATAGTCGATGCCCAATCCTCTTCTGATGTTGTTAAAAATGGACCAACTTTTTTGTAGCGATTATTTTTATGCGAGTTGCCATGCATCCACCCCCATGAAATATATGCTTGGATGAACGATGAAGGTAAGCAGAAATTCAGCAGCCATCTATTGTGTGTTTGTTTACATAATACAAGTTGCGTTTATACATGAGCCGCTTTGTTTTTGTTTGCAGACAAAGAGAATTTCTTGCGATTCTATCTTGCTAAGGGTATTGTGAATTCCAACGCTAGCGATCGTTCAATATTCCCTTAGAATCTAAATATGCCAATGGAATCGATCTAGAATTTTCAAGTACGTAAATTATACAGTTTAATAACACATTTTTAACTCTCTTTACTTGATGAAGCCAATGCTTGTTTATGATATTTGATTTAATGATAATTTGTTCAAAAACATTAGCAATTATTAAAATTATGATTATAAATAAATAACATCGCTGCTTTTGATATTAATTAAATATCATAAATCATAAATAAATTGACAATATATGGTGTTACACATTCGGGAATAATTTTACTACATTAGCTAATTAGCAACAATAATAATATTGGTATTATATTTGATTATATTTACATTCGCAAAATAACTAGAGTTAATAAAAAAATTATAAGTTAATAATGAAAAAAGGGCATTTAGCAAATTGTGGATATAAAAAGTTTTGTTGAAACAGTATATTGAGTTTGACAACCAATTTGAAAATGAGCATATTTTTGATGAAGAGATAATTGAATATGTCGTATAGGCACTTTTACTTTATTAAAAAATTAAATATGCCGGTGTTGAGTATGTAAAAAAATTTTTTTAGTTTTAGGTATTATTTGATACTAACTGATGATCAAATAAAAATGTATATGAATAGTAATTACATATTAAAATTATAATATTTTATGGAATATAAAAAAAAACACTTTATATATTTATTTTTAATATAAAATTGAACCTTATTTATTCCATCGCGCACGCGATTTTTCACAGATGAAGAGATAAGTTACGATAAATTAATTAAAATATATTTTTTGTAAGTCTGTTTCGTGAAAATGCTAGTCAACTTTTTGAAAGATTAATTAAAATTTTGAGGTGGTTTATAACTTTATATAAAATTAATTGGTATACAAATTTTTTTAAAAACTTATTCGACTTTAACCAAAGTAAATTCATATTTTTAGATTATTTATAGCTGATATATTTATTATTTTATTGATTTATTAAAATGAAACATCCTGTTTTGGGAACGTGAACTAATAGATTAATTGGAATAATATCTTTCCCTATTAGAAATAAAAATTATGTTGTTTTCATTTACCATGTAATTATTGGGATTAACCACATCATAAATCAATATATTATTGAATTTAATGCCATTTATCTAGGCCGGGGATTAATTATTGTGAAATTATTAGAAAATATGATTTACGTTTACAATCATGAATGGAAAGATACAGTTCATAGTATTTTATTGCGAAGCGTATTTTTACTAACATACATTATATTTTAATCTACTTTTTAAAACGCTATGTGACATAATTTTTTATGTTTATATATCTAAAGGAAAATTTACTTATTTTTATTCATAAGAAATATTGAAATTTTCGCATCATAACTTTAATGCAGCTATTATATATAAATAATATTATGAGATTAAGATTACTAAAATATACTTTGGCCAAGTTATTTTTAAGTAAAAAAATGAAATACTTTGTGCCTAAGTACGATAAAAATGAGTGTAGCCCGTTCCTAAAAGTCATTTATAGATGTGCAAACTACAAAGACTTGATATAATAAAGATTCACACATGCGATATGCGTGTACAGAAGTCTTATATTTGTTTTACTGCATAGATTATTCGGATTAACGGATTATAGATGGTGATTTGAAATGCTGCTTTAATCTCTTTGATATAAAATAGATTTAGTTATAAAACAACACGTCCTCAGAGTTTGTGTACACACACCAGAAGTTTGATTAATTTACGTTTAATTATTGCAGCAATATTGCTTACAATATAATGAATAGTTTAACGTTCATTTGCATACTGTTTGCGGGTATTTCACATGCAGCTGTAATAACGACACCCTTTCCTAATGTATATAAAAATATTACTGTTGAAGGTAAGTTTTATTTACTACGTAAATTGCATTGACATTTATCAATTATATTGCCGTAAATTCAGTGATTTTATTTCTGAAGAATTATATTAAATTATTTCTGTTTTTGGAAAAATATTAAAAAATACATTTACAATACATTTTTAAACAATAATATTTAGTATCTTTCATAAAAAATTTAATAAGGAATGGAATTAAACAGAGGAAAATAGAAAATATTCATATATTTTATCTTTACAGAACATAAAACTTTCATTTCATACTATTTAATGAAGGCGTATTATCAAACTCATCCACAAATGGCTTATGTGTTAAACGAATTGAATCTGGATCCGGATGTCATAAAAAAAATGGAGGTTGGTGCAATATGTATATCATTCTTAAATTCTGTTACCGAGTTTATTTATTATTTGATTGAATTTTGTATATATATATACAGAAATCATAAAGGAATATAAAAAACTTACAACCACTAATTATAGAAAAACATCGAGTATAAAGGCTGGTTCATTCCTTATATTTAATTCTAGTATTATTTAATACTGTTTTTTTTACAATTACATTTAACAGATCTTTGGTAATTTACCGCGATAGATGTTGGCAAACGAATTTTATAGCATATCAAACGTAGTTTTTAATATATTTAATGCTCTTATAGCTTAATAAAATTAATTCTAGTTGTATGGAATTTTATTTGAGATAAATTTTAAATATACTATAATTTCCAACTATAGTTAAATATATAATTGAATTAAATGTATACGTACATGGAATCCGTATTTTTTGGTGGAATATCCAATATATAGTTGCTAAAAGTAACTTGGTTTATTCTTTTCCGATTTAGAGTATTGAAACACCGGCAAATTTTGCGGTGAACTTGTACCAATGGACAGTCAAATACTACAATTTATCCGATGAGCAAATGCTTCGTTTAGCAAGAGGAGAACTTATTTGTATACCACCAGAGATGGTTGAATGTGTGGACAGTGGCGATTCAGGCAGTATTTGCTGTACATAATAACATAATATTAAAGAAATTTTATTTATTTGTATTTTAAAATATTGCAATAAAAATATTTCTTAAAGGACCAGATTCATCAATAATCTATACTTAAAATTTTATTTAAATATAATTATACTCAATTTATGTACTTACAATATTCTTTATATTTTACGATGTGTTTCAGTTTTCAGATTAAATTTTAAATGTAAAGTTTCTTATACCGACATAACTATATTTCTACTATATTATTAAATAAAAATATATTACGTATATCATTTAATTCATATGCAATTTACGTGAGCGAGAAGTTCATAAATATAATTGAAAATTAATTACGTGAACGACAAGTTGTGCGCAAATGAAATAGAAGAGCGGGTATGGAGAATTTGAATGAATCAAAATATGTTCGAAAGGATATATTACGAAATATTTAAAATTAACATTCGAATAAGTATGACAAAACTCTGCCTAGTTAGTGAACCAGCCTTTTCAATTTTCCGTTTCATTACTGTAAGAAAATATTTTGTTTGAAAATGGTAATGTCAGTGTTTCAATTAGTGCGTTAGTTGAGATTTGCCTTGCTTCTTTTTATCTAATTAAATATTTTTCTATTTTTTTGTAATGATTGTTTGATGGTGAACGTAGAATTTCGGTAAATATTTAGAATTTTTATCTTTTAGAGTATCGAAACACCAGTAAACTTTGCTTTGGATTTGTACAATTGGACCGCCAATTACTACCATCTAGGTGATGCGCAAATGTATGGTTTAGCAAGAGGAGAACTTATATGCATTCCACCAGAGATGGTAGAATGTATAGATCCTGGGGATGCAGGCAGTATATGTTGTACATAATATTATTTTTAGTTTCTTGTTATTAAAAAATAATGTACATTAGAAAAACATTATTATTAGTAGTATCTTATAAAGATTAAATGCGAAAATTGATTTGCAACATTATTTTTATCATACATTTTTAAATTCGAATAATATTTATATGATAACGATATTATATTTGTTTGAACCCTTTTATTCTTAGTGGAAATGAAATAATATTGGTGCCAGTATTTACCTAATAAAGAAAAACGTATTTTATTTTTGTAACACGTGTTCATTTCTAAATTATCAAAATCTGACAATTATAAAATAAATTGATGAAAGGTTAATTCACTATCTTTTGTGGAACATCTGATAAAATATAGGATACACGTTTGAAAAAAAATCTAAATCACGAGTTAAAGTTCGAAAAATCTATATATAAATTAGTTTTCTTAAAGATAACTACGGTTATTGAATATTATATTTTGCAAATTCTTTTCTTATCTATGTTACACAAATATTTTATAAATATCAGTTTTGTCCGTCACTACGTCTATGAAGTTGATGATTATAGTAAAGATTTGACAAAATAATATCAATTATCATGTTTTCCAAAAACGTTATATTCAGTGTACTCATCATCATTCAGGTAACTTTATATTACACATATAAATATTACTCCCATATATAATTAAATTTAATTATCAAAAATAATATGCTTTGCACAACAATATTTTGATTGTGAGGCAAACTTCAATTCACTATATTTCTAGAGAAATTTAATAAAAATTCTTGAACCAAATATAGTGTACTCGGAATAGCTTGTACTGAAAATATGCACAGAAGGGTGAGCGGCATAATAATAAAAATAAATCAAGAATAAAAGTAGACATGTATATTGTACAGTGACGGCTGCAAGCTATTCCGAGTAGCCTGTATGTTAGTAGATACATTTTTCTGCAGACTTTTGCATATCATACTCAATCTCGTACGAACCAAGATGTTATTGACGATTTCAAACCAACATTCGAAGAGCGACATAATACGTTTTACAAATTCCAAAAACTAGTTGACGAAAAAGTACCGATACTACTAGCTCATATGGAGCACCTTATCGAAACTGAGAAATGTATTGTTCAACGTGCTTTAGAAAACAATCATCAACATATACATGACAAAACTGTCGAAATAATAAAAGAAGCAGGTATTTAAAACTAAAAAATAAAAATCTAATATAGATCATGTAGTTTATTAATTTTAGGATTGACTGATAAGCCTGAATTAATCGAACCATGCATGGCAGCTTTGAATAAAAGCGAATGGTTGCTAGAAGGCAGAGTTGCTGGTTGCGAAGCAGTTTGCATTCAGTTAGCTCAACAAGAGCTCAATAAGACACAAACATTCGCTCAAACATTAATTACGGAGCTGAATAATGAACATTATGGAATTGATATCTCTAAGGAAGAGTGTGTCAAATACGGCACATCAAATGATGTCCAAGAATGTGTTATTGGGGATCTTTATACATTTTTTATACCATACATCAAAGATGTCGAACCAGAAATTTCTCACCGGATTGAGAAAATTGGAGAAGACAGTAAAACAATGGCCAAGAATATAGATAATTGTGATCATATTATACAAAGCGAAATTATTAGTAATACAGAAGTTTTACTTACACAATTCAAAGAATGTGTCGCTGATATTAAAAACTAATAATTCTTTAAAAAGATGAATCTATATTTAAATTGTTACAAATAGGAATAAAGAAATAAATTGAATTTTGAAGTTGCTATCTATTATTTTAGAAGTTAAATACGTGACTGTTTGCAAACTCTCATCAATATAATACTGATTCGCCATGGTTAAAATCAATAATTAAATGATGATTAACACTGTAATTATCGTAATCGTAACCAATTGTAATAGTATTGTTAGTCCATTAGGCCCAAAGCTACAGTTGATATGATGAAAAATGAGGACTAAAATTGCATTGATTCCACACCGTTATTTTATTTTAGATCTTAACTTATAATTATGATTGTTTTTAATTGCTTATAACATTTGGTTAATTTGGATAATGTTGAGCCTCTTTTATACATATTTATAAGTACGGTACTGGTTCAAGTATCTGATAAAATTATTCGTAAATAATTTTAAATGATTAACTTAAGTGCTGCTTCACCTCTGGAAAGATTATTCGAAATAATCTTTAATTATAATACCAATCTTTATTCTAACACGTGTGTGTTGCATGATCATCAAAAATAAGAAGTACTCAAGTAGCTTGTTAGTTGGATCAAATTGATATCATCATGCGGGTAATTATATTTTTATTTGTCACCATTGTAATTGGTGTAAATGCAGAATATTGGTCAACACGTGAAAAATTCATCAATGATGAAGAGTCACTTGCGATGGGTTCTCGGATTTTACTCAACGAAAAAGAACAAAAAGTCAATAAATACCTGATGGATGCAAAACACAGTGAGTTGGATTTTGGGTTCAAGAATCCAGGCAGTTTTCCACCAGCTCGTCACTTCTTTGATGCAAAACAAGATATTGAAAAATCAATTGTTTTCAATATTATCCGAAAAATGCCGAAAGGGGGTGCACTCCACATTCACGATACCGCGCTTTGTTCAATCGATTATGTTCTTCACAATATAACATATCGTGACAATTTGCTCGTGTGTGATGATGATGAAGGATTTAAAATGGCTTTCGCTGATCCTCTACCTGGTGATGAGTGTTGGGTACCATTGAAAACTATGCGACAACAAGCAGAAAACGAGGACGATTTTAACATATGGTTAAGAAGTAAACTCAGTTTAGTAGTAGAGAAACCAGAACAAATATATACTGATGAGAATATTGTGTGGAAAAAATTTATGGATATTCTATATACGACAACCCCTTTGATAACATACAAACCAGTTTTCTTAGATTACTTCCGCAATGGTTTAGAAGAATATTATAAAGATAATGTTAATTTTATTGAAATACGTGGCATATTACCTTTAGTGTATGACTTAAATGGATGGCCTTTGAATCCAATGCAAGTTCTGGGATTGTTGAAAGATGCAGCTGATGAATTTAAAGAGAACCATCCAGATTTCTCTGGTGTTAAATACATTTATTCCCAAAGTCGTACTGCAGATGACCAAACTATGCGTGATACCTTACAAATATTTCAAATGATGCAAGAACAACATCCAGATTTTTTGGTAGGATTCGATATCTCCCATCAAGAAGATTTAGGCAGACCATTATCAAATTTCGTAGATCTATTATTAGAATTTTCCGATGATGTGAAATTCTATTTTCACGCTGGTGAAACTGATTGGAATGGCATGCCGTCTGATATGGATTTGGTTGATGCTATTTTATTGAACACTACAAGAATCGGGCATGGGTATGCTTTAACGAAACATCCTGCAGTTTTGGAAGAAGTCAAACGGCGAAATATTGGCATTGAAGTGAATCCGATTTCCAATCAAGTTTTAACGCTAGTGAAAGATCTCAGAAATCATCCAGCTAGTTTTCTATTTGCTCAAGATTATCCTGTAGTGATCTCGGCTGATGATGCAAGTATGTGGGATGCAGTTGGCCTTAGTTACGATTTCTATGAAGCGTTTATGGGAATTGCTAGCAGAAGTGCTGATTTACGAATGCTTAAACAATTGATTTTAAACTCATTTGAATACAGTTCTTTGACTGCTGACGAAAAACACGATGCTCTCGAAATTTGGGCCGTAAAATGGGATACATTCATCGAAAATATTATTGATCAAAATAATATATGATTATATTATACATTGTTTTAATTTGAGAACAACAAAAATATGTAATAATTTTAAATGTAATAAACTCATAACGAAAGTTACTCAAATAAAATTTATTCCGAATTCAAAATTCCTTAGTCCCCTGTCTTTTTTTAGTACCCATATGCGAACTATTGATATAAAATTGTCTCAGTGTATTGTACACAATTTCTGTTATTTAGATTTTTTATTGTAGCTTTAAATAAATTTTAATTTAAAGAAAATAAAACAAAAAACAACACTAATTTTTTTGTTACGGTTTACTTTCCTCCCCTACGTAGTTAAAAAATCTATATACATAAATAGCTACCCTTCTACCTTCAACACAAACATTTTTGTTTTACCCTCCTACATAGTTTAAAATACTGTATTAATAATTTTCAATACAAATAAAAAAGCAACACCGGTATTTATTTTACGATAAAACAAATACAAATGAACAACAGTGTTCACTGAAAGGGAATTATGTACACATATACAGACCATTTTAGTTATATATATACGTAATAAATTCATACTGTATAGATGAACTTACTTTATTTGATACACCGAATAATGTTTAGGGACATTAAAAAATTGTACTATTTGCCACTTGAACACGAGAGTTCGCTAACATTAGTGAGGGAATGATGGATAGCAAGACAGAACAAGGGGTTATCTCTGTAAATTAATCTATGTATATATACAGAGGCGGCGAATTTTATTTTTGTCTTTGGGATCAAATAAATTTATTTTTGATTGAATTTATAATAATTCTATAGCAATTATGTGATATAAATAAGTAATAAATATAAACTAGTACCAAATAAATTTTGATAAATAACTAAATATTATTTTAACTTTAAGACAGTATACTTCAAATAAAATATATAATAGGAATACATTTGCCGATATTGTTTATTCAGCTGTTATTTTAATTATAACAGACGTTCGTTAATCATTGCAATATTATAATTATTTATATTAATATAGAATGAATCAGAGGATTTGTGTCATGGTGGGGAAAAGATGAATAATTTACGAAATGCGAATAATGACTGTATATGACATAATTGGCGCAGTAAATTTATATAAATCAGAAAACAAATGCTTTTTGTATATTTGATTAAATAAAATTTTAGTATATTAATTCAACTGTAGATAAATTTATGTCAATGAATCCACGTACTCGCCGCCTCTGTATACCCACACTATGTGTATATATAAAGGATCATCTGCCAGCAATGTTTAGTGGTCTTATGTTTGCTGGTTGTAACGAACATCACAACCGAACCATGAAGATATTAATATTATTATTTATTGTTGCCGGCGTGAACGCAGACTACTGGTCAACGCGTAAGCAGTTTATCAAAAATGAAGAATCATTAGCGATGGGTTCCCGGATAGTGCTTAATGAAAAAGAACAAAGATTTAATAAATATCTGATGGATGCAAAACGCAGTGAGTTGGATTTTGGTTTTAAGAATCCAGGTAGTTTTCCACCGGCTCGTCATTTCTTTAAAGCAAAACACGATATAGAAAAGTCAATCGTTTTCAATATTATTCGTAAAATGCCAAAGGGGGGTGCACTTCATATTCACGATACCGCGCTGTGCTCTGTTGATTATATTGTCTATAACATAACGTATCGAAATTATTTATACGCGTGTGAAAGTGATGAGGGTTTTGAAATGAAGTTCGCTGATCCTTCACCCACAGGCAAATGCTGGAAACCAATGAAAATGTTAAGACAAGAATCAAAAAATGAAACTGAGTTTAACGCTTGGTTGAAAACTAAATTAACTCTCATAACAGAGAAACCAGAAGAAAAATACACAGACATAAATGTAGTATGGGAGAAATTCAGTAGCGTTTTTGGTGTCGTTACTCCAATGCTAACACATCGACCAGTGTTTAAAGATTATTTTTACAATGCCTTAGAAGAATTCTATAATGATAATATAAATTTTGTCGAAGTACGAGGTACATTACCCGAACTATATGACTTAAATGGACTTCTATACTCACCAATCCAAGTCCTTGGAATGTTGAAAGAAGTTGCTGATGACTTTATGAAGAATCATCCAGACTTCTTAGGCATCAAATACATATTTGCACCAATGCGACAAGTAGATAACAAAACGTTAGATGAATATTTACAAGTTTTCCAAACTATGAAAACGTTATATCCAGATTTTTTAGTTGGTTTTGATTTGGTCGGACAAGAAGATTTAGGACAACCATTATCAAGTTTTGTAAACCAACTGAAACAAGTGGAAAATGATGTTAAATTCTATTTTCACGCCGGTGAAACTGATTGGAATGGTATGTCCACAGACATGAATTTAATTGATGCAGTTTTACTGAATACGACCAGAATTGGGCATGGTTTTGCTTTAACTAAGCATCCTGCGGTTATGAAAGAAGTTAGAAGACGTGGTATTGGCATTGAAGTAAACCCAATATCAAATCAAGTGTTGTTATTAGTGAAAGATCTCAGGAACCATCCAGCTAGTTATTTATTTGCTCTAGACTATCCAGTCGTTATTTCTTCAGATGATCCTGGATTATGGGGGGCAGCTGGTTTAAGCCATGACTTCTATGAGGCGTTTATGGGAATCGCAAGTAGAAGCTCAGATTTACGAATGTTAAAGCAGTTGATTTTAAACTCATTTCAATACAGTTCGTTTTCGGCAAATGAAAAACGAACTGCAGTAGCCAATTGGAATGCGAAATGGGAGAAATTTATCGATTCATTCGATATACTTGATGATCCAACTTACTCAGTCTTCAATGTATAATGTTTGCGCTAAAGAAAGAATTACAAAATGTAAATAATATGTAAGATAGTATTTCTAAGAATAAATTCATATCAAATGTTTATTTTTTTGTAATAGAATTTATATCAGTATCCTCTTACTCTATATAATTTGTTTTGGTATTATATATTATCAATGTAACCCAATAAATAATTCGCAAGATGTATGATGATAACAAATACAAATGTGTAATGTAATGTATGTGCAAGGCATGTACTAAGGAGAGCGTTGTAAATAAATATTTATTTAAATTATTATTTTGTAGCTAATGGACAAATAAATAATATATCAATAAATTGTCGAAACGAAATTATGATTTTTAATTATATACTTATATTTACACTTTGAATGTTATTTAAAATAAACTACAATACTTTTATTTAATTCAATTTGTGTAAACTCTAGTAATTATGAGTAAGAAAAAAATATCTTATCTTTACACTTTGACTTATCAAATATAAATGAACAAATACCGATTTTCAAATATGTTTGATGTGCAAAATAAGATTAACTATATTTCAAGTATATATTTGCGTTTTCAGATAACAGAAAATATCAATACGATTTCATCTAAAACATGTGTTATTAATCTAATGGGTTTTTTATATCTAATAATAGCTACATTTATACAATGTTTGATATAATAAATATTGTATCCTGTCGTTTCACTGAAAGATGCACTTTCGGTGGTAAGTATATCTAATACATTGGAGAAAAGGGTAATTTTTTTTTTACAAAATTTCTGGTTGAAGGAAAAGCTATTTGTCACAGCTCAGTCGGTAAAAACTCCAGGATATTATAATTTATATTATTTTTCCACAAGACACACTTTCGTAACTTGAACAATATTTGTTTACATACGTCATATTCAATGGCATTTAGACGAACTAAAAATTTGACTTGATTCATTATCTGCCGTATAATATTTTTAGATAGATAGATAATTATTTTTTTGTTGTATATTGCAAAATTCAGATACTAAACAAATATTGTGTAAATAAAAATGAAAATGTGTGTTGCGAAAGTTTGATTTAAATTAGCAATTAACGAAATATTTTTCGATAAAATTGGTCCTTAATATCGCGAACCGCTTACGACGAATTTTGAATTAATCATTTTTTTAAATTCATTCTACACTATTGTACTGTACCGATATGGAATGATATCATAGAGTTCAACATACACAGAGTCATTTGACGAATGAGCATTTTCTATGCATCATTTACCTCATACTCTTCTCAATAAATCTTCATGTTTAGCGCACTTATAGCACAGAGATGTGGTCCATCACGATGATATGGTTTCACTTGTTTGTGATTTTTAATTTCTTAGGATTTCCAATGAAATTTATTTTAAATTACTGTTTAAAAACAACGCAATCCCAATCGCTGGTTTTTCTAGTACAATATTTACTTATTCTGGAAATAATTTTCAAATATTAGTAGTTTACATTTATGTAATATTAAATTATAGTTAGGTACATTAACATCATGTTTAGCGCACATCTATAATTACGTAGTTAAAATTTTTTTATTTAATAATAAAGCATGTTCTATAAATCTAATGTTTATATTGTGGGAATTTTTTTTGCTTTTTTTGCCAAAATAAATGTTTATTTTTATTTTTTTTTATTTATCTATAGCAAAATTATTGTGGATGTTCGTGGCGCATTAAATATTTACAATTATTTCCAAAACAAAAAGTAAATATTTAACTAATTTAACTATGTTTACATCCAAATTTACAATATTTTATATACATGTGAGCCAAATTCTAGAGTTGTTTAACGAATATTTGGACTTTAAAATCATATTTGTACGCAAGCATTTAAGGGTTTAGAAGCATGCGTGAACTGTAGACTAACAGTTAAGTCATCAGGGTTTGTTTACTTAAATTAAATATATACAGATTGGGCAAATTTAAATGAGAAGTGGTTTTTAATTAATAATCCATTGTAATATCTTCGTACAATGGGACGAGTTATATTATCAGCGTGGTTTGTATTTGTAAATACGTACGATACTATCCTTTTAGCTACATACAAAGATTTATTGGTGTACTTATTTTATATTTATATTTTATGATCTTAGTACAAAATATTGAGAAATGAAAATAGAATGACTCAGTTTGGGATATGTAGAACATTAATTGAGATTTTATTTAGTAACATATTTTGAAAGAGGAGGGTAGTCGAATAGGTAACTAGATCGTATATTACCAGGATTTAGGATAAATTCAACAAACGTAACATGTATTTTCATTTTGCACTGATTGCATCTGAATTCAAACCATGAGCAATTTAACCGATGCAATCTAGAATTTGGGCCCATGCATGTGGGACCTGACGTGCAAAATGACACTTGCATAATATAAAAACAAAATGCTGCAGGTTTCAGTAGTCATCATAAAATAAGCTTAACAAGACTAAGGTGCGGCAGTCCGGTGTACTCTATGTAATATAACTTCACCGGATGCGGCGGTCGGCTGTGCCGTGCTCGGCGAGTTGCTTCCGGTGCAGGCGTCACCACATCGACACTTGAGTATCCACTGGATGCTGACGGTGAGCGCCATGCCATCAGTGTCCCATAGTGCAGCGCGGTCATCCCGCCACATATCTTCACCAGGTTCCATGTAGTCGAGCACCAGGTCGGTGCTACGTTCGATGGTCGTTTCCGGCGGTGGAGGGTCACACAGGAAGTCCACTTTGACGGTGGTTGACAGTAGTGGTTCGCAGCATACCCCCGGGGACGTGCAACCGCCGCAGTATTTCGGACGAAATAGTTTTCGACTGCGACACGGACCAAAACTCAACCGGACTGGTTGACTTAGGCGGTGTGTTGCTTTGCATTCGTGTCCCTTCTGCAATTTGATATTTATTCACTTTAGACGGAGTTAAATTAACTGGATAATTTGAATGTGTTATGTGGAAATTGGATTGTGTGGTTTGGGGTAGTGAATAGCGAGGCCAAACTACACAACTAAAACAACATTCAGTTTAGTTGAAATTCGGTTGATTGCAATTCTGTAAATATATTCATCATCTAATCATTTGCTTCACCATTATGTACAATAAATATTGTTGTCTTATAATTAGTTATAAGCAAATATAATTTAAAAGAAACACTATATTAAAGAAAGTCAAAAGAAATATATCACAAAATTAAATTCACAAAAATAGAATTATTAAGAGAAAAAGGTACTAAAAATTTGTTATAGTATAATTGCATATATTTCTATTTCTCCGTACGTAGTCTACAAAATTTAGGAAATATATAACACATGAATATTTATTGGTGGTTCACTCGTTTTCCTAAAATTTGTCACATCTCCTTTAAAGATACCGAAGTGAATATGTCATTTATTTTAATTTTCTCCGATAAATAATAATAACAAGCGATACAGTTTGCAATGCGGAAGTGTTTTGAAAAATGATCTTGAAGAAATCCAATATTTTCTCTGGTGACGAATTGTTGTTATTTAATTTCCAAAACGAACAATATTTTACAAGTGTTTTCATATAACATTGAGGGTTATAATGGCATAAAAAACGGGCACTATGTAATGCACCATAAAATGAGAAATAACGAGCTTCAATTCGTAAAAGTAATTAATGACCTGGATGTACTGTCCGGCTAACACTAACAAAGTATAAAGCGAAAATAAACAAGCAACGTGCAATTTCGTGAAAATTTCGAGGCGTGAAGGTGTCTCCAGTCCTGTATATGTTATCAAATAGAATTGAGTTTGTATGAGAATAAAGTAAAAAATTTTTTTTCATAAATTCAAGATACAACTTTGATAATATAAACTTCAACTGCATCAAGTATGAAGTTCTTGTGTTATGGAAAACAAATTAAAACTAGTATCGTGTCTCAAGAACAAAATCACAAAACGTTAATCCCCCGAAAATTAACAACTCGTTTGCAGCATCATGCCTCTTCTGGTCGTTTTGTTCTGTTTGATCGATAAATTCAGAGGGCCACATTCACGACAGCGACAAACAAAAGATATTTCACTACGTTCGCGCAATTTAAAACGAAAATTTAAATACAAGAGAATTCTATTTTAGATTAACGAATGCGATAAATCTTCTACACTCAAATATCTTTTCTATCGAATGAAAATCCTGAATATATATTAGTTTTAATGTTTAGGTATTTTAGTTTAGACAACAAGATAATTGGATATTAATTTATTGGGTAATAAATTAATACTCTAGCAAATATTTTATGATTCAAAATGCTACGATTAAAATTGATTTACTAACTATTTTTCTGACTAAAGAATTTGTAAATGGATTTAGATTTATTAGGTCTATTTTATAAATATCTAGTACAAATCTAGTTAAAAAAAATAAAATAAAAAAAAACTGCTATATGATATTACGTGGAACTTTTGTTATCGAAATAGAAAAGGATTAGTATTGGTAATAAATATTGGTGGAATTCTATAGGTTGAAGGATTATAAAGCAGAAATAATCTATGAAAAAACTGCATATAAAACATGTAATATTGACAATCGCTATCTCACTCGCACATGATGGTGCTTGTCATGGAGAAATGGATTCGTTTGCAGTACATCACATCGCCGTATCTGACATAATCTAGTTTCAGTGGTAGCTTCGCATGCAGCGTTTAAATTTGATCGTCTCCTGGATGTCCCCGTACCACATTCCCGCGAGCAGTGCGACCAACGCGTAAATGTCGGTTGACATTCGGGTGGCTGTTGAACTGAAACACAAAAATGATATTTTTGTTGTCTATACTACAGTTATATAAAAGTTGTATCA
The DNA here is from genome assembly GCA_944738965.1 of Nebria brevicollis. Classification (NCBI taxonomy): domain Eukaryota; kingdom Metazoa; phylum Arthropoda; class Insecta; order Coleoptera; family Carabidae; genus Nebria; species Nebria brevicollis. The sequence continues at coordinate 3,618,606 of OX122906.1, forward strand.
TTTTGGTTTTAATCACAGATGTGTTCTTTTATTTGAGAAAACGATTCGTAGATTGAGGATTGTGGATATATTATTTTTAGAACTATACCGTAGGTTAGTGAAGATGCAGTGTAGGAAAAAAATAAAAATAAAGAAAAACAATTACAGCAACGGCAATCGTAAAAGCATTTCTCTCAAACAATAAAGAAAAAGAAATGCGAAGCCATAGCATGTTCCATTGGTTACATTGTGAAAGAAAAATCTGTTTTGTACTTTTTCCTTCGCATTACTTAATTAAAATTTTTTGAAAGTATTTCAATTTCTATTATTAACAAAAATTGCCTTATGCATTAATACCATAACTAACTTTCGTATTCAAAGGAAATATTCTTTTGTTTTTATTATTGCATATTGCCGAATTTTCAATATCCTGAAATTTGATATTAATTATTTTGTTCAAAAGCTCGTATAAGATCTTAATATGGTTTGGGTTAACATAACACATTGCTTAGAGTAACAACATGATGAAGGTTCCAGCTACTATCTGTACGAGTGTATTACAGCGTAAATTTGTCACAATGTACCTTTTGGTTTGTTACCGGCTCATAAGACTTAGAGGTCCTTGATTATTAATTACTGTACAAGAATAGTATTTAAGACAACATGTCGTATATGCGGCGGTTGAGATTAGTTACGTCACATTGCGTTATCTACATACTTGAGACGTGGTAGTCGAAATGGGACCCTTGTTCGTAGTTTTGGTACAATTTCTTACTGGGTTTAGTTTACTTTGCTCTACACGCAGTTTTAGTAGAATGTGTATGATAAGATATTAAAGTTCGGCACGAATGTTATACTTAGAGTATAATAAAATATAAGTAAACATTTATTGATATTTTATCAAATATATAATTATTTTGTGAGATATTTAATTTATTTATATCAATCAATTCGGAAATTATTTTTGTTATTTGATTTGAGCAAACTTTAGAATAATAAACAAAACTGTTATTTCGCAGTGGTGTTTATTTATTTTTTTGTGCAATTGAAACGTTAATTAAGGTTTTGCTTTAATGAATAAAAATAGAACAAAATAAATGTTATAAACCTGCTTGGCTATCGCACATCCATTCCCTGCAACACTGTCCGGGAACGTCGACCAGTCGTGGGTGAGTGCATGTTCCTTTAGGCGAAATGTGTTCCTGAGGGCACAGCGATGAGCAACCATACGTACCATTCTGCAAAAAAAAGGCCATTACTTTAATTTGCTATCTCATTTTATTTCACACAAATGACTACAACAGCAATACTATTCTTTTGAAATGAGTCTCGTACTATCCTTGTACAATGTCTCACTTCACACATCACACATGGCGAACGGATTTCCTGCCTGAACCGAAACAAGCAGCTATCTAACTTATCGATGTACGCTCGACAAGATATATACGAGCGAGAAAATGGAAGAGCAATAAACGAGATTGTATCGTTCTTTTGTTTCATCCTTGATTTTTGTCGCAGTGACGTTTTTTTTTTATACTACCAACAATTTAAACTATTTTCAATCTAACGCTCATATCGACACATTCTGAATTAGATTTAATAAAAATATCACAAACAATAATAGTAGGTATTACGAAAATTTGCACGGAAGAAACATTTTGTTGACTAACACATGCCAAAAAGTTTATCGATCTTTTCGGTAATTTACAAATTTTATGTTTATCATCATTAATCATTGCCATTACGTGCTTGAACGAGTTTTAATAAATGACACTCTAGAATATTGATTGTTATATATATTTTTAATAAAAAGCGATATTTATTCTATATTCAATTAAGTATATTGAAAAATTTAAATTTATAATTTAATGACAAAGATATAAATATAAAGTATTAATACAAAAATAAGGATTATATTATATATTTGCATGCACGCACATTTGCAAGTACCTCCACCAAATAATGAATGCAACACTTAAACTATAATTACAATTTTTGCGATTGTAATAGAAATTCTGCTTCCACATAAACAGGTATGAGGTATACAGGTAAATATTTGCATAAATCTCATGTGCACTATCCTCTGTTGAATATAAATCCCTTATTCTGCTATCTTTTGCAAAATCCGTGCATGTGTGTGTGTGGAGATTTAAAAATAAACATAAACAACCGTTGCATATTTTTAAACTAAAAATAATAGTATGCTCATGTATATTCACTAGATGCATTATGAAACTTGTAGTCAGCGTATTTTCTTTACGTGTATTGGTTTGAGTTCGTGCTAATATGATATGCAAATTAAAAAGATTATCATATACCTTCATAACTTTGTACTATACCCGTTTGGATTAAATAAGTGAATACAATTCTGTTCATATTACGAATTCAATGTACTACATAAAAAAAAAAATTGCAGCACCAAACAATGATTTTAATTGAATTTTTGAAGCAATTTCAGTGTGTACTATTCTTGTCAGTGTATCGATTTCTGTAAATTATAGCATACTGGGTCGTTTGCGTTTGATCTGAGAGACCCCCAATGCTACGCGTTTAAGATCGATTCTCATTTAACCTTAACGTCACGTCACCAAAACGCTGCAAGTTAACATATTTTACAACGCCATATAAATGGTTGAGTTCCTTCTTTATGCAAATATCGCTATGTAAATTGTATTGTAGAGCATTTTGTCATGACGTGACGTGGTGTTGACGTTAAATGTTACTTGAGTTTTCATATATATTAAAAAGGTCACATGTGCATGAAACTTAAAAATATAATAATATTTTCTCTTTTACTACAAATGAGTCAATTTATTTTGCGAAATTTCTTATATTCCCTGAACGAATTTTAATGAAAATATAACAATATTCTTTAAATTATATTTATGTAATGTGGAGTATACAATTTTTACTTTCTTATACGTAGTATAAGTAATCATGAAAACTTTCAATTTTTAAATTTTAACGTAAGTATACCTTTTTACCTGATTCGAAAGGTCAGTGGAAGCACAAACTTATGAAAATTATTTAATGACGTAAATAGTTTCTACAAATGATACATTACTGCACCCAATGCTTGTTTTAATAATACACAAAATAGTAACTTGGTGTTCAGTGCAAACCATTGCGACTATTTATATATGCTACGCGCAAATAATTCAGCAATAGAACGGATGAAAATAACAGAAGCAAGAAACATACAGTTTAACTTCAACATTAAATATTGATATCTTATTTGCACTATATACATCTTCTGCGCTTACATCCTATCTAAATGCTGTCACGAAATAACAGTTTCATATTATATGTATGATCGTGTATGATAACTAAAACGGAATAACAGACACAACCATATACAGTTGCTGCAAAAACAATGAGTACATAAAAAATATATTTTTTGTATATATTTAAAATCTCATTCACTAGAAATTTTTGTATACCAATTATTTAAAATAAAGTAGTTACTTTTCTTAACAATAATCTTACCTGACACGCGCACTGAGTACGACAGTCCAATGAAAATGTTTCGCCGTGTTCGTAGGTTTTATTATATACTACACATGGAAGTCCATTTGCTTCTGAAATAAAAAACAATAAATAATTTAGTAAAATTCATCAATATAATTGACCATCAACAATTAATTATGAATACCGCTAAACATTTATTTGTAATCAACAGATGACCGTAATTTTTAGGGGCAAATCTAATTTGTAGTATAATTTGAGTTTCTAGTACGTAAAATTAGTGTCATGAAAAAACAAAAAATGAGACATTTTATTTGCGTTTTAATTTTATTCTCTCATTAACATAGTTGTTTATATCGTTTTTGTCGAAAACTAATTCTATTTAAATTTACGTTAGCACATTAAGGTTTTTTATTTCCATGACTCGCAATGCGCGTGTATATTGCATGGTTTACACGCTAATATTGCAGAAATAAATCAATGTCACAGAAAGGAAAGACTGGAGATTGTTTTGCTTTAGCAAAAAAAAATTAATGCGGTAAATAACTTGAACTGAATCTTTTAAAAATATGACCAAATATAGCAAAGAAAGAAAAATATTAAAGACGCAAAAAATAAATTTTTTTTGTGAATCTACTCGATAGTTATTTTATTGGTGCTTTAATTTGTTATTTATTTCCTGAAAAATTGATAAAAAAACGTTCTCTAGTTAAACTGTCATTGATTTGAATATGAGACAGGTACAGGAAGATATCTTTATTTTCTTTATTTGTGTGTGTGAGTGAAGCACAAGACGAGAGGATTTTCTGTTTTCGAGGGGCGTTGAGATCGTTCAATTTATCCGTTGGAGGCTGGTCGCGCCTCGCTTAATTTACGACGACTTGTTCCTTTATGAGTAGCATTAATGTTTTCGTACGGCCTAATTACAAATCAACCCCTTTTGAATCCGTATTACTGGTTATTACCCCACTCCCAGCTAACAAACTTTGTCCAAATTAAGCAATTGGATTTTGGCCTCGTCAAAAAATTGAATTAAATCGGTATCAAAAACAATCAAATATACAAATATACTGGTTTTTTTTTCGATGACATTTATTTAAATGTCGAGAATATTTAAAGCGATTTTTACTGGATTATTAATTTTTTTTATAAATCGTTAATTGTTACTTGAAATATTTGTGCCACAATATTTTTGTCTAATAGCGTGCAGTAATAATAAACACTTAACTAGGATTTTGTATGGTTGTTCCAAGTCGTACGCAAGTCCCAAGCCACCCCGATTGATGGGAGTTATCTATGCTGCATGCTAATAGAAAACAAAAAATAAATAAAATTAAAATAGCGACAAGTTTGTTTCACTCTTAAAAATAAAGGAATATGTACGCATATAAACAATTACAGAAATAACAAAAGCAAACAGGTTAAATTTATGAAATTATCATTAAAAATAAAGCGATTAATACGATTTAAAATATTAAGTAAAATATTGAAAATAAAATCAGTTTACATATTGATATTAAACAATTTTTTTCTTCACTACGTACAGAAACTGAAAATAAACGTTTGAGCAACAGTGTTAAACTTCGAGAACCTACCCAACGCAAAACTTGCTAAATTTCATTATCAGCGTATAAATTAGATAAGTTGATAAACTAAAGTTAATAAAAACAGTTTTTGGTCTGTTTGGAAACTATTTTACAGCAAATATATCAGTAGTTACATGCAACACAAGTTTGCATGTGAATAGTGTTCACGTTTATTAGTTTTTAGGTGACATATGTGCCATCTGTAACCTTCTGGTATTGAATAGCATAGTATCGCTTCAGGAAACTTTGGAAATTAAATACTTGACCCGAAGGTTTTGAATGTCTAGTTTCCAGAACAAAGTCTGCATATTTAATGCATTTTTCTTTATATTGTTTATCCAATATAATTTTATATTAAAAATTCTGATTGTTTAGTATTGCATTCCTGAAATATAATGAGAATTCACAAAAAGTTGTTTGAAAATAAAGTGTCATTAGAAAACAGTTTAGAAGTTTTAATATAATAAGAAAATACGAAGAAACAGAAAACTTTAATTAGATGCTGTTTTCCATTTAACTATAATATTTTGAACTATCATATTTTATTCCTTTTTGTATAGATACAATCTTCTGATATTCTATATTTTTTTGTATAGAAATCAATAAAATAATTAAATTCTATTTTGGGACAAAAGTTTAATTAAATTTTATAATTAAACAATTAATATTCTGGGAAAGCTTAGATGTAAAATGCTGGAATCAGAATATTTGCTTTCAGAGTACTGAAAAAACGAGTTCCACTGCAAACGATTACAAAAACAGGAAATTAGAAAATAAATGATTTTAATTCTATAGAACTATACATGCAATATGCAGTGAATATGTACGAAGAATGAATAGTGAATACTAATTGAAAAATAGATATAATGTCAATGTCGAGATTTACGAAATAAATTTAATTATAATATCATGTTCCGTTAAATATATAAATAAATTATATTAATGAGTTTTAACTGAGTATACTGCAAAATAATTAAATATACATTGATGTTTATTATTAAATATAATTCATGTAATTTAATACCAAATTATAAAATTATTGCATTCAATAAATTAAATAAATATATTTTGCAATACAATAGTATTATTTTACAAATATATACTCGTCAAAAATTAGCTATTTCGAATTTATAATTAATGTTCTCACTATATATTAATAAAGAAGCCTACACAGAAAAAAAAGATTTGAAAAATCACCTAATACTCTAGATAATTTATCTAATGTTCGTCATTGATTTTCAGCCTTCTAATTACAATAGTTGATTTATCTAATTAGGAATAGTCAACTCATCTAATATATACATATACCATATTATCTACTTAACTAGTCAAATTATATAATAGAAATAGTTAGTTTATCGAATGATGATTTGTTATTTTAGCAAAAACAGTACGTAAATTAACTATTTAGTTTAGATGAATAAACTAAAAATAACAGAAAATTTATCTATTTAAAATAGATACAAAATCCTTTTAAATATTTAAATTGTCTAATGTTATTAGATACTTTAAATAATTGGAATATATTAATCAACTAATAATGTTAGATGTTTTCAATATAAATAAATATATGAATTATCTAATTATATTGGTTTATAAAATAATCTAAAACATATAAATTTAGTAAAAAAATTTATTTAAATAATAAAAAATTACATAATAGTTACATATACTGTTACAAAAATGGTGGTTTAACTTAATTATATGTGCACAATAATTAATTTTTTTACAACATCTGGAACGAAACCTTACAAATGCATCTGACGAGGTTCGTTCGGATTTCTAATAGAAATTGGAAGGGACTCAACCCAGCTTTGAACTGCATTTACTTCTCTTGTGGCTAATGTGTTTCAAAACCCTAAAATGGATTAGTTTCATTAATTATATACATACATAAATATATAGTACATAAATATATAAAAACGTGTCAGAATCCTTTATTTTGACAAACATTCTTAGGTTATATTTTATCACAAAATCAACTTTAACTTACCTTTGAAATCAGGTATCAGGGCATCTAACATCCAAAGAATAAGAAGTCGTTCCCACTCACTAATGCCTTGACCCTCACTCATTATGTTCAAAATATGTTTGGTGCACAGACAACGCGAATATGATATATATGTTGCACAATATTATTACATTGTAGTTTACTAAACTACACAGTTAAATATGCAACGTATTCAAATTGATCTAATTCTTTAGATATATTATCTATTTGCATTAGGTAAAACCACCAATAATATTCTTCAACTCACTCATTCATTCTTTATCAGTTCCATATATTTTAAATAGCCGAATCATCAACAACTATAGACGAATCATCAAATTTTCAGTATTTGAAACAACTATATATATTAGCTGAAAGACCATTTTAATTTGTTCTCAGAAACATATATTTTAAGTAGATAAAACATCTATATTTTTAGTTGCACAGCAAAAACGAACATTAGATAATTGATCTATTTTGTAGAATAGCCAACTAAAGTTTTAAATGCTCTAATTTTTTAGGGAAAACAGCTAATGTATTAGGTCAAATAACTATTGTTTTATTTGAACGACCTATATTTTTAACTAAAAATATCATATATTCTTCATTAGATAATTCATCTATTCAACTTTAGTTGTTCTAACTAATATTATAGATATTTTAGCTAATGTAAAAACAACTAATTGCAATTAGTTAAATTCTCTAAAGTTTTTCTTTCTGTGTAGACATGTGTAACTTACGCATAGTAGTGATTCCAATCATGTATATATACTTTGCAAGTTCGAAAATTAAATGTTTATAAAATATATAATTATAATCTGTTATAAATCAGTGCATATTTAATATCTCTTCTGAATGGTATATTTCAAGTAATGAACGCGCTTTTCTATAACGAATAATGCATTTTGAAGCCATTCCACCCACCATAAGCTATTTGAAATGACGATAACGATGATGGGAATGAAGATATTAAAGGTGAAACGGTGTATTGAAAATTGATAAAATTTTATGACGCTTCTTGGAGTTGCTCAAGTCATAAGTGAAAATATAAAGAAATCTGATGACGATGTGAAATGTGCACAGAGTAATGCGACAGTAATGTTGTTTTGAACTGAAGCAGAAATTCTGATATCTATATTTATAAGGTAATTTTAAATTTGAACTAACAATTTAGTACAATGAATATGATGGTTTAAAAAAAATCCTGGAATACTGGTTTTTCATATATATTTATTTCTTCTTAAAATTAACATTTCCAAGCAACTTTTAAGCATTAATTTAAAGCAGTTTTGCATCACCTGAAGTGATACATCGTAAGATAACTACCTATTTGGAACTTTTTCAGACTTGGAGAGAACTTGGGTACAATCGATAAAATGCCGCAGTACAATCTCATTTAACCGCGTTGTAAATTCCGTCGTTGGCAGACGCAAGATTATTCGAAATATTAGCTGCGCCCACAAAAGTTAACAATACCATTATGATTCGACAACCCTCGTTGCTGTTTATATCCAACCTAATCTCTAATGATTAAATTCATAAAATAAAAAAGGAAGTCATCGCTGAAGAAGAAGACACCGATTCTTTCTTCTTTAGCGTTAATTATGTTTAATGAAAATTTAACGGAGTCGTGCTTTGTTTTAACGCTTGCTTTTGTCCCACAGTTCCGTCCAATTTAGATTGTCCCTGTACCCCACAAGGGATATTCACTACAGAGCTTCCACAATAGATATAATGAAAAATTTCAAGTGCTACGTTATTGTTTATTTTCTGTGAGAGACACAGCTATTAAAAGAAACTCATTACCTTCGTGTAAACTGCATATATTTGCAATGCATCAAATTGCATTACTCCATAAAAATAAAATATTATTTGAGCTTTATCATATAGTATGGGAGTATTTGTACGCTATGCTTCCAGTTGTTTGTAGAGATGATACGTTACTGTGTATATAATACCTATAATATTCTTTTCTCATTTTCCTTGACGGTATGTCAATATTTGATATGGCGCTGTTTTAATTACAGTTTGAAATTAATTGGATGTACTACTGGAAGACGCAATAGACATTTTTGTTTGGTTATTTAATATGCTGCATGAAAAGATAATTTTTGTTTGATTTTTGCATTGCACGCTTTACATATCTTATTACAAATTTTATGTTGCTGAATTAAATATTAATTCAAATTGCGCACACAGTATAATTAAATTACAGTTTCAAATTAATTTTAACTACAAACAATGTTCTAATGTTACATAATTACTAAATGCGTAATACGCTTTGAAGCAACATATTAATTTCGGATAGTGGTACATTTGTGAATAATACGATTCCATTATTATATCAATTAATAAATGTTGCTTGTGCAGCGATATAAATCTTCGTTAAATTATTAAACAAACGATCAATGCTAACGTTACAGCTTTTACCAATCAATATATATTAGATTATATATTGTGAAATTTTACAAATTTCCATACATAATTACCAAATATGCACTTTTAGAATAAGTTTTTAAATTTCATTTAGATATTTTTATTCAAATTTTCCAAATAACTTATTTACGTATAACTTTTTTATAGTAACCTTGTTTTCTTAAGGACATTAAACATAAATGTCCTTTTGTATCAGGGATATTGTGACGTGTTTCAGAGTAACTAATTTAATCCAAATACTATATATTTGATAAATTCGATAATTTACTTTTTTACAAAACACAAATACAATTTATCTTTAAGCTCACTTATATGCCTTTGATAATAAAGTAATAATTCTTGTTGATTTCTATCGACAACATATGACATATTTAATTAAAAAACCCTTTTTTCTATCATTTAATAATTATTAAAATAATTCATAAACCTATTATCAAAATATCTACATTATTAATTTCAAACTCTCTTCTGTAATTATTTGCAATTATGAAAGATGTAAACGATATACGTTTAATATGTTTTAAATGAATTATTAACAAGTGACACGTTGCATGTACCAATACTAAACGTTTAGTATAAGTGTTCATGGAAGTTTACAACTTCTATAATATGTATATTGAAGTACTAGAAAGACCAAGGCAACTATTATATATTGCATGGTAAAACGTTTGATGTATCTTAGCAATTTTATTAACAAGTTTCATTTTGTTTCAGTCTTGGATGTTGCATTATGCTTGTATGAATCTTATTAGAATAAAACGTTAACATCATTCATAACATTGTTTAACCATCGCATATACCCTTAGGATCTTGTAACTGGTATTGTATACTTGTACTATATATCCATACTATAATAGAGAATAATACACGAATTGTATTTTGAAATAAAATTGTTATACAGCATGAACTGTTTTATATTGTTCAACATTATATATAAGTGCTCATCATTCTCGTCCGATGGGAGTATTTTAATTAATAATATTTATAATAGCATGACTAGTTGAGATACGAAGAGAAGAGCACATTGTTTATAGTATGTACTGTGTGTAAAATTCAATTGTAAATACCAAAATATGGGTTTAGTTTATATTAGATGCGGAAATACATTCGTGAATGTTGGAGGAATTTTAATATTAAACTTTGAATAGAAATAGGTAGGCATGCCTACATCTACTGCAGTCTTTTAAAATATTCTAATTTAATTGATATTTCCTAATAGAAAATAATTCTGCTGAAACATGCCAACCGGTAATCAAGAATATTGACGCAGCGACGGTGGCGGTGCCATAGAGGCGAATCATGCCGTGTGGCTTTTGTAAACACAGTAAACTAATTAAAAAGTTAAAAATGGAACGTAATTACTCTGAAACCGGGCCGACAGAATTGTAATCCAAGATATATTAGTTTCGTAGATAATAGCTGAATGAACCGTCGACGGAGACGACATAGTACACAGCTTATTCAAAATGAGACATTGTTCATCTCTCTCACTCTTTCACACATATTACCCCAAACATACTGCGAAATACATAAATTCAAACATATACTATGCATTTCATTCATTCAGGCTTTTTAGATGCAATTGGGATTAAATCATGTGACGCCCCATTTTTGTTAGAAGCGTAAAAAACATTTTCCAATCTACATTTTATCAGTAAATAAAATAAAAAGGAAGTTCACTCCACGACATTCATAAGTAATCATGGTATTATTGTGGAATACTAAAACGCAATGCAGTCGCGCATAAACAGTGGGTGATCATTTGGACATGATCCAATCTAATTCTTTGCGTTATCCACATATAAATATAAACTAAGAAGGCAAATAGAAAAAATAAGACCATGCAGACAAGATAATAAACAATTTCAATTTGTGTTACATGAAAAGGAATAATGTGTTTAGATGGAAATATCTGACAACAAATGATACAGTTTTACAAAAAAAATGCTTATATGAAATAAAATTTCTGCAAATATTCTCGTAAAATGTTTTCATATATTGAAGTACGTGCACGATAAAATAAAAAAATTACTTTAAGAACGGAAAGGAAATCTATTATACGAATTTCTTTTATACTCATTGTGACAAAATTCTTTATAAAATAACATTTTAATAAGGGTACGATAATAAATTATAAGGTGAAACTAGTATATTTTCGCCAACCACCGCGAAAAGATTTAGATTTATTTGCGAATTAGTTTGTTACTTTTTTGAAATTAATTTCATACTTAAAATTATGTTTATATGAGAGAAATTATTATGATTAATAGCATAAGTTTTGTGTACCTATTAAGACACCTGTGACTCCATGAACATGCCATGAGTAAAATGTTAAACTTACTGTCTTATGCACCGTTTACTGCCTTCGTAAAACAACCAAGTTCATAATTTAAAAAGATGTTAAAAAACTTTTTTTTTATTCTCCTTATGAAATACTTTACGCATCACCATTTTTTAGTATCATCCGTAGGTGCGTATTTTAGTTAATATTGAATTAATATTAAACTATTCTGCGTGATTTTAAATTGTTTTTCCTTTGGTACGTGAAGGAATAAAAATATTACTAAAACATTTCTACCCAAAATTTAATAAATCTTTTGTGAACCAGTTATGAAATAACAGCAAATATTAGACTTAACAATTTTCCTGTTATATTAATCAAGTTATTGTTCACTTCGTATATTTTTTCGCAATAAAATACAATTTCTTCCCTATCAGACCCTTGATGCTTGAGCTATTAAAAAGTTTTAAAGATATTTACTCTGTCAACTTTTCAAAATAAATACTTCGGAATACTTGTCAAGAACACACTGCATTATACAAATAAGAACAATGAAAATCTACTAAAGCATGTACATTAAAAATTCAAGTAAAATTAAAGTACAATTTATTTAAATATTAACTTTCACTTTAGTTATAAGTTTAGAAAACTGTTCACAGAAACTAAGTCAATTTGTATATTATAACTAGAAAAGTATAAGTTTGTACATATGTACAATGTTTTCTGTTGTTTGCTTTATTTACAAATATATGACTATCCAATTGTATAATATCATAAATAGTTAACTGGGAACAGGAATTTGTACTCACTTGGGTTTAGCTTAAGTGCTTTATTTTTTATGTTTGTTCATGAATCTAAAGGTCTGGATTCATGGACTAAACCAATTCTTTACCACAGCGCATTTGTATTGTAGATAAATAAATAATCTATAGTGAACCAAGTGAGTGATGCAACAAAAAACCACATACGTTTCGTATGTCTTGCCATCTTGTTTCGTTACCTACTTTCGCCAGGACCAGTTGAGGGGGAAATACACACATTTAGGTCAAAATTTTAATTACGATTATTAAATATTGTAAATATACACATAATTTGCTGTTTATTTATTATATATCGCATAAAAAACAATATTCTGCATCTACTCAAATTTTTTTTTCTTCAAAATGAAATATCTAAACTATTTTTATAGTCATGATATAAGAATCATTTTGATTACCATATTTATCAGTTTATAACCTTGAAATAAATCATAAGATTATATTTTTGAAACAAATTGCATTTGGTTTTTTTGAAATATTTTTTCTGTTTTAGAAATCAGAAGGGCGTTTCTTTATATCACTTTACAGTCGAGTCCGCAAATCATCAACCCAGGCCTGGCTGTGGCGGTGGATAGTACTATAATATTTATCAACTCACCTCGACAGACGCCGGATGTGGTCGGGAGTAGGGCTGCTGCAGGATCAGAATCCGGGGCTGGGGTTTTCTCCCGGTGGCGATGTCGGCATACGAGACCCCGATGCACATCACATGGAGTGCTTACATCGCAAGGTTCGCCCAGCTGCCGCGGGCAGATTAGACAGCAGCCGCAGTTGTCACGCTCGGCCACAACACCCGGCGGACAGTCGGGCGGGTCCGAAGATGGACAGACACAAGGGTAGACGCACTGCAACAAAGATCATATATAAGTTATGGAGGTCCACTGGATTTGGATAGACAGAGCGAGAGAGTAATCTATATCGTGGGTTGAATATATAAAAAAGGATTTCCAAAAAATATGACTTCTTATATAAAAAATTGATAACAATATTGACATTGGTTGATTTATTACTGAAAGTCAATCGATTATAAAATGTACCAGGATTCAGGAATGATTCTGATAGAACTGTATATTTATAGTATAAGATGCATTAAAATATATTCATAAATGTGCTACAACTCTATTAACTGTTAATATTTGCGAGATTTTGATAAATAAATATCTGTTCTAAAATTAGTCTCTTAGTTTTTACTATAATCTGTAATGTGCAAATATAATTCTCATTGTTCCTTTTGACCTGAATGCTGAATAGTAATTATGACTGAAATAACCACCGAGTAGTTATTATTATTATTTAGTGTATAATTTCAAACAGTGGAAGATGGATAAGTAAATTGAGAGGAGAACATAGATGTCTGAGGTGGGAATTGTAATTCGAGCAACAGGTGTGTCGATACCTGATTCTCATAGCGATAATAATGCTAAATGGTTTGGGAATAATTGTTACTACTTGGCGAAGACTGTGTAATCGGTAATGACTATTGTAAACACCACTTTACAAATCAAATGCTTTTAAATGGTTAGCTGAATATCACTTTGTGCCCTTTCTTATTATGCTTACGTTTTCTGTTTCTATTCTATCAACATCAAGTTACGTATTACAAAATATTTTATGTGAAAAACGAATCTAATTCATGCGATGAGTAACTTTAGTGTCAAGGTTTATGAGAACTTTTTTGGCCCAAAAAGATAATAGTATAAGTTTCATCTATTCATATCAATTTTGCAATTTTTATCAATTGAATAGATTCATCGTTGGAATAAACGCAAAGTAATCGATGTTTAAAATGACATAAACCTTTTATATTGAAAAGATTTTTAAACACAATATCATCAAATATACGTATGTATATACAACGTGGAAAATGGGAAAAATATGAATACCTCTACCGAAACACATTTTCCACATTTTCGAGAACTTGAAGATTTATATCTCATGAATAGCCTTTGTCGACCATTTGGTTTTTCATATATTTTGGTATGTGTAGATATTTGTTTGTTACGCATATTATAATGCCCAAATGCGTATCTGTGTATGTGTGTTGAAATATGTTTGTGTTTCCGTAGAGCAGTATCACGCAGAAGTATCTTTTGGTTTATATATATATGTGTGTTCCAAAGTCTGTCTGTGTGTGTGTGTGTTTGTTTGTTAAGGTAGTTCAACCGTTTGAATATTATGCAAAACATGTAACATATTTTTCTTTTCTTTATAAAAACAAAGTTTTATATTCTATTTTACTTTTATTTTCATAAAGAACACTTTTTAGACCAAAGTTTAAACTTTATAAAAGGAAAAATAAACCTATATCTTTTTAGTTTTAAAAGTAGTTAGCTACACTGAAAACCTGTAGTTTTACCATTAACCGTTACGAATTCTTTTACAGGTTAACTATATCCTATTTAAAATACAGGAGTGGATGGCGAACACTTTTTATATTCTCAAAAAAACTTGCAGCTTGCCTAAGGCTAATTAATCCTTATATAAATAATTAGAAAATCATTCATATTGCAGCAAACATAAATAAATAATAAAATAAAGTTCGAAAGAAATCTCACGATTAAAATAATATAAAATGACAAAATCATGCAAGGAGTTTCATGGTAGTGTGGAAACATAAAATTAATATACAATTATGTTTAAAATTTATTATAATTCTGTATAGTGTAGTTTATATAATTATATATTTCTTAAATAACCAAAAAAATCAGTAACCATCATTTTCAGCAAATGCTAGTTCGTGCGAAAGCTCTATAAGTAAAAGTTTATACTATGGATGAAAAACAATGTAAAATATAGTTGTATGAGTAGAATAACTTTTTCTGTTTATTTTGTATCTTGTAAAATTACCAAATACATGTTGAATAACTCTGAACGCACGTCATTGTCATTTTCGACCTTCTTTTGCAAGTATTTTGGCACAGAAAACTGGGATGATTCTGAATGAACATTGGCCGCATGCCAAGCAAGCAAATTTTTTCATATTTTGATGTGAATTTTAGCTGATATATGGTTAAACTTTATCCTTTATATTACTTAATTATTTGAACCTTGTTTTTAGTTTTATAGAACGATATCACCAAACATATATTAACTATTTATTGCGAATAGATATAAACGGTTGCTTAAATTTTTTTTTATCGCGATTCGAGTATATAATTATAAATTTTTGGTTGAAATCTTATATTCAAAACATGCTTCATAGATTTCCAATCAGAATTCTATTTTGTGTAAACAACAAAAGAGATTAGTATAATAATTTCTTAAAATGAAAATCTTAGAAAAGTAATTCCACATTTGAAATAAAAAAAAAAGTGTTTTGGTTAATGTGCTAATATTTCTAAAGCTATCGTCAGTAATCTACGGTGTAGTAACTTTTCAGGACATTCTCGTAACTTTTCGCATTGGAAATGCGGCGTTTGGAAAGTAATCAGTTGGATGTGAGTGGTCCGAGTGAATTTTTAAAATAACTCACTTGAGAACTTTCTACAAGTTTTAATGAATGTGTCCTGCTAGATATCATATCTGGGTTTTAAAATATTTTTTGTTTAGTTTTAACCTACTTTTCTAATTCAGACAAGGAACATATATTTCTATATATATTTATAAAAGTATATATTAAAGGAAATATACATAAGTTTGAGCTATAAAATATAAGAACATAAATTATATTTTACTGTAACATCAAAAGTTATGTTTTTATATGTCCATTCAGGCTTTTACAGAAAATTTATATCATGTATAAATATTAAAAATCTACATTCATCCTTTTGTAACGTCAATTGAATTTTTTATCGTTTAAAGACTCAAAAATATAAAATATTTAAAAAATTAATTTTATATATGTATATTGTCTTGTCTTTTTACTCAAAATTGTTCGTCTTAAAGGGATGGAAATTAATTTAGTGCGAAAATTAATCGATTTAATTTTTATAAAATTGCAATGAGGGAATATTTTTTATGACGTAGTTCAAATTTAACAGTGATAGCAAAAAACTTTAATACTTTAGGTAATGGAGTTTATTTATTTTGAAAAATGATTCGTAAGTATTTTCAATTTCGGTTTAACGCTTCGCCAGACACTAATCGCGATTATATCTTCCAAGAAAAAGAATTATTTTTTTATCTTTAATATTAATCGGTCGTAATTACTGCAAATACAACTAGACGGGCGCGTAAGAAAAGATGCGAGACGAAAATGTAAGCGATGATGACGGATGAACACCATCAGGCAATCTGGTTGCAGTATTACAGAATGATATCAATATCAAGCATCATTTATCAACGCTTCAAATAAAGTTGTGGGTAGGTGGCGGCCCACAGGCCTGGGGTTAAAGGGAGTGTGGTAATTGTGAACCGAACAGAACATCGATTTCATAGATATTTTAATACATTATGGTTCATGGCAATTCGTATTTGTAAAAAATAAATTTTTCTGGAATGTTTATCGTACGATTTTAGCTTATTGTTGTGTTGAATAAAAGTTGTTTTATTTTGGCAATAAAAGCAGAGTATCCAGTTATAAATATATCCGTGGTTGCCATACCACATTGCAAGATGATGTGGCTCTTGGGCGCTCATATTTCCGGTGGAGAAAACGATAGCAGTAACGCTGTGAACTGTGTGACTTTACCAATGATATCAACGGCAAAATGATATCCACGAAAAGCTTGTAATACAAACGGAAAAGTTGTTTTTCCCTACTTCTTCATTCGTTTGTAGAGCTGTAATCTTGCACAGATCATTGGGCTAATGCAGCGGGTTTTTTCTTCATCATTGCTCTTATTGGACTAACCGTTCAACCCTGGAATAACTTCCAGAATTGTTATTTGAGACATGAGTTTAGGAAATAATTCTATAAATGACTAAACAATTCAATAAATTGAATTTCACGTGGTTTTTGTCTAAATGAAACGGCATTACTTTGCAATTTGAGGAAACTTGAGAAATTTATAATTTTATTGAGTTTCATTGGTATATTTAGCAATATTTTTGTTTTTTTTTATATATTTGAAACAAATATCTTGCCATAAAAGGCGAAATGAAATAAAACTATATCTATATATTTTAGATTTAATATTTGCCAAAGATATTACTCGTTTCGATGAAAAATAAGTCGAAAAACTTGTCATCCTGACAGAAAAAAATAACCTTTTTTTCCAATAAAAACTTTTAAAATTGTTTTACTACACGATGTTTATCTTATACCATTTATTAAAAGAGACAGTTACGAAACAGTATAAAAAACTCACTGTACGAAAAATTTCGGCAAACATCAATTTTCTCTAGTCGATGAGTTTTAATCATTAAAACTATTTCTCTGACATTTAATCGAAATTTAATTCAATGCCATAAATATATTTCAGTTTCCTAATATTTTCCAAAACATTCAAATTAAATGAATTTCTTGATACTCTGACTATAAGTAATATTTTTGTATATGAAAATAATAATCGTAATATAGTACAAATATAGTGTCGTTACACTTCTCTTCGTCTGGGAGTAAGGAGGTTAATTTGAACTATCGTAGTCCTTTGACAAAACAATATTATTCGGAGCCCGTTCCTGATTGTTGACATAACAGGAACACTAGCGAGACAAATGGAGTTACGTAAGTAAAAGCGGTATGTTTGACCATTGGACCGAAGAGTTGATTGCATGTGGAGCATATTTCCGTTGTTATACTTGCAAGGGGGTTCATGCCGCATACTGCAATACCTCTATGTTCACTTGCATTACTTATTGAATTATCTTAAGAATGTCTGTATTTACTTTCTGTTCGCCTGGTCCATTGTAACAACACATGATTTTATATGAAATCCTTGTCCACTATTCGTTAAAGGGCTTATGTATTTGTGCGTTTGTTGTAAGAATATATAAAGTGAAAATTGTTAACGTTCAAAATTTCAATATAATGCAAAGTAAAGGACGTAATAAATTTGAGATTAGTTTTATATTTTAGGTGTGAAAGTTACTTTGGTGCAGAGGTATTTCATAATCGCGCGCCGAAGTAAAAACTTGCCAGGCGTATGATTTGTTTCCACTGTCTGGTTTTAAATAAAATAAGAAATAAAACGTTACTAACACAGGAGATGCAAAAAAATGAAGAGTAACGACAACAGCAAAGCATGACTACAACAGCGGAAAAATGTCGGACGAGTACGTTGACGTGGAGCTGGAGGACAACTACATTATCACAAATACTAACTGACGACTTCCAGGTCAGAGCATTCACTCGATCGAACTTTGGTTTGGTGCGATGCCCAGCAAATCATTTGTACCAAAACAGTTATGTCAAAGTCAGGGTACATATAATTTTTATAAACAATCCTTGAATTAACAGAAATTGAAAACAAAATTTTATAAAAAATACAGAACACTGAGAGAAGTAAACATATTTTTCCATTAATGACAATTTGGGATCACAATCAATTTATTCAAAATACAACAATAATGCAGTTAAAATTGTAAACGTTATGTGTTAAGATATATTAAATAGATATAACTAACTACAAATTTTGGCATAAAATAGAAGAGGATATGTAGGAACTTGGATAATCATTTTTAGTGAAATTCTGGAATCAAATAAACTTTGGCTAACATATCCAGTGAAACACCAACGTTAAGTTTTGTTTATACAAGCAAATGAGGAACTGAAAATGAACTCACACAGTTAGCAATGTATTTACAAGAGTCATCAATCAGAACACTAGTGACAGGTGTTGAACTAGAGATGTAATAGTATGGGAAAAAGAAGAAGGTGGATCGATGCTCCACCTATCCGGTAAACAACAGCCATAAGCTGTATCAAAAGCGGAGAGATTGCTTTTGAGGATAATGCACCATGCACGATATTTTTATATTTAGGCATTAATTTAGAGGTGTTTTAAGAAGATTAGATTATGTTTTATTTTAATTCTACGTCCGCTGATTATCTGAGATAACCTTTAGTTGAAGTTTAAAAATAGCATTCGTATAACAAATTTGTAGAAAATAAGCAATTAGCTCCTAAAAATAAAATTACAAAAAGATTATTGTAGACTTTATACGCTCATTAACTTAATAGGAAACAATGTTGCAACACAGGATCACAAGTAATTTTAGCGCCAGACAAATACGGTTAAAATCGTAAAATTTAACAGCTCTTCAACAAACACAAACACTATACTCGAATACTTGGTTTCTACGCGAACGAAGTAGGTATTTAGGGAATTTCGAGCCTTTGTAAAACCCTTCATTTAAATTCCTCTAAAATGTAATAGATTTTACCTATATGCATACCTGTATAATTGTTAATTTCTTAATAAGTTCCAGTAAATTCCCAGTACCAATTTTCAAAGAAATAAACATTTATTTTATTATTGTGCTATTTATTAATTTTTGCTCAAGTCGGATATAATTATAAACCGTTATTTAATATTGAGTAACTATTAATGATAATTTAATCGGTAACTTATAGAATATCTAAATATTACCTTACCGGTAAGTTATCAATTTACGGTAACTTACCATTCCCTTAACAATTACTATTAATATTACCTTAGGTGACAGTTGAAAAAAAGTTGAAATATGGCACCGCCTTTAGTTAAGCGTCAAATTTTGCCCGCCGGACTTAATTTATTATGAGTACGACGTCAACCATCAGTATGCTTTACCAATTGCGTCGGCTAAAGGTGAGGGGAATTGAAGAGAGGATATTAGATTGGTCGATATACAAAACTGGGTATGTATACGCAGGCACGGGACACGTTGATGTGTCTCTCGTTGAACGCAAATGATTAATGCGTCTCATCATCATCATTATAACGAGATAGGGGGTAGGAATCACGCGAACGATGCGCGTACCATACAAAATGCGCTGTCAAAGACGCCGAATATTAAATGAAACGTGTTGTTCCACATGCATTTCTGACTTCAGAATTTCATATTATTCTATGGGTATTCAAGCGGAATTAATATTGTTTAAAATGTAAATTTTGTATAAGTTTAAAAATAAACATAAATGCCGAAATTTCTAATAATGCAATATCTCAAAATGTCTATAATGCGAATTATATTCCTAACTACCTATTAAAAATGTCGTATTTTTTATTTGCAGTAATGTTATATCCTATTTTCTTCAAAAGCGTTTACAATAGAAATTTGTTTTTTGTTACAGTTTACTTTGTCCTAATATTCAAGGAACTCAATGTACATTACGATAATAACGTTAACAGTAGGGGTAAACTGTAGTCTCAATTTGGTTTAATCCAGCATATACATATACCTTTCAGGAGGGTTCCTGAAACTACCCGCCGAACCTAATCTATTCGTCTAAGATACGACATACCCAAACCAGTAACGACGGCCATTGTATGGGAATGCTTCAGTGACTTTCTTTACGCATGTCGTAATTCTGTCGAAAAGTATACGGATAAAAGCGGTACAACAAACTACTGGCAAAGAAACCAACCCAACTCTATACATAAATAGTATAGTTAACTTCAATTTTAGCGTTGTACGCTGCTATAATAGTAAATTATGAATAGTTTTATTGTTTAGCTTAGGTCAAAAACATCTATTTTTGAAAAAAAAATTCATACATATTTACAATTAGTCATCTTTCGCGGTTTCAGCAAATTACTCACATGGTTGCACTTATAGAAAAATTGTTAAAATAAAAATTAAAGATATTGATATTTAGCATAGATTTTATTTTAGCTATATAAATAGTCTTATATATTATCGCTAAAATAGTAGTAAATTAATAAACGATATGATAAGTTTAATTTATTTTACTGAAACATATTCGTTGGAAAAAACAAAATATTTATAATCCCATTTATCGTGAAATGTGATTAGACTTTATTGCTATTGTATAACGTTCGCAATTGTAACGAATAACTATTGAAGAATGGTGTGACCTAATTGCAGGAAGGCTACCCTACCGTACAACAAAGAATTGTGCCGAATAGTATTTCCAAAGGTTGCACGTTAAAAAATTGCTAATGACACAAACCAGTTCCCATTTCAATTGTGTGAAAAGGAATAGGGCGTCAGCTGTAAATGCCTGAATGCTGATGGGAAAAAAGGATTACTAGAAACACTCTGTCGCTTCGAACGCTCTAAACCTTCTATGTAAGCTTATTCTTTTACAAACAGAGGCCGACCATAACATCTATCCTACATACATGAAACGTGTGATTGGCACATTTGTAAGAAAATACATTTATGGTCTAAAATATTATTTATTAATTTACAAAATTTCACACAAATATAAAATTATTATACTAAAATTCTATATGAAGCAACTCCACCCAAATGCTGTTTTTTAATAAAATAAATTAATTAATGTATTATGCAGCAAAAGAATATAATATAAATATGAAGTAGAAACGTAATTCTATTTGTACTTTTTTTAGTATACATGCTAATTTTATTCATATATCTGTCATACTAGATCTCTACGAGTTGCGTAATGAAAATACCAAAATGTAATCAAAATAAAAACATACGTAATTTCCTTTCTAATCTAAATCACAGAGATATTAAAAAATAAAAATATTGAAGCCACATAGCAACGCATTGGTGCTTGCAAAAGCGTACGTATATGTTTCGAGTTCGTAAAAATATTTATGCACGTTTTACATACGGGGCGTATAGTCTTTCGCTGTTCAAATTTACATAATTACAGTGATTCTTTTGTAGATAAACAATTGATTTTTATAGGACAAGCAAATTTGCATGCGCAGCAAAATTATCATTTCCCGTTATTGTTTAAAATTGAGGTTTTAATCAACTAAATTATATTGTTCCTTGATGTAGAAATAATTACTTAAAATCATAATTTAAATTATTAAAGTTCAAATATTTTGGTCATGACTTTACATATAATAGAAGCTCTGGATCACGTTTATATTTAGGTGATTTCTGGTTATATCCTAAATTGTTTAAAATACTCAAATCGATTTAGGGTAACATGTAATAAAAAATATCAGTTTTTTTTTAATATTCTATAAGGGTTATACCGACTGAATATCAAGTATCCGTATGTTTGTTTCGTTGTAGCTTTTATTCGGTGCGCATGTGTGTCTATACGAGCTATAAGAACCGTAAATTTTAATGGGGCAAGCTCATCTCGCGGTGCAACGTAGAAGCCGAACTTTAATGAAATGATACGACAATGAAAGAAGATTATATTTGAACACTAACGTTATTTGGAAAATGGAAAGCTATATCCACTAGCATTTTTTTATACTCCTTTTTTTTTTACAGTTTCATTCATTTCTCTTTTATATTATAGACTCTCTTTGAAGATATATTATCTATTTATATTGTATTTGATTTTTAATATCTTTAAACGTAAGTTTTCATTTTTTCTTTACATATTAATGTTCTAACACTAAATGAATTTCTCGGAAATTTTTAAACATTACATATATTTAGAACTATAAAAATGTTACGACGATATTTTTTTTAATAAAAATCTTAAGTTAGAAATATCTCATGTTAATTACAGTTAAATTGTATAAGTATTAAGTAATCTTAATTACCTGAAAATCAAATTAATATTCTATAATCCGTATGAACTCAGTATTGCTTATGTACATAGTGCATGTTATCATTCCGCCACAGCTGCATTTGTGCAGTAATTAAACATGTGTAAGCAGGTGCAACTATAGTGCATGTTCATAATATGTCTACTAAGTATACAAATACGCTATATTATATGCATGTTGTTGATGCACTAAGGGTATCTGACTGCAAGATATTACATTAGACAATGTGTATCCATGTGTATATGTATAGAGTAAATGTGTGTGTTGCTATTGCGTGATACCAACATTAGTCGCTGCTCAAGTTTACCTCAGAATTACGGGATGGTGCAGTAATTTAATAATGTAAAATGATAAATTCAAGTAGTTTATTATTCACGAAATTTTATTTTACGTGATCATATAAAGTAGTGGGTATAGAATAACAAACGGAAAATATTAGATGGAATTTACATACGCAAGGACAGAAACACTCCAGATTTTATTGAAGTGAATTAAATGAAAATCTGTGCATGGAAGCAACATAATACACATTATATTTTATTAGTTTCAGACGATTTAATTTCAGAATGACGCACAGATATATTATAAGTGGACGATGTATTGCTTCCTGTGCGCTGGATTTTGGTTGGGATGCGACAGAGAACGTTGTTTATTACAAGCTTGTTCGTATCGCTAAGTCGATAAAATACAGTTAACCTGATCTGACGGTAAATTAGATGATAGCTTTAGCTAACACAGTTACTGCACACCCGAAAGAACAGTTTAATCAAGTGAAATGTGTGTTCTTTTTTCGAAAGGAAGTCATTCATTTTATGCAATATAATTAAATTAAATTTTAATCACATCCAAAATATTTATTTTTTAAAGCAATTCTCTCAAATCACAAAAAAAAAAAATTAGTGCTTATATTTTAACAATAACGTAGACAGTAAATATTTCAGTGGAAAAGCATCATGGATTACATACGAAAATGCAAAGAACTATTGTGTACTAATCTATGAAATGTTATCTGAACAAGCATTGTTTTACAACAAACTATTTGAATATTTATTCGATAAAGGCGAAAACCGATTATGTTATAAAGTTTACAATATAATATACATTGATAATAGGGTCAGAATCACTTGATCGATTCGCATCTCTATGAACTATAACAGCAGATAGGATACTGTTTCATGTAGATAAATATTATATTACATTTCATACACCATGTATACTAGATTTACTAATCATACCATCCCAGTTATAATCAAACTATTATTAACATTGTTTGAACATAGCTGCAACGTATTTGCAAAAAAAGTAAACGCTACAAATAGTAACAAATTTAAATTTTTTTATTCCTAGTGAAATGCAATATTTATATGACGAAACTTGTAAGCAAGTATGCATATTTATCACAAAATGTACAAATTCCTCATGTGTGTAATTAATGTTTGTATTGTTCATTAGTAACATTCAAAACTAAGGTACGTATATTAATTAGCAGCTTGTCATGTTTTTGTCGTGTCAAAATATTTTTGAAAAGCTAATATTCCATTTTCAAAAACTTACCCATCTGTTCCAATTGTCCTCAACAAAGCTCAAAGCTCGCCTTCGGTGAGCTGTTTATCTAAAGTTTGACATTTCTCTATAAACAAACAATATTTGAATAAAACAACATTTTGACAATTATTGTTTGAATAGGATATTTTTCCTTTCATCTATTATAATTGAGAAATTAAACGATGTTACATTTACATTTTTTAAATTAATTTTATTTGTATTGCCAAATTTCTGCTAAAGTCAATATTTTTGGTCGTTGTTTTTTTTGAAACCCAATAACTCCAGAAGTAAATAGCGTAGCGGATTTAAAATGTGAACGACACGAATTGTGTACTTATCGATTATGTATACCAAATTTGATGTCAATCCGTAAAGTTTCTTTAGAGGAGAAAGAGCGACAAATTTCAGTCGTACGAGCGAGCAAATATCAAGTATATTTGTTGACTCATTTTTTAATCAGAGATAGTTAGAGATACACGTCCAAAAGTTCGTATAAATTAATAAAAATTCACTACTGCTAATTAATAAACATGAATTACGAAATTAAAATTATATACAACATGTGAATAATTTTGAAACCTTAAATAAATCGACGTATTGAATTTAGCAGTCATAGTTGTAATTCGGTACTGATGCATTTTGACGGTTGCCACTCAAACACAATATGGACAAAATCGTCACCAGATGTGTCCGTTTTTTAACATGGTCTATTGTATTCTGACCGTTTTCCAATGAATAAAATTTCATTGCAGCAAAAATTTTTGTTTTGTAATTTGTGTTATCGTTTGTGAAACACTTTTTCATTTTTGCGAAACAACTGTATATTGGATATGTTTTCGTAATACACATATGAGCATATACATATAAAGGTTTAGATTGATTGCTCTATGAATATTCTCAAATTAAAATTAGGTTTTTATGTAGAACACATGGGAATGCATTTAAACTATGACAGTTATTATTTAATAATACTCTATTAGGTACGGTATTTAAATATTGTTCTATGAAAATATAACATATGCTCATCTCATTTATATAATTGAAAATAGAAATAGATGTAAAAGTTTATTATGATACTATTCTAAATATGTAGAATAACATAAAATGCTTGATAAATATTTTAAGGTGCACCTGCGAATATTCCTTTAAAGATGCCTAAATAAATAAACACTTGCGGAAACTTTTGACCCCTACACATAGCTGCTCCACTATCGGCCCAGATTCTAGACTTTAAGTACAATGCGCGAAATATTTTTACAGTAAAAAATAACAAACACACCATGGCACATTGAACAAACCAATATAACTAAATATTTTATGAAAATAATCAATCAGCTGTAGGCTGTTGTTTTGCCATGTTGTTTTTTTAGTATTTTAGCTAACTCTTTCATATATGTATACAGATTTTTTGTTCAATTACTCAAATAATATTTTTTGTAAGCTTTCATGCTGAGTATCATGTATACGCTGTATTTACGTGAAAAATGCTCGAAAATATATTAGTCTTATAAAAAATTTATTTAAACCCCGGTTTAAAAAGGCCAGTTAAATTTATTATACTATCAAATAAAACAAAATCTAATTTATATTTTTTATGGAAATTTAATATTGCTGTCAAAATGTCTATTGGATTTTGTCATATTTAGTACTGTTTATAACACCGAGCATTAATGAAATATTATTTAACATGTGGTACAAGTTAAAAAATGACATAATTGCTGGGAAAGTGGAATAAAATTTTCTAAATTTTACTTCCACAATTAAAATGCTTTGTTGAAACTTTAAAACACGCATTTGTTTTTAAGATCTTATAAATAAATAATATTCGACAATCACGAAATAAGATAATACATGTTTATTAATAATTTCATGTAGTTGAACTATGTGTAAGGGAAGTTCTTGACTTTTTTTTATTATGTAATACCTACATTTATTACGCGGCCTGCGAAATGCGCAGACAAATAGAAGTAGCATGCAAAATTTACGAATGTGTATACAATTTTGAAGAACACAATATTACCCAACTTTTATGTGCATATCATGCTATATAAGCAGTGGTGGCAACATGGATTACAGAAGCCTGGCACAAAAAATACATCCAGACCAAATCATTTTATTAAAAATTCCCGAAGCATATAGTGGCTTAACAAAAACATCGGCCATGGAAAGAGAAATGAATGATTCAATAAATCTAACGAGCTAAAAAGAGGAAAGCCAGTGTACACATTTCAAAAAAAAATACATCTTTCCGAAAAAATGATGCTGTCATTTCCAGAACGATTGAATGTCAAACCTCCTGACACCCTTACCTCTTTTGCCCCATTTATTAAAGCTGTTCGGAGGCGATATTTGTATAATATAGGTCACAAGTTTAAAA
Source organism: Nebria brevicollis (assembly GCA_944738965.1). Lineage (NCBI taxonomy): Eukaryota > Metazoa > Arthropoda > Insecta > Coleoptera > Carabidae > Nebria > Nebria brevicollis. The sequence goes on from OX122906.1 coordinate 3,645,618, forward strand.
AATATATTTGTCGGTGAAAACGCAAATAAATCTATGTCATATCAGTGTTTTTTGCTGTTTTAAACGTTTAAAGCCATAGCTTTGACAAGTAACTGATATATTCAATATTGGTTTATATATATTACGTTTATAATTATTACGTTTCTATACTATACATGTTGTCACCACTGATTTTAGTGATTTATTACTACCTAAAACTCTCATATATCTTGTAATAGATTTTAGAGTGATTTTTTCGTTATATCATAATCGCTTATGCTGTCATACGTGATGATCAATTTCCTGTTACCTTACCTACGTAGAAAATAATTATTGTTCGCAATATTGCCTGTCGTAATGAAACTTAAGATGAATAAAGATCAAACTAATAAAGCGTGGGGGAAAGTAAATTATTTATTAATGGAATATACATAACTTTAATTGAATGTATAATCTGTTGATTTAACAAATTTCACTCAACCACGGACTATAAAGCACTCAGATACAAAATCGAATAACCGTTTAACACCGGTTAAGTTAACAAATTAAATTAATTTGATATTACGCCTGAAAGAGCCGGCTGAAAATTTTCACTTTTTATCATCTGTATAAATCGTTGTGGTGCAGTCTCAGGTGGCCCGTACGATTGTCTTACTTTAGCACAAAATTATTGACTTCTGTCCCAGAAACAGGGCCGGTTCCGGTAAGAATTATGACCACAGACAAGGGTGTTAATTTTTTTTTCCTGTCTTCAAGAAAAAGAAGAGACATTTCTCTAGATTCACACAGGATTTATGCGACGTGAATTATGGTTTCGTAGCCAAATAGAAAAATCCTGAGAGTTTTACATTTTTTATATTATTTACCTAAGTGGAGATAACACAATGTCTGGTTTGGCTATAAGATAAAACTCTTCTTTTTTCTGTGGTGAAACATTTTGTTTTATCTTACCTTTCTAACTACTTTATTTTAGCCACTGCTGGCAGAAGTTTTTATAAATATAAATAACTAAAAACATAAGACTAACAATTCCTTTTAAATAGTTTTAGATGAATTCACATTAATTTTTTGAGGGTAAATTATCCTGGAGCTTAGGATGAATATATTTATTTGGGCATTTACAAAAATCATGTCACTATAAAAAAAAGGGATTTATTTGTTTGTTTGATTTTATTTTATGCCATTTGACACTAATGCGGTCCTGTTGTCGTAAAGACGACGGAAGAAAACCGAAAAGTAGATTTAAAGGATAAAATGAAGAAGATAGACTGACATACGAAGACACGCCAACGAAAAGATGTCGAGGATGAAGTGAACGCAATGAAAAGATTTAATCAGTTACTGATGTTCTTCAAAACGGCCTTACGGATTGTTCTACGCTGTCATTTTGTTTTCTTTTTCATATTAGAATTTTATTTTTTATCTTCCTGGCGTAACTTACAAAGATACCTGTGCATATTATATGTAAAAGAAAACAAATTTTTCTTTTACAAAGAAATCGCTCAAAAATGATTTCTTAAATATTTTTCATGATTATTCAATTTTTCAACATTAAATATGGAATAATATACTATAAATTTTAAATGATGTTAAAATAATTTTAAATAACGTCATTTTGAAGTGGCCTACGCTAAATTCAAATTTCTTAGCACACTACACACCGTTAGATGACAATAATTTGCAAATGTATAACTTTTTGTTGAGATCTTTAAACATAGTGACAATAAATAATTGAGATGACGAACTAATTTCGTATGCTAAAAGTGTTTCGTGCTCCCCTAGATATTACATGGAACCGTGTTACACGGAACAACGATAGAGGACAAGACGAAATATTACACCAAACAGAACTTTTCAAAACACTTAGATATGCAGACGAGATAGATCTTAAAATATAGAAAGTTTAAACTGCGTGGTATATACAATTCGGAAAAAGGAATCCCAGAACACACATTCAACTCTCGATGATGTCGAATCCCATTTTTCAGATTATTTTTATACGTTGCCTGTTGTTTTTGGTAACAGGTCTCTAAATAGTATAGTGTGGCATGATGGTTGAAAGTCTAAACTGGTCTCACGAGTTCACTATACTAAAAAGATATAAAAACTTAAAATCCCCCGAGCTGAGTAATATATTTTTTGTTGTTCTAAGAACGGCGAGGTTTTTAAATAAACGTGAACTTTATTCGTCACACCATGACACGCAAACTTTTACGTGGAATTTATGTGTATGGGGTAAAAGTTAAACGGTTGTATCGTAAAATCTTAGAAAAGCTATATAGAACATAAGTAGTGTTAAGTATATTTGTTTCTTTAAGAGACAAATTATGTTTATTTTTAATGAAAATTGCAATTGGCTTATCTAAAGTTATTTATTTTACGAAATAAAAAATAGTATATATTACAAATTGATGCAATAGGTCATTAAATGGCAATAAAAACATTAATACTAAGAGATGAATAAACCCAATAATAACACTATTCTGAGTCATGTTATATAGTTTGATTAAAAACCAAATAAAACCGTTTTGCGTCAATAGTACGATCTACTTTGTGGACATTGATAACAGTCGCGTTATTTCTATTTTTAAGTGCAAACAATCTATATTTACGCATCAAAATAGCGATGCTTTTAAATATGTTGTTTGATTTTTTCGTTATTATGCGTGTTCAATTTATATTCATTATTCAAATTACAAAATATAGAATTGACTATCAGGTTTTTATATTATGTTATCATTTGCAAATTTATTACTGTTTCAATATATATGGAAATGCCGTTTGATTAAAGCCCGTTGTTTCAAAGTAACATAAACCTTAACGTAATTTACACATATATTCTCATAAATATCATTACATGATAACATATCCTTTTTGATCTAAATTCATATCTTTTCGGTAAAAATGAAAAATGTTTAAAGAATTTATTGAAGGGTTTTTGAATACACATACTAAAACTCTGCCTTTTTTGTGTTTGGGTTTATTTTATTTACAGAGACACACATAGTCTTTCAATTAATCTACTGCAGTATGAGCAATTTAGTCGTTGTTAATTTTTGCCATTCCGATATAAATCACTGTACTTTTACTCCCCAATACGAATTTTATGTAAGATTTTATTATTTCATTTAAATTTGTACAAATATAAAATCCTAGTAATTAAAAGTATAAAATGCCGAATAAAATAAAATTTTCTCTTTGTTTTTGTAGTAAAAAAATTTGTGGGTTTCGTTTCACATGAGTTGTATTATTGGATTTTTATGAAAATTTTAATTAAAAACTAGTATACTGTGTTAGAAAATAATGTTAAAACAAAAATACATGTTTCTTTAAACGGAATTCAAAAATATATCTTAATCAAAAGAATGACGGGTACCAAATTATTATTGATAATCGACATCTTTTTAAACATTAACTAAATATGGAAATAAACTAGGCTGGGCTAAAACCGCAAACTTCTACATTGGTTGTGTATTTTGTTTTAGTTTTGAATAATGGACAAATATTTGTATTGTACATAGAAGGAGAGGTCAAACGACAAACAGAAGAAGTTAAGTTGACATGAAGAGTCACCAGTAACTCTCGTGGGATTACTTCGTACCACATCAAGGTTGTGTGACATTGCTCCCCCAACAGTGCACTTAACAACAAGTCGTTTCTCTATTCTCCGTCGCAGCGGGACAACATTACTCTCTTTCAAGACGTATTATTCTATTGGTCGAATTTTCACAATAACACATTTTCAGTAGGCATTTAAATGTATATTTTACCATCGACTAACTGAACCAGTAACATAAAATTGGCAGCGAATAATATGAAATTCGTACATCAGTAAAAAGATACTAATTCATAAGTTAACGATATAATTAAGATTTGCAGTAGTATCCTTCTGTTCCCGTAAGATGTTTTGAGCTAATTCACCAAATGGCTTTAAAAAAATCCACTATTAATATTACAATGTCCTATGAAACATAGACATATTATAATATGTATAATGTTAATGCAATAAAAATGTAATAATAAAAAAAAATATATATATATATATGACATTTATTTTTTGACAAGGATTGTTTTATTAATTAGGAAATGGATGGGAATATTATATGGATTCAAATTGGTTTGAAATAAACTAATATAGGTACAATATGATGATCAAATATTGATTTAATATTGAATCCATTATATAGTTCAGTTATTTGAAAAAAACGAAACAAATTTGCTATTTCCGTGAATTTCTACCCCAATTTGTTCGACGAACCTAGACCAACAAGCATACAAATAGACATGTTACAGAAACTGGACAACGTGAAATAAAACCCATAAAGTCACTTCCTGTTGCAGTAATATACCTCGCTGGTTTGCAGGAAATTGCACTTTTTCCGGGTACAAAGTACACCAAGCGACATTTTTGTTATCTCTTTTAAAAGATTTTTTATTTCTATTTTCCGCATACAAATACACTCATACTAGATATATAAAGACAAGATAAAGAGAGAAAGAAAATTTATATGGAATACTAAGGAATGGAAGTGGTATGTATGTGTACGATTAGCATGTCGATATCTGATTGGACGAGAATAACTACCCCAGTTGGTCCGTTGGCGAACATCCAATTCCACAGATAGACTCTTTAGAAATATATATTCAACGAGTACAAATTTTCTAACAGTGTATGAGTGAAATATAGTTATTTTTTTAGTATGTTATACATGATTATCTATAGAGAGGAAACTGTACCATCTAAATAAATACTTCAGTATCAATACAAAAAAAAAACAACTTTTGATCGATTATGCATTTCAGGTCATGTTTTAAAATTCATGGAAACATTTCATAAATTGAGAGTCACTTTATGGTAACGCTTTCATAAAACAGAAATGCATCGTCAATATATTTTTATTTGTGCCTTGCAGACCCGAAAGATATTAAATTTTAAGGTATTCTATAAAAATTATAGTGCTTTTTCGTTGCCTATATAATCAATAACAAAAAAAAAAACATTGAAACTTCATTGATAATAAAACATCATACTAATAATTCCAATATAATGCTGCTATTTTTTAGGCAAAGACATTAAAAACGGTGAAGGAAAACTTAATAATGAAAGACGAATACGGTAAGAAGAATTTCGTTAAGCTTTTTGGTTCATTATGGTTTGGAGAGATGGATGTCTTCGTTCCAGACAAAAATTCCAATATTCTATGGAAGGTTTTAATTTAACTCAAGAATATAAGAATTTTAATTACCGAAGCATCGTTCAGAATTCATTAATAATATCTATGCCGTTTATGTTAACAAACGGACAATACCGTCTTTAATATTAACTGAATCTTATTATGTAAATACATTTTCTTAAAATTGATACATTTGATACATTTATTAGAAAACCTATTTTTGAAATAAAATTTAATACCGAAATTACTTGTTTACTTTGTATAAGAGAGTCATTGCGAATATGAATGAATGCGTATATATAAATATTTTGATATTCTAAAAAAGTTTTTTAAATAAAAAAAAATATATAAAATTTCGAATGGCAAATGTTTAGGGTATTAACCTTTGGTCAGGATGTATTATCCTATTCTTTATCAAGTAATGCGGATGTCGGGATAGATACGAGACAAAGCATAGAATACAATCGAAAGTCTGATACAACGTAGTATTGATTTCATCAAGTTAAAAACCTGTGTTTCTATAGATCGTTAAACCTATCCTTTGGGATTCAGTTTCTATAAGGACAGTATTAGGAATCCGTTATTTATTACCTTCCACGGCAATGAACACTTTCAGTCGTTTGTCTTTCTCCTGCATTGTCGAGTTTGTGCTGCAAGGTGAAATGTGACAATCCACAAACAGCGCGTTTTTCCTAAGTTTTCCTCTTTGGCAACAGACGGCACATCAATAAAACTCGCGCATTCGATTCGACCGCTATCGTAACCAAAGACATGAACATTTATATTCAACGCACGAAACTATATACAATTTTCAAGGTCTTTTATAGTATCTTTCCATTTTGTCTATTTATTTCAGAAACTATTCGCGGCTTAATTTGACATTTTTTAAAAATTATAACGGGCATAAGAAACGCCTATAGATTCTAAATTATTATTACTCTAAATGACAACCTAACACATATTATATTATACGTCTGTATGCATAAAATAAGACATGATTTGGTACGACTTGGTGTGGTAAAACAAGTATCGTAAACGACCCATTAGGATTGAATATTAAATTGATCTTAGTAGTGCTTTTAGAGGTCCAACAACTTCACGGACCCGATTGGTAGCTAGGTAAATAGATTAAGGGTAACAAAACACAATCGATTGGTATGTGGTTGAATTCAGTTGCAAACCATTCTCACGCAACAATCTGTAATCAACGCATGTCAGGCACACACACACACACACAACAGAAGCTGCCACATATTCTCGGTATCAAGAAGCACTCCAAACACAGATACAGGAAGAACATTAGGAAGAGTACTTCTCCTTAGAGGATAAACATTGTAAAGCACATGTGTTGCGAATAACGAGTTAGAACTATATTATAATAATAATATAATGTTGATAACACATATTTTGATGTGCTTTGCATATTAGTACAATAATGTTAGCAAATTCATGAATGATGTATTTCATATTAAATAAAAGATCCATTGGTTATATATAATTCTTCAAGAAAATTTTAAAGGATTGATGAATGGTTTATTTGTGACAATATGACATTATTTTAAAATTTAATCCGTCTTCATAATGTACATGCTAGCTTTATCTTCACATGGACCTCAGTGGGAGCAATCGTAGCAATCGACCTTAACCAATCTCCTCCTCACAGTTAATTAGCAAGTGTTCGTGCAGTCACAAGGTACAATTACCTAATCCCTAGCTGCCTGCTCTTTTCCTCTTTGAACCCGTGTGCTGGAGATAAGGGCCGATTGCCTTTAAAGTCCTGAACAGTTAATTAAACGGCATTCGATCACAGTACTCCTATCGGTTGGGGTTTAAAGTAAAAAAATTGGTTCTCTCACAATCAGTTAAATAATTACGGAGTAAAAGATGATGTGAGTAGTTGTACGAGGATTGAAATTCAATTTTATTAAAAATGTGGTTTTTGGCGGATGAAATATTTTTTGTTGGCGATGCAGCTTAAAAAGATTGTTTAACAACATTTAACGATATACTTGAAGATACTCTGTCATATTTTTATAAGTATAACTTCAAAAATGAAAGTCTAATATCCTGCCATAGTACAACTGTTTCCTGAAGACTACAAAATGAGCATCTCTCTAGAAGCCATCATCCAAGATTAATCATTGATATATGTGGTCCATTGAAGAGGAAATTCTGGCAAATAAATGGACAAAAAAAAAACCGTCGGTACAATATCTCGTGCGGAACCATATATCAATGAATTTTAGACGCGGCCAGTTTAGGGTTGTCGGAAGACGAAAAGACGTACGTTTATCATTCGGCACCATAGCGGACAATCTCAATTTCCTTGACTTGATCCGAACACTATTCTTGGTTTGGTTCGGACGTGGTAGTGATCCTTTCGGTTTTGTGCTGCTACTATGTTCATTGCCAACTTACAGAAACGGTTTCCCCACATGAATGGCTCCTCCATTTTTGAAGCCTACATGCATTCTGTAAGCATGCAGCGTGCCATAACGCTCTAGAATATTGATTCAAGCGATCATCGTTTCCCATATTTATTGCGCTATACTGTAGTAACAATACACATTTTTTATTTTTCTTAAAATGCAAATATAAATCTATATATATTTCACCACAATTGTGATTCTGCAAAAACTTCTGATCGATAAATTTATACTTGCGTATCACAAATTAATACCTTGGATAATATAGGTATTTTAATTTCGAAACATTTCATGATTGAACATTGTTCAAATGTTTTTTTTTTCAATTCATCAATTTTATCTAGACGTACAGTTTTTATTATGTGTATTTATCTATACCATTAATAACTAGAAATAAATACAATTTATTGTTCGTTGTTAACGGAAAATTGGAGCAAAATTTAATCCTGGAGAAGGAAAAAAATTGCAGAGAAATAGAAATTCTAAAGCAACAAAAGAAAAATATAAGAGAAACTAATAACATTGAAAATTGGTCACACGTCAAGAGAGAATGATATAAAGGTAACCATTATCGAGAATGATATTTCACTGATATAAAAGACAAAATTGTAGTGGATCCGGGGAAGCACTTGAGAATGAAGGATGAAAAAAGTAACACTCAAATGTTTCGGATGATTGAATCAATATAAATACTCATATAACGAAAATGATGATGTATTTGCGGTTGTGCTGGAAATATAATGAAAATATTGAAGTGACCAATGCCATGTCACCTATCGCTACTACATTGCAATTCTCTTCTAAGTCACTGCTAAAGATGAATAGACCTAATTTGTAAGAAAACAAGTAATTAAAATGCACCAACGAATTGAATATGTTCATTTTATAAATAGGATTCAAAATGTTGCTAATGATATAAATCAAATACATCAAATTGTAATATAAACGCCAATGAAATAAAATTATGAATTTAATGAAAATTATAGTATGGGAAATTTAATTTGATTTATATCGCCACAGATGCAAATTCTAAACGAAAAATATTTTTGATTACCAATGAAATTTACAGCTGCTATTAGATTACATGGTGACACCATTTCCAAATATTGCCAGTGATAATTATAAGCCAACTCATAAATTGTTTGTGTATCACTTTTAAAATCATTACATCAATAAATTTAGCAACAACGCATTGCGTTATTGAAAATTAAAATTTAATATCCAAAAACGATATTGATGATATTAGTGAAAATATTACTACCAAATATATTTGTCGCATACATATTTCACCGTCAACTGTAGTTATCGTCAATATATTGCGTGGAGTGTAAGATATTTAATAAAACCTATCTCTGCTTCACTAGGAATCCCAGAACTATTTCACCAAAGAAATCCCATTGCTATTTTCAGAAAAAAGAAACAAGCAAAATAAATAAATACGTATATGTAACACAAAAAAGCTCTTAAAATGAAAAGCGAAAGGGACTGGAAAATCGCACACCTCAGTTATATGCCATGTTAAACTGTGATGTAACAGGACACGCACATTCATACCCAAATACAGGGTGATACTTTAGTAGAGCTTCAAAAAGCTATGTCACGCATTGTATTTCGTTGTTATTGTAAATTTTGTTAATTACGCTTATCAGTTTTAAATACTTAACATTTGTGTATTTTGATAATTAGTCGATGGAATGGTTTCATGTAACTAGGCCAAAAAGTATTTAAAATATAACATAAAAAAAAATATTTTGTAGTAATTATCTTATTTACGCGTAATATTCATGAGATATGAGAAGTAAAAATATAAAATCTAATATCGTTAATGTAGTAATATAAAAGTTAAGATATGAAATATTATCCTTTCGTTACTGATTTTTCATCCTGTATGCAGTCACATCTTTTGTATTCTGAAAAAACTAGGAAGCTTTTTCTTTTAAGATACTTACTTCGCCGTTTTCGTCGCTGCTGTTGTCATCGGTGGAATACACGTCAGAGTAACGTTCCCGACGCCGGTGCAAGAGTGGATTTGCCCTTAAACTGCTCGCACTACAACATGCTGCTGAACTTAAGAGTATTACACTGGCTGCAAAGATGGAAGATTTTGTCTGAAACAAAAGAGAAATAAGTTCAACAATTGCAAACTTCAACTATTGACTATATTAATTAAATGGCATTGCAGGAATAATAGATATAATTATAGAGTTAGATCTTGATATAAAGCGCAAAGTTCAATTTTCCATACAAACAAACTTCAATAAGTTAACGCTGTAATAAACACAAAAAAATATCTCTGAACTATAAATACAAAAGGGAATTGTAAAGTGCAGATCATTAGAAAATAATTTTCTTGTACATTTTTTCTAAAAAAGTTAGACATTTTTAATTAACTAATAACATGTCTTGTATAGATGTTATCTGAGTAAATATAAAGTTCACAAATTAATGTTGCATTCCGCGAACTACGATTGCTAGAAAAGTTAGAAAATGTGATTTTCCATCTGATTTATTTTTGCAAAGACACTATCACAAATTTCGATTCCAACTGATATGTTTTAAAAATAGATCACAGCGATAAAAATGGTAAACATTTCTCTTGTAAGGATTGCTATATTTATTTTTCAATACACTATGAAAATAATAGCTTATTTTTATCTATATAAGCACAGATCCAATACAAAAAGCTCCTAGTAGTTTGTTATACACTCATTAAACTAGAACTATAGCTGTAAAAGTGATAAAATATTCAAATTACAGACCTAAATACAATGTACACGGATTGATACCTACATGAAATTGTAGAGTAAACACAGAACATGTTGCATAGTATATTGTTGGCGAGTAATTGTTAATAATTAACTATATTTATGCAATTGAATTGCATTGTTTCCTGAACCATTAACGCACAAGTTATTGACATTGAAACGAATGACAATACTGTTCTAATTACTTATTAAACTAAAATGATCAAAACGGCACAATAGTTTTCAATACGTTGATTAGCTTCGTTGCAAATTAAAATAAATGAAATATTCAATTTATCCAGTTGATAAAGTTAGTTGTTCAACATAAATAATTGCAAATATGTAGCAAGCATTTTTTGTTTATTTAAAATATAATAATCTGAATTCTATTTTATATAATATGTATTATAATTTATTTCAATTTATGTACATGTATGTAAGTTTGAATGTATAGGCAATAATCCTATGTAACTTTTATAGTGGTTTATAAGTTTCAAATTAAAATTTTTATAAATTTATAGATAATTTATAGGGTAAAATATTATTAAGTATTTAAACCTATAATGCGTTAGTAAATGGACGAAACAAGTAACTTGGCCCCGAAGCTGTCAAATGTGACATAGGTACGATTGAGTAAAACTTTTCTTGATACGCAACCAGAGCATCATTATTTTAACAATATGCCAGCCAAATATCTATGTAGTTAGGTAATAAAAGACAAATTTCCCTAGACATACTAAATATACAACAACAAACAATAACCGTTCAACTATACGTAAATTAACTTTACGTACAGTATGTTTAATGCCATCAAATAACATACCAAAAACATGCACAATGCATTGTGTGACATAAAAACGTTAATTATAGCATGTGTCAAAAAGTTTCGTTGACAATGCTCCTATGTGAAGTAAAATACACAAAATCTAGATATAATACAAACGCTTGTGCGCAAGTTATGTAAATTTAAAACTAATAACTTGGTAACCTGCGATTCAGGAATCTAAAACTCAATTAAAAAATGCAAATCACTTTGAAATTCTACTTGTGTTTTAAATTATACTTTTAGAAAGCCATTTACGTATATCATCAAAAGTTCCAAATCAAAATATTCCATTTTACGCATCCAGTATCTTTGATGTTTACCAAAGAGATATATGGTTATAACTATGCATAAGAGGTAAAATGAGTAAAAAAAAAGTTTATACCACCGGGATAAGAACGCTACAAATGTATTTATTCATATCTCCAAGTAGATGGTTTCATTTCGAGGTGAGTTTTTCAATTTCATATTGGACCATGTACTAATCTTCATAAATACAAACTTTTTTTTTTACTCTATATTTTTTGCGCAGAAGTCTTAAATTCAACGCGAGTATGATCGTATACTATGAGTTGACATTTTTCATTTGCACCGTGGTAAAACCAATTCAGTTAAAGTAATTTATAAGGTTTTTGAAAGTGTGTCTGTAATTAACTTTTTAATAAAATGCCTCTAACTACCAAATGCCTTCCCATAGCGATTTGTATAACTTTTCGTTGTAGGAAACCAGCAAATTATCTTTAAATAAAAAAGAAATGTGTTTTGACTTTTGATTAAAGTTCATATTTTCGGTAACTAAATAAAAGGAAGGAATATTATAAATTAATAATTTCTGAGAAATGTGTTACTTTTAACTAAAGAAAGAATTTTCAATAAGTTACTAATCCAGCATTTAATTCTGTAATCCTTAATACGAAAATAAATAAATAAAATTCTAAAGTGGAAGCTGAAAGAATAAAAATACTATTCACAGATCTAACCATATTGCTTTGCTTTTCTAGAAATCTAAAGGAAAGAAGGATAGATATAAAATCTTGGAGTCTTCACGAAAACACACATGCTGAGTTAGTGTCACAGATTTATCCTAGCGCGGTAGTTTCAAACTTGAAGAAGTCACGTGAGGCCGTCGCAAACGCACCAGATGTCCAATGATCCATGGAACAATGCCCGTTTCCGTGACTATCAGACAAACCCAAACACGAACATACACACTCATATCTAGTAACAAGTAAAACTAGCAAGAGACGGAGATAAAATGAAAGGAAACATCAAAGTTCGGCGAAAGCATCGTCATGTATCTCGTGTCGCTTCTGATAGCTTTTGCAGCTGTTCCGCGCTGAACTATAACTAAGCTTGCGTCGCCTGTTCGTTGAATTTTTTTTCTTTTCATGTATATGTTGAAAAACTAATAAGTACAGCTTTCTTTTTATAAACCTATACGAACTATACCTCCTGTTAAAACCGAACATGTTCAACCTGAACTTCTGTAGTGAACGTTTCACTTGATTTCTTCTCAATATTGTAAAACTTTTAAGTTTATCGCTTACTTGAAGTTTCATGTATATTGTATTCCATTGTATAAATAATAAAATGTTTAATATATTTTTAAAAATAAGAACAGAATTAAGCATGTTGCAAAAAAAAACGTCTATAGAAAAAAATCAATTTCCTTACTTTGATCATATTGCTACTTGAGGACATCGACTCGACGAAAGCGCATCACCATTTTCAAAGCTTCTCATCAACATAAGAAAAGAATCGTGACAAAAATCAATAAGCATGTGTTTGAAGAACGCATATAACGAGTGCTATCACTTGAATATACGACACGAAAAACGTAACGTCCTTACATTTATATATATATATATATTGAATTCCGTACGTTCAACTCAACTATAGTTCGCACTACATTACCCGGAAAGAATTCTAGAACGTGACTGTGGCGGTTCTGGAAATCACACAACAAAAAGAAATACATAGGACACAAACACACGGATGAAACTACCCAAGTAAGTAATATCACGTGAATGTTGAGAATGCAAACTATGTTATATGTATATATTTTATGTTTGTATTGTAGCTGGATGCACTGGAAACGTTTTAAAGAAATTGACGTTACATATTCTGCTTTCTATTATATTACAAATAATGTTACTACTTTGAATTTCTCTGCGATAGTATTTCTTATTGCGAAAAAGTAGAATTTTTCTCAAGGTTTAATAATACTATGAGTTATAAATAAAATATAAATATAATCATCCAGCTTTTACTTCAGATTAGAGTTAAGTTAGGAGTGATAATTTTAAGATTACTGTGCAGTTTAGACATTCTTGTTGAAGAAAGTTTTATTATAAACTTCAATATTGAATTCCAGGAATTCTAGCACAATAGACCACGAAACTAAAGTCATTGGTTATCGCATCTTAATCATCGAACATACATAGTTCGTATCTTTGTGCAACAAGTTCGTAACGAAGTTTAAACTCAAGTTATCAGAACACAACAACCAGACAAAGCCGTCATGTCTATCACTTCTCTTTATAATGTGAATCCACATATATGTATATATCACACTGACAAACTACCAATAAACTATCCCAGTGAGTGAAAATTAGGTTCCTTGATGTACGGAGTAAATCAATTACTTTGTTCCAGTTTTCTAATCATTTCCAAAACGACCAATAAGCTAATATCTCTTTGTGGATGGCCAGTGCAGACCAATGAGCAGAATATATGCTTTATCTGCCATTTCTGTGTCTAGAACTCTAATTCAAAAATTCATTTGTTCTGGTTTTAATTATTTTCAACAAGAGGAAATTCCCGTGTTCGATAGTTGAATAAATGGTTCAGATTAAATACTGGAATGAGAGTGAACTGAATAGAATGCTCAAGTATTCAGAGGCTCGATACTATTCGAACAGCATAGATGTCTCATAATTCGTTAATAATTACCTTTAAACTGTAACGCTGGAACTTGTACAGAATATGAAATAATGCCATGAAACATTTATGCAATTTTGAACAGTTTAAAAGTTGGGTTCAATTCTGTCTAATGGATAGGGCATTAGCGATAACAGTTTTCCTCAAGTAGACACAAAGAGCACCCGGCCACAATGCAAAGACCAGCGTGCTTCCGCAATATGGTTTCATTGTGTCTTTGTTTCGACCGTGGAAAGTGTGGCCAAGCCAGGTAGGGATTACAAACAAAATACGAAACCATGCCAATAAACGCAAATATTTCTCTCGCAATAGAACAAAATACTTTTTGCGCAAATGATGATTTCATTTTCTGGTTTCATTTATTTAATTAAATAATTGTGAATATGAGTAAAATATTGCGAATATAGGCCACAAAGAGTATTCTCGGTAGTATTCGTTTACTATCTCACTGAGCATTAGCTTAGTATGGAATATGATGTATAATAGAAATGGACCACAGAGGAATTATGTGTTTTAATATATATGTAACAAAAAATTTGTAGAAATTACACACAATACCTAGAAAATAATGATATAGTATTACGATGTCAGATAATCTTTTGTTTGTTATAAATTCAGCTGAAATTATAGCAGTACGATAACGGGGAAATTGGTGTAAGTTTCGAATATACCAATATTTTCGTAATGTCCCTTAGGAATGGATATTTTTATAACCTTCTCCTATATACTTATATTCCAAGCCTATACGATATCCATTTAAAGTTACGACTGTAATAGGATTCAGAAGTGATTCTTTTTTCGCGATGGAATTGCTCATACATAATTCTTGTCATTGGGTTGAGACATATAGGTTACTCTTGTCTAGGGAAAATCAGAACAATTTCACTTTATAGATAAATTTGTAATGAAAATAAAGATTTTCAAATTAAAATATTTTTCAAATAATATTATTTTCGTTACAATTGATTGATTGAATCCTATTACTTATATGATACATTTTTGTAGTTGCATATTTTTTATATACAGAAAAAGTATCGTATGACAGACAGAGATGATGAAATGTAATTGGTAATGTAAACTAGTGTCTACTTGCAATTATTTTACAGTATTATATTACTACTCAATATAGCCTTTTAAACCTGATTCAATTCGATACTAGTATTAATATTATATTTCAGAGTATCTATTACCAAAGAAAATTGATGATACAGTTGTATAGATATATAGAGAAATATAATCTTAGAAATAATAACGAAATATGTTGAGTTCAATTAAATAGAAAAGCGTAAAAGTAATAGCTAGAAATCATGCATGCAGTTGGTAAGAAAAGAAACCAACTAAACAGAATTTATTCTGTATTCCATTCCATCATTCATATTCAGCTGAAATTGTAATGCGAGCGAAACACGCCATCCTCGTCAAACTGAGACCGCTGTCAAGGATAATAAACCAGAATAATTTCATTCTGTTCTAAGTTAATGAACAGAAGATACAGTTAGGTTACGCGTACGATGTTTCCAGCTTGCAAAAACTGATTCGTCACCGAGACAAGAAATGACGTGGATTCATGGGTGTCGTATATTAAATTTCAGCGGAGGGTGTCTCTTAAGTAATTTTGAATATCAGTGAAGGATCTTATTAAACATTTAACGCTAAACTAGAGATTCCTGTGGGATGCTGTTCTGCAATATGTTTCCAACAATTTTGAAGATACAATAAAAACAAATTGTAATTTATACAGAATAAAATGTTTTATAACTATAAATAAATATATTTTTTCAATTTCAATATCTACGTGTGATTGATATTAAATAATATATTCTGAATATTTTCCTAATTTCAAACATAAAATTGTATTACTCCGTTAACAAAGTAAAAGTTTGATTGTATATCAATGATTTATTTCCATAAATATTGAAAAGAAAATAATTTTATTAGAAAATGGAAATTGTTTGAAAAGTTATAAAGATTCAATCGATATCAGTACTAATAAATGTTGATGCCTTAAGAAAAATAAAAATAATGGTTTCCGAATACATATTCTAAAGTTGTTAAATTCCGAAGTACTTGAATGTACTTTGGTACCGTAATATCTAATATGAGTTGGTGATTTAGTTTTTAGTCTGATGTTCGATATTTAAAAAATTTAATGTTTTCTGTTTCATTCGGGTTTTCATCTAAAGTTTTAATTAAAAACTGAAATATTTGAACGATTTTTTTTTAGCTTTTAACTCGTACAGCTTGTCATTTCAAAGTTATATTTATATAAATGTATAGCAAACAAAATTATGCGAGAATTAATTTTAAAATACATTTTTATGCTGACATAAGAAAAATAACGAATTCGGTCAACTATAGTTTATATCTTCGAAGAAATCATAAATTATTTCGATATTTGCATATCAAAGTAATTCAATCATATCTAGAAGTTCATATTTAAGCATAAACATAATGAAATAAATTAACATATCAGAGTGCTTATATTGTGTCGAGAAATTATATACGTTCTAGTCACGGCAGTGATTTTATTTTTAGTATAATTACAGTATTTGTGCTATTTATATGAAAAGAATTATAATATGAGTATAATTAAATGAGATATTGCAAATTTCTTACAAAACGTTATCTCAACAATCGAAAATAAGGAAAATAAGGAAAGCAAAAAGTTAACAAAGTTAACGTAGACACAAATGTTTTATTAGAAGTGTTATGGAAGAGTAAATAAAATAAGACACGTATAACGTATATAAATAGTAATAGAGAATATAGTTAATTTTAGTCCTTGATTACTATGCTTTATAAGCATATACATATATAGTTTGCACATGTAGAAAATGTGCGCTTTGTACTGTCTTCGTTAATAACGTATCCAACGCTCAAATGGTTCATACCAACGCGTTTCATTATCTCTCTTTGCGGCTATGCGAAATGTAACGCGGAATGTGAAGCGATGCTGCGCGTTTATAATATCTTGAACAGGCGTGTGCAAAATACAGAACTGTGCTGATACGGATTTTATAGCCGAATGAATATTTATACAGATAGATTCCACATGAAATGACATGTTATCAATTTGAAATATTACTACTTTCAAATAAACTCTACAATAATGTATTGTTAAAATTTACAATAATTCTAATCCACACATGTTTTATGTTTGTAAAAATAAATAAAATGAAATTTTTCAAATTTGAAATGATAATATTCTAGGAGATCTGAGAAGTAAGTTGAGAATAACGAATGATTACAGGATGTTATGGGCGTGTGTGTAAATGTTAATATATGTGCTGCTTTAGTAAGGGATTGGTATCGTTTGGTAGGCGTGTATAAGTACGAAAATATACGGACCTTGAGGTGAAAATAGTCGTGAGGATAGTAACGGTCCGGTGAATGATTGTTAAAATGCGTGCACTCTATTCAACGCCGCCATAAATGGGGTCAATCAAACGAAAAGCCAATTTCAAAGGAGGAAATCGCTTAGAATAACATAAAGCTTGTATAGATAATACCTTTGTTCATTTTAAAAG
Organism: Nebria brevicollis; assembly: GCA_944738965.1. NCBI lineage: Eukaryota > Metazoa > Arthropoda > Insecta > Coleoptera > Carabidae > Nebria > Nebria brevicollis. The sequence goes on from OX122906.1 coordinate 3,663,231, forward strand.
AGTGGTTCAGCTCAACACTTTTATAAAGCGTTATATCATCTAAAAATAGAAAATATCGATTTTTGTATAGATTCCGCATGTAAAATATCAACAGTATCCTAAATCCAATAATTAATTGAATATATATATATATATATATATATATATATATATATATATATATATATATATATATATATATATATATATATTGTACAAAAAATGTAACAAATAATAATAAATTTAAGTAAATAATATAATAAATGTTTAAAGTTATAGAAACAGGTTTAATTAAATAAAAATTTATTGCTGCAAGCGCTAGTTGATGTATTATAATCATGCAATAAGCGATTTACATGAAAAATAAATGAGTTTATAATTATCTGCCTCACGCAAGATTCAACACATTTTGATAAATTACAGTAACAGAATGCAGTATGCAATTGTTCGAAATCAATAAAGTAATTTTTAGTTGCTGCAAAATGTTATCATTTCATGCACATGAAATGGCATTTAATATTTTTTTAAACGGCAATAATAAATAATTCAACGGGGGTTGAAATCACAAACTATACGCAAATAATCATCAATAGTTACAAGTAGGTAACTAATCCATGTTCAATTCTACTCAGTGGTAATTTAAAAAACCATTGTCTACAAGTAGCTTTATTGACTTGTGGATTTTGTTAGGGGTGATTTATGATTTGTAAAGAATGAAAAATGTAATAACGTTAAATTATAAATGCATATTTCAGAATAATTCGTTATTTCTCTCCATTTTTAGAATAATATTAACTTACATAAAATAATACACCAGAGCTTCCCTAAATGTGAATAATTTTGAAGCAACTTACAAGGTAATAAATTGAACGTCTTAGAAGAAAATGACGACAAAACATAAACAACAATTAGATGTTACTATCTTGGCGTTGTTATACAAGCACTTTAAAAATAACATTAATATAATTCACGTCAAGATAATAATAGTAAACATCATCGTATTCTAAAACATAATAAAACTGGCACCAAGAAAACCACATAAAACGCACCAGAATATAAATTCTAGTGTAAAGAAAAAGAGAAAAACACAAAACGATATATTGTTATACATATACAAAAATACAAAACCTAGGCGTTCGAATGCATATATAAATACACACACTCACACAAACATACATAGTCCCCAATGAAGGATTTCGGTTTACTACTTCAACCGAATACTGAATCCAGCATCTAACGCTGCCGTTGCTGCCTGCCGCTATTGAAATATTTACACCGACAGCAGGATAATGTATTCAGTTCCGTAGTGTTTAGCGTTTGAATTATTGGTAGTCTTGCAACTTCCACTGATACGGTACTGCAAGATCCACTGTTGGCCGCTATCTTTAGTCCCCAATGCCGTGCCAAAAAGAAAAACGTGCAATTCCAGAAAAAATGATCTGTATTTTATACTGCTCTATTTTACATGAAGCCAACACGAAATATTGGCGATACATTTTTTGTCTCCAGTTAAGAAAAGAAAAATTCAAAACATTGATATATTTCTAATAGTAAATTTGTTTTTGTAATTTCTCCTTCAAATATTTCATTTTAAATACTTGCAAAAATATCGATAAATTCTTCGAACAGTGTCAATTATTTCATAAAATAAGTTAAACTCGACATGCTCCGTCAGTTTTTTATTAAATTGCATATAATTATTTTGTCACTCGAAATTGTTTCCAAGTACATATAGCATTGAAACACGTAACTGATATACAATTGTATAAAGTAATTTTGTACTTAGTTGTGCAGAAGTTTCAAACACCATTAGTTGTCCTTCCACGAACGACTAGCATAAAAAATACAGATGTAATCTGATACGTTTTAAAATTTTAAACCTGAAAAACTACTTCTAAGACATTGCGAGAAACTTTCAAGAACTTTACGCTTACTATCAAAGCAAATATTTTATGTTACATTTCACCCAAGTTTCAAGTATCATAATGAAATTTCGAATACAATAATAATATATGTATTTTTTGCTTAAATAAACAATAAAACAAATAGAAAAAAATAGAAATGATGAAAAACATATTCGAAAAAGTCTGGCAACATGGCATCATATTACGGAAAACGTAACGTCACAGTTGAGAAGAAAAATATCACATTTCTAAACACATAAAATGGTATGTTTTCAAATCAGACAGAAAAATCTTGGATAATATATGTTTTATATAAGTATATTGTGTGTGTGGGCAACATACTATATTCAAGCAGACGTCAATCGGAATATTGCGGTCCGTGTTCAGCACAGCTTGCATCCTGCGATAAGAGAGGATTCTACTTTACTGAAAAGCATGTTTTCACACATGTGCAATCATTCGCGTAGGTATGCTTTGTTTGCTATGCTATGCGACCCAATGATCGGATTGTTCAAATTTCCAACAATCGCAAAGCTGTGGATTTTCAAATACGAATTAATTTGATATGCCCATAATACCAAAGTATTACTTTTGGGATGACAATAACGTTATAACAAAAATAATCAATATTGAATAGATCTTCAAAAGAATTTTATTTGTCACACAATGATTGCATTTACGTAGATTTAGTTTGAAATTGTAGTTTAAAATCGAGTTAAGATTTAAAATCAAAGATAATAAATTTTAAGATGAAAATATACGGTGATGCAGTATGCAAGTAATAAGAAATTCATAAACTTTTATCAAATCTTGACGCTTTGCTGCTATAAAAACAATACAACTGCAGAAGTGATTTGAATAAAATATATATTCCTTATACCATATAGTAAATTGTACGATTTAAATCTCATTTATAAACAAATAAATAAACAACATTTATATTAAATTATTATTATAAGTAACCATAATATATTCAATTTTACTCTTTTTATCAATCTTGTATAAGAAAAGAATCTTTATCTGTCATATTCATGCTCGTAAAAGATTTAAAGTTCTATTTTCAATACGCATATCAAAAACATACGAAAAACAAGAAAACATAAATAAAACAAACAGAAAAAGTATTCACGACCAAATAGGATTTCGGCTCGCGCTGTGCACCAGGTGTAAACGAAATTTACTTAATACGCGAAAAAAAATCACAAATAATAGAAATAGCTTATTTCACACATTTCTTATACTTTTTTTCACCTCTAATGTTTGCATTTCTTCATTCTTGGTTTCGTCTTTTATTAATTAATTCGAATTATAATTCCATAATTTTGCATTCAGCGTTTATTGCGTGATGACGAAATTAGTTGAGAATGCCAACTATAATATATTCATTTACTAGTTCTAGAATACATTTGACACTTTAATCAGTTGATTGTTGCTGCAGCATCATATATGTAGGTACTGCAAATACACTTTAAGAAAATGCCTCAAACTCAAGACAGAAGCGGATAGATAGATACGCATCACGTTCGAGACAACTGTATAGATATTAGTTCCAAGTAGCAAAACCTAGCCTAGGCATCTAATACATGGTATTTATCTAGCGTTACCAAGTTTGCATATATAACTGTTATCCGCACAGGCAATACGTAAAGTCTAGTGGTAAGAGGTTTATATATCAGCACAATAGTATAGTATATAGAACAGCTAATAATGCACGAACACATAAATATACGCTCAAATACACACAAATAGAGATACGTGAAGTTGGTATTAAGAGTAAGGGTACAAATTTCAATCATTAGTAAATTTATTTTTCGCAACTCAAGTTTCTCCCATTCATGCAAATATCAAATAACACATTGAAATAAAATATCCAGAAATGTTAATCATTTATTTATACAGCTTCAATAATATTATAATTCGTCTTATACATCGCTGTTTTGCATTACTATTTTAGCAACTAGAATTTATATGTCAAACAAGTAGATGAATATTTCTTTATTTTCGTTCCTAGAAGCAAGGAAAGAAATGGTTCATCTTTAAAAGCACAGAGCAAACAAAAATCCTTTTACAGTTTCTGAAATTTTGTTCTACTTCTTTATTTTATACTATTCATTACTTTCTTTTAAGTTTCTTATTTGATGCTCGTGTGCAAAGGAAATGGCGATCTTATTAGATTTTTATTTGTTTTTATTTTCTATTTTCTTATACGAAGTTATAAGTAAGTATTGTAATCATGAAAAATGCAATCTCGAAATTTTAACGATGTTAGTGTGTGTGTGAGTGCTCTGTAGCCTAAACGGTTGAAAGTAAAATGATGAAACTTTAAACTTAAGATGTTTTGCAAGAAAACCTACTTCTGCAAAAAATATTTAAGCCGTAAGTGTTTCTTTCTGCAATAATTTTGAAACGATTACATTTAGGGTAAAATAGTTATGACAAATATGAAAGATATTAATATTCTTGATTGATTCAAAATATGTATTTTAATATCCCTACTATTTAAAAAAGATACGTATAAGAATGTTTAGTGCAAGACACTGCAAATATTTTTTTGTTTAAAGTGCTTTTGTGTGCACAGCATTTGATGTCAGTTGCTTTGAGTGGATACAACACTTTGTTTTAATTGGGTCTTGTGTTTCTTTGATGTGGCAACACGTAATGTAAAAAGGACCGGATTTAAACACCTATGTATCTAACGTAGTCTTGCACTTTGAAGCACGTACTTTCGAAGTTCGGTTTGTTATTGATGCCTTACGGTTTCTAACTAGCTGTCTCAATAACATTCAATATTTTATTCAAACTACAATTATGTTGCAAACTAAACAATTTTCCGATCCTCCGGCAATAACTATCGAAATCCAAAAAACGCAAACTCTTGATGTTTGAATTAGCAACAAGAAATTATTTAACAATCCTTTGTCAAATGAATGAACATTTAAATCACCGCTCACAACATAATAAATTTCGTTTCGCTTTTAATGAGATATTCGTTGAAACTTTCCAGATAACTTTACGTAGATGTAGTTCACGTTTCCACTTACGGAAGAAAAGAATTTGCTGGTTATAAACAATAATGAGGACAGGTGTATACGAGAATGTTTCTCACTTGAACACACTTCCGACATACTTCAAGTACCCGTGACTGAAAATAAAGCATGATACCCTCCACTGAAATCATAATCAAGGTCACTAACAACTTTGTACCAAGCACAAACTTTAAATTATATTTCGACATAAAAACTCTCATGCACTAGGTCACGCGAAAAAAAAAATGTAATGATGTTATTTTTACATTAAAAAGTAGCTTAATATTAATACCACTCCCGGTTTTCTTTGCGGAAAAATAAATAACATTTTTTACGGCAGATATTTTTAAAATATCATTTTGTTATACTCCCTGAAATGGGCTTTGTAAAACTCTTAGGTTTTGTTTTAAATTAAGCTTTCCATCCAATATACTAAATAGCCTTATTTTCATAGTCTTTGAATCTATAGGATCTGACGTCAGTAGATAGTAAGTTTAGTCGTGGATAAGAATAAGATTATGTCTTTGTACCACATTTATAGTAATTTATTTTATAACTACAGAGAACGATAGTGTTATAGTGTGAATATTGGTAATATATCCATTATTTTCTCAGCGAAATTTTGAGCTTATCTTCACATTTTCCTTTTGCTACATTCGTAGTCATTAAATTCATCGTAAACATTATCCTGTTCCTTTTGCTCTGAACTACAACGCTTCTTGCACTGCATTTTCAATTCAATTTATACATTTATACGGAAGTTTTCTTTTTGACTCTCATACCAAGATCGTGTGAATGAACTAGTCTAGACCGAAAAACAATACTCTATCTGATCCAACGTCTTGAGTCACGCAACTATATACATATTTCATAAAAGTTGTTGTTTAAGGACAATTGTGGGTAGTTCTTCAATATATATGTTAGTAAAGTTAGCTCTATAACCATATCCCAGAAAATCGTCACACTTAATGATTTGTTGTATTGTAAATGCGTCCACTGTATTTATACACAAATGGATAATTAATTACACGCTAATTAGAAGGACATTAATCTTGTCTTTGGGTGTTAGCTTTAATTGAATTCTATGAAAATTTGGGACAGTTGTATTAGTTATGACTTGATTCTGAGCTAACCTATTAATTTAAAGGAATATTAAATATATTTTCTTTGTATTCAAAAATTGTTATATTTAGATACAAAGTTTACTAAAAGATGTGAAATAATAATTAATAATTTTTTCTTATAAATATACATAATTATTGATTGATGATGCACTTTAGTATTCTCTGTTGTATTTAATTTGATTTCCATTTTTTGATAAGCCAATTCAATCAATCAATTACATTACCAATATGCGGGATAACAAAAGAGCATTTCTTTACCAAGATGTACATTAACACAAAATGTATTTCTTTAGTGAATCAAAAAAAAAATGAATGGCAGAATTTTTATATTTTGCTTTTGAAAATATCTACAAAAAATCCAATTTATGAGATGCATAGTGATATAAAAATATTTTTTAACATTCCAATGGTGTGGAATTCCAGCGTTCTATTTTGATATTTTATATGTGCAGTGGCGACAAAACATTCCATTTTTTAAAAATAGTCATAACGAAAAAATGTATAGTTATTTTTAAAATTTTTACCATAATTTTTTATGGTTGAAACTAGTCCACTGTTTTGTTAAATTAGTTTGATAATAATGAAGATCGAAATGTTATGATACTTAATGCCGCATAGTGGTAATCGATGAATTTCGGAATGGAACGTGAAATATTCCAAACTAATTTCGGCAATCTGTACTGCTAAAATTGATATGTTTAGCAGTGTCTGAAAATACAATGCATACTAGCACTGCAACGTTAGACTGCACGGAATTCTTGTTACCGAAATAGAAATTCAATAACAACGCTTGACTGTATATGTGAAAGTTAGTAATTGCTGAAAATGTGTACCTATGTCCTAGTCAATTGAAACTGTAAATTTATTCAACATCTGCATTCACCGCAATGTCACATATTTACAATAGAGTTCTCTACATTGTACTGAGTGGTACTTCACTTATAGGTTCTTTGAAGTATCAGCTGCAACTTTGAATGGACATTATTTCAAACTACTCATAAAACTATTTCACCAAATTGTTGTAGACAAATATTATTATATTAATTATTATATTATATTTAATAAACAATTCTACAAAGTGTAAAGACAATTTTGCTTTTAATACAAATTCTTCCTATTAGTATTGTAAACATGTGAACGTGTAAACGAAAAATACATTGATACATGGCATGACAATCTTAAACGTTACCAATGATTTTCTATTTCTATACATAGACATCGGAACCACCCATTTCACGCACATTTCTGATCTATCAATCAGAAAACATGCTCTGAAACCGATCACCAACAAGGCATCGCGTCTGCAGCATAACACGAAAGATGTCGATTGCTTATACGCTCGTCTGCGTGTGCATAGACATCGATATCACGTATCACGCGCAAATAATTCCAAGGAGCACGTCACACAGGGTCGGTTGCCGCGAGCTGTTCGCTTTTAAGTTATAACGTTCAGCCCTCGCGCATCGATATATTATACCTATGCAAAAGAAGATTTGGCGTGGGGAAGCATTTTACTTTGATCCTATTCTGGGATACTACGTACGCTGCGGTATTATATTCGCGTACATTTTACAAATCATTTACTAAAAGAGCTTGCGGCTGTATAGACGTGAAATCCATTGTTTTTTTCTTTATACTATTTCTGTAGTGGTTTATTTTGGGCAAATATTATTACATATCTAACAGTAGAGTTGTGTTTGCTCACACTATGTGAACTTTTTGTTTTCTCAGGATATTTCGACTAATGTACTATTTAAATATACGATTTAATAAGGATTGACCGATCTAAGTACTATCAGCAAGGATGGAATTTGACTTTTTAGTTTAATTATTTAATTAGTGAGTGTAATTAGCAAATTTCTTTGCCAAATTATTTATTATTAATTTAATTATTTTGAAAAGTAACAACTTGTATAAAATGTGTACAGTTTTATTTTGGTATAATAAAAAAATGTTTCTGCCTTATATACTTGTTTTATTAGAAATAACTGTGCGTTTTAGTACGTATAATAAAATATTTTATTACAACTAATATGTATGTCTGTAATGTAGTATTTTTATAATATATAATAATACGATCGTATTATATAAATTACGTTATGTACCAGTGCTACATATATACCATATAACGATATGTGGCACGTAGTGATGTTGTGTAGAGCTTAAAGACTTTGTTTAGCGGACGGCCACATGTTGTGACCCATTCGCATTAAGCTCGCCGGTATGGTAATGGACAAGGTACAATACGTTAGCCAAAAAGGGTTCGCGACCCTTAACTCTGCTTAATTAAATTTTGTGATTATCAATACTTATGAACAAAGTTATTTTATAATGTGAATATATGCGCATGAAAGTTATTATATTCGTACTTGTCTTAGAGTTAACGAGGTTTTGTACAGTGATACTAATTTGCAACAACTATCTATCATTAATCCTTAGTCTGCCTAAACAATTTAAATAGTGTATTGTTGGAAAATTTTGCTATTCATTAATCAGCAAGTGATTACAATCGATTTGATAATACACCATTGCTTTAGTAGCTTATATAGCTATTTAGATAGTTTATGGAATTTACTCAGGATTACAACATATACAATATGTATTACCTTGGTTCTATTTTACGAGACAAGATTGGAAAATGTTCTCATTACAATTTCATATAGTTTGTACGATAGATACAAATAATATAAGAATAAAAATTCAATTTCCATGACATGTGGAAATAAATGAAATATTTATTGTAATAGTTCCAAGCTTTGAAGTGATAGCTTTGATATGTATGAACTTTTTGAATTTCATAAAGTGCATATAGATGACAGTGTTGGATTTATGTAGTCGGTATATACAAGGAAACGTACATAGGTCGTTGGACATAGAACATCATAATCTGCGTGTACGCGAGACCACTAACGAATAATAGCTGGTGTTACATCTACAAATCCCCTCAGACTTAACACTGAGTACCATTCGTTTCAACGTTAACAGATGACGACACATTTAGACACCGTTCATAACATTCGCTCTTATATATCACAGATTCTATTTTGTAAAATGTTACATGTGTAACCTAATAACGGATGCTCATTTTTCTTTCTTTGTTACACTTGAATTTAGAACGAAAGATAAAAGACAATGGGCACTTTTTCATTTCAAATAATTGAATTAAGTTAATGCCTATCATTTTTCTTATAGCTACAGTGTTCCTATCTCTAAATCAGGATCAAATATATTATTCATCTAATAGTAGCAATGCAAACTGGTAATTTGTTTATTTTGCATATTAAAATGAAATAATTTTGAAATTAAACAATAGGATTATTTTCGGGGGGTAATATGTAATTCTATTTATATATTTAATTGAGTTCAGTTCTTGTAGGCCAGCTTTGCTTTGCGACTTTATACAAATAAATTGACACCTTCCTCTATAAGTTGCCAGGACAAAAAAGATAACGCTTCCATAGCTTTGAAAACTTTCAAAAGAACGAATCAATAGATTTTCTTCAAAAGATCTACTCTAAAGTGTGCCTTCACTTAACGGTAAATGAACTAAATCACTTTGGAACTCAACAAAAACGGGAAATAGATTTGAATGAGTTCCAGTCTATTTCCAAACTGATACCTTTGTTAATAAACACCAATCTTATCACAGCTAAAAGTTTGGTATGGTTAAAATGGAATCACAGTAAATAACAAATGTAAACTACAATAAAAACTTTTTACAAAAGTATTCTATTGATTGTGTTTGTTATGTTTCTCTGCATGTATCTGCATTTGAACAGAATACGTATTTCATATTTATTGAGTAAATATATTTATAATAAAAAACTGATTAGTTATTTTCACATGATTTAATAAAAAAAGTTAATTTTGATATTTGTAACGATATAAATTACTAAATTTTGTGATACCATATGCGAAATATTTTATACTAAAACGCGCATAACGATACTATGCGAGGAATATGCAGAACTTTATTTTATGTTGGATAAATAATCCATATTTCCCCGGAATAGTTGCAATGGTATAGCACAAACAAAAAAGGATAGTCAACATAGCGCTGCTCTCATATTGTTGTGAGCACATACTCGCCTTTTTTAAAATATCGAGTGCTCTTGAAAACCCATAATATTATGTCAAACAACGTTGTTTACTTTATGGAAAAAGAATACGTTGAATGATGTTTTCACTGGGAATATTTGTCAAGTCTATATGTCGTTTGACATTCGTGTGAAAGCGGGTTAGTCGAATTTTTATCCTTCATCATCTTTTATCCGTAAGTTGACATACTGTTTTTCACTTTATAGTTTAAGTGAAAAAATTGTTCATAAACTTATTCGACAAAACTGAAACAATTGAAAATGAAAACAAATGGTAATTCATTTGGTTGAATAAACTAAATAAAATACACTTTAAAATTTAATTTAAATAAATCATTTTATTATTAAAATTTTGTGAATTTGTATATATTAGTTTGGCACATATCCAATGCAATTGAAGGACTGCAAAATGGAAACACAATAAATCATCCATATACATAAATGAAAATTTAACAAAATTCAGTATAATTAACTTTTATGTTCATAATTCTGTACTTATATTTGGCGAATATATGCATACATATTTATAGACTGTTTTAAATTTATATTTATTTGTTCCAAAAATTGTTCTATTTTCACCAAATGCTGACAACCAACACTACATTTCTCGAAAAGTACATTTTAAATATCCAATTAAATATCTTATCAATGTGTAACATAGCTTTCGATTTTAATTTGTGATTGTAACTGCATCGAATTGCAAACCAAACACATCATAAATGTATTATATTTATTCGATTACCATGTTTTTATTTGCGCATATTACGATAAAATCAGGAATAAATAGAACAACCAAAAATATAAATACGCATCAATATCAATAGTTTGCAATTATTGGTGGCTATTATTTCTGAATTTTATAATCAAATTATGTTAACATAACATACCTTTTAATTAATTAAAATATTTTAATAATACATGATAAATAAATTTTATGTAATTAAGCAGATTATTTTAAAATAAATTATAATAAAATATATTTTGCTCAAGCGTAGTTTAATAGTTTGTAATACTACTATTAAATGGTGATGCGTAATTTATGATTCTTTTTGATTTGTATTATTATTGAAAAAAAATTATCTTACTATATATTAGGTGTCATGTTAAAGACCTTGAACTACATACTGTAAAGGATGTAAATTGCACCGTAGGCTATCCGGAAATTAAAAGTACCAGCAGGTATGCGTGAGTTTCTCAAAAATATCAAATTTGAGAATACGGGTGAAGTATTGCCGTGCATGTAAAATCATAAATCTAGATATAAATCATACAAATGAGTTAAACATTTAATGAATATTTATGAAAACAGTGGCAGAGCCGTGTCGTACAGAAAATAAATTAAACAGCCAGAAACAATTAATAATTGATACAATTAAATGATATTTTAATCTAATTAATGATTATTTTATTATATATTTAAATTTGATATAAACAATTTTCGGAAAATTATATATTTTTTATCAATGTAGACTAATTAATGATTTAAAAAATAACGTGCCCCATCATTAGCTATTAGAATGGTCATAAGAGTAACAAAAGAGAATTCTGTTGCTTAGATGTTGTATACGTAAACAATTAACGGATTTCCTCTTTTAATAACCTCCATCAAACAAAAGAAACAAAAATAAAAACTTGTGTAATAAAAAATCGCTATCAATTAGTCTCTCCGGCTTTCGTAAAGAAGTAAAATGAAAATGGAGAAATACCTTGTGTGGGAATCTCTGCTAGATTAGGTGGTTTTCATCTGTTTTGTGAAGCGCCGAGAACTATCGAGCGCCCGTTAAGTAAATGACAATCTATTCTATGACGACATATTAAATTACCGCACGTTTGTCGCACATCAAAACGATAGTGGTATGTGATTTGTTGAACGCTATCGTCGCCACCAAATCGTACTTGCAAGCGAACGATTTATATCATTTAATGCTTGTATGTTTATCTAACTGTATTTCGACCACAGTTATTAACTTGTTTGCGGTTTTCCTTTAATAGCATACTTGCTGTTCTGCTAATACATACTTCAACTACCAGAAAAGCTGAAACACTTTTAGGTAATGAGTAGTTTGCGCAGCGAAAATAAATGAGGAGTTTCTAACTTTTAGCTGATGCTGAAAATGATTGGTGATCAGCTAACAAAAGAGAGATTTAATCGAGAGCAACCAATTTTCATCTAATTTTCTAAATGTAGTTTAGTTTTAGTCAGCATAATAGATTAAATAATTTCGTAAATTATAAATTTTGGTCGATTTAATAACGGAAGAATTAAAAACCTTACAACGAAATGATGTAACAATTGTAGGTAAATTGTAACTGTAGCACAAATATATAAGATATTTTTCAATATAGGAAGTGTAAGTACACCGCAATGAAACCGCACAAAGACTGCAAGCTTTCGAAAATAAAAGATACTAAAAAGAGATTTATGTGATTTGGAATAAATCCTTGGCCAAACTGTCTTTTATACTTAATTAGAAAAGTTAAAACAAAAAACGTACAACTCCATACAGCTTATTAGTACTTTTAATTGAATAGTTTCGTTGTTTAATCTTGAAATTATCAACTCAAATATTTGATTGATCCTGATGATCTATAAATAACCGAAATTTGGAATTAGAGCAGAAGTATAACATATATAATATTTGTTCCAATTAATGTTAGAATCGGGTTGAAACCGTACGACACATGCGCATTATGAAAATAGTGTTCCAACAAACTTCAAATATAAACGTTTACTGTTAGAGGGATGTTTCGCCAATTAAATTGTTTTTTTTTATCTATTATTAATTCATATTTTAAATAAATATCATTGATAAAATAACAGCTCTTGCGCGATGTGCGTAAATTACGATTAGCGCTAAATGTTGCAATCACTTCATCTCATGCGTTGTGATTTGCTATGGAAGACAATATAATTAATATCATTAGTGAGTATTTGTTCCATTAGCAGATAATTACGTAGTAGAAACAGGCAAAGGAAGTACTTGTCTTCGTCCAAGACCACAGACAGTAGCAAGTAGTGCTAGAGTAGATTGGATGAAATTCAGTGGAAGTTCTCTTGTCTCTGAGGATTTGAGAACAATCATGCCGAAAATGGACGATAGAAAACGTGAACTGTTTAATAAATTACTATTTAGTAACTTTGATTTCATGGTTCACCTGGCGCCACAATTATTTAATTAATAATATAACAAATGATCGCAAACGATTCGAAGAAATAAACCGCATTTAGATAATTAAGTTCAAGTATATGGGTATTGAAGAATATTTCGAAGAAGATAAAAACGATTCATCAATTTATGATTGGATGTGTCATAAAATTAAAATATTATGTCATGTCAAAATGATAACTAAAAAAATAATGTAGCGTAACCGAATAAATTTCATCTTCAAAACATATTTTGATTTAACATATTTCCCAACCTTGGAAAATAAGGACTCTTCGAGAAATATAAAATCAATACAAAATAAATAAATTAGAATTGACGTAAATATATGTTTGTCCTTGATTCTTTCATTCATCAATAAAATAGATCAATATATACTGCAATAATAATTAAACCGTTCTTCTTCTAATGACTGTATTTTAAAATATATACTAGCAAGTAAAATTACTGAGAAAGAAAATTCAATTATTTTTATTCATAATCAATTTCACTACCAGGGCGCGCTAACGAAAAAACTTGACCTGGAAGTAATAGAAAAATTGCAAGCAATCACAATTTACGTCTATTCAAACATTGAAAATATGTCATCGGCGAACAAAATAAAGTATTTTATAATTGACCTAAAAAATTTAATTCGATAGGTTTTTCATTTCTCCGGTATTTAATTTAAAAATGTCTAATTCTAATTTAAATTTATTAAAAATAAAAATGTATTCATCGCATCGCAAAAGTAATTTATGTAGTTCAAAAGCAATATACAAAAATTAAATTTCATAGGATGCCATACTCAAATGAAACGTACGAATGCTAATGAGTTACTGTCAACACAATAAAAAAATAATGTTGAATTTGGTAGCGACAAAGTGTATACAGTAGCTATGTAAATTGTATGGATCATATGAAAAATGTCGAGAGTGTAATTTATCAAAATATAAAATAGCGTTAATGAAGCCTTCAAAATAACACTCTAGCTTTTTAATAAATGAAGTTTCGAAAGTGTGAACAAAATACATGTCAAGCCGTTCTTTTCATTCGTAATCCTAGAACGCATACTCATTAAAATACTCTATTCATCTACTATGTAGTGCTTTTTTTATTTTTGCTTACTGTCAATGCAGAAATAATAAACTAAATAGATTTGATTATAAAAGTTTTATGAAATAAAATTGTAGAACGAAATAAATTCATTTTTAATTTAGTAGGAATAATAACTACCATAGTAAAACAAAAACTGTTGTAAATTATAATTACAATACAATCGCTTTTGAAACTCAAACGAATGCACTTGTTTTTTGCAAAGATCGTTTTTATTAGTCACGTAGAATCTCTTTAACTAAAGTTGCACTCAGTTTTTACGATGTGTAAAACAAGCACACAATGGAAACTGATATGCTGCATTTTCATCCTTCTCATAGTGTCTGTCAATTAATATATTTACTATGTCCACATAATCATATCTACTTTCATATACTATATTTTCAATTTATTGATATAGAATATAATATCTGAAGCCCCCTAACAAAACTGACATATAAATGCGATCTACATATTCAGTCAAATATCTATTTATATTGTACCTAGTTGTATTTTATTTATTATATCTTTTATGGATCTCAACAACAAAAAATAAATTTGAAAACAAAAAATGCTATTTCATAACTACAATATCAATAATAATATGTCATGCATGTATTAAAACCTTTCAGCTGTCATGTATATATTCATATAGTAATTATATGCATACATAGCGTGTGCCCAGTTTATATATTAGGCACGAAAATAGAACAAATACACAAATTGTCTAAGAAGTCAAGGCAACTTAAAATTGCTGTATATAAAAAGCGTAAAATTATTTTGTTGCGTGCTAAAACGAAAATTCAGTTTGTTTGTTTTTTAATAACGAACTAAATATCAATTTAAATATGATCAAACTCCATTGGTTTTAGTAGTTAATGTTCGGTATAAATATCTAATCAAAAGAATACCATTCCTGCAAATAGTATAAAAACTGTTTTATTATAAATTCTCTCTGATAACAAAGTTAAAAATATCGAATATGTGGTTTTGATTTTTATATGGCTATAGTCAGGATTTTATTTGTATTTTTTTAGTACATATATGCCACGTTGTGTTATGTTGAATATTGGTTACCAAAAACAATTTTCAAGTAGTTAATTCAAAATATATATTGCAATATTATTTATTATGAATAAAAAAATTAGGGTTCCGTATTTTAGTTTCATTGAAATAGTATTTATAGAAAGTATTATTATTAAATATTAGGCCTAAATTACTAAGCTGGTATCTGGTATTTATCATATTTTTGATTAAGATATAGCATGCATTTTCCAATACAATTACGAAAGCATTCGAGCTTTACATACTCGTTTTTTTGTTCTCGGAACAGTTACTTGTAAGCTCACGGCAAATTATTTATCATTGGAGAAAAATACAGAATCTTGTTTTTGAAGTTGAAATACAAAATAATAAACAGAAACATTTCCTACAACAAACAAATCTTTAAGAGTTTTTTTTATTGCCAATAATATCTGTAATTGTCTTTGAAATAAAATCTGCAAAGTTAGTATTTTAAGCTAAAGTTCACACATAATCACTATTAAAAATACATAATAAAAGAGCACTAATATCAATAAATTGAGATTGAAAAACAAAGTAGTTTAACAAAAATCAGAAGTTTGAATCCCATCTGACTGCAGCAATACACGCTGCCGGCGAAAAATACCATCAATCAGATAAGTAAGAAAAAAGAAAAAAAACTCATTATTGGTGAATGCGTAATAACTCACCACCATCTCGGCCTTGGAGCAAACTTGGAGCTCTTAGCTGTCGCAATGCAGACGAAGGATCACAACAAACTTGTCGAGAGACCAGCACACGCAAAATTTTACCGGTTTGAACAAACGCGCAAATCACAACCGGTAACCACGAGCACAAACCGTACAACTGACAGAAGGACGAAACACGACGTCGAGTTTGAACGCGTCGCGACGCCTTGCGTCGACGCAGATGTGAATTCAACCTTGCCAAATGCAATACTATGAATAACAATGTATATACTCCATCATAAATATAAAAATAATGATAGTAGAAAACTCAAACAGTAAAGAACTGCTTATATTCAAAAGCGCAAAGCCAGCTCAAAATTAAATACGAGAAAAAAGTTTTAAACATTTATTTACATTTTGATCAATTATAAACAATTTTATAGATTAACAAGAAAAATAAAAGTTTAAAGGACGATAAAAGTTCAAAAGTTTATTTAATTATTCGTCACACACTTTTCAAAAATAAAAATAGATATTGATATCTATAAAAACTTCGAAAGAATATTGATCAAAACCTTATGAGCTTTTGCATTGCTACAATAAAATATTTATTTAGCGAAATATTTAGATTTAGATTTCATTTAAATAATTATTTCTCTACGTTTAAGTTAATGGAATTTTCAAAATAACTATTAATATATATTGGTTCTTCTATATTTCATTTCATTTTGATTTTGTCATTATTCATTTTGAATCGAATACATTCATTTATTCCGAAGGAAATTCCTAATTGTCACTCCATTCGCATCTTCCCAAATCTATATCATCCCAGTAAGACCAAATAATCTCATTAATTCCGCATGTAAACATCAACATATTTCCATAGTAGCCACTTACAAGATCCTTACTTCGCCTTTCTCCCACAACACTCATAGCAAAACAAATTGAAGTACATACTATATAAATTGTACAATTGATATATGTACATTGCATACAGTTACATAAAATATCTATGGAAATGTTTTTCTTCCACTCCAGTGCTTTCGCCATTTCTCATTCTTTGCTCTATTATTTATTTGGGCATAAATATATTTCTAGTCCGTAATTACATAAATACATGTGTGATGATCACGAACGATATAATAAAGTTAATCGCTGTTCTATTAAGGTTAGGGGAAAGAAAACGGAGCAAAAAAGGTAATAAAAAAAACGTAAAAGGGTGTAATGATTATACGATTGCAAGTGTGTGAAATTACTACGTTGGTGTTTGTTGTGTTTGCTGCCCTACTTGTAAGTCCTAGGCTTGTTTTACAAACTGAATAAATTTTATTATTTCTTCAAGTAGTTTGATAACTAAAACTGTGTTAGTAATTCAATAGATTTTCTACTATTGTATTTAATTCATAAATTAATTTAATGGTATTATCTCGCAATTTAGTGCATGTATAATATGTTTAATACATATAATAATGATCGCAGGATAAGGCTATGCGGCTAAGTTAGGAAGCTATGAAATGAACTTCAATTATCTGATAGAATTCTCTAATGATGCTAGTCGTTATCTATCGAACGCGCCACCATGAACCACCGCTGAAAACTTTTGCATTCAATTCCGTTGGTGATATATCACTTGGATCGCGAATCTATGCAAAAGTTGATTTTTTTTTTCATTTTTCTGTTAGTCAGTATTGGAAGAGCTCAATGTTAAATATTATGTGTAACCAAGTGAACATTTGTATGTATGAGAATTTCTGGAATGCATTTGTTATTTAGCCAATTTATCTCTCGCTTGGATTACTTTGGAAACACGTATATCTAAAATATGCAATTATTTCTATTCTAGCGAGCATAGAAGGAAGAATTTATAATAGATAAAAATAAGTTTTTTTGTCAGATATGATTAAATTTTTAGTAAATTGAATGAATTTAATGTTATAACTTTAGTCTATAAACGAGTACATAAAATGAAGAAAATTATTTTTCGTTCACAACATTAAACTCAAATATCATTGCAGCCGACATTTACTTGTCAATTTTTATCGCAACGAATTTTCCATAAGCACGCAAACTAGAGCGTATTAAAATATCATACTGCAAAATCTCCCGCAGTTTCAAATGATCAGAAAAACAGATAGCGCAGAATTCAAAATCTCGTGAAAACTTACGAGTTCAAAACTTTTGAGTAATTAACTCAACCGATTACTGGTGCTACGTAAACCTTCATTACTGTATTTTATATTTATACTATAACAAAATTTTATCTAAACATAAATTTATATTATTATACAAATTGATATTTTTAAATTTGTATCCATCAATTAAGTTAAAAAAATAATCGATTTTTTGAAAATTTCAAAGTGCTGCTCCCCTTAAAGCAACTACAAATTATATGTTAGGTACGTATGTAACTCAAACATTAATGTAAGTATAGAAATATTATACATTCGAACTCAATATACTAACTTATTGACGCATAAAAATTTAAAAATACCGATGTCAAAAACATAATAACATTGTCATCAACACATTTAGTGACGTAAAGAAAAAATTTTGCACAGAAGATAGAAGCTAAAAAAGATTTTCATTGTCTCATTTTTCATTAAGCCAAAAAAATAAAGAAATCGAATAAACTTTGTATAAAAGATGCAAACGTAGGAACGTGTTAAATTTTTATGTTTGAAAATTGTATTTCTGATTTTCTGTTAATCTGACAATAAGCTTTTATATAACATAATTGTAATCTCTTTCATCCTTGAAATCACAGGCTTAACATTTAGCGCGTCCAAGTTTAGTGAGACAAAATCAAAATTACACTTTGCTAGTATTTTATACGCACATAATGAAAAGGTATAGTCATTTTGCTTTTATCTTTTAAAGGGTTGCACCTAAATGAATATATCTCGGGTGGTAATGCCGAATATATCTAAACTACCTATTCCGCGTACAATCTGTGTCTGAATTAGCATTTTGTTTTGTTTTGAAAAGTAGCAAGTTCGTATCTTTCAAAAATGTTAAAAGTTTCTCTATCACAAAATTTAACTTTGATATTATCATAATTTGAAATCAACGAAATTATGTAAATCGTTTACTTCGCTTACGTAAAATCTAACACTTTAACGCTACAATTTCAGAACCACAAAATATTAGTTTTATATACCTACTAAACTAAAGATATATTTTAAATGAAATATATACCAAACAAATAAGTAATAATAAATACAAACCGTCATGCTTTTCACTAACTTTGTTGTTATAATAACGTTGTAAATTATTAATCTTGCATTCATGCAGTTACACTTGCATACAATTAATTAAATTGGAAAGTTTGTAATTTGATGAATTTATTAATTTATCAAATGTAGATAAACCCACGGGTAAATGAATTACAAATTGTGAATATACTTACTTCAATTGAAAATGTTTCACTTTAATTCCTTCAGATACAATTACAATATCAAACAATTCAAAGACTTGAATACTAGCGAAGAAGTTTCATTTGTATTCCTGGAAACTGATCTGATATTCTATCAAAATTGATCTCAGTTGTAATTAATCAAATATTCAAGAGAAAGATATACACCTGATTAAACGGTATACTGCATAGACGGTGCAATTAGCGAAAAGCTTCGCCCTGTCAAGCACAACTTGGTATACATTCTATGCTTGTTATCATTCCTTCAATACACTTGCATTTCTCTAGTGGTATTTATTTTGCTTGCGAATAATTTGTACTGTCTGTAACTATTCGCTACGACAAGGATTTTGTTTAATGTTTGTACTCGCTATGATTACAGCTTTTCAAATTATTTTCGAAGTATGCACTCCCTTGATCAATTCGTCTGTGTAATAACCAACTCTCATCATTGGAAGTTTATTAGAGAAACGTTCGCTTAAGAAATTACTCAATCGCTATAGCTTACTGATGTTTTTATGTTAGTCAAGTCTTAAGGATAATAATTGGTTCAAGTAGAATGAACGAAATAAACTTCCATATTAAGCAAAACGAGCAAAATCATATCAACTACAGAGGACAACTGTACCAATGAACTATATGATCTTATTATTCTAGATTTTAAATTTGAAATTAAATACAATTATTTGGAAATATTTAAAACAACTAAAGATATGTAAACCCAGATTGACCGCCAGGTAAATATTAAAATGTAGTATCCATGTGTTCAAGTCACGTACTTAATTTTTTAGTACTGAAGGGATAAGGTGACGATTGGTGCAGATTTGAACCAGTGAACCGTTTGGTTTGGTTCAATTTCACACGAAGATAGATAGATGGGTAGACAGCAACAGAACGAGCTAGAATTTCCTAGTTAGAACGAGTACGAAAATGTTCGTTTTTCGGGATGAGTGGTACGCCTGAATGAACATTGAACCGTTCAAGATACTACAGGCAGAAGGCCGTGAGTGGATTGAAGGAGGGGGATTGATCCTAATGCATTTCCATTCCGCTGGTACGTGTTGCCTATGTAATCAAGTTTAGTTTGCACATTTGTCGCGTTGAATTTCACACGACAAATTTCATTTTGAACGACGTGGATACGAAAGAGAAGATGTGAAACATAAAGCGTACCAATCCGCCAGGCCATACTACGAATGTCTCATTCTGACATTCTTCTTATTCATATATTTAAGCTCGACAGTCAGTGAAAAAGTATATACGGAATAGCTTAAAATTTAAAATGTACAGACGTTAACGTCAAAAGTAATTTTGCAGGAAGGACTGAACATTCCGACAAGAATAAAACAAATCTTTTATAAATGAATCTGATTTAATTATTTCAAAATAAATTATAATATAACGTTTAAAACAATAAATTTTTGTAGATTTTATGCTTATTGCAAAACTTATTTAAAACAGCCTGTATGATAGGAAAGTTTGAAAATACGAGTGACGTTTTCACTCAATCAAAACTAAACCAAATTGTCTTAATTGTGTTCGGTCGGAACCGGAGCAGCGGGCGCGCACATTAACTGAAACAACGTCACATCCGCCCCGTTGAATCAACTATAATATGATTTGAATGGTGCATTTCGACATCAGATATAGTAATCAGGAACTACATGGGAATTTTCAGCAGATAACTCAATTGATTTTTAAATTGTGTTATTGGTTTTGTAGTTCCGTTTTAATTAAAAATAAAAAACTTTTTATGTTTGTTTACATTTAAGTAAAAAAAAAAAAATCGATCAGACTATATTTGAAAACATAAACGTACCATGAGGAGTGCATTGCAGGTTTTCTCGATAATTCATTAAATTTTCATACACAACCAACAATGTAGTTATTACTTTAAATTATAAAATGATTCTATACAGATATTGACTGATGTATTATTTGTTATTACGTCGCGAGCGTTCACTATTTGAGGCCACAAGGAAAATTGGATTTTCTTTTTTTTTTATTTTTCATTTGGTTTATGCGAGCATACTGAGTGTAAGTTGTGTACAGAAATGTCATGCTATACAACTATTTATCATTTTTAGAATCACGTGATCGGGTGGCACCCCCTTACATCAACAAATTGTATTTTTCATTATGAAATGTGCCTGGCAGGTACGTTTGCGTCAGGGGTTAAAAATAAATTTGTAAACAAAAATAATTTCTTGTTGTGTAAACAGGACGTAACTCCATGTTTTTAATTTGCTAGAAAATAACATTTCCTGTAATTAATTCACTTTAAATCCTACCCTATTTCACCAAGTTGTAAAAAATACACAAAGACTAAAAAAACGTTACCATATTTAAGAATTTGTTTCTCTCATTTTTCACTAATAATGTCTCTAATTTTGATTATTTCGTATAAGAAAATAAAAATTAAAGTAGTTACAATGCAGTAAATGTTCGTACATTTACATATGCCTAGTAGTAACTCAAGCAAGAGCACGGCGCAGAATATAATTTTATTCTATTAATTTTACAAACTACACATGACAAAAAAATATATGTGGAGGAAAAACAAAAAAAAAACAACTGTATAATGTGTTGACCACGAAATGAATTACGGAATAACGCGAATTAAAAATTGTGGACTAAGTTACATAAAATATTCATAACCAGAGAGGCCAGGTTGACACGCTCGTTTCGTTTAGGGAATTTAATGTGTTTTAGAGCTAATGGTCCAGTTAACGCACGACACACGTTTATATAGTTCAAGGATTTTTTTTTTGTTCCAACAAGAAATTGATATGCGCATAATATTTGCACAGATACCCTATTTTTTTGGAATAATAATATATGTTATCGACTGAATTTTCAAAGAAATCTATTTCAATAATAGGAGTTTTATTTAAATCCATCCCTGCTTTGATGGATTTTAAAAGAATTTCGTTAATCGACACACTGAAAACAGCTTCTTACTATTATTGCATTGATTTTCCAATAAAAAATCGTCATCTTTTTATTCGTATTATCGTTTTATTAAAATCTGTATCATTAGCGTTCAAAAATATAGGAGACGTATTTAAATTTTGTAACTATTTAACTTATGGAAATTAATATTTTCATTTTGAGAAAAGCAAATATTGAAGAGAAACAAAATCGCTACGTTTCAGGCCATAACAAAATGCGAACGTTAGCGAGAGTTCGATTTGCTTTTTTCAGCTGTTTCTAATGTTGACTGCGCTAATCTCGCTTGGGCAGCTCTGTAAAGCAATATGGACGCACCCGTTACATATAACGATTAATATTTTAAATTTATATTTGGTTTCGGCCATATATGTTTAAAATTATTATTAGACGATACCACACATCATTTATATTCGTTATTGATAATTTTGAATTTGATTTTTAGTAGGAGTGATATTATTCAAAAATAAATATTTATAATTAAGTTAATTTCTGGTCTTTTTTCAAATGACCGATTCCTATTAATTTTACATAAAAAGCGAGAACTTTCTCCAAAGTTTTGTTCAGACAAAACGACAATGAAGGTGCGGGAAAGAGATGACATAAATGAAATGAGTTGGGATAAAATGAATAGAAAATACGTGCGAATGAGTGAGAAGTGTACAGAGAATTTCAAGCGTGGTACAGTCACGCCGGGGAGTGGATGAAGAAACTCCAGTTCACGGAAAATAAAGCTCCTTGTGACGTGTAGCCATTCTCGTGGCTGACGGTCGCGTAAAAGCTCACACAATTTAACCTGCCACTTTAGAACGTGCATTCGTCTCTATCTGCGGCGCAACTCTGTTTTCTGTTTTGTGCAGAGGAAGAGGGTTATAACGACCATTTCCTCTACCAGTCTCGGAGTTGGAAAAGTGAGTGAACAAGCCTCCAACTTTGGTGGTCGAAACATGCCATTAGGAACAATTACCATAACCGTTTCCTGTTCGCACAACATAAAATTCTCGACAAAAACAACTCGTTGGATACAGTTACAATAAAAATAATGACATTCATTTTTAGTAACTCAACTTAAGTATTAAATATTTTAGCAACCAACTTTAATTTTAAAGAAGACATAAATGAAATCTTATTTAAAACAAATCTTGCGGTAATGACCATAGTAGTCGATCCGCAATTTAAATAAAATAAAAAAAAAACAAATCTTATTTGCATACATTTACAAATAACAATTTTCAAATATCCATGTAAATTCTTTCTAGATATTACGAAGAGGGAATATAATATCGTAGATATTGTATCTCGTAAACTAAGTGGAAGGGAATATAAACCGTTTTATAGGATGTCAAAGTATTTATACAGCAGCGAATTTAGAGATCGAAAAGTTTTGGGAATCCTGACGCTAAGGTACACAGCGAAAGTTGTAAATTTACGTACGAGGGAGGATAATTTTATTACTTCCAAAGTTTGATCCGCGATTAGGATGAAGGCAAGCAAGTGTTAAAGGACGGTTTGTGATAACTTTTCGATTTTTCACAAAATCGAAATGATACTTATCGTTTCTTGTAATACAAAAGTTAAACGGAAAGTTGATGTAAAAATTGAGTATTTTTTTACGTATTTTATTTATTTCTTCATTTTTTATAAAGTATATTCTAGTGAAATAAAGAAAACTCATCATAATATTATATAAATTAATATAGTTTTCTTTTATGACCCATCTATATATATATATATATATATATATATATATATATATATATATATATATATATATATATATATATATATATATATATATTTACTATAAAATCAGAAATAAACAGTTTTTCATTATTTACTTTTCAATTTTTAATGAGAAAAATCTTCAATGCAATGCATCGTTCAAAAGATTAATTTTAAAGGAACAAATTTCAAATAACGTGATTGTGCAGCACCGCCATGATATCAATTCGAAACTTTTAATCCAATTTGAACATAAAATACACCATATGAATGAAAGAATGAACAGTCATCAATCATTTTGAAAGATATCTGATGTATATTTGTGGAATTTCGTTTTTTAATTCACAGATTAAAAAAATTGTCATTAATCATTTATTTTAGTGGTTTTATTGAAAATGTTTACAATTTGAACATTTCCGCAAAAACATTAAATTATTTGCATAAACAACAAATGATTAAATAATATTTATTTGTGTTGTAAATAAAAAAAATGCGTTCCGAAGTTTTAGCATACATTCTTTGTAATTGAATAATTCAATAGTTTCATTGATAGTAAGAAATCAATGTACATTTCCATAATATCAAAAATGTCATACTCTGTGAATAAATATGTAGGAATTTTGTGGATTAAATTATATAATTTATACCGAAATCAGGAGTAAAATAATCTAGTTATAACAGGGTTGGTGTGCTCATAGAACGCTACGACGGATGTGATTGTTCACGGAATATGTCTGGTATCTAACCCAAATTCATAATAGATATATTAATTTCTTAAGACCCGAATACGCAAAGAGCTTACGATTACCATATATTTACATACCAACAGCATAGTAACTTAATAATATCAAAGTTAATTGTTACCATATTATTGAAAACTAATAATTTTCTCTTTAAATTATTTAATCAGTAAATACTTATTCTATGCTTTTAGTCAAAGATTTTATATTAACAAGGAAAAAGAGAAATGTGAAATGAATATTAAAATTAAATTCAGTGTGGAAAAAAAGGAAAATTATTCATAGACCAAATATTGCATATATGGCTGGTGGAAGAGAGAGTTTGTTAACAACGAACAGTGAGTGTTCCATTCTGTAATTTACAGGAATGACGTCAAGTAATAGTACGTTAGCGTTGGAACGCCGCTTATGGGACATGCAATGTATTACCCAGAATACATTTGGACATTTGTTCCAAGTTTCCAGTGTATGTACGTATAGCTGTCAAAATGCACAGCTTTTACCATTGTTACACTGCGGTAACACTAATTGGACTGTATTAATATGCGTACATCAGCAGTGACACAGGTTTTAATTGAACGAAAATAGCATGGAATATTGGATATTTTGTACATGGAAATTAATTAATATTTGTTTGTTATAATTCCAAGAAACAATTTACAATTAAAATAATTGCTACTAGGAATTTTATTGTTTTACTATGTATATATAAATGTTATTTACTAGGATAACTATTCTATTTTATCGCAATGTTTTTTTTTTAAATACATATTTTTTATGATAATTTTGAGTAAAACCGTAATTAAAAATGATAGAATAACTAATATTTGTTTAGATTTTTAATGTATTATGAATCTTGGTATAAAATAGAGAAATCTGTTTCAGTAAACATAGATAAATAATGTATTCGGAAGTGTACAGGTGTAATATATTTTAATGAAGTTGACCCTCTAAAATCTCGCTTGTATAAACCATTGCCAAGTAACATGATAATCCTTGAATAATTCGTATAGCGCTGGGTCGGATACTCGAGAACATCGTGATAAGGGAAAACCACAAAAAGACAGCTTCAAATTTTCAGAAGAGAATTTAATATAGAACGTGTTACCAACTTTTGTCGCGTCAAGTTATTCATTGTTTGATTTGTTACTGTTTTTCATTTCCGGCATCCAAATAAATGACTGAATTTGAAATGAAAGATTTTCGAATCAGATTTCAAGTATAAGAATAATTTAATTAGATGTTTCGTAATTTAAAGTCTTCTGTGGCTTTTCATTATCTCCGAATAATAAACATCTAAGATAATTGTAATACTTTTATTTGTAATTTAATTCGCGATAATAATCACAATCCATTTAAATCACTCAAGATGAACGTTGTTCCTTTTTGCACAAAAATAAAAAAAACTCTATTTAATTAACAAGCCATTGTGAACACCTGCCAAAATGAGCTAACGTTTTCGATTTCACATGTTCGTTTACGTATGCAACAAGCATAGTACGAATATATCAGTCTGGCAGCGTATTCAAATTCACCATTTGAAATCTATAATTAACGTTTTTACTAATCCATTTTTCCGTTGTACATTATGAAGTCAATCAGTAAAAAATACGAACGTGAATAAAATATATTATACCAAAGAGAATTTTCTTTGATTTTACTTAATAGAAAAACTACTATTTTCACTAAATATCTTATTAACTTTTGAAATACTTTTATAACAATATTATGATAGAAAAAAACAACAAATTGAAAAACCTATAGGTTCTAAAATAAAAGAGTTTATTTGGATCACTTTTAGTTAAATCGGATCTCTCGCATAAAATATAGAACCGGGATGTACCTTTTCCGACACTTTCTGTTGATAAAGGAACCGTAATAAAATTTAAAGCATTCCATTTCCAGAGCAAATCGATTTCTGTATATACATTTATCACTGTACCAGTCTGTATCTTTCAAGAACTCACTCTATGCTCACATATATGTATGAGACGGGTACTGTATTCATTCACATGCACACAAACACAGATATATACGAATGAGAGATTCTTCTACAGCAAATATTTAATCCAATGTTCGGTTTGAAAACTGTTCCGAACACACCTCATGCGATTTTAATACGATGTACGGATGTATAGATCGGGTTACAATTATTTTTCGGATATTCTGAATTATTTAGTAGGTACTATTGAACGTAATCTATATATAGATATTATAACAATCGGAGGATATATTTGGGGTTTACAAAATAAATATTAATTATGAAATGTATCACTAATTTTAGTGAAAATATTTATTATATATAGTTTTTTTTTTTATATTTTTTATTTTTTTTTGCATATTTTTTAAAGTTTGTAAAAGTTGATAATTGACTTACCAATAAGTTGCTGTAGATTGATTGGAGCTCTCTTTCAGTATGTTCACCAAAGTCATACATATATCAAATTCACAATAAAAACACAGTAATACCACATTTCGTTAACAATATATAAATAATAACATTTCTATAAGTTGCCATTGTATGTTAAATATTCACTACCAGTACACGATGCGGGAAGCGAACTACGATTCAATAACTAGTTTTAGTTAGTGCTGTGGACCGTAGACTAAATAAAAATAAATTAATAACAAGTAGTTGCTTTGACTATACCAGCAATCTATCTATATTTCGTCTAAGGTATTTTGTTTGAATTTCTAATTGTAAGAACTGGTCAGTTGTAACTCGTACTTGGCATTTATATTCTTGTGCTGCTGTTTCGATGTTTGAGAAACAATATATGCGTATATAATTTGAAATATTTTGTACTATAAAGATTCATAAAACATTTAATAATAATAATATCGGTTTTTTTTATAAACTAAATCATAACTATGATTTTAGTGCAAAATACCAAAATGTACATTACATACGTATATTGAGTATGAAAATACTTGAAATTTTCTAGTTTTGTGTTTTCTTCAGTGTTAAACTAAGAAAGGTAGGATTTTTAACATTAATATAATAATAAACTGTTGCAGAAAATATTGTAATTTATGTATGAATATGATATTAATTTGTGATCTATTATTGTGGATTTAAAACATTGTCAACGTGCCCTTGATTTACCTATAAACTATATAGGTATATTTACATCTAATTCGCACATACATATTATGTACTATTTTGTGTTTATGTACTATCAACTATTGATAGTTATAGCATTATCCTTTAGGGTCGGATTATCAATACGGATCATTGTCATCTAATGATTCATTTGCATATAAATGCTATGTGACAATATTGCTAATGATCAATATATGGACATGTAACATGCCGTTTTCTATGGTTGGTCACATATGTTCATAAATATACACCATATTTAGAAATCAATTCCGAAAACTCAATTTTAATAATACGAATACTCAAACGGAAATTAGTAGAAAATAGATAATTAATGTGAGCGAATGGCGAAATGTAGATTTGAAAATAAAACACAAATCTGTTCAAGTTACAAGTTTATTCATTAAGTGATTCAAATACAAACGTTTGTTAATTTTATTTTGTGTAAAACTTTGAAGCGTTTATTCATCGTACTTCTACGAAAAAAATGTACTGCAAGCGTTTATACGGACAAAAGAAGGTAAACACTCGGTTTTATCTATTTTGTCATGTGAGCGCTCTGCTGTTTAGGAACATTATACTGATTTATAGTTTGCTTATTCGATAGATGGGTAACGATGCATAAATAGAGCTATTTGCACAATTACCTACTAAACCTGAAAACCACGTTATACACTGTACATTGATACGCAAATATAAATACATCTCACGACAAATATCGTAAATATACATACACCCATACCTATTTAAACAAGTGTATAAATGATTTTTACTTATATAAATTCAACTTTATTTTAAAGAATACAAAATTATTTTACATAATAAAAGATTGCAAATATGAGATGATAAAAATAAAACAATTTTACTGCTGATGCAAATGTTGAAGTTTTCGCAATTCTTCTTCAAGTGATACCAACTGCAACAAAAATTTAAACGGAAATTAACGAAAAGACGAACAGAAACTTTATTATTGAATGCGCTTAGTAGTTTTGATGCAAAGAGTGGAAAAGTTCGCTCGCGTTGTAAAAAGTAATTTAACTTTTGTAGTTGATAAACAGAGTCCGTAAATAAAAAAAAATATTGTGTGCATTTTATACTTTAAACGTTTAAAATAAAAATTTAAGAAAAATTCTCATTGAAATCTATATTCTAACTAGTAGGCATTTCCATTATAATCCACCGTGAAAGCAAGCGGGGAAAACCTTTCAATTACTGGCAAAAGCGAACTAATCCCAAATATAAATCCATTTACTTTCAAACAAGCTGTACAATCTCGAATCGAGCACATATTAGTTTGACACCGTACCAATGATTCCCGATCACTAATCACAACTGCTGGCCACTAGTGCCGTCACAAACGCAAAACAAATTGGCTTCATAATCGAAATTCGCAACGATACATGAAACGAAGCGTATATAAACGTTTTCACGCACATGAAACGAGCACAATTTAGAAACAACCAGTATTCATTTTCACCTGTAACATTTATTACCAACGGCACGAAAAGCAAAATTTTATGCTTACTACCACAAAATAAGTATTAATGACATCAGCAGTTACTTTGCATATCGTGAGAGATTAGTATATATGATATACTAACAGTGTTTTAAGACTATTTAAAGCACGCGATCTTATAAAGTAATTATTCCCACTTAAAAATGTAATTCCCAACACCAAAAACTTAAATAATGGCTTTGGAAATTAGCAAGCACTGTACGCTGCAGATTTAATTGGCTTAAGCCAGCTCTGCGTAGTGACCGCCAAATAGGCAGACCGCTTGAGAACACGACATTGCACAAGGGTTTATTCTGGAGATGGCAAATTACACTGAAACGCTGGCGAAATTTTATTACGGCATTTTCATTTAATGTGTGTGTATGTGTGTGTGTGGGAAGTGTTCCGAAAAATGTGGTTAAAAAGATAAAAACGGTGATAATACGTTTAAAGTGTCAGACTGACCAAAAATACGCCGGGAATTTCATTAAAAATTTATTGCACAGGCGTTTATTGAGTGCGACACATAAAGAGTAAAATAAAAGTCAGGGCAATTAGTTATATGAAAAATTCAGAAAAAAATGTTTTAACACGTTTAATGCATATACAATCTCTATAAAATGCTCGATTTAATGGAGTTGAATGAATTTTTAATTATGCAATATAATCACAACCAGAGGGATAATTTACCAATTATTATTTTGCATTGATCTGCATAATTAATTGCGCATTTATAAAATTAAATTGACATTTGTTCAACACCTAATATTTTTTTTCCAGCTTTAGTTAAGTATTGTATTTTTTTATGGGTTCGAATAAATTTAGAAATAATAAGTATATATATGAAAATTACATTAGTTGGTACCAGGTAAATATAAAATAGTCAGAAATGTAAAAATGCCGTAGTTTAACATTTTAAATTGGAATTGTCGAAAACTTTTCAAATGAATATTTAATTCAAACTTACCTTTTTATTGTGAGCTTCTTGTACTTTTGGTGGAGCTTTGCTTCTATATCCATTTGCGTTGATCATCTTTTTCATTCTATCCATTTCGACAGTGAGTTTGTCAATCTTCTTTGACAGTCGATTCGTGGCATCTGTCGAGCGCTCAACACCAGTGATCAAATGTACAGTCGCATGGCTGCCGACAGTATCCGATATTGTATTGGCCGGGATTTGCTCCATTTGCGAAGCTACTGAAATCTCTCGACAGCCTGACAATGTTGCTAGAATATCCGTTAATTCCATATATCCCGGTTGCCTAGTTATAATGTGCACTGTATGAAATTGAAAATAATTAAAGTTTTAATTGAAAATTATATTAAATGCACGTTTCATTTAGAATGTATGATGCAAAGATTCTCGTTAAATATCCCATCAGTTCAATGAACAAATATATTTCCGAGAAACTTTATTTCAAAAATAAAACCTATTATATTCAAAACACCGAAACAGAACAATAATTAAAACCATTGTATATTTTTTCTATTAAAATAAACTCATATAAAATACTATGTATGTACATATATATAGAACAAAGTAAATAAAATTTAAAACTGAATGTGAACGCATTTATGAAATCAAATAAAATCTATGAAAACTCGCGAATTGTATAGAAAATGGATATGTGCTCGATTATTTCATTTTTAACCTGATTTATTCTATAAATCTACGCAATGCTTTTATGAATTTAATACTACGGATAAAAAACATACACCAATAATTTAAGTGGTAACGTATTTAAAAGTGGCAGATTAAAACGAGGACTTTATGTAAATCGATTATAATCCAAAACGGCCACAATACAAACAGTACGTATAAACAGTTAACAGTTCTCGCCTCGCAACCTCCGCAATTTATTTTCCTTTCTCAGCGTCATTGCCAACACGTACGCAGCAGAGTTTTAATATTTGCCGCATCTCTAACATCTAAAGTAAGCTTACAAAGAGATCCCTCTCTGCTGTTGCGTTAATTAAAAACGTCACAATATCCGTAATCTCGGTTCGCTTTTCAGTGTTTCGGGCCCTATTCTATTCCACCAGAGCGCATAATAATGATATGCGAACATATACCTTACAGGAATAACACGAAACTAAACAGAGATTGTTTTGTTTCAAAATAAAAAGCTACTGATGTATTCCTGTTTGGAAATTACATAGTCAAAGTGGTAGTCATATCACAAAAGTACTCCTATACTTTTATTTTTTTATAATGTAATATAGCATAATTTATTTATTCAGTCATCGAAAATTGTAAAGCTACGTTTAGTTTAAATTGGTGTGAGATAATTAAAAGTGGTGTGGTTTAAATATATATAAAACAAAAACATGTCGTATTCACCTTTGGGTTCTTGTTTCACACTAATATTGAATAGTTTCGTGAGCCGCCTGATAACAGTAACGGTGTCCAATGCTATTTGCACCTTTTCCTCCAACTGCACGTCCCTCCAATCAGTCCCCTATACACACACAACAAGCATAGATAGGAACAAAACAAAGAGAAATAGGAACAGGCCAACCGAACCAACCAACATTTGTAATTAGACACATATGTACATATGTATACGCAACCAA
Source organism: Nebria brevicollis (assembly GCA_944738965.1). NCBI lineage: Eukaryota > Metazoa > Arthropoda > Insecta > Coleoptera > Carabidae > Nebria > Nebria brevicollis. The sequence continues at coordinate 3,695,303 of OX122906.1, forward strand.
TCCGAATACATAAACCGACTGTCCTGTAACTATACTGTGTCTCCTGCAATTGTCCAAGTTCTAAATATTAAATTTCAAGAATTCGCAATAACTAATTTTCATTTATTCTAAATTTCTTCAAAAGCAACATTTGATTTGCGTATTAAAATAGTTTTGGTTTCAAAGTATAGATACTCATTACAGACTAAAAGACTTTTATAGAATTACATTAAAAATAATAATAAAGTGTTGACAGCAAATAATGTCATGGTAAAGAAATACAGAAATGTTGAAATCGAACGTTCTATAGGGTTGGAAGCGTAGTTGCACAAGATTTACCGTGTATGAATGGGTGGAATATGGATTATTCAGAATGCTATTACGTTTCAAAATTAAAGCTTTATTTGTGGTATTGTGGCTTTCATTACGTAACGTTTTAACGTTCATACGTTATTAACCTGTGTACTTAACGAGATTATGAAATGGTCGTGGATTTTCAGTCGGCCATTTTAACTAGTTTAAAAATGTTTCCTACGTTACAAGTTCTTTTAAATTGTGTGCCAGATGTTCAATAAAAGTCAGATTTAATATTCTAACCATGTTAACCAGAATACTAGGTAAATTTATGGTATACGAAATAGAATTTTAAAACAATTATTTGTAGGGGAAATTTAACAGGCACACACAACCTTTGTTCATGGTTTTCAATTTATTACGACTATTCACCAACAATTTTTTAAAAATATTATATGTAAAATGAAATATTTATTTTTGTAATAAAAGAGGTGTTTTTATTATTTGATAATATTGTTATAAGAGGCATTTGTCGTGTATCCTAAAGGGATGAAGTACGTTTTTGATGATGGTGTTATTAAAAATGTATCTTACGCTAAGTGGTTGTTAAGCTGTTGTGAAATTGTAAATATACATGCTAAAATATTGCAAAGAAAAACTTTTCTAGATAGTTACACACAAGTTTTAAAACTAGCTTCGATTTACACTTATCATTTTACTAGCGCTATAAATTGCCAGCCAGCTTCAAGAAAAACTTTAACCAATCTCGGATAAAATCCATCCAAATCCTGAACAACTTGAAACATGATTTGGGTTCAAAAATATTAAATTTGTGAAGTATTAGTCAGTTTTTGATAAATAAAATCTTACCTGAGGAAAAGGTGACATCATTACAGTATCATATTTGGTAATGGCAGGATGTGTTGGTAGATGAGAGTAGAGTTCCGCGGTGAGGTAGGGCATGAACGGGGTCAAACACCGGAGTCCGGTATCGAGGCATTGAACAAGGGTGCTCACATGACCAACGGCAGAAGGTCCATTTGGTTGCCGCAAGCCTGGTTTCGTGGTTTCCTGCAGCCCACAATCGAATATGTTACCGGTTATAAGTGATTTAGGACGACAGTGATAGGCAATTACCATAAAAATATCCCCAATTCCAACGAACGAAACTCACCAATATCACATAATTTATTATGTCAATACCTACAACTTTATTTAACTAACTTTTTATTGAATAGCTTAAATAAACTGAATTGTATACATAGCAAGATTTGTAGCCAGTTTAAAAGCGAAGTCTGTTGATAAAAAACAGTATTTTATCAACAAAAAGTATCTAAAAATTAATTACTCGTTTGTAACTTTAATAAAATTATAATCAGTTTTCCTATAAAGTATATTTTGTTCCTAGTAAAACTTGGTCAAAGCTTAAATTAATTTTGTTGAGTATAGTGAAAATATAAGCTTGTCTACATTTGCTATAGTAAATTACAGAATTCAACGAATATATACATATGACACTTACCACATACACATCGCACAAATCGTTGTACAGGAATTGCTTTAGGGCTGAAGTAGCTACATGAAAATCGTTTCTCTGCAAGGCCTCGTTGACATCGGTAACCATCAACGACATTCGACTCAATATCCATTTATCCATTACATTCAAATCTTCAGATTCAACTTTGCATAAACTGTTTACCGATGATACCTTATCTATTGCCATACAAGTGTACTTAAACGCTTGCCAAATTTTGTTGCAGAATAATTTGTTTGTATAACATTCAGCGATGTCGAAATTTATAAAATGACCTTAACAGAAATTATCACAAATAAATAAAAACTGTTTTATTAGAGCAAACAATAATATATACGAAACGTATTTCTTCGTTAATATTCTAGTCTTTAAGTTGCGCTACAGTTAAAACCTTTTTGTTTACAAAGATGTGCTTGCCATTAAATATTAAAAGATAGTTAGAGCCGGAGATGGTATGAAACGGAACTCCATAGGGAATACAACGTGACCAACAAACACAGAGAAACACTGTGATATGTAATCACGTATATGCCCTCACGATTTCGTGATACTATAGATTATGTTTTTGTGTGCGCGTGTTACCAGAAGTAGACAAAATACACACAAGAAATTGTAAGCGCAAAACTCTAACTAGAAATTATCCTAAGCACTTACAAGATTAACAATGTGTTAACAAGTTGTTTTTGTATATCAAAACGTGACATCAGAAAACAACATCACTAAACAATTTTGTATTAAAATAACTAAGGGCGCTAAAGCAATTTTATTTTTAACTCAGAAAGATGCGAATAGACTTAACTCTCAATGATTTTAAAGGGAATTTAAAATTTACATTGTATATAATATGTATTTATTACTAAATCTATAATAGCTATAAAACTGTAGTGATGCACCATAATTTATGTTTGGCAACATTTATGGAGTGAAGCAGACTTACTTTTAATGTTATGAGAACAAAGGGTGTATCTTAGAGCATCTGCTCCACATTCAGGAATGCCAGAGGGGAACATTTTGTTTTGCCCTAAAATTGAGCGTTCCATTTCAGTGCTGGATAATAAGCCTGCTGCATGAGCGGCTCGTGTCTGCGACTCCAGACCCTATAATATAAACATTTTTTTTTTCTTTACAAAAGAAAGTTAATATACCTATAAATTATATTAAAAGTGATAATGACTTTTTTAGTTTCGCTAATCTGAATATAATTAACAATAATTTCAAAAAGTGCAAAGAAAATAAATTAAAAGCCGCTACTAATCCATATTAATTCTTCTAACATAAGACAATAAAAAATGTTTACGGATTATATTAACAATTTTCAAATATTAATTGGTAAGATTTTCGAGAATTTTTTTTAGAGAATATAAAGTGCAGCTCAATACCAACGTGTACATTTAAATTATAATGCATCAATTTTTTTGTTTGTATCAGGTTGCAATTTGTACAGTTTTTAGATTTTGACATGTTTGGTTGAACTTTTTTTGACCCATGTTGTTTCTTTTTGCGAAACGTATGTATACAAGTTTGAAAAAAAAGCTGCAGTTCTGATTAACGCCACTAGATTTGAACACAGAGAAATCGAAACGATGGTGCAATAAATTACACGGAACTATAAATCAAATATGTCTACTGTTTTTGCAGAATTGGATAAATGTGTCCGGGTAAAACGTGTTAATAATATTTTGACAGCCTTATTTCTACAGACAGCCACTAAAGTACAGAGAAACACAAAAAAAATCTTGGATAAACTTTCAAAGATGTTCTGTCACTTGCCAATTTGGTAATCCTCCAAGCAATATTATTTGAAAATAAAACACGGTTAATCCATAAATAATATTAAGGGATGATAAAAATTGTATGGTATATTTTTTATGTGGTCAAAATCTGAGATAAAAATATCAATATTTCGTTAAATTTTATTAATATTTAACGTTTTAAATTCGTCACGCACTATGTATTAAATACCTGAGGGACAGTAATTAGTAATTCAAATTTAAAATAGGCATTCAAATGGAAAATAATTCATAATTTTGTATCGTAGTAGATTCATGCGTAAAATTGTCATTAAATCCTCAACGATATATTTAAATAAAATAGAAAAGCATACAATAAAAAAAATATTTAAAAAAAACTATTTACTCGTTAATTTTTGAAACTTTTTCACAATAGACGTAATCCTTATATATATAACAATGAATCTAACAAAAGAATTTGACGAAAACCAACACAAACATATCAAATTCCCTATGTTATTACATCTGATAATGATGGAGCATCATTAGAAAACAAACAAAACATTTCCCTCAACAATATGTGGGTGCCACGTGCGACAGATGGAATCCTCGTTAACAACGCCAATTTATTTTCCTAAAAGATCTGTGCTTACCTTGAGTGTTATGCCTGATATGACGTCTTCCGGAGCGATGACATTCCCCAGACTTTTCGACATTTTCCTACCATGTACGTCGCAAATGACACCGTGAAGTAGGATGTTGCTGAACGGTAACGTCCCTGTTAGCTCGGTGCCTAACATTACCATGCGAGCTACCCAAAAAAAGATTATGTCATGACCCGTTTCCATTACTGTAAGAGGATAGTAACGCTTTAGTTCTGCTGTCTGTGAACCAAATATTACATTTAATTAGATAACGTTCCATGAAATTAATGAAATATGAGTTATTATTACGGAACAGGAACAGAAAATATGACGTGTAATATAGGTAAAAAATAATGATTTGGTCAATTATAATTACTTGAAATAATGAATAAATGCTAATTAATGAAAAAAGTTCAAAGATTTTTTTTTGTATTTAAATTCTATATTCTTGAACTTTGAAGAGATTAGCTCGAAAAAAATAGGTTCCTAGTGAAGATATAAGATCATGGATATGAAATAAAATTACCCTTAGTGACAATTACAAATCTCTGTAAATGCTTCAAAGTCCGAGTGAAATAGTAAATTGACAAACCTGATCTGGCCATCCAAACAGTGAAAAGGGCAGTAACGCGGATGAAAACCAAGTATCTAATACATCTTCATCCTGTTCGACGACTATGTCTTTCGGTGCCGCAGACAGCTTAGCAGAGGCCTTCTCTCGGGCATTTGCAGGATTATCAGCAGCCACCCAGACCCGAGTGCCGTCGGGCTGATGACATACGTGGCACTGATAAGCCGGTACACGATGACCCCACCATAACTGCCGCGATATACACCAATCACTAAAATAACGTAGAAATGTGTCCCATTTTTTGCTTCATTAATATTAACAAATAATATCAATTATAAACGAACTATATATATTATTAATTAATTTATACTCTTTTTTATACAAACAATATGCTTTTGTATTTTATATGTAATTAGATATGATTGAAAAATTGGTACAATGAATAATTAAATCAAGTTCTCTTTTAAATGCAATTCGTAAAAAAGGCTTTGCACCATTAAATATTTTACGAGTCGATCGAGAGGTACTCGAATATTGAAAAATTGAGCTAATTAAATTTTATATTTCATATCTAATGAAATGAAGTAGAACTTGTTCAGTTTGATTACGAAATCACTTTATATTTAAGCTTTTTGTGAAGATTTAATTATACAAAACCAAAAAAAAAAACGCACGTATTACGATAATTCAGTATAAAAATAAGTATTTTTTATGAAAACAATTTTATATAAAACGAATCAGATATTGGAACGAAAATAAGAAAGTTATAAAATAAATAAAATTTTAAATGAAACTGTATATAAAAGTTGCAATATTTTATGTAATGCTTCGAAGAAGCTTGTGGAGTGTAAGTTGAGGGAGAAACGTATAAAATCATGGGACAGAGTGACTTTAAATGGAATGAAACAGTTTAAATTTCAATTCGTTTTATATGATTGATTTACTGTATGGATTTCCTTTCTAGGATACTGGTACTGCAGGTACAAGTTTCCCGTACACAATCTCACAAACCAGACCATTACGATAAAATCGTTTCAAATCAACTGCGAACACATCTATATAAAAAGAATAAAGTACTCGAGCGTATGTAAGACATTACAGATACATTATCCGGAAAGAATAAAAAAAAGTAGTCAACAGTAAAAACAGTATTTCGCAAGAACTTAATTAACATTTTTAACAAAAACTATCATAAAATTTTGTCGGCAAAAAATGTAACTTTATTAAGAAAATTCTCTAGTGAACCATATTTGCCAAATGCGTGGTAAAACTTATAAAAACCAAACAAACAAAAATGAAAATAATATATTCCTTACAAACGATTGTACACGTAGTACCCTAGCGCTAAAAGAGACTTCTGCGGTTAGTTTGAAACTGAATTCACGTACTAGTTATAGTATGTGCATAAATATGCAAAACAGCAAAGTCGTATATATTAATTACTAAGCATAAGGAGCATTGGTGTCTCAGTAATAAAATAGAAATCATGAAAATATAACCCTCCCTGAGAAATGTTTTTGTTGTTAAAGATAAATTACGTATAGTTATACTATATTAACGGATACAGAAATCAAGATAATAATGATCATAAAGTTTTTGCTGTGTTTGCACAAATAATAAAAATAACAGTGAAGAATGAGTTACAGTTATGTATACGAGATTACACTTCAGTTTTTACACTGCGCAGCACATTATCCATAGATACTCATGTCAGTTTTTCAGAAATGTTCGTTTTGGCGCTTTGACTTTTATGCTGAATCAGTTAAATTCAGTATAGTCATCAGGCTTTATTAGTGATGTCCTTATTAAAAATTTACGAAAAGCTCAAAACACTAATACTAAAGTATTCTTTAGAAATGCTCTATTGCAAAGTTTAGTTAAATAAATTCAAAAGTTCGTCAAAGTAAACTTAAAATATAGTTACAATAAAAACAACAATTAGTTGTTAATGTTTGGATTTAATTAGTACCAATTATGTGATTCCTTAACATTGTTACGAACGCTCATTTAAACCACATATCACACATACATATAACATAAAATACGAAAAGATAATAGCGTACTACATATACAATTACCGAATATTTTCAAGCCAATTGAACCAGACCTTTTCGAAGGCCGATGGTTCTATTGTCAGTCTACCCTCTTTGACATCCTGCACGGCTTGATGCGCCATCCTGCGACAATCGACAAACCATTGAGGCTTGATGATCTGCTCAACAACATCCCCAGAGCGACTACACATCGGCACCGACATCGCATGATCCTCGACCGAACGCAACAGCCCTAATCCACAGACATACGAACAAGAGACGTATTTACATTCAAGTGTTAAATGACTTCAGGACAACAGAAGAACATTCACATTTATATAAGCGTGAATGTTATAAATGCATACTGGAAATGCAAAATTTTATATAAAAAAAAAGAAAATATTTTTATTAAATATTATTTAATAAAAGATACATATAAACGAATATAATAATATATATATTTAAGCCAAAAATCTAATATTTGGAACCTATATTTATGTAAACTTGGAAAAGTTATTTAGAGTAGATACAATTTTATTTACATATTTTATAGTGAAGTTGAACCTTAACTCGCCTATATAGAATTACGAAACTATACTTAAAGTGTTTTGAAAGTTATAAAAACGGCGTCTACTTAAAAACTTAAAATACACTTTTTGCATGACCACTTTGCAACAGCATCGATAGACAACCCTTCAAAATTCTTTTTACTTTCTTATACGCAGTATAAGTAAGTATTGTAATCATGAAAAATTTCGAACTCGAGATTTTAACGGAAACATATGTTCTCTACAGCCTAAACGGTTGAAGCTAAAATTATGAAACTCTAAACTTAAGATTTGCATATGCCTGGGTTGTGTACTTCCAAATTTTGAAAAAAATATTCAAAGCGGAAGTGCCTGTTTACTCTAGTCATTTTTTGCAGTTTCTGCAATTACTCAAAAATGGTTACAGTTACAGAAAAATTGTATGAACAAAAATTAAAGGTATTTATATTTAGCACAACTTTTGCTTGAATTTTTTTTTTCCAAAAAGGGTACTGGTTTCAAAATAAATTTCTGCTTATTATATATATTTTTACATAAATCGTATCATCTGCGCCTGTCAATTGTTTAACAAAATATACTTAAATAATTTGAAGTTTGACGTTTAATATTTATTCAATGAAATATATTTATTGTAAAAACAATCTAAAGGTTAGAACAAATATTATAAATTAGATAAATAATGAAACTATGATGTAGTTTAACTCATATGCGTATAAGAAAGTTCGGTGCATGACACTGCAGATGTTTCTTGTTTATGTTTCTATACTGGTTTATGATAAAAACTCCCTTAGATATTATCTTAAATAAGTTAGAATGTTCACTAAAATGGCAACACCCTATATAGACAACGTTGAATATTAACTAGAAGCTCCAGTATCACGAATTTAGGTTGCTGCTATTGTAACTAACTTGGAAATTAAGCAACACTCAAGAGAATTCATTTTATAGCGATTCAATTCCCAGTCGCGATAGGTTGTTTTGTTTAGTTTAAAATTGAATTAAATTAAAACTGTCTCGCTTGAATTTCCATATATTCCCGAAATCCGTAACAAAACTCAGTGCACAATAGTTTACAATTTGTAAGACTATAGATGTGTACAGAATTTTTAAATAATTTTCCTGGCGGACTTACCTAATGTTCCAAGCTGTTCAGTGATGAGTTTCCGGGCATGGAACCTCTTCATTCCAGCATATAATACATCGTTCGTACCGAACGTATTCATAATGTGGCCCTTCTCATCGATTACTTGCAACGTGGCAAGACCGTGACGTTTACCCACTTCGAAATCGACGGGGTCGTGGGCAGGCGTCACCTTCACCACACCTGTAGCATAGATAAATCGCCCATTGCTGCGTTACAATGCACTCCGTTCTAGATTGTTACAGCACCCGTTCATCTCTGTAGGTTACTAGGTACTTTGCAAATGCAAACGCGTTATACCAACCAATCATGTTTGGATGAAAATGTTAAAGCTAGAATATACCCATAATTCCGGGTACCGTACATAAAGATTTATTAGGTTTGATTATAGTAAATACCCATAACATAAGCTAACTCGTAGAAGTATTAAGATAAATTACGTAATACATGACAATGCTTTTAATTCATACTCTACTTAATGACTCCAATGTAATAAAGAGATTGGAATCATCATTAATATCACTATTCTGACCGCAAAAACTTGCTATTGTAAACGCTCAAATGTGAGAAAAATATTTATCATATAATATTGCCGACATGCACTGCGACATCATGTGTTTATTTTAATATAAAGTTTAATATAGTTCACTGCATTGCTGTCTTTTCTTTTTTGGAACTTAGATTTACTTGCATGCAATTTCCATAGAATTGCTGCGCATATTTATATATTATTACAAAACAGTAAAAACAATATGCAATATCAGTGCATCTATAATTAAAATGTCAGAGAAAGTGCTCGTTAAAACAGCAAATTACGCAAGTTTATATCTCTCCCCACACCTAATTTATTTTAATTTCACTGCAATTAATGTTTCCACCGAGTAATTTACCTTCTTCTACTATACAACATTTTCTACCACGAAAATTTTGTTTATGTTACGTTCAACGTTGCAAAAAAAAGAGGGTTCTACAAAAAAATATAATTATAATAAAAAAAACTGGAGTTTTATTCCTCCACTGTGTTTTTTTTTTCATTTTTGACTTGAAATTAAGGTTAAACATTTTCAAATTAAGTTAACACTTGAAATTTATGGTATCACATTATAATTCTTAGAAAATTGTAATTTTTCTTTAATCGTGGAAAAAAATTGTCCTAATTAAAAAGCATACTTCAAAAAAAAAAAATGTTTTTTATACTCGTTAGGAAATTAAAATTATAAAGTATTTTCAATTTAATAATTTTGTATGTATGTATTAGTTGAGTTTTAACATAATAGAATCCTTATCTACGTAGAACATGGCTGTGTTAATTCAAAATATAATAAAGACAATGACAAAGATATCTTACCGGTTCCAAACTCCGGATCCACAAACTCATCACAGATGACAGGTATAGGTTGGTTTCGGAAGGGATGTATGACATGCTTCCCTTTAAGTGACGCGTATCTTTCATCCGCTGGATGAACAGCAACAGCCACGTCACCAAGTACCGTTTCAGGTCTAGTCGTTGCCACAATCAACTCCCCGTCTATGCCGGATGAAATTTAATTAATTTAACTTTATTTTCGTTCAAAAATCAACAACCAAAGTAAATATTTGCTACTCAATTAGTATTAATACAGTTCCAATGAAATTTAAAACAAAAAACTCGGTTAACTACAATTTTGAAAGTATACATGATCGATAACTATTTATTATTTTGGAGAATTTATTTATATCAATAGATTATTTTCCCCTAGAAAGATTTTGATAAAAACTATTTCTTTTCACATTTTGAGCAATATAGCAATGTGCCTGACAGAGACAACCGATTACAGTATATGCTAAACTAAACCAAAACAGTATCCTCTTAGAAATGATAATAATATCTGTATTTTACAGTCTATAATAAAATTTGTATTAATTACAATGTTTTCAATTTTGTAAAATTTTCTTTTTTTTTTATTTATTACAGTAAATTTAAAGTATTTGTGTCAGCCTTTCTTTCTGTATATGCAATTGCGTACAATGGAAATTTTGGTTAAACAAATTTTAGAATTCTTTAATGGTGCACGGGTAAAAAATTAACACCAGAAAGAAATCAGTGCAACCAAATGTGTAGTATCCTCCGCAACGCAAATAAAAGTGGAAAGTCCCATTTATTATTCCTTTAATATTTTCAACATGTCACCATTTAAAACAGAAATAGAGTAGTGTGCAAGGTGGGTGTGAGCAAGACAGAAAGTGCAATAAAAGAGAGAATGTGCAGAAAGATTTACATGTCACATTACCCGTTTCGCATAATTTATATGCAAATTTGGTGAGTACTCCAAACTCGACCGGCTGCTCGTAACCTGGTACCGGTACATCCGTTCGCCCAGTCAGCTCCAAATAGTCAACTTCGATATCCGATATTGCTGATTGCAAAACACAGGACCAATTCACTAGGTAATCGGACCGATAAATCAATCCCGTCTCGTATAGCCTGAGTGAAGTTATAATCGGTACATTAAAGTAGATTAACACGCTTAGATGCGAAATCATTATTTAACTTTGATCTATCACAGTCTGATGGTCTTTTATTTTATAACGTACAAAGACTATGGCCGGCGCAAATACACCTTTTGCTATCTGGGGTGTAATAGAATATTGCAGACACGAATTCGACGTGGACGTGCGAGAATATAATGTTTAAACGCTTTAATGGAATTTTACGCTCGCTGATATAAATAATAACTGACACGTGATGGATCCAATAAAAAAGGCAGTTTCTTTTTTGTTCTACTATGAGCCACTGATTTTAAAATTGTTCAGGGCAGCTTATTGACAGTAAATCAAAACAGAATGCATTCTTCTATAAACAATATTAAGATTTTTGATATTTATAGCATAACATAAACTGCATTTTACGATTTCATCATTAATCACATGATAAAATATAGCGTTTCCTTAAAATTATCTTGTTTTTAAAAATATGTATATAACATGCTTTGAATCTCAAAAAAATAATTTATTCAATTAATCTGGTTGACCATATAAAAATATTTACATTATTAAGTTATAAGCTGAAAACAAAATGTGAATCTATTTTTTGGAGAGTGACTAAAAAAAGAAGGGACTTAAAGTAAATATTTATGAAAAATTAAAATTTAAATATGTTTTGACAAATTGTTGACAAGGTAAGACGTTTAATTCCACGGGTGATGCAGGAAATGAAAGTGTTTATTGTAATATGTCGCTGTCACATAACTATTTAAATTTGGAGTAATGTTCTATGTCTCGACTTCCCAAAACAATTTGTTTTTGCATACGCGAGGGATTAGCGATTAAGTAGGTCTATAAATTATTGGAGCTTTGAAACATGGCCGACAAATAAAATAGGAAAAATAAAAACTAGCACAACTGGCACCCTCAGGAGCACAAAAACAGACGGGTTAAAAAAGGAAGTTTGATTAATGGACGTATTTTAAAGGTTCTAAAACTACCCATAAAACATTTCAATAAAGTAATAAGTATACAACACTTCTGTCAGATTATAAAATTCAAGTTTTATTAATAATGTTTTTCTTTACTACGAACGATTAAATATAGATGTGTGACACTATGGAGACAAAAATTTTGTTTTATTTTTATTTATGAAATTCCACATGTGCCAGTTCAGGAATATGCAAATTCTAACGCGTAACAGAAACATCTAGCAGTAAAGTAAAATATAAGATAAAATTGTGTATTTCTGTAGTCATAAACTTCTAAAATAAATACATGCTTTTGTTGTCTATTATTTTGTTTGCGCTTTAAAAACCAATATGATCTCTAACGTGCTACGTACCTAATGAAAGCTTCGGTAACTGCCTTTGACTGTTTATCATCCATTGTGAAGTACTCTCTGGACCAATCCGGCAGCACACCTAACTTCTTCACCTGTTGACGTATGACCTCGCTTTTTTGACATTTCCACTTCCAGACTTCTTGTTGAAACTTTTCGCGACCAATATCGTGGCGAGTTTTGCTCTCTTCTTGCCACAGTTTCTTTTCAACTACTACCTGGGTCGCGATGCCAGCGTGGTCCATACCAGGCACCCATAAAGTTTCCTTTCCAAGCATTTTGTTCCTAGCAACAACAACAACAAAAAATGCCCAAGTTTCATTCGCAAATAGTGCGCAAACCATAATAAACAGTAAAGTTGTCTATATATATAATATTTCATTCTCCATTATGACTCCGAAGTTGTGCAAATGAATAAAGAACTCATTCTCCATAAACCATAATTTGAGAATATTTTTAATTTCTTTTTCTCATCTCTAATAAAACTGTGACCTAATATTCAAGTTCTTTTGGAAATTTAAGCAAATAGAATTACATTTCAGCGACTAATATGAGTTTATTAAAAATAAAAAAGGAAATCTTCATTTCGAGAATCCAATAAGACTGATTAAAAAGTTGACTTGTTTGCATTTATATACCAGTAGGTGCGGAAGGAAAAAAAAATTATGATAAAACGTAAGCTATTTTGAAGAATCTTATTCAGATTATGAAGTTACTGGCAAAGAGGAAATATTACAAAAAGTACAATAAAAATGTACACAGCCAACAACGAATAACAAGACCGTGTTGGGTTTGTAAAAGCTTTAAGCTCTCGCCATGTGACATAGTCTACAGCGTAGTTGCAACCAAAGAAATGCAATGTTAAACAAAAAAAATAATTGAAAAAACGAATATAATAGCACACTTTATGTAAAATAAAGAAATGCTGGGTACAATTTATCTGTCAAGTATGAAATACCGTCAGTTTAAATAATATAAGGTACTTTCATAAATGGTGCACTTCTGTTACAGTTTTTTTCAATTATCTTTTTAACTTTTTCAAATTGAACATAATTCTAACAATATTTTACATAAATAGCCATTTTTATAACATTAAGACGGCAATAAGATAAATGTAAAAATGATGTACTTTTCAAAATGGTAACCATTCAATTTACGTATTATAATAATAGTGTATTTTGTGTGATTTTTTGTGATGCAAATAAATACAATAAATTTAAATATTCAATTCAAGTTACATTTACGTAAATTTTATTTCAAATCAAAATTAGCATACCCACCGTATGCTGCGTCAGAGTCAAAGTGTATTTAAAATAATTGGCTTGTTTACTTAGAAAAGAAGCTTGTGATATTTGAATGTTTACAAAGCAAAACCCTGGAAATGCGAAACAAAATGTATGCTACACGTGTGTAGAAAAATACGTCCTTTACGTATTTATATAAAATATTGTACTTTTTTGTCGATAACGAAAAGAATTATTTATATGAAATTGTAATATACGGATAAAAATGCATTTATCTCTTTGAGTCTATATCGAATTTGATTGTTTCAACAATCGTTTGATAGGTATTAATATAGTTTAGCTGATCGAGATTTTCGTGAATTTGAATTTCTGTATAGAATTGTATAGTTATATCTGCAATATACACAATTTCTGCATCATATAGGGATAAATTTATGCAACAAAACTAGGCATAATCTAGTGATAATAAAAGTCGGGTCCGGGTCGGACAATACTGTTATTTTACGTGAAATATATGCAGTGCAATTTTGTTCATTTCGTAGAATTGCAACAATGCGTTTATATGCAAAAGCGAATTATCTAAATAGCGTTTATTACACCAAACAGCGACAGCATACATATGAATGTTCTGTTTACAGAAATTATATAATATTGCATTTTATAAATATATTACAAAAATACAATTAAAAAATAATAATAAAAATTAGTATAATTTTGTGTCTGTTTTCGGAAGTTTTTTATTTTATGATATATCCTGAATAATTATATTTTTTTGCATGTTTAAAGCAATTGTACTACGTATAAGAAAGTCCAGTGTAAGATAGTGTAAATTTCTAAATTTTAGGTTTGGCCGTTTGGCGTACTGTTACCATATAAAGACAAATGATGGTGAATAAATATCGATTTGGCTTGAGGGCGCAATGACCAGGAAAACACATAGCAACAGCACCGGCAAGCGGCAACAGACGGAGAAGCGAGAAATGTTTGGGTTTGAACTATTTGAACAATGTGAAGTCGTCTGGCTTTTACGAGCGAACTTCATACGCATGCCCTACGCTTTGGGGATACACTGTTTACATTTCACGACTGTATATCGTGTAGTGGTGGTGGTTGTTTCACCAACAAAACGGGCATATCAGCAAAAGAAAACTCGAGGAAACACACAAATTTCATAAATTACAATCAATACAATTACATCCATAAATCGTACAAATGCGTAGAACTAGTGTCACAGTATGTAATGGAATCTATTTTAAGAGCTTATCCGAACAATATTGTCTTTATTATATTTTATAATTTTTATTTTCTTATAGGAATAATAAAAATTTCGATTTCGATATTTTAACAAAAATACACTTTTAGACCTTCCCTAATCAAGTCGGATTATTTTTGGAAGGACGTCTATAGCCCTAACTGCCGGAATTAAAATTATAAAACTGGCAAGAAAATTTCTAATTTTTGATTATAGCAATAAAATTAGTAAGAAATGTTTGGCTTCATATGTAAAAACTTGCAATTTACCATCGTACTAAAACATCTTGAAGGCTTAAAGTTAACGCATGTCCCAGATGTAAAGTACCAGTAATATTTGGTGGTGGGATAATCATAGAAAAAATGTTTGATTGGTCCGATGAAACCGTATTTGGACTAATCTTCTCCCATTTTTCATATTTATTAATTTCGACTGCATGTGGTACATATCCTGGCGCTAATTTATCTAAACAAAAAAAATATAAATATTGCCTTATTAATAATTTAGACAATAATAAATATATTTATTATTTTTCATCAATATGAAATTATTTTTATATATCTAAATACAAATATGCTAAATGGAGAATGGTAAAATAATAATTCGCCTGCCACTGGCTAAGAAGGATTTTCAAGCAAACTGAACGAGACATAAGCTGCCATCTATTCTCAACATACAGAACTACAACATCATACTTACTGATTTTAGTTTGTGATGAGAAACATTTATAACTGGAGCTTAAACATTTTTTAAAAACTACACTATGACACAATTCACATGTATTTCTCCTTAAACGAATCATAATACTTTTTTATTAAAAATATTTATTTTAAATTGTATAACCTTAAATATGTTCACAAGGATCAATAAGCTAACTTCACATTGTTAACATCTAAAACAAGTCTCTAAATAGTCGCAGGCGCAACGGCAACATCTATATTTATTTTTATTATATGCTACAAATATTTCAAAATTACAACATCTAAATATAATTGTTTCTTTATTTATTGATTGGCTGGTTAAAAATATATATTTATTATAACAATAATTTACAAAAAATATTCTTGCAATGTAAAAACTGATAACGTTCAATTTAAGCGCTCAGACGTTAGCCAACGTTTTCGCTTATATAAGTAAAGGATATGAAGCTATCTTCATGGCATAAAATAGTACCACATTTATGTCGCTGCATGAAGTGATATTGGTAGGATGTGTTGGTCAGATGTTTTCTGTTATTTTTTGTTGACTAACAATATTAGAATTTTAAATTAATTGTAATTATTTAATCAATTAACAATGGATCGTTCGGGAAAAGACCGGGTTCAGTTTCTCCCGGAACATATGCAATTTATTGAGCAATTTGTGGAGTCTGTTGTTTCGTATACATCAAAATATAATAATAGTCAAAGTGTTTCCTATGCTCCTGAAAATATAATTGGTAAACCCGTGAAATATCCATGTTACGGTGATTTCCCAGATACATATATGCTAGTAAGTATATTTTCTATTTAATTAAAATCATTACAGTTATATGATAATTAAATTAAATATTGACATTAATTTGATTAGCGCGCTACTGGCAATTGATTTCAAACCTATTGCTAATTTCACTCTAGTCTGCAAAAGGGACGTCAAATTTTAAACGTTTGGCAGCGTTGATATTAGCAATATATTTAATCTTGTATAACGTTACGCTGGTAGCGTTTAGATTTGTGAATCATGTGTATGATAAATTAGTTTATGACTTTGGCACCAGAGCGGCGTATTGTTAATTCATTGCATATATGAAAACATGCATTATAATGTGTTTTATATGAATTGTATTAATGTCGTGAAAGCTTTAGGAACCAATTGAGTATTTTTTTTATTAGAGATCTTATGGTAAATGGTGGTCAAAATCTGAAGCAGCGCAAAAAGAGTACATGCCTCAAGATGTAGGGCCAATAGTCAGTGAAGATTATATTATTGTTAAATTTGAACAACCCCTTATTGCAACGAGTATTGTTATATACGAAACATATAATCCGGGGGCTGTTGTTCGATTATGGGGTGGATATTGGAATAACAATTGGAATTTGCTGTGGGAAGGACTTCCACAAGATTGCGAATTAAGTGCTCGTTTATTTTCACCTCCAATACGAATCGTTAAAAAATTAATCAAGTAATTTAAATATTTCAAAGCTCTTACTATATTGAAATGTTTTAAATATCTTAATTTACTATTTTAAATTATTGAATTTTCAATATGTAATCGATAAGGGCTTTGAAATGTTAAACATTTTTTTACAGATTATTAATAAAAAATTTATATTTTAGCATGATTAAAATAGATTTTAACCAAAGCTCATTAAATTACCATACATCTTTAGATGCTGTGCTTATAGCTGGTTACAAAACAAAAACGTATCTACAAAATTCCATTATTGGTTGTGGTATTTTACATACGGATGAAATCATAGAAAAAAGAAGGCAACATATGATGAAAGAAATACCCAGCACTCAAGAAAGTTCATTTTTTATACTACCTGTAATAATAAACGTATTATTTTACCTGAATGCTTGTTCTTATTTATTATTTTCTTAAAGTATGAAGTGATCGTCTATATTTTCGGTTATTTGGATTTGAAATCGTTGAGTTACTGTGCTCAAGTTAATCGTATGTTTTGTTCTGCGTCGAACGACAGTGCTCTATACCGTCAACTTTGCTTAAAAGTATAAATTACAGTGTATATGTGTGATATCAATAATTATCGAGATTTATTTTAGCGTTATTGGCATTTAGTGAACGATACAACTTTAGAATTTTTTATGCCAAAGTGTAATTTTCTTAGAAAATTAGATTTATCTTGGTGTGGATTTGGTGATTCCGTCACTGAAGTGGGTTTTACAAAGTAAATAATTTCAATACGTATAATAAATATACAAAAAACATAATTTAATTTTATTTTTTTAGGTTTTTGAGACATTGTGGAAAATTTTTAACTCATTTATCACTTGGAAATTGTCGTTTTGTAAATCAACAAGCATTAAAATGTATTTCTAACTGTTCGGAATTAATTGGTAAATATATACATTTAGTATCGATTTAAATAAACGTATTTATTATTTAGCAAATATTTGTTATTGTTTAGATTTAAGATTACGTAATTGCTACCCTGAAAGACCAGATGACTTTCTCGTTTTGGGATACCTAAACAATCTTCGTGCCTTAGATTTATATTCATCAAACATAGATGATCAATCATTAGCAAAAATTTTGAAAAATAACCAAAATTTAGAACATATTATAATCGGTAAATAACCATCATTACTCGGTATGCAAACTGGTAACTTTTGTAATATTTATTTTTCTAGATCTTTGCGAACAACTTACAGAATTAGATTTAATTGCAGAAATTCTAGCGTCTTATAATAAAAACGTGTGTACGTTTAGTTGTTGGAAAACTCATTCAATAACATCGGAAGGTATAAAACAAGTGGCGAAATGTACAAATCTTCGTGAGTTGGACGTTGGTTGGTGTTTAGTGTTGAATGATCCCGGCGATTGTTTAACTTACGTTGCTCAAGGTTGCCCCAACTTGACCAAATTAATAATTTCATGTTGCCGTGGTCTAGGCGACCACCAACTGGTACCAATCATCCGAAATTGTACTAAAATTCAACAGTTAGATTTACTAGGCACTAGAAACATCAGTGGGGATATTTGTGAACGAGTATTGAAATCGTTTCCAGATCTCGAGTTGTTGGATGTTAGTTTTTGTGATGTTATTAAAAGCAAACAGGTACAATATAGTTAGGGAATTTAAAGTAGATGTGTATGCATGTATAATGTATATTTAAATATATTTTTTGTTATCAAGGTGGCTGCTTGGAAATTAGAATTTCCTCATGTAACAATCCAACGAAGCTGTGAGTATGTTGTGCGAGAGTACTGGAACCAGTAGGGTCAACTTAAATTTTAAAGTAGTCTATTTGACAAAAATTTTTTTGGGTAGTTTTATAATAAAATAGAGTATTTCTTCAAATTTAAAATCATGGCCTTATTGAGAAATCAACATGTGTCTAACTGTGTATAGCATTCTCTTTTCCGTCCAAAACTTTTATTTGTTGATATTTATTAAAATATAGAAATTTGTTTATGATCTTTGTTGAAATAAATTGAATATTATATGTCAATTGGTTCATATATTACACGTTATTTTAAAATATATATATTTTAGTGTTATAATGGTAAATCGGTTGTTGATATCTTCTTGTTACTAAAAGACTTTTAGTTTTTCAATTTAGATGTATTTCTTATTCTAATTGTAGATGGTAGTAATATTTGTACTTATGTCCGGTTGCAAATTTAATTCTATTTAAATCTAACGTATAGCTCATTTCGTCTATTAATAATAATAAAATAATTATACTTTAAAAGTGATTGCAATTTGGCATTAGACTGTAATTGTACCTAAATATGATAATCATCTATAAGTGATTTTCCCCTGAAGATAGTCGTATATTGTGATTTAAATATATAGAGTATTTATTGTAATTTATATTGTTAATCAATAAAGATCTATTTTATATGATTACAATTTTATTGATTTAATATTGACTACTATATTAATATTTATGCATAAATGAAGCATGATTTTTTTTTTTAATTTTTACATATCTTCTAGACTAATCAGTAGTAATTTTAAAACGGCTGGGATTGTTTGTTTGTAGAATTATATAAATTGTATTATAGTTTTTTACTTTCTTATACGCAGTATAAGTATTGTAATCATGAAAAATTTCGATCTCGAGATTTCAATGGAAATATACGTTTTGACCTTCCCTGAATCGATTCCAACTATTTTTGGAATGACGTCTGTCTGTGTGTATGTGTGTGTGCGTGTGTGTATGTTCTCTACAACCTAAACGGTTGAAGCTAAAATTATGAAACTTTAAACTTAAGATTTGTATATGCCTAGGGTGTGCACCTCCTATTTTTGAAAAAAAATATTCAAAGCGGAAGTGCCTGTTTACTCTAGTCATTTTTGGCAGTTTCTGCAATTACTCAAAAATGGTTACAGTTACAGAAAAATTTTATGAACAAAAATTAAAGGTATTCATATTTAGCACAACTTTTGTTTGAATTTTTTTTCCAAAAAGGGTACTGGTTTCATAATAAATTTCTGCCTATTATATATATTTTTACATAAATCGTATCATTTGCGCCTGTCAATTGTTTAACAAAATAGACGTAAATAATTTGAAGTTTGACATTTAATATATATTCTAAGAAATATATTTAGTGTAAAAGTGATCTAAAGGTAAGAACAAATATTAAAAATTAGAAAAATAATGAAACTACGAAGTGGTTTAACCCATATGTGTATAAGAAAGTTCGGTGCATGACACTGCAGATGTTTTTTTGGTAAATTGTGTATGTCCTGTACGTTGATTATTTTAATTTAGAATGTGTGTTACTGATACGTTGCTTATATGGTATAGCTAGATTGTAGATGAAAGTTATTTGATTTTGAATAAACAAATGTTTAAAAACAATAAAATCGATTGATACTCGCAGCGAGGTGATAAAGAACGTAAAAGCTCATATGGCCGTAGCTATAAATCAATACGAATTTCTTCATTTCTCGCTGTAATAAAATATGAAAAGCCTGGCTAAAGATATAATAATATTTGCGTTACAGAGCTTTATATCAAAAGTTTACGTATACACGAGGATCACGTAAAACATATGCCCGACAGTTTCCCTTTCGCACGTTTATTCTTCAAGCGCAAACATCTAGTGACTGTAAATCATTTCATCGGCTAGTCTTGCTTGCCTTGCCCTAGCGCCTTCTAACATATTAAATATGCATAAGTCAGTTGGATAAAACTCTTGAAGAGTGCTGGCGAGAGAGCAGTATAATCAAAAAAGTGCGCAGCTGGTCCAGTTCAAAACGCATATTTCTCTTTTATATCCAATTCCACATGATGTCGTCGCTAAGACCCATACTTGCTCGTCTTGTGCTGTTAATATACGAAAAGTCTTTTGATCATATTGAATTGTTTTAAAATATTACCACAAGTTGCAAAATTATTAAACAATTGTGGTACTATAAAATGCTAAATTGAAATACGAAAATTGTTGACAGTTGAATTATATAATCAAGTATTGTAAATAAAATGTATCCGAACATTTTGAATTTCGGTCGTATGCGCTCAATGACGAATATAAAAAATCACGTTTGGCCTGTTTATAAAATAAACATAACGGATTGATGGGAAATTTGAACCGGGATTGTCGCGAATTCTTATCGCGTACGCACATTCATACATATTGACAGGCGGCGCGACGGGAGTTTGTTGCGGCGGTAGTCGAAAAGGTCTCCTATTTTTATATCGATGACATTTGAGATTCTATTTGGGTAAAACATGAAATCTGAGCGGGCTCAAAGAAACATGTACGCATCGATACGTGATGTGACTACCCGCTTTTTATGTACGCTTTTCGGTGAACGACGTTTTATGCTTGAACGTACCCATATCTTCGCTTCTCATCCATTGGTAATGAGCAAAGCTTCCTATATACATACATACGCTGCTCAAACCGAATCTATAACACTATAAATACAACTGATACAAATGAGCATCTTTCATATTTTTATTTACCATTTAAACTTATTATTTTTCACTAAATATATTTCTTACAATAAATATTAAATATCAAACTATTTGAGTATTAAGTAAAAACATCTGCAGTGTCATGCACCGAACTTTCTTGTACGCATTTGGGTTAAACCATATCGTAGTTTCATTATTTATCTAATTTATAATATTTGTTCTAACCTTTAGATTGCTTTTACACTAAATATATTTCTTTGAATAAATATTAAATGTCAAACTTCAAATTATTTAAGTCTATTTTGTTAAACAATTGACAGGCGCAGATGATTCGATTTATGTAAAAATATATATAATAAGCAGAAATTTATTTTGAAACCAGTACCCTTTTTGGAAAAAAAATTCCAACAAAAGTTGTGCTAAATATAAATACCTTTAATTTTTGTTCACACAATTTTTCTGTAACTGTAACCGTGTTTGAGTAATTGCAGAAACTGCAAAAAATGACTAGAGTAAACAGACACTTCCGCATTGAATATTGTTTTCAAAATTAAGAGGTTCACACCCTAGGCATATGCAAATCTTAAGTTTAAAGTTTCATAATTTTAGCTTCAACCGTTTAGGCTGTAGAGAATATACACACACACAGACAGACGTCATTCCAAAAATAGTCGGAATCGATTCAAGGAAGGCCAAAACGTATATTTCCGTTAAAATCTCGAGATCGAAATGTTTCATGATTACAATACTTACTTATACTGCGTATAAGAAAGTAATAATATAAACACACACAGACAGACGCCATTCCAAAGATAATCAGACTTTTTTATGATTACAATACTTCGTATGCGAAAGTAGAAATCTCAAAGTTACTCGATGTGTTTATATATAATATATAAATTCGTTTATTGCAAGGAGTAAAACCATATACGTTCGTTGCACATGTACTGTGACACATACATAAGTCGCTGTAACATTGGTGGAGTCACGTCTAGTGCAATAATAAATAATTGTTTAATTCTGTTTGGGTGCAGAAAAACGCTAGAAAGCTACATGAGTTCGCAATGATTGGCCGGTGACCAAAAACGTCTGCACTGGCTGGTAATCAAGTTGTTCACGCCTAGACGCTAAATCATACAGATTCAATATTGACACAACGACTGGTGGTGGCTGTAGTTGCAATGAGTTGTAACTCGTCGCATATCGCACGCTGTTCGTCTAGTTTCTACGTCGCCACGCGAACCTCCCCTAGCAGTTAATATTGAGCAAACGTGACTGAGATATGTTTGTGACGTAAATATTACGCGAATTCAATACAATTCACACATTCGATGCACCTGCGGTACAAAATAAATCATTTTTGTTTTCATTCACGCGCAATTCTATTACGTTTACGAACAGGACTACCCGACTAAAACCATTACATTCTTATATCTTACAAATAAAAACGACAGGATATAAATATGCTATTTACTGAAATTTTAAATATTAAATATTGTATGAAATATGAAACATTTAGAGTTAATCCCCCTAAGGATAGAAAATGAAATGTTTAGGAACAAATAAAAATGAACAAAACAAATATACGCATTGAATTATACAGGATGAATGTATAAAATAAATCAATAAATGCCCTCGCTCTCTCAATAATCCTTATTAAAATGAACGCGTCCGCACACCTTCGCATAGGGAGGACGAGTGCTGCAAAAACAGTGTTTTTGAAATTTCACTCGATAAAATTAAAACCCTTGATTAATTTACTAATCGGATGAAATATTCTCGAATGATCCTGATATATGCACAAAAAAAAAACAGCACTCATTGGCTATTTATAGTGTAGTGCAGGTGTTGACCACCACATAGGTCGCTCTGTCAACCCTTGTTCAAAAGAGGTGTGTGCGTGACAGGGATTTTTAATGTCACTCACACACAACTTTGACTACAAACACACACACACACACACATTACGATTGCATTCTTACATAAATACACCTCACACACACGCAAATTTTCACTTATACATGTTGACACGATCAGATTTACACATACGTATGATTATTTTACAAATAATTGTTAATCTAGTCCAAAACAAATTAGAAATGTTTACTTATCAGATTTAGTTCTCGGAAATTTATTGTAATGAGAGGACAACAAACTGCATGGTCGCATGACCAGTTATATATAAATTTAATTTCCCCCGAAATAAAAATAATTTTGGATCTTCTTTCTATACGAATATAAAAGACCTTTCATAACCCAGCCCCAAAGACCGCAATGCAGATTTAATTGATACTATTAATTATGTGTGCAGAATTTACGTAAAAATTTTCCTAATACAATACTACTTTCGCTATTTTTTTTTTTATGAAAACCACTCTCCTATTTCAACCTAATTCTGGTTGTACCAATCACACAACGAGACCGCCACACCAATCCATACCATGCCTCTAACGAATGACACGCACCCAGACGTTGCGGTGACACTTTGATGAGGTCTTTTCTGTCGCGTGCCGATGGTATTGCTGTTGCAGATGTTTAGCGTATAATTAACCTTTATTATGCACGTGAATGACCCGTCCTTATAATATAGAAACCTATTTATCACACACAAATATTTTTTATTCAATTCGAATACGATTTAATAGTCTAATAAATATTTTATTGAAATTATTCGCAATGTTTAATTACCACAAAACATATATAATTTCGTTTAAATACATTAAAATATGTGTTTATTGCTTATCTATCACGGAAACAACGATTATAATGTTCATTACATTTGTTGAAAGCAGAAACTAGACAAAATGAAAAAAAAATACACATTTTATGCCTTTTGTATAGGAACCCTTTCAAAATAATTGGTTTTACAAACATTGTGTTGTGCTGCTTTGTAGAATACAGTATCCTATTTTTATGAATATGCATATATATTTTTTTATTATTCAAAACTTGTTTTGGCGTAATAAAATTAAGTGAAAATAATAAAGATGTTAATGCTGATGAACATTAAGTTGATTATAATATCAAATGTATACAGCTAGTTAAATTAAAATAGAAAATCCTCGCACGTATTTTCAGTTTAATTAGAAAACTTTTCCAATATCGTATTCGCAATGATCATTTTCTTTTAAAAGTCAATTTACTTGAATAGAATTAAAATAACTGTCACTTAAAACGAGTCAAACGGTATAATGAAACTAAATTCCGTAGATTGTTAAATCTAATCACCGCACAGACACTCTCGGTTACGAAAACGAAATGAAAAATAGATTACAAAGAAATAGCATACAACGTATAAAAATCAGATAGAAAATCGCCTACAGATATTATTGTTGTAGTACTCGCAAAAAGTCTAATAAAAAAATGTTTTTATTGTTTAAATGATTTTTGTAAACTGAAAGCGATTGTGGTGTGTCATGTTTCACTTGTTTTTTTCGTATAACTTGTCGAAAAATTGCATTCATTTCGTAAGCTAGACATGCACTTGACTTTCGGTATGATACGTATCCTGTCTGCTTGATGGTGTGTGGCTCTGATGTCAGATCAAACTCAAGCCAAACAAACATATCATAAGATGTTCAAGTCACATGTCATGCGTCCGAACGTAATAGTGCATATCAGATGCAGTGTATTTCGCTTCTGGCTCCTCCTGTTGATGTGGCGTCCAGGGAATATAACAATATACAGACACGTTTCACTGTTGTTTCATACGAACATAAGCCAAGTTTACGCGATAGATAATATAATATGAGGATCATAGACTGTATTTCGATTCGGGGTTGCCTTAACATTTAATTTTTAATATGATTTGCATACGACTGATTCATAGTTTTTATAGATTTTATTTTATTGAAAATAATATATTTCTTAAGATAAATTAAAGAAGAATTTAAATTGTATGAAATACTAGAAAATCTAACATATTTAAAATATTTCGGACTTTACATAGTTCTGAATTTTTTATAGTTTCTTTAAAAGGGAAATTATTGAAATTTTTTTTATTATTTCTAAGTTCATGTAGCAGTGAATTAATATTAAAAATTTTAGAACTTTTCGCCTATTTTAATACAAAATATAAGTAGGAGTATCAAATTAGTAGAAAATATTTAACTTTTTCGTACTTATGAAACATGGTATATGGATGGCGTGCGATGAACACAAGTATCACACAAGAACATCGCACGTTATGTGTGAGTGACTGAAAGTCTCTACGGAGCCAGTGGGGTCTCCGACCACCAGTCGCCTTTAAGGCACTACACTTTGTGTATAACACTCCTGAGACGTATCTAGCGTTATATGGAGGGCATTGAGAGAACCAGACACAAGTCACGGTTTGAGACAGAAGAAACAACACGTTCTGCATGTTTCCGAAACTCACGCACGCTCACACACAACCTGCAGGCCCTTTTCCAAATGGCGACCTGTCAAGATATGCACTACCGCCTCTGACCGACACATCAATCTAATGTTTTGTGACCCGTGCCAGAAAAAAACAAACCTCGAGAGCAAATAATCGCTTCTACTCTGAATTTTATACATCGCCCATATATCTACTGTACATATTTACCCCCCAGTTACATAAACTCTAATTGCATTTACCTCCAATAAATGTATTTCAAACAAAAAATATTACTATGAATTAGAAATTTATATTTATTACTATATACTAAATATTTATTATTAATTAAATTGTTTTTACTTTCTTATACTCGAGTTTTTAACGGAAATATACGTTTTGACCTTCCCTGAATCGATTCCGACTATTTTTGGTATGACGTCCGTCTGTGTGTGTGTGTGTGTTTGTGTGTCTGTGTGTGTGTGTTTCATTAATTGTAATAAAATTATTCTTGCAGAAAAAAGTTGTTACGGCAACTGTATTAGTGAAAAAATGAGAGCCAAATTTTTAGCGATGGTAACAATTTTTTTTCGAAGTGTATAGGGCATAGACGAGATGACAAATGCTACCGCACGTAGAAAGCGTTCATGCCATCAACTTGTAACTGCGAGATGTAAGGTTAACGTCATCCACAACCCACACGTGGAATAAAAATTTCCGTTGGTGATGTAGGTAAAGTGGTTTACAACCTTTTTTGTTCGTCTTCCTTTTGCCAGGGACAAAATTACAATTTTTTTCAAATTTTTCATAAAATTTTATTATCGCGCTTGGATGATTCGACTTTAAATAAAAACTGGCAAGCGTAATTTATTTTTTTTGTTTTTTTTTTTTATAGGTCAAACATATTTAACCCGGTTTGTAGTCTGTCAAAAGTTTTCTTTAGTGTATATCATTGTCACAACAAACAGTTTTGTATTATAAAAAAAAAACTCGCAACCGCATTTATTAGAAGTTATATTTAGTTTTATTTTCACAACAACCAAATTTATAAAATATATATTTTTTTGTCTTTTGTTGCAGATTAAAGTGCCAGGAGCTCATATTAATACACATTTAAAAAATTCATCGTTGTTACAGATTGTTTAAATTTATCAAAATTTATAAATTTAGCAATTTTGTAAAGTTTTATTTTTTTACACAATTAATTATATTAATATGATATGACATGATAATATATGTTATTGCCTATGTAATTTAGTAACTATATTAATCCTCTATTTGAAATATGATTCAATTCATTCCCATATGTAAATACAATTATAACTAGACACTCATACAGTGTTGACTCGTGCATACATTTGAAATATAAATTTACATAAGTCAGTTACAATTATCTCATCCAACGTGCACCATTTATTATCAGTATCACTTTCATCCGCTATCAAAAAGCACAGTTTCGCTTGCAGTTGTCAGTCTCACTGTGACAACAATTACGTTCAGCATTTTTTAGTCGCATAGTTTTATCCACGCGTCACACGTCATTCAACCATTGTATATCGTAGAGCAGAGCGTAACTTATACCTGTGCGTACGAATTTGATGGAAGGATATGTTATCGGATTTCAAATTGAACGCGATGTCTGAGTTAAGAGGATATGTTTGATCCAGTTGGACATGAGAGTTAAATTGCGTAGGCTTTCTAGACCGTAGATATAATATCTGAATGTATCTAAAACCCCATCCTAAACATTGATCTTTTACTTTTTTTACTAGTAAAAATATAATCGTTAAAAAAATGTAATAGGAGAAAACTATGAATTTTTTTATTTAATATTATTACTAAGTTATAGAAGTTTCTTGCGCTCTCTCACACAGAAAACATATATACTTTTTTTTAATGTTTGTGAGATAGTATCCATTGGTTATTAGGTCTATGGAAACCTTGTACGAGCACCTCCACCAAATTGTGTTGTTGGAATGCTGCAGGGGTAGTGGTAGTTTTCTTGGTGTTGCAATACATTCGTTTGTTTCCGCGGGAGTGACGGTAAGAGCTTGTTAGTCACAGTGGCTGGAGTTACCTCCCTGGAGGATGAAACTAACTCCCGCCCTACGACCGCAGCCTCAACCCGCCTCAACTACTGGTATGTTCATACGCCTTCGGATGTTGCTATTTTCTGTGCAGCCTATACGTGTTCCGCCACCACACTCTGCTGTTTTCTAACACAGACTTTGACGTAATTGCTATTCCAATTTTGACTATAAACTTCTCAAAGAATGATGAATATTAATGATTTGCATCATTATATATAAATTATTAACTCAAATAAATCTATACATATTAAAAAAAATTTTTTTAAATGTATTAGTTAAATGTATTAGTTTAGTGTTTGTGGTTCACGGATCCAACGACGTAACGCATTTCTGTGTATTTCTCCTATATTCATCTCACTTTATCTGACATTTCTGGTGTATATCTCTGTTGAGAGAAGACGGGCGCTACAACGGCGCGTTCTTTTTGCACTGATCGTCTGTCGTTTTGGGCATCACGTGCGATCTTCTATCAAGTAGAGAGCCTCGGTTCCTGTGACAAGACATTTGCGATAACAATGTCGTTTATAATTCAAGCACGTTGTATATACACATATACAGATACGCACGCATATACGACACGTAGGTGCGCCAAACAAAAACTAAACGAAATCGTATACAAAGAATTTAAGTTTTCCTATTATTTTTTTTTTGCTTTTTTTTTATTTAAATCACAATATATAAAAAATAAAAAAGCAATGTACTCAAATTGAATAAATATATCTATTAGCTACAAAATGAAGATATATTAGTACCTAGATTTCAAAATTAAATGTGCAATTCCAAATTATATTATTTATGGGATAAAAGCACTTTATGCATTTTATTTCGTATTTAGTATATAATCATGTAATTTGAGCAACATGTCTATTTGAAAACCGCAATAATAAATTTAAACTGTTATTATGTATGCCCTATTTGTTTTGAATATGTAGTTCTCTGTAGCCATATTGCAATTATGAAGCAATTATATTACAGCCATTGTAAAATTTCCAATAAATGTATTTCGAATAATAGTAGGTATAGCATCATCGTGATAACTCGTATTTGGTTGTCATGAATACAATAATTTAGCATTATTCTCTCATTTAATCCAGTCTACCAATGTTGGACCATTGTTAATGACGTAACTAATGCGAAATCATCAGTTTAAATGCTAGTTTAGTCACAACTGCAGGATGAAACTGATCGGTGAGTCTGTGTGTGTGATGTAATAATGTCCAGTCATATAGTAAGGAAATTACTCACATTAACCGTTATAAATCAGAACGTAACATATTTGACTAGGATGAAACATTGTTTTAATATTAGATGCGACAGTATATAGTTGACCGCACCACCTGCAAATGGCACTACCCAAAATTGTGACTGCAATATAGAGTTGGACGGTGTGACAATTCCATTTTTAATCTACATCTATATTCTATAAAGTTTATAAACTGTAGAGTTACGATATTCATATTGAAAGCTTATTTTGCTTCATGTGCGGAAATAATTTATAGCATATTTCAATAAGTTATATAACTAATAATAAAAAAAAACACCTTTCTTTCACAAATTTATTTTGAAAACGTATAAATGTACATTTCAACCACTATGTGGTCATCGTCAGTATACAGTATACTGACGATGACTAAAACAAAAATTAAGTATCCCTATTTAAGATTCATAGTAACCTACACGTGCTAACTAAATAAACCAGTAAATAAGTCAGGACGAAAAAATCATGACGAGCTGATCTTAATTACGTTTTTTTTAATTAACTTCTTTCCTTGTTCAATTAAATCGTAGTCCCATTATTCGCCAATTTAACATATCTTAATTACGACCGCTTGTTTTTCGCGATAAATTAAACTGGAAACCGGAAGCTGCCACGGCGTAGGCGCGTATAACACAAGAGGTGAAAATGAACTTATAACTCGAATATCATTACGATTTTCAAAGTGAATAATTTTATTTTTACCACCCGTTGAACAAACGTTACATGGGTGATCTTGAGTGGTATTTTCAACTCCGTGTACTAAAAGCAGAGGTAGAACGTGATACAGGTGGCAGTACTGATGGAAGGGACAGTAAGACATATTGTTACCGCTTCCAAATGAATAAGGAAACAGTTTTAGGAGCTGCACACCGACGCAAATACACGCATGCACGCACATGGGCACGAAATGGGGATGTGATGTCACGATTGCCCTCAATATATCACCACACCCAGATAACGGTGCCGTGAATATAGTGCAATGGCTGTCAGGGAGCCTGTGAAATGCTGCCCAATGTTTTCTGCGCATTTCCTCACCGGCCACTTCCTGGGGACCGTTTCGTTAAATAGATACACATATATCATCGAAGCAACGTGGTTTTATCTCCACAGAACTCAATCATTACTTAACCCAGGACCAAACGGTCGACTCATATAAGATTTGTTATACGAATATGTACTATACACGAGGGTTTTGCATTTAAATGATACACATTTGTATCAGACGACTATGGTTGGCTTTTGTTGCTCATATACATTTCTAGCTTATGTATTTCTATTTTTGGACGTGACTTGGACAGTATTAGAAATTTCAAAACAGTAAATTTAACTATAGTATGGATAAAGTTCAAAATTATCGAACATATATTAAATCCCGTCTTTATTGCATTGATTGAAAATCCGGAAAATTGTGATACTTAAATCTAGCAACTACACTTAGTTCTAAGAATTTTTAAGAAAATTTTAAACATTTTATTATTTTGGCATAATTATTTGAAAGTATTTTTAATTTATAAAAATTCTCATTAAATAGAATTTAACTTATGACAAAAATTTATTTTCGTTGAAGCAACTGAGGAGAAATATTTTTTTATAATTATTAAAAATAAAAACGTTATGGCTTGCACTAAAGTTTCTTATACGCATTTGGTTTAGATATTAAACAAATCTTAAGTAGTTAAATTAAATATAATTTTTAATATATTTCCGAATGTTTTTAATTTTTTTATACGCAGTATAAGTAAGTATTGTTATCATGTAAATTTTCGATCTCGAGATTTTAACGGAAATATACGTTTTGATTATCCTTGAATCGATTCCGCCTTTTTTTTGGAATGACGTTGTCTGTGTGTGTATGTTTGTATGTGGGTATATGTGTCTGCGTGTGTGTATGCTCTCTACAGCCTAAACGGTTAATTACATAATTTTACTTTCAACCGTTTAGGCTATAGAGCGCACACAGACACACACACAGACGGATGTCATTCCAAAAATGGTCGGTAGCGCTCCAGGGAAGGTCATAACGTATATTTCCGTTAAAATCTCGAGATTTTTCATGATTACAATACTTACTGCGCATAAGAAAGTAAAAAGCTATATAAAACTTAAAAGTAACATAACTTCACGTGTTTTTATTTTGTGTATATACAAATACAAGCAAAAGTTAACTGTCTAAATATCAAAGTTAATAGAGTGGGAATTTTAAAGTTAGGCCTGTGCGGTACCTGTAGGGGACTCCACGGGAGTAATTAACTTAAGTTTCCGAAGAAGATACGGGGAGAAGGTCTGCCCTACGGCTGCTAAACATTTCTAGTTGCAGACATACACTGTAAGAAAAGTGGCGTGGGTGCATAGGCTGTGAAGAGTCGACGTTTAGATTAAAACAAGCGACTATAAAAATAAATTGCCAATAAAACTTTCTGCTGGCTGTATGGCTGCGCTTACGTTACATTTATATATGTATGTATATAGCAACGCAGAGCGCAGCTCGGAAATGAATGCGTATCGCTTTTAAT
Organism: Nebria brevicollis; assembly: GCA_944738965.1. NCBI lineage: Eukaryota > Metazoa > Arthropoda > Insecta > Coleoptera > Carabidae > Nebria > Nebria brevicollis. The sequence continues at coordinate 3,726,875 of OX122906.1, forward strand.
AAAAACGTTTTCACTTTTCACGAAATAACTGTCAGTCAGTTTTACGCTTTTGTTTTGTTTCGTTGCGAAATTGTATCCGTTAAAGTGAGAACCACTTGAAGTTTTATATTTTATTACGTTTCGCTTATTGTGTTACATTTTAAATCTATTAGTATTAGACGTACCATCTTCTAGTTTGTTCACACGGTTTTGGGCTATTTCGCGTTTTTTATTTTATTTATTAGAAACATCTTCATTTTCAAACTAATAAAAAATATTATTAAAAAAAACCAATGGTTCCTTATTTCTAAATGAATTAACAGTAGATGCACATTCATCAATTGTTTAAAGATTGAATTTGTAACTAAAAAAATAGGAGGTGCACACCTCAGGCATATGCAAATCTTAAGTTTAAAGTTTCATAATTTTAGCTTTAACCGTTTAGGCTGTAGAGAACATACACACACACACACACACACAGTTGGAATCGATTCAGGGAAGGTCAAAACGTATATTTCCGTTAAAATCTCGAGTTCGAAATTTTTCATGATTACAATACTTACTTATACTGCGTATAAGAAAGTAAAAATGGATAGCAAAATGTAGTTTTAAAAATATTTTTTGTGAAACACTACCGTATATTCAATTTAAATATAGGTTTTTTGTGATAGTGATATTCCGGTAGGTGTAATACAATACAATAAGATTTCAGCGATATATGTTCCATTATAATGTAAAAATAAATGAATCTAATCTGATATTTTTGAAGGTTGGGGCAATATGAATTCAGTAGAATTTATTATAAGTTATAACTTTAGTTTGAGGGTAATGCATTTTATAACACTTTAGTAAAGTATTGTAGATTGCATTTTTAGTAATACATCTATGAAAATTCGTAATATTGATATACGTTGCAAAGAAAATATAACACACAAACCTGAAAAAATTAGATTAGTTTTGAAATTAATAAAAAAATATCAATAATCAATTTGCTTTCAAAACTTTTCGTTGTTCTAACTTTTTCATTAATTTTTGAAATACAGCTTTACTGAAGCCGGTTAGATCAACATATTGCTTATCTTTTTTCAATTATGCAGAAGAGTACCAATTTCAAATCTTCCTGTTTAATAGGTACTTCTCGTAAAACCAGGCAATTTAAGAGGATTAGTGAACCATTTTCTTAAACCGATGGTACGGGCAAAATGAAAGGTCAAAAAAGGTCCAAAACATACCGCCGGGCCATTTGAATATGCGCCGTTCCTGGCGTATTATTATATGTATTTACACAATTAACAGCACAACAATTATTATTTTCTTTTCTTATATTTTACAAATTTTTGGATAATTATTGATATAATTGTAATAAATATAGCGATTCAGTAAAAATGATCAATGGATAGCATGCAAAAATGTAACATCGTCTCCCACCGCTAGGGAATTATTTTGCCACTACGCAGCGCTACAAGTTCACGCGCACGGTCTCTCTTTCAAAAAGATACCGGTTACAAGAAAATGGTTATTGAAGTTTGTTCTAATTTTATTTGTTTTCACATAAATCGTAAAACTTTGACTGTCAAAAGAATTATATTTTCTTAAATTATTTATAATGTGTAGTTGTTTATCTTTCTTATCTAAACAAAATACGTTTAAGAAAGTTCAGTTGAAGCCAATGCGGATATTTTGTATATGTATTGACCATGGGAGTATAACTTTTTTATGATGATCCTTCGAGGCTTTTAATACGAATTAAGAAAATATAAATATAAAATAATACAAAATCTTCAATCAAAATTTATAATAAAAGTACACATAAAATGAACTTAGGTAATATTTATTTTCTACGTACAATACATCAATTCAAAAATGGCATTTACAAATCAAAATTAATTTAAGTTAAAATATAAATAAAAACAAAACATCTAACTACAATTATACTTATTTATGTTATACTACTTTTTCGATATATTTTTTGGTATGGTAGATTTGATATGGCTATATTTTAAATTCTTTGCTCCAGCTGAAGAGCTTGCAATTCCAGTACGTTTCAGTAAAGTGTTCGCTGGAGTAATAGCTTGGCACAAGGTAGTCATATTTTTTGTTGTAATACTTTTTGGTTTTGTCAGACTTGAACTAGCAGTATTTTTTATAGTGTGGCGGATAGGTGGTCTACACGTTGGCTTAACAGATTTAATTCTTGATTCTGTTGATATATTAGGACTAGAGCCTGATCGTCGGGCTATTGGACTTTTTTCTGTTTTAATATCCACTGTTTCGTTAACTGGCAAAGATTCTGTGGATCCCTAAAAGCATACATCAAAGTTTTATCAATCATATATTTTAATTAGGGTTGATACTTCTAGTAACTAAATATAATATAAATCTATACATAGTAATTAGATTGCAGTTAATTTTATTTCTAAAAGTTCATTTCAAGCTATTACGGTTATATTTTTGTATATTATTATAATCCGTGATATCTACTTGAAGTTTTTGCCAACTGGATAGCTGATAGATACCTTAAGTAGTTTTATTTTTCGTTTATATTGTTAGTAGTAGCGAGTAAACGAACGTAGTTTTTTCATCAAATTTGTGACCCAATTGGCTACACTGAGGCATAAAATTATTCTCAATTATAGTAGAAGCGAACAATAATTCTAATTAAGAAATATTCAATTTTCTAAACTGAATAACTCTTAAACTCGCGCCTTTTAAAGTTTATTTATGCATTATATATTGTTAATAAAAGCACAAAATATGAATGTATGTGTTGATTTGTCGGTAGTATGTACAAGCACACTGGTTCCCTTTTTACATTGTTATACGCAGTATAAGTAAGTATTGTAATCAGGAAAAATTTCGATCTCGAGATTTTAACGGAAATATACGTTTTGACCTTCCCTGAATCGATTCCAACTATTTTTGGAATGACGTCCGTTTGTGTGTGTGTGCGTGCGTGTATGTGTTTGTGTGTGTGTGTGTGTGTGTGTGTGTGTGTGTGTGTGTGTGTGTGTGTGTGTGTATGTGTGTGTATGTGTATGTGATCGCTCTACAGCCCAAACGGCTAAAGGGAAAATCATAAACTAAAGATTTGTATGTGCCTGGCAAGAAAATCTCCTATTTTTGAAAACAATATTCCGACCGGAAGTGCATGTTTACTCTAGCCATTTTTGCAGTTTCTGCAATTACTCAAAAATAGATGCAGTTACAGAAAAATTGTTACAACAAAAATTATAGATGTCAGCATTTTGTACAACTTTTATTTGAAACTTTTTTCCCCAAACGGTACCGGAAACAAGAAAATGGCTATTGAAATTTCTTCATATTATATTTATTTTTACATAAATCGTATCATCTGCGCCTGTCAATTGTTTATCAAAAAAAACAAAACCGACTTAAATAATTTGAAGTTTGACATTTTATATTTATTCTAAGAAATATATTTAGTGTGAAAGTGTTCCAAAGGTTAGAACAAATTATAAATTAGAAAAATAATGAAAATATGATGTGATTTAATCCAAAAGCGTATAAGAAAGTTCGGTGCATGACACTGCAGATGTTTAATCATAGTTTTACAATTTTTCCTGTTTAGACCGTATTGTTTATTAATTATTAGTAATTAATGTTTATCATTTATCACAATCCTTGTGACTTCAGAAAGAGATTTTTTTTATCCCTATCAATTTATTTAACGTAACCAATTAACGTCTAGGAAATCAAGTATATCAGCGTAAATTATGATTTAAATTGACAATATAAATTTTGTTTTAAACTGTGCATCACATTTCGTTAAAATATCTATGCTAAATACGATGTAAATAGGACCAGCCGAAATTAACAATAGCTACCACAAAAGAGTAAACTGTCCCAAGTGAGAATATTGCCAACACTCGTAAGAAAGTGCCACCAACCAGAAGTTGGAAAAAAACACTAAATACTTAATGTGTTCTCTTTTTGACGTCATTCGTAGAGAGTCCCTATCTTTAAATATAAAAACTAGTTAACAATTAAATCTAGATCAATAGTTTTATACTAAAATTCACAAATGATTAAATATTTTATAGATTCTATCGAAAGGAATAAATTTTACCTTAATTTTCGATACATCAAAATGCAACGGTGATTTTCTTTGTTTTTCTTCATACATACTAAGTACATCATTCACCAATTCTTGTACGTGTTTCAATTTTGTGTATTCATCATTTAAATTGCTTATGGATTCAATCGAAGTGGACATCATTGGAATTTGACCGGACGGACACAAATTCTAAAATTTATTTTTTAATGGAGTCAAAAGTACTTTGTTTGTTATATATGTACAACTTACAGGACTAGACATTGTTAGAGATGGGAATGATTTTTTTGGTGTTATCTTCAGAAGTCCTGGTGACGAAAATTCAATTAGATTAACCGCTCCGGTTAATGTGTCTAGTGAACGATATCGAGTCGGTGACATCAGCGGGTCGGGTGATTTTATATTAATTGTTGGATTTATAGCGATTACATTGAGTGACTTGGCTGTATTATTATCTAGATATGGACTTCGCGAATATTTCGATGGGGTGCTCATGCTATTTTGATTTAAGTCATTCGAAGGCGATATTACCATATGAAATAGATGATTCATGACTGTTTTTATAACTGCCCGTGTAGCGTTTGGTATTGGCACTAATAAATCACTACCAGTTTCTTTGATTTCTTCCTGTACTCAAAATTATTTGTTTTAATTCACTCATAGACATTTCATGTTTATTCAATAAATAAAAGCATATTAAGCGTCATTTTAACATAACATAATTTTATCAGTATATGTGAGTGTGTGTGTGTTTTGTGTGTGAGTGTGTGTTAGTGTGTGTGTGTGTGTCTGTTATTTAGATCATATCATTTTTTATATTTCTAATTTATAATATTTTATTAATCTTCGAAACACTTCTTCCCTAGATATATTGCTTACAATAATTATAAATTATCAAATTCCAAATTTATGTAAAAATAAATATAATAAGAACTTTCAATAACCATTATTTTGTAACCGGTAAAAAATTTCAAACAAAATTTTTGCGAAATAATATCTTTAAATTGTAATGCTAACAATTTTTCTGTAAATGCAGCCATCTATGAATAATTACAAGAACCGCTAAAAATGACAAGAGTAAACGGACACTTTTGGTTTAAATATTTGTAGGTTGTAGAACGCTAACACTCAAACAGATAGACGTCTTTCCAAAAATAATCGGAATCGATTCAGGGAATATCAAAACGTACATATACATCTTGAGATCGAAATATTTTATGATTACAATACTATAAAAGAGTAAAAATTAGAGATATTAATATTTTATGCAACTTTTGTATTTTTTTGCAAAATGGTAACGATTACAAGAAAATGGTTATTAAAATTTGTTCCCTTTTACATAAATCCTATCAAATATTTAAAAGAAATACAAAATATACTCAAATAATTTAGAATTTGACATTTAATATCTATTGTAAGAAACATATTTAGTGATAAAGTGATAAAAATAATAAAAATATGTATTTGAATATTCCTCTTATTTAAATGAAATACGTATAAGAAGTTCACTACAAACCAAAAATAAATATTAAAAATTTATATTTGAATTTATCTAAAAATAATACGTATAAGAAAGTGGAATGGAAGCCATTCCGGATATATTTATTAATAATAAAAAAAGAAACGTTTGAATTGAAAATAGTGCCACAAGAACAAATAATTATAAATAAACAAGGTACCTTGATTGATTTTGGTCCAGTGCCTGATATCTCCCATTTAATAGCTTCGCCCACGTTCTTAGGGCACTGGCATTCTGATGGACTCTCTAAAATACAACGTAGTCCAGAATGTCCACATGTGATCATCATTTTTATACCACGATCGCCATTTTGTAGTGGCGCTATGTCTTGTACTTCATGGGAATCAAAATATCGAATTTTGTATCCAAATATTTGTAATAACGCCACTAATTCGATTACATCTGGTGTAATGGTCTGTTAAAAAATAATAAATATATTAAATGAAAATATAAATTAATTGCATTTATCGGTAGAAAATAACTTACATTTTCTGTTTGATTTAAATGGATCCATTTCGAAGTCCAGTTGTAAAAATGTTTTTGTGCTGTTTTAAATGGTGTTTCGCGATCCATGTTCGCAAGTTTTTAAAATTTATTTTCTGTTTTTAATACCGATACAAGAACAGTACCTGTGCTGGTTTTATAAAAATGATAATGTATAAAATGTTCGGCTTTATCTTGAGCAATATAAGCTGTTTAAAACGTGTATAAACAATGAATTTAATCTCTATCAAAATATTTGTTGTTCAATAGAAACATTACTTATGATTTTGGGCGCTAAAATTTGTTAGATATTCATTGTTTAATAATTTAAGGGGTTTCCTTAGTGTTAAAAGGGTAAAATGAAATCTTTTTTACTTTCTTATACGCAGTATAAGTAAGTATTGTAATCATGAAACATTTCGATCTCGAGATTTTAACGGAAATATACGTTTTGACCTTCCCTGAATCGATTATGTGTGTGTGAAAAAAATTTTCAAACAAAAGTTATGTGAAATATTAATATCTTTAATTTTTCTGTAAGTGCAACCATTATTGAGTAATTTCAGAAACCCCAAATAATGACTAGAGTAAACATGCACTTCCGGTTTGAGTATTGTTTTCAAAAATAAGAGATTTTCTTGCCAGTCGTATACAACTACAACAAGTATAAATAATAAGTATATATAAGCGGAATTTCCTCAGTGGCTTTTATGCGCAGAATATGTTAAACAACGACACATTGTGTCCTCAGGCGGTCATCTATCGAAGTAAAGATATTGCCGAGAATATGGGTCCCGGTCTTGGTCCCGGTGTCGTTTCGGTGTTAGAGTCACGTAATACGATACTTCTCACGTTTGGAAATACTTTTCTACATAGATATAAAAGTGCCAATGTCGATTGCAGTTATCGCTTCTCGGTCTATGGCTAAGATCAAAGTGTAGTATCTGTTCTTATCAGCTTAATATCTGATATGTCCTGCACGGCAGGACCAGTATATTAAACTGATTGATTTTGGTCCAGTGCCTGATATCTCCCATTTAATAGCTTCACCCACGTTCTTAGGGCACTGGCATTCTGATGGACTCTCTAAAATACAACGTAGTCCAGAATGTCCACATGTGATCATCATTTTTAATCCACGATCGCCATTTTGTAGTGGCGCTATGTCTTGTACTTCATGGGAATCAAAATATCGAATTTTGTATCCAAATATTTGTAATAAGGCCACTAATTCGATTACATCTGGTGTAATGGTCTGTTAAAAAATAATAAATATATTAAATGAAAATATAAATTAATTGCGTTTATCGGTAGAAAATAACTTACATTTTCTATTTGATTTAAATGGATCCATTTCGAAGTCCAGTTGTAAAAATGTTTTTGTGCTGTTTTAAATGGTGTTTCGCGATCCATGTTCGCAAGTTTTTAAAATTTATTTTCTGTTTTTAACGGACGTCATACCAAAAATAGTTGGAATCGATTCAGGGAAGGTCAAAACGTATATTTCCGTTAAAATCTCGAGATCGAAAATTTTCATGATTACTATACTTACTTATACTGCTTATAAGAAAGTAAAATTTTGGTATAAGTTTAACGAAAATTATTTTATTAATATTTCTACGAGCATTTCAACCTTTTGGTCATTGAAATAATTTTTCCCTTAATTACAGTCATCGAAAGATATCTCTCATTTAAAAATTATAAAAATAAAAAAATAATTTGTACATGATTGGTAAAAATAATAGATTGATTACTGAAATATAAATGATACCGAACACATTGCTGTTTAATAGCTATTGTTATATAAGAACAGTAGAACTACAAAAGTGTGCCATCTGTTGAAAATTTGAAACCATGAGTGGTTTTAGCAAACTTATTAAATACAAGCCCAGCAATAAAAGTAGACCACGAGAAACTTGTTGTCCCAACGTGGCGATTCAATTGAATAGAAATATAAAATTGCCAAAGATATAAGTGGACATCGGCGCATAGGATTGGCGTGTGTGCCCGCTGTAAATTTGGCCCCCTGTTGCGCAATAACGAGATCCTTTTGAGAAAAGGACGCGTGACCGGATGTTCGCCTGTTGCCCCTCTCGTACTTCACCCCACTTGCAGATGATATCCGGATGATGTGCTTTCAGAACAAAAATAACTGGTAATAGAAAAGAAGATATTCTTTTTTATTCAATCGGAATAAGTCTAGATTTATCAATAGATTCTGTGTGTAATAGATATTTCATTTCTATAGTATTGAATCGGATGTTATTCCATTGCGTATTAGTTGTAAATAGGGTGTTATTGTGTTTTTATGTTTGGTGAACTTAAATATATTTATTAATTTTATTTATAACAAAATTACCTGATACTATTCGTCTTATAAATATTTAAGCTGTATATCAAGTGTAAGCAATACTCATATATATCGAAACGATTAATAATAAAATATTTAGGGCAATTTATTACAGAAAGCGATGAAAAGTGCAGGAATGTTAAGACATTAAAGTTATATTTCCTGGCATGAAAAATATATTGGGGGCGAATAGAAACAGAACTTTTATATTACGGTCGGTGAAATAATATCGTGCACCCGATTTCACGGACCGAATACTGCCAGTTGGCACGTACATGCAATTTATTAAAAAAGTGACATTAACAACTCATTTTTCAAAGATTTAAGTTTTCAAAATCGTTCATCTTTTGCGCGAACAGACGATTAAACGTTGCCAGATATTACTCTGTATTCTTCGCTTTTAAATTAAACGTTTATTTCTTCTGGTCGTTTTGCAATTCGCCTTGCGACGTACCAAATATTTTTACATCTATTGCCTCATATAAATAACATTTATTGGTATCTATATCGTGTTGAACAGTATCGCGCAAGTACCTATCGATATTTTTACGTTTACGATGACTTTACGTTTCAATTTGAGTTACTAGCCATTACAGTTAAAATCATCTTAGATTTATTCGACATTTTATTTAAGTGAAGAATCTTTTTATGCTAAATGCATAACAGAAAATATAACACTAACGATTTTTTTTTCAAATAAAATTTCAGTTGTAATATTTAAATATTTATTAAATATTTAACTTAAATAAACATTTTAGATATTGATACAGATATTATCGGTTTAGATATGATATAATTTCAATTTAATTTTCTGTTAAATTTTACGGTGTATTATACCGCATGTTGAGTCTCATATTTTTAATTACTAACGAAAGAAGTTCTTTTGTGCTGTCAAAATGTTGAGCAGTCATTGAAGAATGCCAGACGTGCATAATATGTTTCAGAGTAAAGTTAGAATTCACTGAAGTGCTGTATGAAACATTGTCGTGGAGCGTAGCGTAGTAAGGGGAGCTCATGACGCGAATAAGCAAGGTGACGTTGGGGGCTTGTTTTGCGCGGCATTACTTGAGCTCATAAGTGATCTTGCGACGGTGTATATGTGTGCGACTTATGTAGGGACCCCCACGAGTCATTTATCACATGGAGAGACTTCAAGAAAACCGCGAAACACTGCAGTAATCTACCACCAACTTGAAACAAGGGCAACCCACTGCTCGGGAGATGCTAACGCCTTTATATTACGCAGGAAGTATAATAATCTTGGACGCTCTTCGTACGATTGCAAAGCACTGCACCGAAATCTCATTACGAAAATTTTTTTATTTTGAAACCGCGCACTGATTTAAAATAGAAATTTAAATCAATGATTTCACCTAGTTCATAACATCATCATATCTAGTTCAAAAGCAAATTGTTTTAATATGTTTGATCTAGTAGAAAAATATTTACTGGTATTTATACCCAACGCTATGTCTGCATGCGGAACGCACGAATGTGCGGCTGGTTTTTGGGGGCGTCGGAAAATTTACCGCCGTTCCTATGATAGCGACAACGAGTTTAAAACAATTCTGCATCGTTCCCAACTCGATTTTAAGCTAACGTCTTCTTGATCTATTGTATTTTTGATACGGTTAATAAATTGCGCATGTATTGTCTCGCGAAGTTAACCGCTTCTAAATATTAACCAATAAAACACTGCTTCTTATAGAATGATAATAATTACATTTTGATAAACTAATTAATCTTTTGGTGATTTTATTGGAACCATATTAAAATATTGAATCCATAATTTGAGAAATTTTTAAGCATATATGAATAAATTGACAAGAAATTAAAACTTAAACATTTGAATTATTTGTTGATTTAATAAATCTATTGATTTGTAAAATAGCTATTGTAAAATGTATACGATTATACGAATAAAGTTTAGTACTTATTTATTTTGTAGTCTAGTAGTTTTCTATTGGTAGTGCTGGTTACAAGTTCTTAACTTGTGATGTTTGGTGTTTTTATTTTCTTTCAATTTTCCATTAGTGGAAAAGCACCTGCTCCTCTCAATTTCAATTAAAAACTGATTTATCATTGCTTTGTTGAAAATACTGCTAAGAGTTTTCCATTTAGTAAATCTAGTTAGCGTTCCTTGAGAAATGATATTACTTTGTTAATAACTATAATTTTTAAATTTAAACTTTTTAAAACTTTTCTAAACTACACCAACAACATTGCAACAAGAAAAATTCGTTTAGACAATTTTACAATTACTTCACGTAAACGAAATTGCTTTTTGCAGATATGTTACGTACTAGTTCTCTATATATATATTTATTCTTTTGATGTAGAATTTTTAGGTCAATTTGTAATTTGAAATCACGAAAAAATTCCAGCTCGTGATTTTATCAGTAATATATTTTTTATATCACTTATCAACATGTATGTTATAAATTTAAAAGAAAAACAACAAAATGAAATAATACATAAATAAAACGCAAAACAACTTAAAAGTCAAGTGGAAGAACTTTTAATCCCTTTACCAATCTTAAGATTTCCTAGTCGTGACTTACGTTCATCGCACGTATACTAGAGGTATCTGCGCCGAAGAGCTTGCGATCATAGTTAAGCGCTGTTTTCAACTTATAATCTTGTTTGGCGCAGAAGACTACACTGCCTAACACCTGTACTGTATTTTGTGCATTGCTTGGCTGTTTTCTGAAACCCAACAAGAGACCATTTCTCGGACATAGTACCACGCTTGTTATGTCGTGTTTGTAGTGTCACGAGTTTTGGTCCGTGTCCGGAATAATACTTTGTTATAATGTTTTGTTTCTTAACTTTTATTTCCTCGAGGTTTCTTCGTTTTATATAAGCAGTTCTTGTTGTTTGTTTTTTTGTTGTTGATAAAACTAAGTGAATTGCATTTTCATTCGTTTGATTGCCAGTGGTGATTCTAGAAAAAAAATGAAATAAAGGATACACAATAAAAGATTTTGTTTTCAGGAATTTCGGAAATATGTTACCAAAAAGAATTTTCGTGACTTAATAATTTTAATTAATTTAATTTTATCTGTCCGTTGGAAATAATGATTATTTCTTTAGTATATAAGCTTCATTGTGCCATTTGGAAAAGTGATTCATTCGACTGACAAATTTCAATCAAAATCTAATTTAATTTCATCGGCATCAAGTGATTATGGACCATCGGAATTAGTTTTCATTGAATGAATTCGATTAAATTTATGAGATTATAAATGTAAAACGCAAATGTCAAAGATCACATTCGGCGACGAATTATATTATTCAATAAAATTAAATTTTCATTTTCCAATTTACAATCTAAATTTATTATTTTTAAAACATACTTTAATTGGAGTAAAACTAAATTAGAATTTTATAAAGTAAACTTCAACGTTAATACATTTTTATAATTATGGTATATGCAAAAACAAATACTTGAAGTATTATTTCTTTATACAAGAAAATGTAATATGCCAGCTAGTCTATGTTTTAATTATAGTATACCGACCTATATATTTATTACTAAAATAGAAGCTATTCTCTGATTTTTATTTTGAATCCAACTTCAATGACCATGTAAGCATTAGCTTCGCTACCAGCATCATATAGCGAGTTAAAATGGTGCAAACATCGGGAAAACGTGAAATTGGCGTAAATATACTGCTGTATGTGTATGCATGCATGCAATAGTCACATGCAGGGCATAAAGGATGGCAAATCTTTTGTGCAGAATTGTCACATATTCAGACCCATCACTTTGCCGACTGTAGCGAAAAAGAACGCGAAATACACAAACAAAAAAAATGAATATGCAATATAGTCAATGCATCACGAAATCCACTTCCTAGGGCTTAGTTATCTATAGATTCAATTGAATAACTGGATACTTTCTATGTACATACTATATGAGAGTTTCAGGAAAGTGAAGAAAATATAAGCTAGATTTGATGACACTCTGTACGAATTTATACATGACAAATATTCGATAATCTTACTTTAATTTCCCATAATATATCCACTAATTATAATATATATTTTGCTGCTTTGTCAGTGCAACGGGATGAGGACTGAAAATTCTGCCCTCTTTCGCTTGTGTTGTCGTAGTTAATCACAAGAACGAATGAGTTTCAACAATGCACCATGTTGTGCTTGTTTTGTGTTACACAGTGTGTGTGTGTTTTTTTTCATCTTACTTTTCTCTCTGAAAATAGAATTGCATGAAAGGAAGGAAGCAAACGGAACACGATGGCTATGTATATACTACAGTGGTTCCGAAACTTTATTTTACAGACGACCTGTTGATTTCCGTTTGAATTATTACTTACCTACTTATACGCAAACTAGATCTCGTATAATAATAAATATCCTTTCGGATATTGCTTGATTTATTTGTTATGTCGCAGGCATATTGCAAAATATGATTTGTTGTATTACTTTAGTACTTTATTATTTTTATGCGTCCTAGTACGGAAGTATTTGCTAATATGGAAATTCATTTGGTTTTATTCTGTAATGAATGAATAAAATTAGACTATTAGACATACATATATAAAAAAAATATATTTTATTACAAAATTTAGAAAATATAATAAATAATTTTCGTTTTCGAAATGGGAAATCTGTGAGCGAGGTTGTGAGAAATGACATAAATATCGGATGCTCACCGGCGTTGTATATAATACATTATATTTCAAGAAACGGTGGTTGGTTGGAGAGAAAAGAGGGGAAATATGATGATGAAATAAGGAAATGGGCGACGACACAAGATTGAAGCACTACTGAAAAGACACTCACCGTCTATTTTTTCTGTCTGTCTGAGCGCCCGGAATGGTTTGAATGAGTAATGTTTGTTTAAACCAAAAAACACATATACATACACACAGTATTCTCCGTATTTGATTAACGACAATTCAAAGTATTTTTTCTTGGTTTTGTTTTTAGTTCATTACATCCGGTTGGTAACATTCTGATACACCGGGTTCATCCCAAAGCTGTTTTCTGATCGTGTTGCTTGCAGTAAGTTGACTTACGTATATAAATGATGTGTGACTTGATGTATGATTGTTGGATAAAGTTTGGCGATAACATGATGACATCGGGATTATTTATAGATTTTTTTATCGTTAGAAGACTACATATAAGATTTCATGTTTTCAACCTTATGGATTCAATAGTGTAGAAATGTTACTTTCACAAATCGTGTAATATATGAAAAGAAATTTTTTCCATTTATCACATGTGTGCAACGCTACAAAGATTCTGTTTAAACATAAGTACTCTCAACATAATTTTATTAAGATTTTTTAGAAAATCTATTTCATAAATAGTACAAATATTATTTTTAAATACTAAATATAAATTCAGTTAAAATAACAACACCTATTCTATGCAACTATTAATTTTAAAAAAAAGTATCATAATTGTCTGATTTGTAAATGTGTGTAAATTAAAAATTAGTAAGCAACAAAAAATATGATTAATTTGATTGAGATAGAAAGTTCAACCCTCAACAATAAGTGAATAAAATTAATTATCCAACTACTAATTAGTGGTTTAAATAAACAAAACATTCCTCATGTTGTGGTTGCAATCAAGCTATATAAATCACGTGCATCCGGTCAAGTTGCTTTCGTAGTTTCATTCAATTAAAACAATTTGTTAACTTCTTGTTTGATCTTATAGGATTAGCGGTTTTAGGTAGGCAACCAAGCTACATTTGATTAAAGCAACAAGTTGATTACAAACGTACATTTCACAAAACAATTTTATTTAAAAAAATACTGAATGCGATTCAGAAACCATTGCTTGGAAGTTGGTTTTATTGATGGAATACTTCCACATATTCGATTAAAAACGGAATGAAATTAAAGCATTTAATTTTATTAAAAAAATACATCTATTTTTTCATAATCTCATTTACAATTATAATATCAAATGCGTAACGCATTTTATGTTAAGTTAGGTCATGTTAGAGGGGTTGAAAATGATTGAATCCAACCATAATCTAATAATACGTGTCGAAGCATTGTATGGGAACTGTAAAAATATTTAATTCAATAAGCAACCCTTCCCAACTATACATCATATTTCTAATAATATAAAATTTCATTTTCTTTCTCATGGAAAACGGGTTGCGTTAATAAGTGACATCTACATTATCAAACGCATATAGAAAATCATTGTCCATTGTGTTTTCGTGGCGATGGATCCAATATTTTTAAATTAAAATCAGTTACAAAAGCGACGGGCTACAGAAACTCTTAATAAAGTAGAACGAAATACTTATTACATTATCATAAAATATTAGTTGGGTCGATGATTGTTTGTTCAGATGTGTATCAAATTTGGGGAAGTCTCACTACAGTTCGATAAATAACAGAGGTGGCTTAATGTTACGACAAAAAAATATTTAAAATTAAATTTGTATAAATATTAAATATTAATTATTATATTATTATTAAATTACCATATGGATATAAACATATACAGAAACTAATATATTATTATAATATCGCAATAATTGATGTTGGAGAGGGTGTTATTGTAATTTTTGGATGATTGGTTTAGTTTACTGATTTCTGGGTCCTAAATTAATTGGAGCCTATTTATGCATCAAACACCTTCAATTACAGAGGTCACTGATTGACAATGTCTATTAGTATTCTCCTTTGCCCGGCCACAATTCCTGTTAATCCAACCCTGCAAACCATATTATAGTCAGTAGGACATAACAGTTCGCGTCCATCGACTACTCCCCTAACCTAGTTATACAATGGCATAGTTGAATCACACTCATTGCATATACATAATGATCGACCGGCTATTGATCGGAGAGAGCCCATATAGGATGCTGGGAGTCTGTACCATCGACGCGGCACACTTGATCCTGTGGGGATTAGCGGGTGTGTATGGGTCCATTCCCTACTTAAATCCAGGCTAGTCTTAAGAAAATTGATTCTACTCGCAATAAATTATAAAAATAAGTACATGTTACAATTGATGTAAATTTACTCGTCCGGCGTTGAACATTTCATTGAACAAAAAACGTAATTTGTTAAAATCAGATAAATAATATTTTATATTTTCAATTTTATTTTCTTAATTTTTTTATAAGTAAAACAATTCGTATTTTAAAGTCATGAAAACAGTCTGAGTATTTAATAATTATAGATCATTTTAAATGAATTCTTTTCAATTTATTGTGAATATGTGAAGAAAAAATGTAATTTCTTTAAAGTGAGAGTGGGTTTGTGGGCTTTGAATTGAGTCTGGAGACATCTCTGTGCTATTAACGTCTAAACTGAAGGCGACCACGCGTAACATACGGGGTTTTGTACGAACGGCTATTATGGCCATACTGCCATGCGTGCAGTAAGTATAGTTTTGTTGCGCCCAAGTTTGCAACGCAGTGCGGATTACTGATAAAAGCCAAGTGCGTGCGAAATTTTCAAATTTGCTTGCAAGTTTACGTTTGGATAGGACCTGCTAAGTCCCTAGCTCAACTTAACACCTTCTCAACTGAAAACTTGTGAAATTAAACAAACCTTCCAATCTATTCGAACTATGGTAGTTTTTGAAATATAATACGCATTCAACAAAAATAAATTTATTGACTAGATGTTTGATTTCTTGACTAGTTTTATTTATAATATAATGCAAATATTTAGAATTTCTTGTATATTCTCTGCATTATGATATTGTTGTATGATACACAAAATAAAACATGTTTTGCAACTTCCATCACCAGGCCGCAAGTATATTTACACAAAATTTTAATATTATAAATATGCTTTTCCTATACACACAAAAACTAAACGATAAAAATGCTTTTCATAATGTGTTTTGTTTGTTTTCCTACGGTTGGCGGGTAAAACTTTGTGAATATAATGTTAGATAAAATTGTTATAACACCTAGCAGATTTGCACATTGGCAACTTTGCCTTCGCCATCGCTGCAACCGGCCATCAAAACCATTCTACATACATATTAGATGAACACGGTCGGGGGCGAAAAACTCTCTTATCCCTACTATACGAACGTATAGATAACATTTTACTGTATGGTACCAACGCGGTGGGCCCGCAGAACGATATACTATATTTATGTAAATACTACCACGAAATATTTTTATCGAGCTCATTGCAAAGCCTAACCGTCTATAGTCTTTCATGGCGTATACGAACGTAACTTCTATCTAAGCTTAATGTTTCATATACTATTCACATAAGGGGTAGAAGAATTTTGAGAAAGATTTTGTCAAAAATAAAACACTTTTGTGTATATTTATATATTTATTATAAAAGATTTACTAACATATGTACTTAAATATTTAAAATTAAAGACAATAATAAATTAATAAATGCAACTCTTCATAAATCCTGAGAAAACTCGACAAGTATCTAAGTAGATAGCTAATAATAATAATAATGTGACACTATCATTATTCATAATTTCAAATTTTATGAAAATATCATCTCTGCGTAGCAGTATCGCGTAATATTCAGATTTTCATGTAACATGTGAATTATGTGTTACGATGGTAATCTTTTCTTAAGGACATTCTCGTGTGTTGTTTTATATATCCTGTTCTACATGACATAATGCTCTGTTTGTGTTGACAACATGGCTTGTATATGAATATGAGTGTATCTATCTATGCTGGTGAATGTGTGTGTGGATGTGTGAGTGCACAAAGCCAACTATGAGTTATTGGTTTTCATGAAATTTTAATCCTCACGCTTGCTGGTGCAGTACTGGTTTATATTTATAATAGCAATTTCATTATCCATGCTCTAGGTTTCCTTTTTTATGTGCAACTCATTTCTTCTTCTTTACTTTAAGTAAACTGCATAAATCCGAGTGGTATACGTTGTTGGAATTATGAAATATCAGGTGCTACGTTATATGCATATCCTCCTTTATAGCTCATAAGATTACATTTCTAAAAGAGGATTTTGATTTTTTTGTTGTACACTTATCTTTTTTAATGCGATTTTTTTTATTTATTTTATTTTTGAGTGTTTTATCCAAAATGTCTAGTAAATATTTTATGTATTATAGATCGTAGGAAATAACAATAAAAATATTGAGCAAATTTATTTTTATTCCAGTTAATAATCAATGAAAATTAATTCATAGATAACTTTTAACGAAATAATATTTGATGTATTTTACAATTTTATAACTGCATTAATATTAATCGATACCAAACTTTATGGTTTTCCTTGTGCTATAACTTACAACTATAAACTTATAGGTATCTAAGAACAACTATATATCTTGTAACTGATAACAAGTAATATATACCCGTGTTTAATCAGATATGTAAGTTACAGTACAAGTTGTGGCTTCCTTATACACGTGTAGAATACCTTTAAAAAAAATTTTTTTTGAAATTTCTCTGAAAATTTTTCATAGTTAGAATTATTTCAATAAAAAAAAATCTCAAGAACTATAGAATATATTATTGTCGATAACATATTCTCAAAAAAAACATAAATACTTCAATGACTTTCATCAAAATACGCACTCATTTTATTCTAAGTACTATACTATAATAGAGTTTAAGTTCGCTAAGAAGGAAACGAGTCCTTCAGACAACCATTCGGCACCCTGGTTTCATACAATACACTTCGAATCTATCTTTGTAAATAGCTTCAGTCTAGTACGTATAATCAGCTCAGTAGATTTCTACTACAAATGATTCTTGATATTATCGGATTTGTTAAATGTTATTGCTTTTCAACTGTCATTGGCCGTCTCGGTTTGAAGCAGCATGGATTTCTGACTACAATAGAAATTAAAAGTTAATTCATATAGGAATACTACGAAGGGTGCAGAATATATTCAACAATACAGGCATATTAGATGTTGTTTTTGTATTGTGTGGTTTATTTGGAAATAGCTATGATGAAGTAAATTCGTATTGTGTAGTATAGTACTTATGTATTGGTAACGGATAAGTCACGAATGAATGGTAGATTTAGGGTAATTGCAAGGGAATACTTTAAAGCTTTAGAACCTATATGTGATTCTTATAATTTTATTTTTACTACAAATATATTAATTAATTCACAAATAAAGGAATGAAAAACATGATTGGGAAAGCGGGCTAGTTTTAGGCTGGTAATTATTGATGTTTAGTGTACTTGTGAGGAGCGGAACCAATGTGGTGCTTACTTTGAAATTTGGCCTGCTAATACTCAGTAATGATGGATGAAGAATGTATTTTCTAGCGGTTTCAAGTGTATGTGATCACGTGTCCTAGTGTTTAAAGGCTTGACTAGTTTAATTACAAAGCTTAGATCTATTTGTAATATGAGTGCATGTTATTTCACATCAACTACATACAATTGAATCTCTTGAAAATGACACGTGCTTGGACAATTTTCTACTCGAAATTAATTGAAAATATATATTTTTGCAATGATTGAAATTGGCGAAAGCTTCAAAATAGTTTAAATTAGATGCATTAGAAACACACGTACACAAATTAATGATACCTTTTGGTGAATCATTATATTGTATCTTCGAAAATCCTGTGAAACAAAACACCACCATGTTGATCTAGTGAAGGGGCGACAATGAAACCCCCTAATTGGTCGACGACAAACAAGCCAGACTTTTGCAATTAATAAAATGCAAGCAGTAATACACTGAATCCACACACTGTGCATAACTTGTACGTACTTTGGTTTTTAATTCCGGTGGAACGATTCTTTGATCTCGAGCATGGTTGTCACACTTGCGAAGAATTTACTGAGCCAAGGGAAGGCTGTGGTCGCGTGGCCGCCACGTGTGGCAAGTGACTCACGACATGCACTAGTGTGATCCAGTGATGCTGATCACAATTACAGAAACTGTGCGTAAGGCCAGAGATGTGATTTTAAAACTGTCATTTGTTACATCGCCGCTAGCCTGCTGCTGCATTGGTTATCCTAGATCCTCAACTACCCACTAAGACGACTCCGCCCCGGCATGCGTTCTACTACAGAGTGATTTGTAGTAGATCCATAAGCGTCCATCTTTTATCGTTATAGTTAATTTGAGAATTCCAGAATTCTGTTCAATTCAATCAAACTAGAGAAAATCCTTTTTCATACTGGTCTACTTTAAGCTGTATATGCATTAAAAATATTACATTTCTGTATGTGTCTCAATTTATTATAGCGTTATAGAATTTCTATATAAGATACAAATGAAGCACCTAAAGAAATCTGCAATCTGGACGCCAATGGTGTAGACAAATAAGACAGACGGGGCAATGCAAAATAGAGCCGCGTGCTCCGTACGTTTGACTTTGCCGATAGGAAGTGACGACGAGCCGTTCCGGTCAAATGCAAATGCCCAAATGGAGCAAAAGTAACGGCTGAGATAACAGTGTAATGATGTAGTTTATCGTTATTACGGTTTGCGGCAAGGTCGTTAAGTTCGCCTGCAGGCTGAATGCAAAAATCCAAAATGATAACGAACCATTCTGTTCAGCCACTGGACCGTATAAATCAATTCTCCAATGCTGTTTTGTTTCCACAATTGCCCTCTCTTCTGCTCCTCTGTCGCGTTCTCGTTCCTACTGTCTATTATTCGACAACTATATAGTCCGGCTCTCATTCTTTCCTCTTCTCTGGTATTATGAAACCACATTGTGGCCAGCCTTTTGTTGCAATTGAAACTAATTATCATTCTGGACGTAAATGGACATGAGAATAGTCATTTCATAAGAGGCATTTTGTTGCAAAGTTCATACAGTCTGCTGAACTACTGAATTTACATAAATTGAATTTATATCCGCGTTTGTTGAGTGTTTGATGACTCTATTGATGAGACAAAAATATTAGTACGAATTTACATGTACTAATCGAATATTTTCGGATGTAATTCAATGAAATAATTGAATTTGAATCGATAATTTAAATTACTTTGAAATATGACGATGCAGTATTACTGGATCGAAAATGATAAGTACGTACCGTGGATTGTCGACTTAACGTTACTTGGCAACCAGGCCAACGTTTCTCACATGAATATTCAATCTGGTTGAAGGGACAGGGAGCCCTTAAAAAACAACATTGCATCGAGACTATCCCTTCCCTTGTTCCTAGTAATTTGTCTGGCTGAGGTCGCACCACTCCACAACCCACACGGACTCAAGAACAAGGAGCATCCTCTTCTGGATAGTGGTAGGAGAATGCAAAAGAAACCTAGCCAATTTTGCTATACTTTGGTTCGTCATTTAATTGCAGTGTTAAAACAATTTGATGACGTTAATAAAATCTTGATTCATTGGTAATATTTATTAATATCACATATAAATGCTAAACCGTATAATAAAAAATATTGTTGTTTATTGCTAACTTCTGACTAAATCTCGTAAACCAACCATTGCAAGCTGTATATGCCTAGGTGTTATTATTATTAATATGAGGAGTAAATCATGTAAATGTTAAACACGCTTAGAATACATTACAACAGAGAAACCGCTTCCATAAGATGTAAAGCGCACATTTACCAAATTTATACTTTATATGCTGTTGCAAGGATTTCCTAATTTTAGCATTCACTAGTTTTTAATAAAAATTACGTTTATTTAGGATAAAATGTTTGTTTTATAGACTACGGGAAATGCAGTATAGAGTAGTGAAACAGCAGTAGAAACAAGGACAAAAATATAATGCAAATATCTCTTATATGCGTATTAAAATCTCACATTGCACAAAGCACAGCGTGAGAGCACTCACTTGAGGGTCTCGCAGTGTGTGACAATGACGTCATTGGTATGATGAGTACGTGTATTGTGCAATATAAAATATATATGACAGTAATCAACTTGCTTTATTTTTTATTTTTTGTTTATATTTTCTTTGTCATGTGCTCATTAAGGAAAAAGAAATTACTTTTTTTGTGACCTATTTCTCCAAAGTTTATTTTTGTCATTGTTTTGGCTCTGGTGTTTATGATATTTGTAAATGTTTTTATGGAAACTGTGTTTATGTTTCGTATTATTTTAGTAATTTCTGAGAATTTGTTTATTCTTCGTTAAACCATCGAGTTGTTATTCATTTCTTAATATACAACTACTAACATGAAAGACAAGATAGACGTCATATAAGAAATAATATCTATGGCTTTTAGAACTTTTTCTATTGCGTAATCTTTTGTTGCAAAAAAAAAGAAGCCAGTCTGTCCTTTTGTTTTAAGTTCGTCAGAAGGAAATGATGTTTGCCGTCTATCCCCAAGAGGCTTGCTTTCTCTCTGAACACATTGTCTTGTGCCTTTTCAATATCTAGAAAGGATTATTGTATACGGAAAGAATAATCTTGATTTGATGATTAGAGCAATTTTAACTAAACATTCATATTATAAATAGTTTGCTTTTAATTTATAATTAATTATTAAATTTGAGCACTTCTAATTTTAACGATCTAGAATTTAAAATAAATTTATTTTCCTAAGTTTATAAAAAAATAAAAAAACCAGGAATCATTCATCGTTGCTTGAGTAGAATAAATAAAATAAAACACCATCACATATGCATACATCTATAGAAATAATCCAGATCGCGTCTCTAGAGCGTCTAGCCGCAGGGCCTAGTATGAAATCATATCTAATAGGGAATTAATTGCGAAAAGGGTGCATTGAACACTACGGCATATACTAGTCTATTTTATTTTCGAAACCAATCAAGAGACCCGTTACCCTATAGTGCAGCACATGTGTGCACGGAACAAGTGCACACACACACACACGCATACACATGAAGTGCGCCGCTATGCAAGTGCTTCAATCAAAATATTCAGTCTCCTCTAAAACTTGAATGACTCATCGTCGTACCATCAGCGAAATGGAATTGCTTTTTGAAAAATGATTAGGAAATTTTAATATTCGTTTCTACATTAGAAGACTATTAAGCCAATTGAGCTGAACTAAGAAGGATTTTAGTTATTTGAGTACTTAGACTCAGAATCATTTTATATAGTTTCATGGGGTTGGCAATTTCCTTTTGTTGCAGAGCAAGATTTTTTAATAGATTTATAAGATTGGAGGGTGAACTTTACAAGCTTTTAGGTACAATATTAAGCAGTCTCTATCACTTCTTTTTAGTGTTATTTAGATTTTAACAGTATTTTTCAATCTTTGAGTCTTCCATAGTATTACGTAGTATTTTTCAACTGTTTAATATTTTGGAACGTAAAATAAAATTTATAGACATTTGCAGCTATATTTTTGGACTAAGTATTTTAACAATTCACCAAATTTAATACGTAAACTACAATTTTGCTTTTTATTTCAAATCATATACTTGCTACACACTTTCAATCATAATGTAATCTATTTATTCGACATGTTGACGGTGTCAACAATCCCCTTGTCCTTGTCGCTCATTCGTGATTTTTTTGAAATAAAAAACCTTTGACATTGAATTTATTTCAAGGGTGCGTTTTTTAAATATATAATTTAGAAAATGGGGTGCACCACATATAAAAGAAGTATCGATTTTCCAAGCGATAAGCTTCACGTTGTAAATCATGTTCTTGTATTAGTTGGTTTGAGCATTCCCGTTCCATAGTCTATTCCACAATAATATTATTAATGATTACAAATAAGTAATAGACTCATATTAATCTTAAAATCTCTTATCACAACAAGGCAAGAGATAATTTTTCATTTTGCTAGTATTTAGTTACGATCCTGGTTGAGCATTTGATTATTTTAGAGAAATTAATGGTAAAGATACAAGAAAATGTTATTAATTCATCCCATATGCAGTTGTAAAAATATGATGGAACATTCTATAACAGATTGTCCCTAAGGATATAGCGAACGTGTTGGTCACACTTGGGCGCTCGTTGGGGGTGTCCAATCGTCTCCCCCATACCATTACCATCATCAACAACCTCCCGGTTCCCCCAGGATGTGATTCATGTCAGTGTGCCAGTATGCCAAATGCATAATGCGTTACACTAACAACCCCTATTGATACACTATGATTTATGGCTGTTAAGGGACGAAAGCGAATATTTATGCTGCCTACGATAAGGGATGGCAATAGTTTGTTTACTTTGCTACATGTTGTATCTTTCTATTAAACTTAGTAAATAGTTTTTTTTTCAAATATATATTATTTTTTTTATTTTACGATGCATAAGTGTGTCTTTACTTTCGTTTATTACCAGATGATACTAACAATATGATATATATCTTTCATAATTGAATATTGAATTTATTATAAATTTAATGCATTCAAAAAGTCAGTTAGTTATTCTGTTCAAATTATTTAATGTTTAGTGAAATTTTACTATAACTAATGGTGAAATTCTAAAAAATCCTACAGTTCCATAAAATCTGTAAAGTTTTGGTATATTTCATAGATTCCACATATATTTCATTTGCAATTTAATTTTAAAATCATAAGTAAAATTTCATGAATGATACAAAATGTACTTCAAAACAGATATTTTACGGTTTTTAAAAAATTACATTACAATAACAAAAATCTGGCAATAATATATAATACAAAAAAATAGATTACAGGAAAAACAGTCATACATTTATTTTCTGGTAGAAAATAATATTTAACAAATAAAAATGCATGGAAAGTCTATTTCATACTATATTTCAATTATAATTAAAAATTAATTCCTTGCCGAACAAGTTTGTACGAATCTTTGAAGGTATACGAGTCAGTTTATTTGGAAAGTCAAATCAGTCAGTAGTGAGCATGTATCGCGGTAAATGTATTTTGTTATTTGTGTTCTGAACTATGGACATATGTAAAATTGTATTTATTTAGCATGTGTAATTTGTGTAAAATTTGGTAAGATTATATTCAGACATCAAATATAAATTAATTTTGTCTTACTAATGTACCATTAATGGAGACAAAAATGAATTAAATGAAACGTTCCGAATATAATATAACGACAGATGTGCACTCAAATAATTAGGGTTCTTTCAATATATATATTTCGAGAATTGCTAAATTACTATGGGCTTAACACAGAGTAATATACATCTAGATGTATTATGCTATTGTCACAGTATAGTGACATAAAACTTTATTTATACAAATATAAAATCTGCTTAATATTTTATAATCAAAATTTGCAATGAACTAGTAGTGTTTTTGTCGATACCATAAATAAAATATGCAGTATTACAGCTTAATTTAGTATAAGTTTACAATCGCGTAATATAAATATTTCATAAAGCCACTCGCACATAATTCATTTCACAATAGGAAATTATAAATCTATGAGTAAATAAGCTATCTAGGCTTTAAATGATAAAATCACAACAGGCCCTTACAGTCCACGTGTCGATATAGAGAGCAGTGGTTGTCACGTGTGTATGTCAGGAAGATACAACCGTATATCAAATAAGGTCCTGCGTCCTGCATATACACTCTACACAGTAGAGTTTCATGCATTGACTATTATTGCATCAGGAAATGCGTTATTGTTAGCAGGAATGGATTCAAGGAAATTTGAATTAGAATACATTTCAGGGTGATTCTAGTTTCCGTTCATAGAAACCTCAATATTATTTAGTAATCCATGAAGTTTGAACTTAGAAATTAATAAATGAAATAAAATAAACTTTGTTATGTTTCATAAAAATTGATAGTTTCATGAAACATAAAGTTTATTTTATTTCATTTATTAATTACGTCGTTTCAGCAAAGGTTGAGAATATTAAATATTTAGAAATTTCGTCGATTTTATTCCCTGATTTTAAATACAATATTCTGTATATAAATATAATATGACAAAATATTAAACATTATCTAAAATTCATGATATATTCAGAATATATCTCGTAATCATCTCCGCGTATGATAGCTGCGCTAACCCAGCTAATACGGTATTTAATCTAGTATAGCTGTAGCAGCTACAAGCTAATCGGATTTCATCGTCATCAGTATACGCTGATAACGTAATCAGTAAACTGGAGTAGGCGTAGCCTCCTCGAACAGCTGAGGGTGATTTACGTTAGTGCATCGATCACTCAGAGGAATGTCACCACTGCGTGAGTGATCACTGACATGCGCGTCGGATTTTAAATCAAATCATTTACTTTAACCTAACGTTGCTCCTATTCGTATGAAACTAATTCATTTTATGTAACTGCGCCAAATGGTAACACTGCTTGCGTTACCAATTGTCTCGGTTTGCTTATGAATTTTTCATCTCATTTTTCTGAGTTATTCGGTACGCCAAAACCAGAACACAAATTACCAAATGGATTTTATTAAATTCTTTTCAATACACCATATATATATTTGACTAAGAATTCAAATTAAATCTTTATATATTTTAAATTAAAACTAAGGATTTATGTAAAAAATTATAGTACCTACATAATCAAAAAAGTTCTAGTAAAGAAAAGTTAAAATTTATTATTCTAATATAAAAATTTTCAGTTTTCTATACATTTCCGTGGAGAATTTTAAGTGTATTCAGTATAGTTTTATATAATAGAAATTTTTGAAACGTTTTATCATTGCTTTGTTTTTAGATGTTTATTGTTTAATCTTTTGTTTAAAATATAATCTACGGTGAAATTTTTAATTATAAACTTTAATTATTAAATTTATTATCTTGGATAGGCTTATAAGTAAAGTATTTTAAAAATTATGAAATGTACTGAAAGTTATGAATTTTATTAAGCATACAATCAAAATTTAAAATATATTTATATTGTAAAATGCAGCTAGTTGGAAAATGAGAGACGCACAAAAAAGTGTCTGCAAATATCTTCGAATTTTAGTGGTCGTTCAGTGACAAACTTCACGCTGAACAAACGTACCGAGCCAACGGCCATAGTCTAAAAGCAAAATGAAATTGCCGTAATAAAATGTCCAGATAAATGGTTTGTTTGCATAAAAATTGTCTCTTTCCTGTTGTAAATATAAAACAGACGCTCAGATACATATATGATACGTTCATTTTATTATTTTGCATACTTTGTTGAATTTGACTTGGCACCACACTAGCAATAGAAAAATATATAAATTACTGGTCACACCAAACCAAACACTGTTTCCAAGTCTTATATATTTACACTCACTTATAGAATGCTTCATCAGACTATTTCAAAATTTCAAAATTTTCATAATAATCATATGTGGAGGCGACGATTTATATTTGAATATATAAACCAAATACGTATAAGAAAGTACTAAAATCGCGTGTAAGTGAAGGTGCTACGTGGTAGCAAGTTAGGGTTGTGGGAGTGGCTGCTAGTTATTTCATATTATTCCTTACAATGCAAAGTGTATAAAATGTAAAAGCCATTATTCCCAGACGCATATTTACGAGTAATTATCATACAGTATATTCAGGTACACCATCCAAATACGACATCATGAATTATATACGAGGTGACAGGCAGAACACCTTCACTCATATCATTTGAAGCGTTTAATTAATAACCGAGCGATTAACTTTAGTCTAAAGCGTAAATGATTTAGTGAATTTCTAGTAAAGGTAGATGGATCAACCGCAGCTAGACGCGTATTTATATGTATGTATGTATATTCGTATATACCGGCTTTGTTTGCATGGGTCCACACTTATTATTATCTATAGCGACTAACCGTCAAAAATCACTCAACAATTAATGCTTAATAACTACAATTTTAGTTGATATGACGCTTTACATCTTCTCAATGTCGATTAATCTACTATTTTGTACTTTACTCAAAAGTAAAAATTGATTTATTTTTTATTACAATTAAAATCGAAAAAATAAAAAAAATCTTATAAAATGACTTTAAAAAGAATGGAAAGTATCGATATTTTATGGATACAGAAAAAAAATTGCTAAAAAACAAAATTCTTTCAGGTAAATCAACGACAAATAGCCAAAGAAGACGTTAAACAAAAGGGTTTTTAATGTATTTTCTTAAGATTCAAATGATGAAATAGCACGTAAAATATATGTTGTAAACATAATTATAGGTAGAAGACAGTGGCGTGATGTTGCAGTGTCTCAAATATCATATGTCGTAAATCACGTAGGGATAATCTGTCATGGAAGGGTTTTAGGTTTGGCAACACTTGCTCGGAATGCAGACAACACTTGTACATAGTATATAGTAATTTGTAGCGCTAGCAAAGATGCTATGTTGGTTATGCTACTAGTTTGTATACTTGCACAATTTAACTTTGCCTCCTAATTACAGCTGAATGTCGCAGTTGGTAAGGAACCACTTGTATTTCATCTCCATGTTCATATTTACATGCATATATACGCATGCGTGTATAAATCTGCTTTAAGAATTACCACTTCTTGTACACAATGGAGGCTACTGTCTTTTGAAATCTCGTGACAGATTTGTGTACGCGTCATTTACAACAGAAGTGAGCTTAAAAATCGTGCCTGTCGGCAGCGCGAGAATATTATTTATACATCTTCCACAAAGCACTAGTTGACAAGAAAATAAATAATATTATGTCTACAGTTATTAATATATGTATGTGGTTTTTAAATAAATCTTGAAAATATTATTCAGTTAAGCAGCTTCATTTGCATCTTTGCATTTAAAATATTTAAAACTCCGTTTAGCGAGATTTAAAATCAACGCGAATTATCGTAGAAACTTTCTAGATAAATATTCATTTTTGAGCATTAGAAAAATGTTGCAATTTTTATGAAGTTGGTTTTTAAAGTTTAGTAATCTAAACAGTAATGAAGTGAGAAGCGTTGTTGGTAACAAGAGACTACCTACATAACAATATAGAATTCACCAGCAACGTTATGTGGTGCCTTCTTAAAAGTACCCCGGGGTATCCTAAGCAAAGCACAGACAAACCTTGCGAGAAATTTACAAAACTGCGTTTTATTTTATTTATTTTTATTTCAGTTGCGATGACTGCATAATTTAACTTGTTAATTAATTCTTTGGCGTTGCAAAAATTTTAAGTAATTTTATTATTATGATTACACGCGCGGAATATTACAGCAACGCCATCCCGTTTATTATTTATCCTGACACAATCCGGCGCGGAAAATGCATGGAATTTGTCTCGACCAATGTTAATATTTATATGCCAAAAGCAAAATGCATTTCTGTCGTTCTGGCAGACGCATTCATATCATAACTTACAATTAGCGTGCAAACATACATTATTAGTTTTACATTTACAACTGATTTTCAGAATAATTTTTTGACAACCTTCTTCGTTAATTATGATAAATAACTACACTGAATTATTTATTTGAATTTGTAGTACGCTATTTAATAATTAAAATATTTGATTAATTATAATAATTTCCAATAAATCTGTATTTTGAAAACACCCGGCACATTTTAAAATTAACTATCTTTAGATTGTATTATGGGTTATTTTTCCGTACTATAAAAAACAATTATTTCTCAAAAAAAAAGTATATATTATAAATAATAAACAGTTACATAGTAGAGATGGTTTTATTTTTGTTATTTTATTTACAGAAAACCTTGTTAAAAGTTATCTGAGTTATTATTATAGATTTAAATTTTAGAATAAAATATCAGCTATACTTTTAAATTTATTACTTTCCTAAAGTACAGTTCTTTACAAAACATATATTATTAATAACATATATGACTTGTACTTGTGTATATTATGCAAAACACAAAAGAACAAATCCTCATACGTGCAATTCAAGTCAAAGTACTACAAAGTACTGCCGTTGTATGAGCATAAAGTCTCCATAGTATATACCGGATACAGTATCGCCTTGTTTCCTGTACTCTATACGCTCCCTCACTCACAAGAACATATGAACACATGATCATTCTGTATATACTATAGTGGACATATAGCATACTACTATCATTAAACGTTATGATAGTGGTACAACATCCATAGCTAGGGATAAGGACGCAAAGATTTCAATGAAGTTGTCTCTGTGTTCGTATAAGTACACCTGCGAAATGTAGCGGCGCCCTATAAAGAACATTGAATGCGTGCGTCGTTTAACCGCAAACAAAGCAATGCGAGAGCGTGACGTTTGTATGTGCGGTTTGAGGTTTTACGATTTATATGTCGGTAATAAAGTACAAGTGATTTCGCGCACGCGTTTCTGCATAAAGTTAGTTGGGGACGTTTGTAAGTTCATTTCGAGGCCAAATATAGTACTTCATTTACAATGCTAATTTGATCTTATAGTTATTATATCTTACACCATAATGCGTATATATTCGCCAGGAATCAAACCCAGAACTTACGTACCTGGATTCTCGACTCAATAAATTTCTCTCGCATTTCAAATATTAAATAATTTACATCATCGTATTCAATAATATTTAATTAATAAGCTCAATGGAGTAATAATTGTCTGATATTGAAAAATTATTTTTGCAAAATTTTTTTTGTGTCTGCTCTCGATGTAACACTTAAAATGTTAAGATACTGGATTAAACACCAATCTCCAATTAATAACCTGGCTATTCAGAATTACGTTTGCCCAATTTATTTGCATTTAAAATTGATAAGCGTCGAGTTTCGGTGGATTTTTCCCTACACAGTAGGAGAGCGAATTAATTTTCCAATATATTTTCGTGCGAAGGTAGAAAATAATTTGTATTTGCTTTTGCTCAAAATTCAAAAGTGTATTTATCCAGTAGTAACTTCCACGTTAATAATTTACGAATGGACTTCTCGTCCCTCTCAATATTATTTAAATTTTGAAATTCATTTATCAACTGCATCTATTCAGAAAG
The DNA here is from genome assembly GCA_944738965.1 of Nebria brevicollis. Classification (NCBI taxonomy): domain Eukaryota; kingdom Metazoa; phylum Arthropoda; class Insecta; order Coleoptera; family Carabidae; genus Nebria; species Nebria brevicollis. Next base: position 3,756,999 of record OX122906.1, read on the forward strand.
GGCAGCCAACGCCCGAAATGATAACTCTTTCGTAGACTGGCTCGGTAACAGTTTTCGTCAGTGACAGTTTCATCACATGATGATGTAAACAGATTAGTCTGAATTAACAAACACTGAGTGAGTTTGTTGTACACAGGCAGAGAATTTCTCATATGTATATACACACGGATAAACGTGCCGAGTGACGGAGAGTCAGCCCCATGTAGAACATTGTTCTGGGTCGACTCCCGCTAACCACTGGTAACGCCGCCCTTTTACCGCTTTAGTTACCCGGGACACGAAACGGAACTGGTCACTCGGGTCCGGTTGGGCGTTTGTGGAAGGGTTGGACGAGTCATCTGCAGATATGACACCAGAAGATGGATGATGAATTATGGAAGTAATTAATGGAAGTGAAAAGAAATCGCGTTTGTGGTCGTAGGCTCAAATAAAATTCCGTCGGGCGTAAATAAGGTTATGCGTTCATGTTATTGTTGGTGTTTTTTCCCGTTTAGATGGATTGTTAAGTGACACAAGTCATTTATTTTGGCACGTTAGTACGCTTTTTATGACTTGTCCAAATTTACTATTTTTGTTTTATTGCTACATTCCCAAATGCATTAATTCCTATCTAATAAACTACATTTGCGAAAAACTTTTTTTTAAATTTTATGTCTATTAATTTGATTAACAAAATACTTTTATATAAATATGATATTTTTACTAAAACTTTTTATTCAAATAAATAATTCGAAACAAATAATTTAGAGCAAAAAAAAAATATTATTTTGGAAATATTTCTGTGTATTTGTTCCGAAGTCCTTTCTAGTTATCGAAAGGCATCGTGACCACTATAAAAATGAAAAGATCGGATAAAGGACAATAATATCAATAATTGATAACCTATTGCCATTGCAACCAAATAATTTATAAACTGTACGAACAGTGTGGGAAGAGCAATAAGAGAAATCGAGTATGATATGAACTTGAAGGGGGGTCAAGAGCCCTTCGCACGACCACCCGTTGTCACAACCGACACCATCTCACTTTTCTCTGTGTGAAGATGGGTAGTCTAGCTACAGTCTGTATTCTAACTGGAAATGACAGCCTTGCACACCGCTTGTTTGGTAGTTAATTCGTTAGAATGAGTGTGGCGGGACTACTGCTAAAATACTGTCACTTGTGAAGATGGAAATTCAAGAAGGGATGATTTGACTTTAGTTTACATAAAATAAATAATAATTTCATCCATGAAGATTATCAATAATTTAAAATGAATTAAGATTCTTATTAAAAAGTAACACAAAAAGAAATATAAAATTTAATTTTCTGCCAGTTTTTTATTATTAGTTTTATTTATATAAATATACACTATAATTAACCGAATATGTATTAGGATATATTATTAGACTTTGAAGACCTTTCTAGTATATAATCATTAAATGCATTCTCCTCATATTCCTAAGTTCATTCTGTAGCAATATCCACGCTAGTGCCTATGAATGTGACAACGACGCCGGTGACGTGTCATTTGTGGTGCGGTTGATATCACTTACAATATGACAGACGCGTTTAAACAGCCCGACGTTATAATTAAATTAAGTAAAACTCGTCTACTTTCCCTTCCCGCATATGTCCTCCGTTCCTAGCATACCCTTCGCATTATCCTGTATACTTGTTATGTCCCATCGGCCGTAAAGTGCGTTTTACGAAAATGTGTTTGTTCGTTGTCTCTTACACTAAGCACTAAACAGACAAGCGGGTGACGACAGCGCGTTTTGCCGCTAAAATAAGATATTAAATTAACTAATGGCACTCATTAGTCATACCTCTTATTTTTCAACAACAAATATTGTTTTTTACATGTGATGGATAGGAACAACTGGAAATCAAACTAACATGCTCCCAAACTGAATTATATTTAAAACTTACAAAACATATCAGCAATGTACTAAATTTCCTTATACGTATTTTTATTATATTACCAAGCAACAAATAAATTTTCTACAAAATTATTCATGAGATATTTAGAATTAAGCAAAGTCCACAAGAAAACTTTATATATATAAAATAGAACATTTCTGATTTTATTACCATATATTAGTTACAATGCAAACACCATTGGGCAGTAGCGATTCACACGTGTAGGCCATAAAATATATATGTATATGCATAATCGCAAAATATTAAGCAACTTTCGCAGCACTAAGCGAAAATCAGTAATGAATTATTAAAACCGAATATTAATATATAGTATCGTTATCTTTGGAAAATTACAATTTATATACTTAAAAGCAAAATTTTCACGTTTGCATTTTACGCGCAGTAAAACTGCAACATCGAGGGTTGTAAAACTTTAATGCGGTTATATTATATAAGAAATAAAAAGCTTGAAACAAAAAAACAGCATCCTTCATCTTAGCAGTTTCTATAAGAGCAAGCCATGATGGTAACCATATCGCGGTCGGAAGAATTCATATTTCATTAGGTCGTTCGTAATTTACGTTCGTTATTATTTCGCGCTAGGAAAGCGAAATTAAACGCTGTTTTCTCTTGTACAATGTTATCGGCGTCAAAGTGGACTCTTGTACTTAACAAGCGTAAGTAAGTTTCTGTGACGATGGACAGGTTCATACACTAAACAGTCAAATGTGCATTGCCTAATTCGCACTTAATATTACCCCAAGTTTGTTTTGCTAATTTTGCTTACCCTGACCGTAATTTCCGGAATAGCTACGCATAATTTTAAATAATTTACCTAACCAGTCCATATTTTTTTTTCGACCTTTATTAACACCACTAATAACAAATTTGAGTTAAACTTCACTATAGGGGACACAGCTAGAAAATATTAATAATATATATAAGAGGACTTTTTTTTCCGTAATATTGGACGATGTGTTTATAATAGTAAATTTTACTTAAATTTGTTTTATCTTAATTCGGGAAAATGTAAAAAGCATAAATGAGATGGTCTTTATATCTTGAATTATACGAAATTTAAATTAAAAATTTGATCATGGTGTTTCAAGTAGTCTGCTGCTCTGCCAGTGAAATTAACGCTGCGTTCTAAAGTAAAATTGAAAGTACTTGTTTTTACAATTGGAAAAAGTTGTTTGTGTTTTGCAGACAATACTTAATATGAACAGGATATTTGTTTACCCGGTTGTCGTTGAATTGTTTACTGGTGAACGCCATCCTAGCAACGCTACTGCTAGTATTATTAGCTTATATACGATGGTAACAATGAAACAATAGTGGAATTATAATTGTTCACACCGTTGGCCAGCTTGACTAGTTAATTCTAATTAATACCACGTAGTATTTTGCTGATAAATTGCTATTGAAATCATGTGTTTGTTTGTAATATTCCATCCGTATTAAACTGCTATCTGAATTTGAAATGGGCGCCTGATGCTCCATGGTGAAAACTACTCTCGCGCACATATATTACACATATACATTTATCTGTGTCTTATTGTGTGTAGATGGAAATTGCCGCCTGTAATTTCAACTGAATTATATTTTGCATACCATCTTGAAATGGTTTCGTTAAACTTCGCCATAACATCTCATCTACATATATTAAGCTGCTTCATCTCTACCTTCCTCTTTATACGCTGAAGCAACCACGCACACAGTATTAGAAAGATTATCATTTTTACTCTCGTATTTCTCATAGTCGGATGTAATTTAAATTATCTCACATTGTATAAGTGTAAAATACAATTATACCCTCAAATAAGAATATTATCTGTCGATAATTTAATTTATCCTTATTTGAATAAACGTGCCCCATATTGCTTTAATCTAAACACGCATTGTAATTTCTCAATTACTTGGTGGCAAACGCGTTTATATTTTAGCAAATAGGAAAGATATTGCATTTCGTTATCGAAGCGATGATATTAACACGGTTTATTAAAATGTCAGGAAACACAGCTGGATCAAAACCAATAGAATTTCATTTCAGTGTACGTATCACCGTTTTATGCCTCCTTCAGTCTACGACGATGTCGATGTACACGACGTAAATAAATAATTCATACGCTTACTTGCTCACACCGTGCCGTGGACTCTTGTTCCGTATACCATTCTATCCTCTGACACGCATCTGTAATCTAGAATAATAGAAATCATATCTGAACACCGAGCCCGATTTCAATGTTCAAGCATCTAGCTTTTAAATTGATTTCAAATATGTTTATAATCATTTTAATAATATATTCATATGTTATGTATAGAGAATTGTAAACATATATAAACAAAATCAAATTTGGTCACAAATCTTTTCAATCGTTTTGTATTCAAGAATAATTTTAGATTTTGATTAAACAAAATTGACTTAAACAAAATTAATTAATAAACTGAAACTATTGAAACGACTTCAGCTAGCGTTGCTAATGGAATATATAAGGTTTTTGCGTGCGATGGGTGGTGTGATTTTTTTGTCGTTGTTGTCAAAGGAGACCCAGACCCCCCCCCCGAGAAACAACAACGACAACGTAGGAGAAGCCTCCACGTTCCACGAGGAGAAAGCACTCCACAATGGTGGAAAAACCTCCCTCCGGTTTATTTCTGAACAGACAATGGTCGAGTCGCGCGATAGACAAAGCAAACGCATGACGGTCGTGCTGCCTTTCAACCCAAACGCGACGAAAATAAATTACTACTTGAAAATCAACCGTGAATTGATATTTGCACACGACGTGAAGCTTGTGACGTCACGAGCCTGCAAAAATACAAAAACACACTCACAGATATAATACAAATGAAGACTTTTCACAGGCTTTGCGTAATGATTCAGTTGTTTGTTACAGCAGTTAGATTCTATTTTCGTCACCTTTTTTTCATCCTTTGAATTTCTGATAAATATGCACTGGATACTATTTAGATATTTTTAGTATATACGATTAAACAAAAGTTATTTGATTAAAAGTTTTCAAATTTTAACGATATTTAATTCAATGTGTGATTTGTATTTTTAATTTAAATTTCAATGCGCAACTACATTTTTTGCTCTGTATATAAATCATTTTATTTTCTGTTCACTGTGAAATTATCACTTGCACAGGCAACAACTTTTTACCTAAAAGAGACATCTGTTTGTACAATAATCCCAGAGTAATTCTTGACTGGCTGAAAGAGCAACTGAACCATGTAAACCTGGACGATACTAGTACCGTAATTACTAATGAAAGCCACATGCAGATGATACGTTAGATCTAAGGGTAGACATCTTTTTAATAACTTATAAGGCTTTCCATTCATAATGTATATGTCCGATTAAAATTGTTGGCTACCAGAGAGAGCGTACAAAATTTTTGGAATGAATAACACTAATCTACCATTGGCTCACTCAAAAACATGTAATAAACTCTGTACTATCCTCTCTGTCACTCTAATAGGAGGAGTGTCTCTTTAACGGCGACTTTTAATTAGTGAAACGGAGAACCATACGGTACGAATTTAATCTATGAAATCCCTGATCAAACAACTGCGTTTCATGAAACTTTACTGTGCATTGCTTGTCCTGGCGCTTGTCATCTATGTGTATATGTACTGTTTTGATTCGACGTACTAATACAGGGTGGATATTTTTCCAAGGGCGATAGATTTGTTTAATCTGTTAATAATTTTAGTTCAAAATATATAAATAAAATTAAACTACTTAAGGAATTTTATATTTTAAATTTAGAAACACTTTTTTTTTAGATGAAAAAAATTCATTACGATATTGATAATTAAATGAAAACAGTGATATGTTTTGAAAATAATTGTCATTTTGTATTTAAAAGAATTTTACAAAACTAGTACTGGTTCATAATATAGCTTTGAGTATATAAGGTCTTTCATTTAGTTCTATAGGAAGCGTTTTCTATGTTTTAATGAAGCTAGTGAACTGGACCGTTGTATAAAAGCGGCCGAGTTGACATCATGTCCCAAGGGACGGCAGTCTTGTCTCCTCGTACGAATCGTCCCCGAAACACATGTGCCCTTTCGGCACGGCGCATATATCACGTAGAAGGACAACTATACGAATGCCTACGCGGTCCTAATTGTCTAATTGAAACACCCAGTTAAGGCGGTGCAGTTAATCAAATAGGGAATTCACGTTCACTTTTCTTTCTTTATTTATCTCCGCCCAAAACATCTGAGATTCAGTGACAGTTCTAATTTTGTTCACTTTTTTAGTTGGGTCATATACTTCATTTCTAAATCAAAATATCTAACTCATTTATTCAAATTAAATTTTTACTGTCAATCGTTTACATGAGAAATAATTTTATAAATATTCTATTAGAATTTTTAATACCATAAAACGAAAAAATATGATTTCCCTCCTAATATAATCGTTCCTCTAATCTAAAGGAGCAATTTAAAATATCCAGGCTATTCATAATATGAGTAGTTAATGCAATTTATTGAACTAAGTGACTTTGACAAAACTGAATTTTACTTCGTGAATGCACTGTAGTCTGTTTCGGTTTTGAGTGCAATCGTTTGTTTTTCTTTCGACATTTATTTATCTGGCACCACCCTGTGACGAATGATGCTGCAGTCATTTATTCTTCCTCTCCTTTTGTTGGTTTTGTTTTTGCGTTTCTTTTTGCCTGGGTATGGAGTTCGGATTTTTTATTTTAAGCTCTAAAGAATTGTCATCATGAATACTTTGTAATTTCGTTGTTTGCTTAGGTTTCGACCTTTTTATATTGACTTCGAAAAACCCATTAATAACATTTTTATCGCGCCGAAGTTAATTTAAAGTTTGTAAATACGGAAATATCGCGTCAGCTCTAGTAATAGTTTTGTTTTATTTATTCATGTTTGTAAGAATACCTTTTAACAGCAGACAAGTTTTGAGTGAAGTTAAGACGTAATTTACATCTTCATACCAATATAGTAGTTAATTTATGCATATACATGTTTCGCATCAACAATCATTATTTATTTCACAAATATATTATTTATTAACTTTCTATGCTTCCACTTTTTTTAAGCTACTTTGTAGTGAAATACTAGATTTAAAATCAGTTTTTCTTCAAAACTTTCAAGTCTAACTTTGAAGTAGTATAAATATTTGATTTTTGTTTGTACGTTTCTCATTATAAGTTTTACGGGTGTTTTTGGATAAGTTTAAGAAATATAAAATTAAATTAGTTTGCCTGCATGCAAAAAACAAACCAATAACTTGAACGTAGATACGAAAGGAATAGTCCTCAGTGTGATGTATGGTAATTTGCACGCTCACAACACACACGCGCACAGGCTGTCTGTTTTTCAGGTAGGTAGGAGACGTCAATTCGTTCACGTCACGATGTCTTATCACAGTGAACCGAACATGCATTTTAAAATCAAAGTTTTACCCCACACATTTTATAAGACCCTGAACGCGTGCAAGCGACCGTAGTTTTCCGCATTTTAACACAAAATAATAGAACCGTCTCATTATATTTACGTCGCTGTCATCAACGTATTGTACTGTTTTAATAAAATCATGAAATCCTTTATAAATGTTTGACTAAAAATAATAGTTTAGTTTCGCATAGCAATTATTTATGTTGTAGTCTGGATGAGAATTTCAAAAATCTTATCGAGTTATATTAGCTACATTATAAATTATCCATTTATACAGCAGGTGCGCTACAAATATAGTAACAGTTGGTATGTCTTAAGTATTTTTGCGTCATACGTAACATTCTTAATAGAATTGCAATGGGAAACACGCCACTGCAAACACTATTATTAGCTGTTCTGAAAAATCGTTCTAATTTAGCGAATCTATATATTTAAATAGCATAGGTATTTTATTTCGTTTGGTAATTCAGAAAAGTTTTAATTGTAAATATCACAATTTTAAAAATGTAAAATAAAAAATAAATAATTATCAATTTTTCATAATTTCCGTTTACTGAAAATAACAATTCCACATAATATATGAGCGGCGCCTACATTGACAAGTTTATTCCCCAGACATATTTCAGCTAACACAATACAGCTTTTGGAATATACATTTTCACATACCTAAGCTTAAATAGCAATTTGTAATCAAACTAGGTGTTGTTAGGAACACACATAAACACTTTTATATTGAAACACGCTCCAGACACATTAATTTTATTTTGTCGGTCATTTTAAATTTCTCAATAAAGGAAACATAATATAAAAAGTTGCTTTTATTATGCAAAATTTGAAATATCGATGATATTAAAAATATTAATTTCTTTTTTCAAACATTTTTCATCTAAAGATTAGTATCTTTTTATATTAAAACATGAATTTGATCGGTGTTTTAATTTTTTTATTGCATGGAATTGAGGCAAAATGTAGTTAATAAAAACGTTTCAAATCTCGGCAGAATTTAAATAATTGTTACATATGTTTATCTTATTTAAGTTTAATCGGGATTAAAAATAAATCACTTAATTGTAAATAAAATAAAATAAGTTTATAATTCTCATTATTTTTGTGAATTTTTTGAAAATCGTATAATTAATAAAAAAACAAATCTCATGCACTCGGGATTCCAAGCACACATACTCTCACATCTGATAAAATAAAAGAAGGAAAAACACGAAATGAGGAAAGGAGATAAACATATGCATGGTAATAGGAACGACAACCCAAGTAGGCATATATCCCACCAACGCAGACAAATATCGATAATTCAAACATTTATATGTATAGGCTGCCAGAGAAAGAGTTGCATACGTGCGTGGTTAGAACTTTAAATGTATTACGTCGTGTTGCAGATATTTGCGTTAATACTGCTTTAATTTTATCCTGTGTTTGTAATAGTCGATATTTTACTAGCTGCATTTCGCACCTATGTTCATACGAGTGACTGAAATTTGAAGCGATGCAAAGCAGAGTCCTGGTGGTTGAATAAGGACGAAGGAAAGTTGAACGCCAAACTCGACGACACAATGTAGCAGTTATGATGACATATTTAGCTCGCTTACATTGTGTAAAATGAGCACAATTACTGAAACATAACGTGGAATAAGACACAGCTGGTACTCGACGTACTTTCTACTATGAGCGCAACTACACTAGACTCTACGGTTGCATTATTACTGAATTGGATTGTTTTAGAACAGTCACAATTGCCCGGAAATCCTCGCGGCGACGGATGTATGTAGAATACCATTGCTAGAAATTCACAAACAATTTCAATTTAAACCATTAAATTATGTGTCTACAAAAAAATACACCAAATGACGATTATCGATATCAAAGTTCATTGAGCATTTTACCACTATCTAAATAACGAAATTTGTCACAGAAATAAATCACCACAAAATGAAAATTGCTTTTAAATAGAAGTTGTTTCGAATTATTGGAATTACCGATATATTTTCAAACATGAAATTATACTCTGTTTTGACATTGTACGTCAAAGCGAGTTGTGTTCCTGACATATTTATTGATTAATTATCAAAATAGGAAAGGTTCTTTTTATAATACCAAACGCCCATTGTACACTGCGATAGAAACATGCTCAAAGCTACTATACTATGTTTTGCGATAGTTACTATATAATACAAGTGTTGTTTGCGCTGGAAATGGTTTGAAAACTCGTTCATGGTACTAGAAACTTTTTCAAATTGCAATAAACAAACTGTTTTGTTATGTTTTCAAATCGGTACTCAATTTATTTCGTTAAATATATTTGCATCGAAATTTTGATATATATTTCACAAATTATACTACATGTGAATAATTATGTTTCTCATAAAATAAAAAATATTTTTTTCATTAAATTCAACCTTAAGAATCGGTAACCCATAAGGGTAACGAAAAAATATATGAAATAGATGAATTTATAAGTTCATTATTCCATTCAATTCCATTTTTTTCCTATCCAAAGGAAATACGAAAAAAAAGTATAAAACAAAAAATTGTTCCATTAGCATAATACGTATTTCAAGGCGTCAAAGTTTGTCGAGTAGCTTTTTTGTTAATTGTGTGGTTTATAATACCTTCAGGAGTATCGGGTTTAAATTTAATCCAAGTTTCCGCAAAATACCATTATCCTGATTGCATTGTCCGTCGTGTTCGACTATCATCGTCATATTTCGCGAACGATCGAGTTCCTGGTCTATGTTAGCTTTGTAACACAAAACCCATATATCTTTTCACCGGGCCCTCTTCATTCCTTCTATCATTGTGTGTGTGTGTGTGTGCGATCGCCTTTATTCTTTGCATAATGCTATTAGGCAAATTTAAAAGAAGGACACGACATCGTAAGTTCTCAATCTTCTGTACTTATAGGGAACGCTGTAAAAATTTTATGATATGAGTTTCGTTTTATGTCCGTTATTGTAGTCAAATGGAATATGGAATCGGAGAAATGTATTACGGATAAGTGCAATCGTATAGTTTTAGTATTCAGCGAACAGATGGTTTAGTTATTGAATGATTATTTTATGCTTTAGATGAATCTTGCTGACCACATTAAAAATTTACTTACAACTTTAATATATTTCATCTCGATAAATTCTCAAGTTTTGTAATTTTTTTAAAATCCAATTTTATTTTTATTGAAAGGAATCTGAAATTTGTTTATATGTAAATTTTATCTTATTAAATTTTAATCTTTTCGAATGGTATTAGAATGCAACAAGGATCTGATTCTTCACCATGGAATACTAAAACTCTTGTAATCAATTTAATTGTTTTCAATGAACAGACTGTTGAATAACCAATCGTAATTCCACTGTCCATCGACACTAAAACAGTTTGCGCTAATTGAAGACTACGTTGTACTTCCACGTAAAACAAAGATCAGTTGACCAGGAGTTTCGGTTCGGCCAGGTCGTCAGATCAACTCGAGCACCATCAACAACAACTGATTTAGTATTCTGTTCATATCGCAGCGTAGTTGAACGATGATTCTGGTGCTCGGGGCCGTTTCCACAAGGTGGCAACAAACAAGGGATGCACTCGATTCCACTATATTTTTCAGTTTAAGATAAAAATTGTTTTAAACAAATTTATATTCACTGTTTTTACAGTTATAAATTAGAAACTCAAATAAAAATGAGTAAATATTCTCAAAAAATTAAATAATTCAAAAATTATCAACATGATTTTTTATTTTAATTCCAAAATAGCGATAAATATTTATTTTACATAACGCGATTTCTGATGATTAGTTAATTGTTTAACGCCCTAACAGAAAGGAACAAAATGTTCAAATATCTAAATTTTCTATAAGCAACAAAAGTATCCTGGAAGAAAGTGTAGTAAAGTCCAAGACAGGGAGGCGATTTGGAGTGTGGGTACAACTTGTTATCTGATAGCAACGCAAGGCTAAACGATGCTGATTGCTCACGATACCATCGTCGTTGACCTAACAACAACCCTGGAAGACGACGCGTCAAGATTTGACAAGTGCCCTTCTTGATCAGACCAGTTCTGGGCACCAAGAAAGTTTGGAACGTCGTCAGTGGCGTATGCCGGAGAGAATACCGAACACGGATAATCCTTTTACCAGTTTGTTGTTACGGTACAGAAAGTCAAGGTGTTGGTGTGTATATTTGGCGTATGTATGTGTAAGAACTTGTGTCCTACCATCAGCACCATCAGTGTTGTTGTTGTTGTATGATGTGCTCTGGTCAAACATTGTATAGTGGTTTATTATAGAGTTTCCGCAAACCCTTCTATTATAAACGCAAACTTTATAACTAGTTTAAGTAGGGTTACACATTTAAATTGTTTTTTAGTATAATGATTTATTATTTACGAATTTTTACTTTTTTATACGAAATAATATATAAATATTGTATTCATGAAAAAAAAAAAGGATTTCGTAATTTTAACGTATATATACTTTTTGACCTTCCCTGAATCGAGTCTGGTTGTTTTTAGAATAACGTCTCTCTCTGTCTATGTGTGTGTGTGTGTGTATGTGTGTGTGTGTGTGTGCGCGCGCGCGCGCGCGTGTGTGTGTAAGATTTGTATATGCCTAGCATTAGAATAATGGTGTTAAACTTTACCGCGCCATACGTGATTGGTTTTATTTACATGGGACAATCAAAATTGTATAGGATAATCCTATGGCAAAACTGTCAAATAAATAATGAAACTATTCCAACATAACCGAACTTACCGACCACAGTACGCGATACTGCTCAGCGGTTAGAATCTGTTTTCGGGATAGGATGCGTTGAAATGTGTTCATCCCCGCCGCATTTACACTGTTTTAACCGGAACTTACACCGGTAACATTATGGCAATGACACATACGATATGTTCGCACTGGCGTAAGTTATGTGTTGCAAAACTTGGTTTTGCGTTCAATAATTCCCCTCGCACGCGTTGCTAGTTGTCTGTATATTTGTACAAGGGTGCAGTAACCCGCTGTACAGCATCGAGTTAGCGATGTAATTGAAATGATATATTCTCTGGATGGTTACATGACCACGTATCATGGGACATTTGTTACATGTATATGCGGAATTTGTTGATAAAATTAAATAAGTATCAATTGATTTATAGATGACGCCCAGACTGGATGGTTTAAATACAAAAAAACTGTATTGATTTTTCGGTGGATGATTTTGACTACTGTAAAATATAGACACTTCCTGTGCAGTTATTCGAAAATAATTGAAAATAAATGTATTTCATTGAGTTATAGTTTCAATTCTACATTTATCAATTATTGAGAAAAGAAATATATTTAAATGTTTCATTTCTTTCCGCACAAACACAAAACTCTAAAGCACTAAATTGATAAATTTATTACATTCTCTATAACGGCTCACGCTTTAATAATAATTTACTACTGAATAATTTAACAATATATACATTAATGTATATATATTATTATTTTTATCAATAATATTATTGAGTACCACTTTTATATGATAAAATATTAATAAAAATACAAAATTTATGTTACCGTATTTTATTTATTCATGATTTTATCATGCAAACAATTACTTTTTAATTTAAATTCACAAATTAAAATTTATTCATAAATTCACTTTTTTCAATCCATTAAATTAGTTTTCATTTAAATTCAATTTAATCTGTAATAATTATTTTGTTTTTTCTCTTGTATATTATTCAATTCATTGTGTTTATGGTTAAAAAAAACACATCTAGTATGACTTAAAATTAATTTTAAAATAAAATTACCCAAACAACCAAAGAGTGGCGCTCAATTTTTTAGTGGCTAATAAATCATTTTACAATTGACGACAATTAACAAAGGCATCATTGTGATGTATACAATACATATTACTAAATAAAAATAATTAAAAACTTTTAACGGATGAAATTTTTTACAATGTCTTGCCGGTAAAGTAGAACACGTGATGTGAAATATATTAAAATAATTAACACAATACTACCTATACTAGCGTTTCCTTCAACAAGCTATCTAAAAGTATCCTCGAAAGAGATGTTCGTAGAATAATCATTATTGTGAAAACAATAGTAAAAAGAATGCAAATACACCGAAAACAAAAGCATCATTATAGAATCACAGTAACACCATCATCTACTGGCAGACGACCATATTATCAATGTGTCAAAACATAGGACATCACGTATTGTTTTAATGGTTGTTATGGTAATTCCATAACAAACCCTGTGTTGTTTTCAACAAGGGATTGTTCGTCGTTGTGTTCTTTTTCTCTACCCCCAAAACCGAGCATGGGGTGTACAAAGATTATTAAATAGTCAAGTCACGAACTATGGACCAGACAGTTTAAAACCAAGAACCTACTATTATTACAACAAGCTGCTTATCATGCTATCCTCTTTCAGTTTGGAAAGCCTATTCACCACTATCCAATATTTTACAAATACATTGCTCCAATATGTTCTTTAAACTATTAAATTCAAATTATTTATTTTTCATATCTATAACAGTTGACCTATACCCGAAAAAATCATTCATTGAATTAATTTACATATGCAATAAGTACAAATGAGACTAAATATATAAAAGTTAGTTGTAAAAAAAATAAGTTGAATTAATTGTGATAAGGTGTTACACAAGCTTTGCGTGAATTTTCTCTTTTATGCACGGAAATGAACCGGGTTTTTGATATTTCGAGGTGTTAATTAAAAATGTGTTTGTTGTTTGAATAACCGAAAAATTCACTCAGTTTGTTTTTGATGATGGAATTGTAGCGTGGTTGTTAAACGTTGTATAATATGTGTCTAACGGTAATAATTATTTGCACGGTCCCCTTTTGTCAGCGTGTGTGTTACACATATAAAAAGCGATCGCTTTGCCGGTATTTTTATATAAAAATAAAATAATTATATATGTTTTATTTCCAAACAAAATTGTGTGGAGTATTCATGTCCATTTGCTTATTACGCTAATTATTTTGTTTCATTAATTTTTTCAAATAACATAAAAAAAACATCCATTTCAAGTTCCTTTTTGCGCATTTTTAACAATGTTGTAATTGGGGCTCATTCAGGGAAAAACTTTTGGCGTTGTTATCAGTGCAAAGATTATTCAAAATAAATGACATATTCCTTATATGTTTAATTAAAATGTTTTACATGTAGCGAATTATAATCAGAACATTGATTTAAAAGCAAGTGATGGAAAAGGTCAACCAGTATTTTATGAACAAATATCTTCTACCAACATGAAATGGCAGTAATGTATTTGACAGCTTGTGACGCAATATTTATAATGAATGTTTCCTGAGATCCGCCATCAATGATTGTATAGATATTAGAGTGTGCTTTTTAGCGCCAAGGTGAAAGACTTTAATATTTTAACACCTAACGTTGAATGCTTTTGTGTACACGGGGAATTTTACATTTTCATTATTGCGACCCCTAAGGTCGTGGGGAAAAACAGATTCCGGTGAGAACTCCGGGATAAGTGAGCAGCAGTCTCCGCGTAGCTCCGGAAGATGGGGGAATCAAATCAAGGAAGAAATGAAGAAGAATGAAAGAAAAATAAGTCTGGATACCTACACCCCTGTTTTGTATTATAAGGGCTTGCAATTGAGACGATAAGCACGTTTCCTAAGGAGTCTCAAAGAATGGAATTATTGTTCTGGGAAAAGGACAGCATATATTAGATGTATAAGAGCCCATTTAACGTTCCACTTGCGACAAAAATTGAGTTACACTAATAAGATTGAATCAAATCTATTATTGTTTACTCGGATTTTTAAATTGATAAACATTATTCCATAGTATTCAATGCCTTAAAATGCTATTTCGAAATATTTCTGATGCAGGCTACTCGGAATAACTTGAGCCGCCACCTTGATCTGCGCAAAACTATACAGTATACACGCTATTCAGATATATTTGATTTAAAACATCAATTTGTTGCATTATGGCATTTAATGAATAATTAATTTAATCAAGAACAAATGTGACTTTTGACTATATAAAAGACGATATACATGTTAAAAAACAATTATAACTTAAAAAGCATATTACTAAGTTTTCTTTAATCTCCAAGAATCCTGTCGAACTTGTACCCAACCACCTAGGGATTTCAGAATAAAATGCCGCGTATAGAATGGAACAACTAAGCGAATCGGAAAGACAGAATAGAGATACGAATTCACAGAAACGCGCTAGAAAGAGAGACAGCATCCTGAAGCATCCTGCAGGAGGGGTGCAAGGCAGATTTATGAAGCTATTTCCTGATCTAATGAAACACGGTGTCTTTTCATTTAAGCAGAAGCCAAGAGGGTACCACGGGTGATTATAACCAGTAATGAGATAGCTGTTCGATTTTTGATATCGACAAAGTTTTGATATTACCGTAAAGTTTCAACCAAATACAGGATACTATCCAGACACTTCACTTTCGGGTTTAGTTATAACTTCTAGTGTGGCTTGAAAAATAAACTTGTTACTAATTAGATGTACAACTCGGAAATTTACGGAGGACGTAAATTTCAACTTGTGTTCCATGTATAGTCAACTAAATTAGTTTGTTGTATAATGATAAGTACAAATTATAATAGTATCATCTGCTTCTTGGAAATATTATGTTATTCTAACAAAAAATTCTAACTATGGAAAATAAAATTATGAGTTGGTACTTTAGGCTGTTGGTCACAAATATTGAAAGATACTTCTAAAACTTTTGAACTGTCTGTGATAGATATATTAGACTGGTTGACCAAAGTACTAACAAAGAAAATAAAGTTGCAAACATGTCAAAGTAGAATCAATATTTCATAAACAAACTACAGAGAATTCTGAAAAATATTATCTAAGAAAGATTTTTTGACATTTTTGTCTCAACTTGATACAAACTTTCAAAACAATCAAGAAAAATACTGAAATAAAAAATCAAACATCCGTTCAACTCATTCTACTATTTATTGTTGTGTTGTAACTGCTCTTAATTATTAATTCCAAACTTGCCATTTGAAAATACTAAAACAACAAGATCTAAACTGCTGTAAACCAACATTTTTCAAAAACAACATATGCTAATGTGTGCTTGTTGATTTTGAAAAAGTAAGTAAATTTCATTTCATTCATCTACGCTACGCAATAGAGCATTCTCAAAATTTTGAAGAAAAAAAAACTTCATTTCTGCAGAAATTCAATCTAATTTATTACGTGTGTTGTTATCAGGGTTGATTTGGTGTGCCGTGCCGTTATAATTGTGGTAGGCACTAGTTGACCGCACTAAATATAACACTTGGTCAGAGATAGAAGTGCTAACAATGTGTAATGTACACGCCATGTGATTTACGCAGATGCTGCTCCAAATAAGCAACCTGCTTGCTTTTTATGTTTTGTCATGTTCTTTATTAGCTGGCCGTTCTGCTTTAAAAAGATAACATCCGTACTTACGCACTTAAAAGATAATGGTTATTTCTGCAACATCACAATGTGCTCTGAAATGACTCGCTTCCGCATGGAAATCATTCTCAAAAGCGAATTTAAATCTTAATTTCGAATGTATAAATAAAGGTAAATTAGACACGTCAACCGAATGAAATTATTATCTAAGAGGAATCGCACTATATTTAACAAACCAATTTGCATTTTTATTAAAAGATATTGCTAAATTTTGTATAGATACAGAAAGTGCGTTTCAATTAAATTTGATTAAATAAATATTCTCGAAATCCATCAGGATTCCATATATAAATGTGTGCTTGTTTGCACAAAATGGGCAGCACATTAATTGTTTCAATAAAAAATATGAACCTCCACGATTCCAATTAGGGTCAACATTGGCTCCTCTTATATTTATGTACCACAAACCCCTTTTCAGCAATTTTAATTAAATCTTTGAATGTTATATTAAATTCGCTATCAAACGTCCACTAGTATTAAATTTCAATTGACAATAAATCCAAACGTAAAATGCGCCAGGCCACCGGAGCACCAGGACACCCTCATCGAAATCTCTCGCATAGTACCATAGTGGTAGTTAAAGTATTTTACTAAATATGGTGTTAGGGTGTCTGTGATAATGAATGTGGTGAAATAAACTGTATGTGTGTGTATGTTATCGCGATTGTTCACAGTAATGTTGCGCATGTGTCTCTCACTCTTTCCAATTCTATGTCGTTTTATTAGTGTGCGTGTGTTTATGTGTAGGTATTTTAGCATGTATGGGTGTGTGGTCAAGCGTAGTCGTTTTAACTCCGGATATAGAACAGCATTATCTGTGGGCAAATAAATTACTTCGAGTCTTAACTTAATTCAATGCTGATTTCACACGATACTGCGCGGCGGCTGTTTATAGTAATGAGAACACACCCGTTCTTGCGGTCTGTTATTGTCCAGATGGAATTATTAGATTATGTTTAATATTATTCGCAAAACAATAAAAATATTAACTTTACATTTCGTTAACAAGTTTTTGTAAATTATATGCAACTAACAAATACAATGTAGATACATAAAATTTAGCATCCTAAGGTAATTATCGATATTTTTAAATATTTTCGTGCTTTAAGATACTCGGATTTACAGATTATTTATTAACATGAATTTATTTTCGCCAAAAATTACTTTTAGTACAAATTCCACGCTTTCATATAACCAATTTAAAATTTAATTTGAATTATTTTTACACAATTCGAATTCTGATTTTATTGGAAATTTTTACCTTTAACGATATTTGGGTTAATTTGGGAAGGCATATATGCAATCGTGTATATGATCATTATTGGTGTATTTAAAACAGCAAAATAATCCTTTAAATTAACTAATTTATTATATAGAACCACCGTAGACGTATATAGATTTTCCTGCGCTTAGACGAAAACCGCATAATATACATTCAAGTTTGTTAGGTGTAATCCTACCATTTTGGTTCCGATTGTTAAGTCCTCAGTTAAATACAAGCATATGCGTAACCTCACAGATTTAAGATGATTTAGTTATCGCAGATAAACTCCACCATTTAATTCAATTGCAGTAGATTCGGAATATTTACTCATACATTTAAAATTTATGTTATTTATTTTAAAGAAATTCAAATATGCTTATTTGGAAATTTTTTAAAATAAAAAAAATATTCGAAATAAATATTTACACATTCTTAATCTATAAAAGTCAGTAACTAATTTTGTGTTTGCATATTTAAATTATAATTCAGAGAAATATAAAACAATTTTTTACAGTGTAGATATTTTATTAAATAAATAATATTTTTATTAAATATATCAAATGGCTCTGATTTTTAAATTGATAGTGATAAGGCTTTAATCTCATTAACATCAAATACGAGTACATTAATAAATATTAAATTAGAGAAAATAGGCAAAGATACACGTATAAATAATTTGTATAAACCATGATGGAAAACCAATCAACGAATTGGAATTGCTTCCTAAAAAATTTAGACCTAAATATCCTAACACATGATAAATTATTTGAACATATTTAACCAACTCACAATAAAAAGTACAACAAACTAGACAATGATAAACGTACGGAAACAGACTGTACAATAACATACGTTAAGTGATGTAATGTCTATTGAATCTGTCATAGTTTCACTTTTCAATAAGTAGTATTCATGACAGTAATAAATGAATAAAAAAAGGTTTGTACGACATAGGTATATGAAAAGGCTCGACTAGAGCGTATGTCGAATGTTTTTGATTTAGTACAACTGTTAAAATGTAACAATACGGATCCACATAGACAATAATGAGCGGAACGGTCCCTACCACTCAACTTCATAATACCAGCGCATAAACACACCTAGTACAATGAAATATGTGGATGGCTTAGCTTTTTCAAAGCAGAAAGAAATAAAACATCTGCCGCCACTATAGAAAATTCCAGCTTTTTCAAAATAACCGAACCTTATCCCGTAACCAATGACCATAAATAATTTGATTTTGCGTATAAAAGAATATTATGCTGAAGTAAAGTCCGAAGTGCATTTTTGCTTTTCTGGGCATTGAAGAAGTTTCGTTTGACTTTCCTACTGAATGAAAGCAAAAATATGTTTTTTTGTCAATATTGCTTCGTCTCAGATATAGAAAAGACCAGTCAACAAGAAAAATGTTCTGTTTTGATACTAAAAGATTGTATCACTTAAATGTTGTCAACAGAGATATAAATCTTCTGAAGTAATTCTTGGAGTATTTTTTAGCAAATAAACAGGATATTTTTTAATATTTAATCATGATTTTCTGTTTATATATTAACATATTTTAATAAATTAATAATATGAAAGTGTGATTATAATTATAAGTAAAAAAAAAAGTAAAATTGATGTGGAATGTTTGAAAACTGGTAACGAGTCATTTGCCACCTCATTTATTTGAAAAACAGCGTATGTACCTAACGTGTACTATTATAAAGAAGTAAAACAAATAAAATGAGCAATAAAAGTTAACTCAATTTGTGAGTGGAATATAAATAGCAGAATGTCAATTTTGAAACGGAGGTTACCGAAGTGAAATGGGCTAGGGAATACATAAACTTTTCGATTCGATTCATTTGGTTGGTTCCACGGTTTTCTGTTTTGTTAGTAGTGAGTGGGTTGTGCGTCCGTCGCGATTTCGTTACGCCACCGTATTTCGCTAATTACTAAAGATTTAACCCTCTCCTGCCAACAGTTCCTCTATTGTCGATGGAGGTGAACTTTGATTGCTAATGACTCACATCTTTTGTTTCCGTATTTGAACGTCTGCGTTTAAGAGCTCTCGCACTTTTGTTCGCCTTCTGAAAAACTTGCCTGCACTTTTTCTTCGGCGAAAAGAAACGGGTGAAATTAATTTTGCGAAAAAGCAATGTCGTCATTTTTAAATTCGACAGAGAACACTTCCCGCGACTGTTTGTTTTATTTTTTTCGGATAGTCATTAAGATCAAAATCTTCTGGTTCAGCAAAATTTAAATATGCACGATTATAATCTGCATTCGTTTTCATTCACAATATAAACTATCAATATCAAATGACATTTTAATCATGTTTTTAATAAATTATTACTTTGATTTAGTATAAAATGATTGATGCAAGATAATTAAATAATATAATGTTCATTGTTATAAATTCTAGAATGCATACACTTTTACGGAATTGTGCCATGTTATGAAAGACTACATTAAACAACTGATATTTTATTTGCACAAGTTTTAATTAAATATGCTGCTGCATATATTTCTCCAGTTTAATTATTTAATTTCTTTTATAAACCAAATTTGTTTATTATCTTTACCAAACAAGCAAATTGTTGTATAAATGCAAGATTTTTTCATTTAGAAAACAAAAATTAATTAGATTTGTGCTCATTACATTAGGACGTAAAAAACTTAGTCTTCTTCTTCTTCCAAGAAATCAAAAGAACTTGTCTTTTGTGGATTTTTTTCTAAAATAAGATGTCAGTCGTACTTGTAGTACTTTTTTTAGTAGAAACTAAAGTCTAATCAAATTAAAAAGTTTTCAGTCAGCAGTCATACGAATACCAATAATAAATCAGTTAATTTCGTAGGCATTCCATCCACGAGTTTGCTTTTATCTATAAAGATGTAACGGGCAAGTTTACGATGTTCGAAGGGGACAGGATTCACTGTTTTTAAAAGTTTCAATATTAAATTTGTCTTTGGTATATGGTGCACATTGGTAAAAGTTTATATAGAAAAAAAAATAACCGAGGAATATAAATCTCAAACATTTGGTTTTACCAGCGCATTTTGAATTCATGAAACTATTTATTAGTTTGGAGGCTATGCCAAAATCTGTGATTATCAATAGTTTCATTGTTAGAGTGCTTTTATTTATAGATTTACTTGGAAGTACTCCAAACCATATGAGATCAGAAATATCTTTACAGCAAATTGGTAGATATCTACACACCCAATTTAATAAGCATAAAATAAGTAATTTAGACAACGAATATATCAATAATTGCTACTGTGAGTTTATTCAAAAAAATTTATATCGCGTGCATCCAACCCTGTGAGAATTGGGTCGAATGTGACACAAACAGTGATATAGAGATTGCATATCGTATGCACATCGTTAGGACTTCGGCGTCCATGAAATCGCAAAGCCAGAGAATGCATGGGCTGCATTCGCTGGTGGTTCATTATAGTCATACCAGTATGTTGATAACTTCATATCGGATCGGTTCAAAACCAAAGTCAGTGTTGACCCGGGTCAGAAATAATATTATAGACATTTTTTTTAGTGGATTCTCCAACTACGTTATTACAAAATTTGCAAATTTTCCATAATGTACAATTTATTTTAGATCTTAAATTCAATAAAATTCTTCCAAAAAAAAGATGTGATTTTAAATTATAAATCTAACTGAACTTACGATTTTAAAATCATTATAATAATATTTTTAGTTTTTAAAATTTATAAAACATTCTTTTCCATTTTTGAACGAGTTGGTACAATATTTGCTAAAACGACATGCATTTCTCGACTTGGAAACTGGAACATCATTTTGAAAATGTCACATATTTTCCATATCTACGCAAAATTGTATATTCTTCATGTTCTTGTATCCAAAAATTTATCATATCTATGGAAAATGCAGATGCAGCGGTATTGTGGTTGATTGTTAGGGGGCCAAGGACGGTGCACTAGCACGAAGCGGGTTTTGTAAAGGGGCGGCAGTGGTGAAATCGGCAATCCATGAACGTGACTTTATGCTAACGTAGCCTTCCCGACCAGATCAAATCGAAAATCAATTCCTCTGCCATAGTCATTGTTTCAAATGCACTAACCGGACGAAGAGGATCATATAAGCTTCTAGCATGCCAGACTCACAATCGACGCATAAATATTGTCCAATAGATTTTGTTTCATATCTTCCTTTTAAAAAGTTTTCTTTGTAAACTTACTCAACTAGAAAACTGGATAAACATAAAATATTTCATTCCTTCTCTTCTATATATAACTAGTTAGGTTTATTTATTTTCCGTATTTTCCGTTACCATATAATTGAAGCAAATTGATTAAAGGCGATTCATACACATTTATTAAACGAACTGTTCGTTATAAATATCAAAATATCTTTATCATATATCAAATTGAAGCTAATATTCTGTTCTATTCGTTTGCAACTGTTAAAATAATTAAATACCTTTCATATTTTAGCAACATTTTGGCCACAGATAACTACATTTTTAAATTTATATCAATTTTATTCAATGCATGTAAATATAATTAAACAGAAACCAATACATATAAAAATACGTCACAGATTATATTTCTCCTTGTTTATCTTATATAGCACTCAAATTTAATTACTATATTTCTGGTTATTACTTGAAAACCTGTCCAAATTTGATAGGAAACATTCAGTATAGTGGCGTCCGCCGACCGCTTTGCATAGCTTTAAACGTATATTTCGTGTAAAATGCAATAAATTGTTGTAAAATTGTTGTTAAATAGTGCAAAATAATGTAAGTAGTATAGAAATATTGTAAAATATAAGGGTGTCGTCTTGATTGCTAAGTTAGAGTCTCATGTGAACACTAGTGATTTTAAACAATATTAAATTCAATATTTATTTAGTTTAAATTTATATTAGAACATTCGAGTTTGATTGTGATGTACGGGTACAAAATAGACGTTTATTGTGTGGATCCTGAAGTTGGCATCCAGTCCAGTGTAAGTATTTAATATAGATAAAATTAATGGTTGAATTTCGTAAAATTTTCTTTATTAAAAATATCATTTATATTTATTTAATCATAAAAATTTGATAATTCTAATTTCGCGAATTGAGTATTTCTTCTCTCCATATACATTTCTTTATTCATTTGCTTCCCAGCTGAGAATTTGAATGTTGAAATATTGTGATAAAGCATATCTCTGGAGTTTTTTAAAATGAAGTTTTGCATATGTGCATTTGAGTGCATTCCTATAAATATTTCTTTATCTAGAAACCAGATGTGTGCATCTGTTCAAATATAATAACTGATAACTCCAAGCATATCTTTTAAAAATGTGCGACAACGTTTCTGTCCGATCATCGTATTCATTACGTTAATAGCAACGGATTATAATAATTTTGCCCCATAAATAACGCCTCCAAATCCATCAAATCTTCCGAGGGTTGTAGATATATAATTTCCAATTTCAAGACTGACGTAAATTTAAGAGTGTGCTCTGGAAGTTCAAGTAACGAGTCGGACCACCCAATTCGAATCTCAGAGTTTTAAAAATCGTTTCTATTTTATCAAAGTGTCGGAGTACTACAATAGTTATATACACACAAAAGCACCAACACACGCAAAGAACTTCTGTTGCTACTATGGAATTGAACAGTTGGCCATGAAATATGTAGCCACGCCTACTACGGTGACAATGTTTTGGGGTGACAGAATGAAAAAAAAAAAACCTCCCGCTGGTAAAGAAGCAACTACTATGTACGGATAGATTTTTTTCGTTTCTGTTTAATGATGTCAACGTTTGTAATCTTACGTGTACAATTCGTTTGAGTCAATTCAAGCGAGATTTTTTTGGTGGTTCATTCGTTTTCAGAAGTGTCTTTTTGGGGATTATTTATTGAACGCAGCCCTTCACTTTATTATTTATTATGTGGCATGATTATCGTTGCGACCGCGTTTTAAATTATATTTCTAATGGATTTTTTCAGCTATTTTGATATCTAGTGTGCAGCGAGTATGATTCAAGGCTACGAATGATGAAAGACTTACAGATTGGGCGTTTGTCGGTACAATACGCTTTGTATTTTTGTCTACGCATGTGGGTTACCGAAATTTTTGATAAATTATATTTTTAAATGACAACATTTTAACTACTGTCTGATAACAATTGATAACCAGTGTTCACTAACTAAATAAAAGCATTAACTAATATCTAGATTCTATCACATTTTCAAATAAATATTTATAAACGTTTTAATATATATTTAATTAAATTTTTAATAAAAATATTAATGTAGAAACAATTCTCAGGCCTAAAATCCGATTCTCTATACCTATACTTACGTTCATACTTCAAACTACTCTATATAGAGTTTTACAATAAATCTGTGAAAGTATTAAATATTATTTTCTACCAATATGTATTTTTGTGATAGAAAAGTATGGTGAAAAGACGAATTTCAATAAAGGTAGCAAACACACAATGTACGTATATACATCAGCAGTGTTACCTACCGGGTAGTGTATTACTTTATCTTTTATTCACTTAAGTATCATAGAAAACGTGTGCCTGTTCGATTTTCATCCGTGTGCTCGGCACAGACAACTTTATATTGTTAAATTGTTTCGTCTGGTTGCACATACGATACCGTAAACAAATATATGTACTTCTACGAAAAGACCATTTCGTTCAATCGTTTTCCTATTACGTACGAGCGCTATTGTTTTTTGTTTTTCTGATGATTTTCAATGGAATAAAATAAATATAAGATTCGTCCTTTTTGCGATAATGTTCTTTGAAGGTATATTTGATTCTCCAGGCTATTTATGGACTATTTCCAGCAAACTTGTACTATGGAAGTTAAAATTTATATAAGGCGTCTATATTCAAATATATATTTTTACTTTCGTATACGAAGTAATAAATAAGTATTGTAATAAAAAAAAATCGATTTTTAGATTTTTACGAAAATATATTATTTAACCTTCCCTGAATCGAATCTGACTATTTTAGGAGTATACAATGTAAATTTGACAATATACGTAAATTATTTGTTTTTTTGTTATATAAATAAAGTAGAGTATAGCGTAAACAGGAAAAGTGATATGTACTTTTTAAAAAATCGTATATTTAGACTAGTATCTATTAGAGTTTAGAAATTACACAAATCTTAAAACTGTCGCATTTGAAACAACGCTACACAATAATTTGTTGACAGTAGAAAAATAAACAGTCTCAAATATCAATTCACATATTAATATTAAGTGTTAATAACATTAACGTATAGACCATCTATGTGTAACACATTTGAAAACAAACATTCCCAGATGTTCTACATATTCCCAAAAGAATTAATGATGTAGGGGTACGTTAGATGGAAAAGTCACGTTCTTAACTAAAAGCTAAGAGTACTAAAGTCTGTTGCAACAAAAAAAAAAAAAAATAGAACATACATTTCTTAAACTTTCATCCCTACCGCAACATCTGTTCTAGCTATTAAATGTTTGCCATTATGATAAATTATTTCTTATTCCAAATAAAAACATTAGATATTCAGTTATACATAATAAATAAAAATAAAAATATTAATTTAATGAATTTGAATGTGGTATGTCGACGAATGTCGAAAAATGTTAAGATGGGAAAGAGTGTACCAATCCATTTTTGCAAACTGAATTTCAACAAATTCCTGCGTTCCTGGGAAACTTCGGCCAACACTAGATTGAATCACACTCATAGGACGTCACGTAACATGAGTTACCATTCGACGGCAATAGATTGAAAAATCGATGAGTTAAAATACGAAAATTGATCGACAAAACTATTTAACACCTCGACTAACACCTAGATACCCCTACGCTATCAATCACTTAAGAGGGCAACGAAATCTTGTGTATACGAAGTGTAAATACAAGTTGTGAAAAAAAAAAAAAATCAGCTATATACGCGAAATGAAAGCAACAGAGACCGACGACCAAAATACCTGTCCATATAGCCAAAGAGGGGAAAGTTATATCGAACGTGTGAGAGTGGGGATAGTGGTTGTAAGCGCAACAAGGACATTGCGATAGTGAGTTTCGCAGGAGGGAAAAGGATAGCGCGAGTCGACTAAGGGTTGCGAGGGCGCATTTGTATGGACAGCGAAGCATCATGGGGTTGCAGTGGGGCAGATTCGCGTTAGTCTGCGCTCACTGGGAAGCACTGCTATCCTGACAGTCTAACGTGGAATCCTGCTGCGAGAGCACGCTTACGTCACTGGCGGACACGCTGCCACCTACTCACGTAAATCAAATGTCACCTACAATTACTTCATTCAGCGTGATTTCGTATTGAGGGACTTTTCAACAACAACAAAATAGACAGTGTAAATATGTGTTTGTGCTTTATTAATTATCATGTGAACTTTGCCAAAGTTGCGTGTTATATGCGAGTTAAAATACGCGGAACACATGATTTGCAACGCGTGAACATGTGTTGATAACGAGTAATAAACATGAATGAATAACGCACACAAATTCCAAACAAAATGTTGATTTACAACAGTTAAATTAAATGATTAAATTACAATAATAAGATAAAAACAAAATGTGTGTGGTGGTCAAGTAAGCGAGACAATTTCTGGCAAAAATGTGCGCTGGAGAGCATGCTGTTCGACAGGGAGTTTTAGCCGTCGTGTTTTTGGTGACAGCTGCAGGTAAATCTTTGCAATATTTTTATGGGTTCGAGCGGCGTGCGTTTGATCGCTCGTATGTGTGTGGTAGGTAAGACGTCCCGTCGGTCTTACCCCCAACGCTGTGTGTTAGTTTAGCGTGAACTAGAAGCGACAGTTGAACGGTTTTGGTTCCTTCGCTGACAGATCGTTCCGTCTTGCTTAACTGCAAGAGACAAATTCGTTGGTAGAAGTTAACAGAACGGCGAATCACGTAATTGATCACCATCCAATGGAACTCCCGTGTAATAATTATACTAATCGGTTCAACCGTCTCCTTTATATACTGATTTTAATCAATTTATCTCACTTGACTTGTGGTTGTTTCCAAATCTAACACAACCCCCATACTATTTATCCAAATTAATTTTTTTTACCTCCAACATGTTTTTTGTAAGTTATTGAAGAAACTGCAAAAAATGATTACAATACTTCTTTATTATTTTGTATAAGAAAGTAAAAAGAGTCATCCTTGAAATCCAAAAAAAAAAATTGGATGTAAATTATGATCATGTATTCATATTCTGAATGTTATATATTGTATCCCATAGAAAATTCGAGAAAAATATGTTTTTCCCCTAAAGAGAGAGAAAAGAAAAATTAGTTTGACAATATTTCGTCACGGGAATTTAAAAGCATAGTAGCAGGTGTTCCAGTGAACATATGTAGCCAATTGTTTCACATACGTCCATGTCAATTTTAAACAAAAACCCCCACGATGCAGATAAAACGGCATCATTACCCGAAAGTAGCCTTATCCAGAACCCCTCAGCTGATGCGTAATGCAATAAGCAAAGTGCTGTAAGGTGAACACATGTAAAATGTAACATGTCACCTTCGTTTAACGGTAATCGTCTTGTATTGCAACACTTGCCTACAAAGGTGTAAATAATTGATGTAATCTAGGCGGGTATGATAATTATCAGGATAAATGGGAAACATTTGCCAGTAAATATAAATAGAGTGGGGTTGCTCCTCTCAAGCATATATGTAGGATAACCTGCAAGATTTTCGGATTAATATGTCTAGAGGGGGAAATTTTGTATTAATGCTATTTATTTATATATGTAATACATTTCTACAATAGGGTGCAAAAATTAATTATTGCCAGATACAAATTAACTATAAATATTGATCCAAATGATTCTATTTACTACTCTAATATCCAGATTTTTGCATTTTTTTCTCGTTTATTACTTCTATCGTAGTAATTTTCGCGTAGAACTGTAGTAACTTTGGTTTCAAATTTTAATAAAGATATTTCCGTTTTGCATATGGAAATCGCCGAAACCGACTCATTCGCGTTGTGAAATTATAAATCCTTTCTTATGTAAATAAAATAAATTTTATTTTATGTTGAAGCATGAAGATGTAAGTGTTGCTTCTAGAAAATCACAATCCGGTGTTAAATCTGTGAAATGATAATGAGCGGACGCTTTAGAAAGATTTAAAATAATTGTCATTAGTCGAGCCTTACGCAAGGATAATACAATTAGAAGAAGTCCTTAAATATTTACATAAAACATTACGAAGTATTCTGAGGAAATCTCTTATTAAACACTAGCTCAAATACTCATCGTTTTTTTTATTTCTATGTCGATGTAGATTTCTGATAATTGTAATATTAAAATTTCGAT
This sequence comes from Nebria brevicollis, assembly GCA_944738965.1. Classification (NCBI taxonomy): domain Eukaryota; kingdom Metazoa; phylum Arthropoda; class Insecta; order Coleoptera; family Carabidae; genus Nebria; species Nebria brevicollis. The sequence continues at coordinate 3,785,393 of OX122906.1, forward strand.
TAATTTGATTTATTTGATAAATATACGCATGTTTATTAAATAATTGACATTTATTGTACAATTCTAGGATTCAAACCCAAAACCTTCAGATTTATGCTCTAATTTCCTACCAGTTGAACAACATTATCTTCAATGTAAAGTTGCTACTTTGTTGTTTTTGATATGTTTATTAAATATGGTAATCTAAATTTTGAAAGAAATCTAAATCTTTAGCGACTAGGTTCATTCGTTTTCAATTCCATATATAGAAATACTTCCTCTTGAATTTGATATGTTTACATTTGTAAGTGTATTTGTGCTAGTGTGTGTTTGTGTGTATAAATCCAGTTATGTGCGTTGAAAGTATCATGTAAAATGTATGATTGTACTTCTGACTGGTTGCTGTCAGCACACAGCTTGGCTTATACGACCGCCGCGGCTCAAGCTTTCTATGATCCTATTCACACACGCGCGAAACATGGATATGGCATGAAAGCATGCTTTTACACACCAATAACACAACTGCTATATCAATTTTATTATGCCTTTTTATGTCAATGTCAATAGACTTCTGAACGGAAGTTAATTCTTAGTTTTAATCACACTAAATATACTAGCGAATTTTTTTGCCCTTCAAGCGCTAGTGCCATATGTAAATTGTATGCCCTTGTTGATATAATATTCATAGTAATCTTGCGTATCATCTGTCTAGTTCCCAATCAGGGGCAAGTAATACCTTTTAGAGGGTTCAAAATGGCGGGTGTGTAATACTATCAAATCGGATTTATTTTGTGTTTCCCAACCTTTCAACTCTAGTATAAAGAAACCAATGGAACGCAAGCCTATTTTCAGTCCGACAAACAAACAATGTAACGAATCGAAAAAATACCAAACTACTTAACGATGAATCAACATACGATTCATGCATGTTTAAATATAAATGCGCCAAAGTATAATAAACCACCATTACTATTATTTATATATCAATATATATAGAAAGTAAATATTTAAGTTTAAGTCTAATTTTAAATTTTAATATGAATTCCATTTTCTTCAAAACTATTTATAATTTTACTTTTCATAATCTTAGTGTGAACATCGAATAAAATATATTATAGGATGTAAACAAAATATATTTATTATTAGTTAAATTCAACTATTTGAGTGAGTTTACTTAGGATTGCTTAAATATTATTTTCCTATATGCCGTGGTCAAAGTACTGGGATTTGAGGTCAGAAACTTGAAAATGATTAACTGACTACTAGGATATATATTTACATATGCACAAAGCAGCTAGGAAATGTTTGGTTTAAGTAAATGTAGCTGAATTTCATTCATGAAAAAACGACCTAAATAGACAGCTCTAAATTTAATTAACGCTATTTTTAATTTAAAAGTTACATTTGGGTATCTATTTTTAATGTAATCATTATATGAAAGTGTGTATGTGTATTTAATGAATAAAATATATTAAATGATGAGTAGGATAAGAGCCATATTGCAGATTCGTCATTTTGGTTTATTAACAAGTTTGAGCAGTTGACAGGCATACACGAAATAGCACTTTTTCGCCGATTTACGTATTTATAGATATGTTTGTTTGTCACCTTTGTTTTATTATTTGCCATTTTGTTTGACATGCAAAACTACATATTCGGAACTCGAGACCAGAATTACGTTTTTGATTTACGTTTTGAGTCTAGACAAGCAACGTATAAATTGTGAAACTGTCAACGACTTATGTTTAATAATGAAACCACATGATAGGTTTTTTGTTGATGACACTTGCGGTGTCTTCAGTACTTGTTATCATAAAAAACGATCCCATTATCTCGGCGTTGTGTGATACTTCTGAATAAGTATTAAAGTAAATCATTACTTGGCCGGGTAACTTAAGATGTTTTTCATAATCGGAACTAAGGACTTACATACTAAATTACTCTTGCACATTTTGTATTACTATGACTTAATTATTATTATAAACTATTTCAAATTTATAATCGAAGTTATTTTAAAAAAAGAATTTATTTTCGTTGAAATTGAAAAGAATTTCGTTTAAGTTCAAAAATCTAATTCGTTTGTCACAATAACATATTCAAACCGAAATATTAGGTGAACCCACTTAAGGTTGGCATTCCATTCCTAACAGTCCATTAACAAGAATTTAAAATAAAATATTTCCTTTGAACTATTTTTATACATTGAGTCAATATTTGCAAAAAAAAAACATGTCATATGTTTAATAAATATTTGAGTTATTTTTATTTTTTTATTAGTAATATTTGAATATTACATAGTATGAAATTTAGACGAAATTAAAGCACAAAAGAAGCTCAAATTATTTCGGAATAGCACCACAATAAACTTTTAGTAGGGAACTAACTTTAGTCTTCATATGGTGGTACCATAAAATATAATTATCTAATTAAATTCAAAATACTTAAACTGATAAAGTTTAACACCTACGATAAAGCCCCTTAAACAATGGCTCATAAAGAACTGAGGAAAAAAATATAAGAACCAAATAGTCCCACATTAACACCCTGGACTTGCTTCATGCATATGTATATATTCCGTAATTTACTGAGTTTAGTTCTTAGTATATAAGTTGGAGGCTGGCCATAATGAACTTAAATTAGTGTCTATTTAAGTTAAAAAATTACTTTTTTTATGTGATATACGCTGTATTTATACAATGCTTGGTTATATTTGACAAATAATCATAGGTTTTGAATTAGTAACTTTTATATGAAAGCTTGTCAACTTTTATAAAATTTCATTTAGTAAATTTATATTTTTAGTCTCTTATTATTTAAATTTAATCTTTTGATAAGATCCTACAGCTGTTTAAGTCTTGTGGTTATTTAAAATTGGGGTTATTAGAATAAAAATTACCCGTATAAATGTCACAGCAGATGACGGTAAAAATAAAAAAAAAATGGATGAAAATATAAATTTAACTTCAAATTGTATTTAATGTAATATATAAATTTCAATTTATTTATGCATGTGTTAATGTATCGTTAACAGTTATTGATGTAAGTGATATTCTGGATAATATGATTCAAAAAACTATAATCCCTAAGCTATCACTGTTGTACGAACCACACATGGTAAAAAAAGCATAATAGCCATAAACCGATGTAAAAAAAAGATAGAATAAAAGTACAAGTACCCGCCCCTGATTTGGTTTCATTTTTTTGCATCCGCTGAAAGATGCGATTCTGTACTTCTGTGATGTTAATCAAAGGGCGGTCCAGCAGCCATTGTTTGACTTCCGCTGTTGGTTCGTTCAGTCGGCTCGGGACATGTGTCCATGTGGGTTATATGAGTTTTGCAAACACGCGCGCGCGGGCCCAGGTGGCCCATAGCTTGGGCCGGGACCGGGTCATAGGGCCAGAACTGTAGGGAGAACGACTACTGCTAACAAAACAGTAAATATACGTTTCTGTCAAAACGCGCTTACATATTCAGACGGGAATCAAATATCACTATATAGTTTTGTTTGTTCAGTGTATTATGCGAATTAGGGGGTCCTCATACCAGAGACGAACTCTCAGCTTATTATACTGTTTTATTATAATAAGTGGCTTTTTGTTGTGGCTATATATTTAATACTTATACTTCAACAATTACAAAACCTCGATAACTTCTTAATAACTACATTTTTGGTAAAATTTTCGCGTAAAAACAAATATTTCGTAATTTACTATTCATATTATTCATAATAAATGAGTCAGAAAAATATATAATTCGTAAGAAAAAAGCGCCATTATGTGAAACAACGAAATTTCTTGGGAAACCTTTAATTGTATTAAATAACGAAACAAACGCACTTATAACAAATAAATAACAACGGTAATGACTCATAATACCAAATAATCTGATTGATTTTACCATTACCAATATATTATCAGAAACCAGCGTGTGAAATCATATTTTAAATTAATTAACAATCCCCGTAGTTCGACCGGTACTGACAGGGTTTCAATAGCAATCGCTATGCGCCCAGTTATTTTCTATAAGCGTAAATCGTTAATGCAAACGTAACACGTAACTACCATAAGCGTAACGCATAACGTAAGCGCGAACGAACACGGCGATGATGACTGAATCGTGATGTTGCATATTTCCAACAAAAAAAAAATATTATGCCAAAACTGTTTTATCAGAAACAGTTGATCGGATATTTTGCAATGTATGCAAGTTTTATATAAAATGGTGTTCGTTGAAGGGTAGCAAATTATATTCAATATAAATGTACTCGTACGAATAAAATATGGCGTATTCACGAGAATAGAAATGAAATGGAAATGTCGTACGTGTTGTATATTCATTTGTTATAGTTGTTGAATAAGACAGATGCGAGATGAGATTGAAATGAATGATGATGATAAATGTACATATATATATGAGTAAACGTGATGAAAATATAAGTTTGAATAAATGTACCAAAATAGTTTTTAATATCGAACGAAAAAGTTTTTGTTAATAATTTGTATGCATTGAAAAACTTAAAATTACTTCTTATACATTTACAATACATATTCCTCGTTATTCTATCTCTTTTTGAAATATTAATTTAATTCATGTATGCAATAAACAATTCTCAAAATATAGTCGCATTAATAATTTTACTGCACCTATAAATATTCGAAAACTGTTCTATTTATATGGTTTGTCAGGAAATACAATTAGATGTTAATAAAATCGTCTAAATGAAATATAAAATCTAATTAAATGTATGTTGATAAATGGATGATATGTATTTTATATATAGATAAAATATGCCATAAAATCTTAATTAGTTATTTAAGGCATACTGCCAACTAATACAGGTCCGTACACACAAAAAAGGGATTTCATTATATTATTTAGCTTTGCACAAAAATTAATTAATTTTGCTAATAAAGTGAAATATTCATTAAAATTAGTTAATAACCATTATGAATTATTTTTCATTATTTCGGCTATGAATATTTCTGAAATTAGTATTAATTTTTTAGACGCCAATAAAAATTATAATTTTACTTAAAGCGTAAATTTTAATGATGATTTCTAATTGCATTTTTAATTTACTGTTATTGTAACAAATTTCATTAAATATAATTAAATATATGTGTTTGAGGAAATTTTATGAACTCCAAATAAAAATAGTGCCGACAAAAAATGTTTACTCACAGAAAATGTTGATTAAAAAAAGTGCAGTTGCAATTCGCGTAAATATCCTTTTGCGGATTTTTCATTTTCCCTTTGGGTCGTTCATACAATACATTCTTTTGATTAAAAATATATGGGGGTTTCATGTAAACCTTTATGTGTGAATTTGTACATATTTGATATATTTTGTTCAATCTGGTATATAATCAAAATATTGCGCAAATTGTTTCTATGCAATGGTGGAACATTTTATAAATATTTTCTCATATATTTCCAAACTAACCAAAAATTAATAAATTCTGCTTGCTGATATATAGAATATAATTTATTAAAGTTATAATATTTGTAGTCTCGAAGTTTTAGTAGGTACTCTAAAATATGGGGCAAATCACTTATGTGTGAATATATTTGTAGCAACAAACATAGATATTGTTTAACTATAGTTTCGTGTCATATATACCTGTCAAAACAGCGTAAAAAGAAAACCGCCCATAGTTACACATTTCAAACAAACAAAACACCGGTGGACATGCGAGTAATCTCCCATATCTTTTCCATATAATTGATTACAACGTAGGTCAACGCGTTCCACCGCTATAGCATATATGAAATATTCCCTGGAGAGATATCAACACAAACACAAATTCATATACAGAAAAATCATTCAAAGCGTCCGCACACGCACCGGAATTTTGTGCCTCGCATGGAGCTACACGCTCAATATTAGTTCGATATCATTTTCACAAATCCCTAAAGAAATATTTGCATTTTATGTTTTTTTAGCAAAATTAGAAAAGCCTAATAATAATTGTTTTTTTTTGTTTTGGATCTTGTTTTTTATTTTTGGTATTTCGGACTGATAAAATTTAATTTGGAAAGTGGATTGGTTTTTTCAGAGTCCCATAAGGCTCATAAATCAGTAGAATTTATTGCCAATATTACGAATATGTTAATTAGATTTACTAATATAACATAAGATTTTATAGTTCGTTTAGATTAAATATTATAAAAGTGATATAATAAATATCGTTTTTCCGAGAAATGGAACTATATTTTGAGAATTGGATTAGCATTTTCTTATGCAGTTGTTTGAACTTGAGTGACCTCTTAAGTGATTTAAATAAAATAATCATTAACATTGGTATAATCTATTTTTATTACTTTGTTCATGTCATGACAGATATGATTGTATGATAAATGGTTGAGTTTTATGACATTTATGAGTGGCGTAGGATACAGTAGTTCGTTGTTTCAAATTAATAGATCACATTTAAGATGTGTAGGTGATCATTCCGTACCATCTCTGTCTAGACAGTAGACATATTTCATTCAAAACAAATCTCCGATCTTTTATTAAAAAAACCTCATACCTTTAGGACATTGAAACAAAATTATTGTTACAGTATATTTATATGAAGCAAATTGAATTTAAATAATAAAATACTGCTAACCGAAAAAGTATCTTTGAGAGAAAAACGAAATGTTTGTATGTAAATTATTTAAGGTATATATGTATATACCTGAGTGAAATGGGAAAACTACAACAACGCTGCAAAATGAATATTGCTTCCGGCAAGTTTAAATAGAAAATGTTGACAATAGTCTGAACTTCTGCAAAATAAGCATATTGTTCGCTATATTTAGTATGGGTTCTTTTATAAATATTTTTATTTGTATTTGAACTTAAATATATATTTCCTCTCCAGTCTACATGAATGCACACTAATAATAGCATATAGTTAAATAAGAAGCTACGGCACAGCGCTAAGTATTTTATGTAAATGATTTAAAGTTTGTTATAAACGTATGTCAACGTGGGTGCAAAGTTTACGTAATTTAATAGCGTTATTACTGATGTGATTATATTTTACTTGCGTCTTACAAAACTCATTAGGGTTGTATTTTTTCTAGAGGGTGTCTTGCGTTGAACGGCTCTTCTGCTTTCCTTACCACAGTTTAAAGCAACGCAGACACGTCTCGCTAAATTAGACAAATGATTAATGACTTTATCACTGTTTTCTTCGTGTGCTTTTTTTTCTCTTCCACACTTTCTAATTGTGAAATTTAAAAGGATATTAATTATGAAGATGCTCAAAAATATTTGTGAGACAAACTTACTTCAATTTGCTTTACATACGAACACTTAAGTTACCAATGATTTTAATGATGTTTTTTCTTTAGGCACATATATATTAGACATTTTAGTATTTTATTTAAAATATATTTTTTAATTCATTACTTTGAGGTAGATTTTCATATATTCTGTTTGAAATGTATGAATATTTAATATATTTCATTACCGTATTTACTATGCAGACAATTAAATTTTGCAAATAGTAATTACATAAAATTATTAAATTATAATTGTTCTTGTGTAATATACTCATGAAGAGCACGGTTACTACAGGCCATTAATTAATATTATGTGTGATGCATTATTGGTTTATAATTGTTGCATTCGAATTACAATATCTTGAGTAAGATGTTCAATTGTAACTGATTTGCTAAATCTTACGGACTTATAATATTTAAAGATAATTAAATCTAAGGGACAGATGTTTGACTTTTACCCCTTTCGTATGAATATCTTTAACTGAAGTTAATTAAATTATATATTGTTTTGTTTGTGACAGCTATTTTATATCAATCATAATTAACAAACAATGACAAATGAATTTAATGTATATTAATGATTTGTTTCTGATTTATAAATATTCTTTAGTAATATTTAGCTATGTTAGTAGCTTCTTGATTTATTAGTGGAGTAGATATTTGATTCGATTAAATATTATTTTAAATTCCGATTAAATATTATTTTAAATTCCGACTAAATAATATTTTAAATTCAGAAAAATGATGATAATTCAAAAATAGCCTGACATGGCGTATGAAATATTTTAGACTGAACATGCCGCATCAATAAACAGACACCAGGAACATCTAGTGCATTAACAGACAAACACTAATAAATTTAATTAACAAGTTAAACATTACGATTGCTTTATGTATAAGCGTCTCCATATTCCGGTCGCCTGCATAAATTTCTAATAATACGAAAGGTGTGTGTTTGTATGTTTATCAGAATCCTATAAATTCCTGTACACATTTCTCCCTATACATAAATGCCAACAAGCGTCTGCCGAATCCCCGACGGAATTTCACGAACATGTCTGCACTATGCGAGACTGAACTGTATATATTGTCAGTAAATTTGTGCAATTATCTATGCACACGTCACAATTGGACGACACGGTATTCCTTTCATCGACTAATTAATGTTGACTGCTAAGCATTGCTAACTGCATAATTTCACAAAATTGGACGTATTCGCAAATGCAATCGGGGTAAATTAAATATGAAGAAATGTCTACAATTGACCTTATTTATTCATTATTATATAAATATTTAGGGACGAGCTTCAAATATTTTACTAAATTTCAAAAAAATTCCTTTAATTTTCGAATATTTACGAGTTGAATGACGAAATATCGTTAAGATGTGAAAGACTGTAAAGAGTTTTCTGTCACCCTATTTGTATGTAATATGTAATCAAATTAAATTAAAATTGATGGGTCATGTTTAGAATTTCGAACAAAAGTCACAATCAGTGAAACGTTTGTAAGAGATCTGTAACATAATCTATTGGTAATGTATTTCCCGTATAAGTAAGCGTTCATTGAGGGGTAAATCAAAGTATCTATATAACAAAAGAACGAAACCAGGCGAAAAACAGACAATCTAAGTTTGCAATTCAATGCAGTGAAACAAAAATACTGGTATATAGAGAGATTTAAAGTTGCCGGCAAAATCTGTGATGATCAATCGTGTATGCGGGCGGATTGTGATGTGTGATGGAGCACAGATGTAGCTCTCGCTGCAAAACTATAGCAAACCCCTCGCGGAATTTACGTGCGGTCAAATTGAAATCCAAACAATTCTCCTTCGACTCGTATTGAGTCTGCTACTAGTCCTGTTGAATTTTCAAATTTAAATAACCATGCCCATAATTTCAGAAATCTATTTTAAGCCAAATCTCTGAATATTGATGTTTCATATTTGAATATGCATTATCTTCTAAAGATTAGTGTTTTTAGTGTGCTAGAATCGAGTTGCTGGCGTTGATATATTTGAGTGGTTTTACATTTGCGACTGTGGTGGTGGTGGTCAAAAATACATGAATGGACTCTCTTCAATACGTGTTTATATGGTCAAACAACCAAAGTTTGATTCAAATACTACTAACGGATGTATATTGTGAATAGCACGTATATGCTCCATCACAACTTTGTGTTAGCTACAAGGGATCAATATCATTTTCACTTTGAAGTTACCGCTTTAATCATATAATGGCACGTAGTCAACCAATCACAGATGGACTTGTATCTATGTTGACAGTTCCAGGAAAACAATCTTGATCAATCGGATTAATTTCACTTTCAATTATTTACTTTACTACATCGGAATTTTATATCCATTTCTTTCGATATCTCATATTTATTAAAACGTTTATCCAGTATAGTAAGCAAGACCTGTTTCTAATAAAAAATAAATGGTTGTGGTAATCAGGGATGATCTTGAATTTTATTTTTTTTAATTAAAGTTTTACAAATATTTTCAAAATTATATTTTGTTTTGCTAATGTACATTGATTATACATATTGGTATGGAATAGAAAAGTTTCCAACATATGTATATCATTTAGAATCAGTGGATATTTCCATAAATGCATCAAGTTCCTGAAGCAATATAATCATCATTTGTATCAGTATAGATTTCGGATCACACAAATATCAAAACTAGTTTCTCAGCACGTGTATAGGGCAAAAGCTCTGATATAGGTACGAACACGTACAGCAAACAACGCCAAGTAACCCAGTTACGTATAACTACGTGGATGATGTCACTGGTACCGTTGCTTGGTGGCAGTTTGAATAAAGCGAGCGAAACGGTATATTGCTCGTCTTCCTTCGTTCGTGTGTGTGTGTACGACATACGTGGTGGTACCACATCAGCAAATACATAGCGTCGTAGTATGTAACAAGATTGCAACTCTCAAGATTAAATACATGCTTGCCGCGCTCTCGCAAATAACTAACACTGAACTGTTCAATTTTTTTTTTGCCCTATCCTTCTATTTCTCACTCAGTCAGGTATTTCCGTTTTATTTTATGGAAGTGCAACTATTTGTTTTACGACGGTTTTCACTATTTACCATCCTCTGTATTTGTTGTTTACCTATTGTAGATATTATTCCTGTAACTATTTATTATATAAAGCAAATTGTGTAAATGAAAATAGAAACTGTTTGTATTTATTTAACTACGGAATTAAAGCAATAAGTGTCTAAATTTAGTTATCCTTTGAGACCACTGATAGTGAATAATATCGCAGACGTTCTTAAGCAACTAACACAAAAAATAAAATAAACTGCCGGAATGTGACAAAAAATGGGTAGAAGAGAACCCAAACAAATGTAACGCATGGCAATTCAAAACTACAGTTGGTTCCCTTACACTTTCAAAGCTTAGAATATTCAAAGAATAGACTTCAGCATTGAGCTTTTTATATGGGGTAAATATTCAAGGAATAGACTATAGGGAAGTGAATGTAAAAAAAGGTTGTAAGGTATTATGTATAGAGGCACTACGTAAACCGCCATCGCCATGATTCTGCTATGAATAATGAATGAGTGCGCCTCTAGTGGCAAGGAATCGCACCAGTTCCGGCACTCACAGAACGGCCCCAGAGGACACATTTCCAACACAATCCGGACCTGCATTAATGATAACGTCTTTTCGCCGAGAGGAAACTCATTTTTAAAGATTACGCGTCATGTAATTTTTTGTCAGTGTTACAAAAATTAATTAATTATTTTTTGTTGGAAAAATTATGTATTCCTGTAATTTGAAGAATCTTTTGATACTGTAATTTACATGATAGCCGAACCCCTTTATTTTCTCATTAAAATTTTTAAACGGTAGGCGCAAACGCGACGTGGAATGTAAACAAGAATTTGTCGAGTTTTTTCGTTTTTCACCGCTGCGCTACGTTATTCAATAATGCACACTTGTTTTTTTTATTACATTTACGCTTAGGAACATTTCATCTGACTCAAATTTTCCTTTTTATTACATTAACATAAATTGTTATATATTTATAGAAATATTATTTTTTATTAAAAATAAATAGAACAATATGAAATAAAAACCCAAAAATAATAAAAATAAACATATAAGTAATATATTGCAATATTATTTTTAAATTTCCAACTATGTCCAATTGATGTGATCTAAAATCCTTAAAACGTAAGTTTTTTGTATTTTACGCCATAAATTTGATTGAAAATTTATTTAATTATGATTTAAATATTGTAATACTTCGTTCCCCTTTTAAGAATCGTGCGATTAAGTACAAAACAGCATTGATTAATTGTAACGGTGTTTTACAGTACATTTTAGTTTAAACGAGAAATAATACTCAATAAATACTGATTAGCAGAAAATTGGCTTGTATACTGTGATACATTAGGAGCATCTTCATGTAACTTGAACTATAAAAAGTAATCATGAAAAGATGCAATCGAATCTTGTTCGTAAATCCGTGCCTCGTGTACTGTAGTGGCTAATCCAGTTTCCTATCTAGTTCTCATCTATAGTTAGCACTCTCGTCAGTAGTTAACATACTCACACATACATATATAGTACGTTAGGTCTTTAGTCAAAGCCAACCCGATTAACGGGTTGAATTTACCGACAACTATAGAGTCAGTGCGGGTGTCAGACAACAGTAATTAAAAGCATATATTCACAGACTGTGGGTCTGGACGAAACATTACACACCGCTACCGTGTTAGGTGATGTATAGGAGCTCTAAACCCACTCTATTACATGCAGACGTCTGCGATCTACGAAGGGATGCTAAATCAAACAGGGTTCACAAATTTACTACTAAAATTTATTCATATTATCACTAAATTAATTATTATAAAATGAAATTATTAATAAATATAAAAATTATTAGTTTTATAAAATGTATCAAAATAAAAATATTTGCGCCAAATTTTTATATATTAAATAAATATTTTGAGTCATACAAAAATAATAATAAAATCTTTTTTATTCGTTGCAACCAAAATTGCCTTTTATTTACTAAATAAGTACATTTTCACTAAAACCGTTGGTTATTGTAAATTTTATAAATATTTGAAAAAGATGCGCAATAATGATTTTATTAAATAAGTTTAGAATAGTACTTAAAAGTATTATAAATGAAAATTTTCCCATTTATTATTATCTAATTCTGGGATTATTTGGGGGTCTAGTTTTAGTCTAGCTTATAACTATATATAGAGTATATTGTATACGCAAGTATTAGCCAACGGTTAGGTTTAACGGATAGGGTCTAACTTAAGCAATAAAACACGGTGCTACTTCATTAATAGGTGTCTGAATGGCAATTATGTGCACGTGCTAACTCGATTGGTTTGGTTCGGTACACACCGTATATACACGTGTATTCCTATATACAAAATAGCCAATTTTATACCCAATTAACTCTGTGAGTGGCTGTCTAATAGCAGTTAGCGATCACACGGTTCATTGCTTGGCGCAATCGCTGACAATCGCCCAAAATCTTTGCAATCTGTCATCCCGCTTATAACGTATTCATTATACTTCTAATTATAAACGAGTGCGTTTTTATTCTTTTCATTTTTCTATTTTTAAATTTATACTGCCCGGCTATAATAGACTATTTCAAAATAGTGTATATATATATACTACATATAACATCATTTTCATCATAATATATATTTTATATTTGAATGTAGAGTAATTTTGCTTTTTATTAATGCCATGTTATACGCATATTAGTAGAAATTAATAGAAATTTGTACTTCTCGTAAATATTTTTACAACACAAGTCAGCAAATTTTTGTGTCATTTTAAAAATACTAATTTATTTAATATGTATACATTTTAATACAAAAATAGTAAACATTTTAATTAACTGAATATTACACCTTTATTAATATTAATTGGAATATGTGTAACACTCAAATTAATATTTGGCTAAATTCTTGGCATTAATTAGATTATAGGAGTATACATTTCGATATTCAATTTTATTGGTTATTGTAGAATTAATGCATACGATAATGTTTGGCGTTGCGACTAGTGTATTGCCGGCTTAATTTACAATATAAATTAATGAAATAACTATTATGTTGCATTCTAGTAAATTAATTGGATTTTTGTAATTAAATTATATTTTCAATAGCATTGATGTAGGCAGCAGCTTTGTGTGTATAGTTGCGATAACGCAAAGCTTCAAAATTAACAATTATAAAATTCTACTAAATACATACTTCAGTATGTAAATACGTATCAGTGTTGACAAAATCACTGAAATAACTAAATAATAATATTTTTGTCGGTGAAATAAACGAAAACCTTGAGCAATATTTTCTGGAGTATAATAAAGATAAACTTATGCCAAAATAAATGTGCTAGAAAAAGGATATAAAGAGCATGAGGATTGAGTGTGATGCTTATAAAAGTGGAAGAATACAAACATCATTATCGCGGTATAAACACTTTTGCTTAGACTTGTTACACAAGTTTGTTGTTTGGACAAGGAGAAACGATTACTTTTATCTAAAAATAAGATTTTTGTCGGTTGAGTACACAAACAGTTGCAGTTTTATTTTGCGGTATAAAGTTCGTTCTACTGTCAAGTTCGTACTATTAAGTGAGGGTATATTTTACAATTATTGAAAGTTATGTTCATTGCACTTGCAGTAACAATTGCCATTATTCATAGACTTGCTATTAAATTGCAATGGCTGAAAATTGCGGCGAGAGCATTTGAAAATTACTTTTCAACAAAAAATTCCTGAAATCATGATTAAGTATTTTACATTTCATTTTTTCTATTTTCGTTTACATAAGTAAGTGGTCACATTGGTGCGGTTTTATTATATATTTTTTAATTCAAAAACACGAGTTTGGAATCTACAAATGTATTCTCAAATTTTACGTGAACCCTCCTAGTATAAAATTTAAAAATTAATAGTAAGGGGTCATTTCTGAAGTTAGACTTTGAAGAGTGATGAAAACTAAATAAAAAATCTCTGCTTAAGCAACTAAACAACCCTAAAGTCCATTGGATGGAAACTGAAACAAAAAGTGTAGTTGAAAATCCCCAGTTACAAATAAAACTTCAATCAAGTGTACCGACCACTCGAAATATATATATAATACAACCCTCTCCCCTTGTTCTTCAAGTATTCGCTGACAGAGATTTATCCGTCGCAAAGCACCACTATAGGAAGTGGTTGATCTATGAATGTTTAATAGAAATGTAGGTCCAGTTACTAGCAACCGGACCAGAAAAACTGGTCACTCCCCTCTCGTAGGTAGAACCGCTATAAATTATTCTTTGGTGGCTCCAACACGGTTACCGGTAATGTAATGATTCTTGCCTACACAAACTGAATGCGTTCACGACGCATGCGTTCTTACGATTTTATTCAGTCCTTTTTACCCACGCTTAGGGACAACTTGCGGAAAGACCATTCAAAGGATTCTCCATTTTATAAGACTATAATACTAGCATATTGTATAGGAAAATAGAAGGTTTATGCCACCATATTGTTAGATCAGGATGTGTCGGTCTATATAATATCATTCAATACAAAATCATTATTTAAAGAGTTTTTTTTTAATAAATCTTGATAAATATGCACATTAAAATTATTTAGGCTAACACATATTTTTTGTCGAAATTTCCAAATATTTGCGCGTGTTTGATATATTTCAGTCAGTATGTTTATAAGATTTTAACAATTGCTTTTCAAGGTTTGAGCCTGCGAGATATGCTCGCTAGTAATTGGAAATAAAAAAGAATTTTGTTTTCATAACAACTTTATTATGATTTTTATTTTATATTTGAAACAAAACAAGTAAATATGAGAAGGGTTATCCGTGGCTGTCAATATATTATGAATGAATTATTGATGACGTGTGAGGAATGTGATTTAGAATGGAATACATCAGCGTATTTGTGTTGTTTGTGCGTTTGTATGTCGTATAGTTTATAACCCAAAAAGCCACCCTGAAGGGTTTCCATTCAATCATATTAATGTCAGACGGCATCGGTAATCTGTTATTTATACGTGAATGAATGTCAAAATGTTATCGGACTATCCTGAAATTGAATGATTGCTTTAATTCCGTTTGATACGCGCACAGGACCTTCCCAAAACTGATTCGTTTCTTGACTAATGACACATATATAACGAATCTGACGCCCACCATACGTGATTGCCTTCATTTTTAGACCAATCCATTGTTTTTGATTTTGCCAATGACTGTATTGATAACCGGCATTGTATTCGATAGATTTGCATAAAGTTATCATTTTAACAATCTATACATGAAAAAAAAATGAACAAAATTTCTTTCAATTGCATTTTGTTACAAAAACAAATTTCATCTGCAATGCTTAGAAAATACATTTTCAATTCTACAAATCTAATCCGTTACTCAATGGTAATTCAAACAAATAAATAAAATTGCAGATTTGATCGATGCAATGTAAATCTGTGCAGCAAAAACAGAACGGTAGTAGTATGTTATGTAATATAACATCCTATATAGATAACAATATATTTATACATGTTTTTGCATAGCTGTATACAAGCATGATTTTTATATTTGAGCAGTGTTGCAGCTGTGTGTGAACCATACATTTTTATAATTCATGGTTTAGATATTCACATGTTTGGAATATTTATCACAATCAGGAAATTGAGTTGAATGAACCACTGGAAAAATCTATGGGAATCCTACATCAATGCATTCCATTATAGGTATTTGAGGATATTTTTAACTTCAACGTACACATTTTTAAATCTGTATGTAAGAAACATTAAAATAAAATCAAAACGTGTATTTCCGTTTAAATCTCAAGTTCAGTCATTTTTATGATTACAATATTTTTTCATATACAATCGCATAACTGCTACATGTTTTTATATAATTATCATAGGCATTCTGGAATATGTATTTTAATATCGCTTTGCTCTATATCATATCCTGAAAATCGTTGTACTCATATTTATCGTAGGCTGTTATTTTATATTTATGGATGTTTCAAATTGAACACACATTTCATACATAAATTAACAATAAATGTCAACTTTTAATAGAAATTTGTAGATAAGCAGGCTGAAATTAAAAAGCTAACTGTTATCCTTAGGGTCCACCTAGTCTATAAAGCCTGCTAAGGGATTTATTATACATTTTTTGTCAAACTAAAATAAAACGTATTTATATTGCCCCCTAAATAGAATCGAGCGGACACTTTAGTTAATGGCCAACAAGGATCATTGTTTGATGGACCATTCGACTATTAACCAATACGGGAAAGCATAAACAGAAAATATGTATACTTCATAATGAACAGAGCTTATAATAAAAATCACATACATATATGTTTTATTTAAAATTGTTCATTTCTGAGATCTTAATATCTTAGATATAATAATTTACTGATATTGGATATATTGATATAAAATAAAATGTAGTCCTTAATACCTAAATAGACGGATGACATACGTAAACCGTATTAATTGTATGTTTACACGTATTAAAACTGTCAGGCAACGTAAACATATCCAAGCAAATCTATCCCAGGTGTTACACTAGTGAATTATACGAATTACGATGTATGCAACCATATCCAGAGTTATTTCTCACATATATGTTCCTAAACAATACATTCGTCTGTGGAATCCAATGCGAAATAACGGCAACACAATAATTATGAAATATGAATAAATAAAACGCATATAGCCTTGGTTCTAGAGTAATTTATATGTATATTTCGTTAAGTTAAGTACTTTCTTGAAATACAAAATATTATCCGAAATCTTTAGACTTTAAGATTAACCACAATGCAATGCATTATTAACGTGTTTACGAATATAAATCCGCAATATAAATCAGATAAAAGGCTTGTTATGGCAAGAGAGGTAATCCTTATTTGCTGCGATATTTCCAGCATTAATAAATTAAATTTTTGCTGGTTGCTGGTTCGCTGTTTCGTGAAAGCAGAGCATGGTCCGCTTAAAAAGTGCAAACATCGGTGTTTTTGCGGGATTCTCTATTTGTTTAGTATTGAGAGGCAGATGGATAAATACACACAAACCAAATTCACTGGTGGTTTAGAGTTGGTTTTCTTTCTCTCTTATTAATGTTCCATCCTGCTCACAGAAGGGGGTTTACTGTCAATCCTGCTGACCTGCAATAAATATTGGACACCCTTCTGCCGTTGCTGTTCATTGGATATTGTCTCTATGCTTTACTCAAACATCAACTACACTTTATGGTTACATAAATCTTTGATTTAGTTTTACTGTTTTTAAACGGACCAATTTTTATTTACTTTTTTCTGTTTTACAATTTAAACGTCAAAAGAGATTTTTTGATAATACCAACGATTTTAATATTGGCCAAATGCTTTTGAAGTTAATGAATTAAATTTCGATTTTCTGTTGGTTTTTTAAATTGGTTTTTTGTTGACGTATAACATTGTCGTTATAAATTAATTATTATCAAATGCAAATATTCAAACGATATTCAGATAAAATTGGCAGACGAAACATTTCGTTTAAATCTGTTCGTTAAAAATAGTAATTTCCGTATACAGCGTAAATCTCCAAATACAGAAAGTGGCGTAATAAATATTAAATGAACGATTGTTCGCAAAGCGAATCCCAGTGTAAACATTTCAGAATATCGAATCGACGGTAAATAATTAACAAGTTTCTTCTTCGGAAAGTTCCGAGGAGATGCCACCACCAGCCTCAAAATTTACTATAAATAAATGATGATTCTGCCAGTGTCGAGCATATCTTCGTCTTCAAGAAACTTTAGATCATTACAGCGTTGGAATGATGATTTTTCTTCTTTACAATATATTTGGTCTTGGTGCTTTGAGTGAACCAACGACTACGCCTGTCAATACGAAATTTTAAACGAGTTAAGAATTTATTTAACATTTCAACACACACACACAAAAAACGTTTTTTGAATTTGAAATGATTAAATACTTTTAGAGCTAATGCGTGAAAGCATATTAAAAGATGAATTATTCATACGATTAACGGACAAATGTTTATTTTTTACTTTTTGAAATTGACGTCGATAAATTGATTTTTAATGTATTTTTTTTGAGTTTATCAATTTTTATTGATATTCGGTTGCATTTGTACCAATATTTTATCCAGAAAAAATTATTGTAAATTTTTAAATACGTTTATAAAACAAATAGATCATAGCGTTTGTTTATCCGAAATGCGTTGTATTTTATTGCATGATTTATAACAATTGTGAATAATATTGAACCCAAGAGACAATTTTTATTGGTTCATATATCATATACTTTAAATTTCCTAATTTATAACAACTAGCATGCGGTTGCAATAAAGTACTGTTATGCCCCAAATTTTGAAAAAAAAAATACGATAAGTTTTACTAAAAAAATAAATAACTTCAACAAATGTCCGAGACACAACGGATTAAATAAACAAAATGTTATAAGCAATCTTTTACTCTCAAATAAATGATGTTGACAAAAAGAGTGATATATTTTTTTAATAAAAGGAAAGAATAATAAAAACAACAAATATACCATATGTACTCTTGATATAACGTCTGCAAAAATATTTTGCCAGCAGAAATGAAACAAAATTCCACTAACTTGATTTATCTTTATTTATTCTCAACATATTTTTCGGTATTTTTCAATTTCAAGAAATTGTATCAAAGAAAGAATCTGCTTATCCTCATAATTGCATGAATAAAAATGTTGTTAAAGCGAAATCTGATTTAAAAAACATGAATATATAAAATGATTAATTCCTCTTTCGAAACAAACAAGAATTATATCAAGAAAATGTGATTTTTCTTTTTTGTGTGTGTTGTTTTATTCTCTGAAAATATGAAACAGACAAATTTTCTCAGTTTACGATGTAATAAAAAAAAACCAGCTGTTAGTTTAGTTTACGAGCTTTTCTTATTCAAACGATTTTATATGCGGAATTTTCTCATCTAATTTGTTGGTATAATAAATGTTGAATGCGGTGTTTAACAAACAGAAAGAAGATATATTTATTTACGTGCTACATTATTCGGCTATCTAAAAAACAACTATATTTTTAGTGGTTGATACTTATAAAATTTGGTGTCATACAAAGCAAAATAAGATTAATCCGCATACGTATGTAGTATGTCAATTTGGTTAACTACCATAAATCGCAAAACGACACATGCGGGAAAATCGCCTATGGCGGCGCTAGTGATGCCCCTTTCGCATTGCTAGAAGGACAAGAAGGGAAACATCTAAACAATACAATCACAATGATATAGGGGTGCAATTCGGAACTAACACGGAACCGAAATTCAAGAAACGCACAATGCTTCTTCATTGCATTGACATCCGAGAACGGGAACGGGTCTTGCGCTGTTCGGAAGATGCGATCTTCTGATAGGAGCCTCACCTTTCTCACTCTTCCCTTTATGTATCTCTGCGTCGGTCTATGGGATTCTTGTCTATTCACGTGCCGAAGATGCTCGGAAACGAGCTAAACGAGACTATCCCCCAGAGATGTACTAGGTCAATGCGATAAGCCCGAGGATGGCGGAAAGACTTCCTACCATTTACAATTGTATCTATAACTATAACTAATTTCTGGTTATCGTGTTATGGTTATACAGAGATACACGGATTATAGTTTTAGAGCCAACGAATCGATTTAGTGGTAATTAAAATAAATGAGATTTATTAAAAGCATTTTCGAAGTAACAAAAAGAAAAGTTTGTAAAGTGCATTGTATGATAAATAAGAACTAGATAAAATTGGGGTATCTAAAGTGGTTGATGATTAAATAAGATGGATTCTTTATGCTGAAAAGGCATCGGATGAAAAACATTTATATGCGCGATGTATTTCTGATTTTCAACTTAGATTCAATTTATTTTTATTATACAATTTCAAATAAGATAATATAATATGTAAATTTAATTGAAGTCTAAACCCGACTGCAATCCCAATGACAAACCCATCAACCAGTAGCAAAATAGGTAACAGTAGTTGCAGCAATATAGTAGTTAGAACTTAGGCAATAGTAGAAACAGGCGGAGTAGAAAGTACAAGGACAAGACAAGGGTCTCCGCGTGACGCCCTCTTCATCACCGCAGACATAGTAATCCAATAAACCACGAACCCTGCGGCCCTTGAGCATCTCTGCCGGCATTTTCACTAGTTCGTGACGTCACGACCGTACTACCGCGATCTTTGTTTGGTACACGTACCTCCGGGATACTAAAAGGAACGTACGCCAATGACCGGTAAAACGATAACGTAATAATATCGTCGCCATGAACGGAATGTACAATGAACCATTCACTACCTCTTAGTTTTCTGTTTTACTTTCGGTTATTTAGGTTTTTTCCCATAGTTCAAATATTGGTACCATAGAGTATTATTTTTTAGAACACTATTTAATAAAATCGCTACACTCCTGATACCAGGATAGAGCTTTACATAAAATGCCTCCTTGAACTTGACATGATGATTATTTCGTTTGCAAATAATTTTTTATGTTTAGATTCTTACAGATTGCGTGATGGGTTCAGACGGTGCATATTTTATGTGTATGATTTTATTGATATTTTATGGTTTATTAATGACCAAGTAATAAAAAAGATAAGAAATATCACTGGTAATATTTTTAATCTTATTCATACATAAAAGCCCGGATTGTTAAATTAAATCTGCAATAATTATAAAATGTTCGTCTTGCAATATTTCTACCAAATCTGTCGTGCAATCCAAGATACTTTGTATCTAAACCCATTACACAATCTATAAGAATCTAAACAAGTGAAGATAATATTCTGCGGAGGAGGTGATCTCTACTAAACCCAAGAGCGATGTAATGTTAAAAATCCACCTAGTGTAACGGGAGTAGCATCATCAGCGTACTACACGATACGCTGTAACTGTTTTCTTCTATGGCAGCTAGGGTGCTTGGCAAACTCTATGTCGTAAAATTTTACAACCAGCATTTTTACAACATTCATTTTACTCACATTTTACCTTTTTTAGTATTTTTTTGTTTACCTGTATAAACATTCGGCTCTATACACACCTGTGTATGCTTGTATGCGTTTCTATTTTGACGAGTTTTAATTCATGAAACACCGTAAAATATTATGACGAAATCGTTATGGCTATTGTGATTTTATGATTATAGCCAATTCAATCGTATAAAACGACTGGTTTACCCGATAAAACAGTTGTTAAAATGAATTTATTTTAGCTGGATGCGTAATTAAACATAACATTCTAATATATAAGTTTATAAAATATACAAATTTTTTAGAAAAATTCCAAAAAAATTTTATTTACAAAGTTAAAATTCCAGTTTTTGATTTAAATTTAAACAAATCTACCCTTGCGTTACGCGACTTAAGATAATCAAAACTAATTTAAAGAGATTTAGCAAAGAAGAATCTGAGCTTTATTTAGTTTCCAAAATTTTACAAACTTTTTTAATTAAATATTAGTTGTATTCAGATTGTATAACATCTCAACCAATTGTAGTGAATTACACTTTTAATAAAGAAATGCAACTACAGTTTTAGAAAAACTGGTATGACATATATATCATAGCATTCAATTTTATTAAATTTAACCTGTCACAAAATAACAACTTTGCACGAAACGCTGGGGATTTCGACGAAATACAAAATCATAAATAATTACGAAATGTGACATTTTCTTCTCTCATTTCGATCGCGCGTATTTTATATATAAAAGTTTAAGGACTTGGTACCAATTTCCCGAATAAAAATGTCACTTCTATATCATTAGGGGTGTTGACAAATTTTAATATCAGATTCTCAACGAGGACAAATCTGTCATACACTATTCCCTTGCAAAAAAAATTGCTGATATCTTATAAAGAAGAGGGAATATGCTCCCTTCCTCGTCTTCTTGACACTCTAATCGCTAAATGTTGCCCCCTTTTTAACTATAAGTCACCAGCGTAAGCCGATCGTTTTTATAACGCGATAATATGTGGATGGCATATGTTATAGATAATAATTGATTTTATTTTTAATTATAAACTAAATAAATCAAAATTATGTCAGTTTTCTTAACGCAGTAAATTAAATTTGAATTATTGAGTTACTGTAAAAAATCACATTCAAATAAAAAACACGATAAAATAATTTAGTTTTACTTAATTAAAAATATGTATATAAATGATTAACAGATTGAAAGTTTTGCAATTATTTTATTTTCCATGATTTCAAATTCTGTCGAAAATTAAATTATTTTGATTCGTTTATTCTACGAAACGTATTAAAATAATTCAAATCTTCTATAAATTCACATAATTTATTTCTTTATAGACATTAGGATAAATAGTAATTTTACGATACTAAGCCATAGTTGCTTAGTATACGAATATTGATCTATTCAAATTTTATATTTCGGTCTTTTATTACAGTTTTTATGACTTGAAGCGTTGATGGTTCCATTAGAATTTAAGTGAAATTTACACTTTTTTATTTTTATTCCTTGAGTAGATAATGGTAGCATTATCTCGTAGTGGTCATATTAAATTTAGTGAAGATACTCTTCAGATAAAACTAATTGACGAACAGATTTTATTCTTATATTATTTCGAAGGCCATCTTTGAGAAGTATTTTTTAAACAACAATAAAAAGATAAATATATAGAAATTCGGGTATCATGAAAGTGAAATCACTGAAGAGTTATCGCTTCTATCTTAGACATAGATCAAAATCTCCCTTTCGAAATAGCGACCCCTGTCCAAAACTTGTGTCTAGGAAGCAGCAAAACTATTTCATTTCTTCCAAGTATCACCAGGCTGTTGTATGATTAATATATGCATAAATCAAACGATTTTTTGTGTGTTATAGTGGGTGGGTAGGTTGCAGGCAGTCTAAGCAAGCTGGTGTACTCGCCTTACCCTTCTCTAACGATATATTAATGTCTTCGGAATGCCCTTTAGCCCCCTGGTCGATAGACGTTAAGTTGCTGTTGACCACATCTTGCACGAGTGTAACTGTTGGCTGATTTGTCATGATCGCATCTAGAGAGCTATGATTTTATCATTAATATCCCTAGTATACGGTGTTTTTCTTGTTGGACAAGGGATCTTTCCGCAACCAATGATTTAGTTTGGCGCGATTTTATTCTCAATAGGGTGGGAAGTCTATGTATATTTTTATAGGGAATATTTTTATGTATTTGATACATCATTATAGATATATAACTTTTTGACAGACTAGCTTAAATATATCAAAAATATGTTGATGATTCTCTTTAATTTTTATTTTACCAAATTTACTTTTTTATGCATCCAGTATAAAAACGAAATATATTTGAATAACTAAATAAAATGATTTGCTAAATGTGTCATAAATTATTAACCATATATTTAATTAATTTTGTAATAAAGATATTCTGATAAAAGTCAAATAAAAACAATGCAGGATAATTGATATATACTCAACTTGAAAACTCGTGTAATAAAAAACTGACAATTATGCGTACAGTGTAGCGAAGTTGCCAGTTTTTTTTTTCATTGAAAACTTGTCAAGGCCCAGTGCAGACATGCTAATATGTAGGATACATCCCACGGCCGTTTAGCAAAAACGCCACTCTAAGCCACAACAATAAATTACTAAAATTAATGATAAAATCATATGAAATATGGGCGGCTCGGTAGGACTATAAATAAATGGTTCTCAAGTTTTCAAACATAAATTCAAATTTAGACACAAATAAAATTTCACTTAGCCCGTGTCATCCTTTGTCAGTGAAAAATTGTTTTGTGACAGATTTCTTTCTCTTAAAATATTACCAAACTGATTTTACCAAACATTCTTTTTATATACATATAAACAACACATTTTAAAAAAACCTTTCGAAATATACTAAATGATTAAAATAATAAATTTTGCAGGAATGCAGTCAATGGTATTTATTATGTTTAAAACACTTAATGATGTTACTGATTTATCAAAAAAGGCTCAATGCCATACATTGTTTTTACGTATAGCGTATTGAGGGTTGCAACCCCAATTGCTCAAATAAGGGTGTAAAGTTCAAAAGCGAAGTGGAATAACACTTTTTAGCAATCAACAAGCACGGTCCGTATCCGGAAACGGTCAAACTCCAGTAAACATGTTGAATGGATGTTAGTTAACCCCCAGCCTGGTTTAAGGCATCTAGCAACATGCCATATACATTATAACACACAATTCTCGCACCGAGACTCCTTAAAACGCAAACCGTCACTTCAGAACATCAATAAAGCATTACTGGACTGCCATTAATGGATAATACACAAGTTGTGGTATGTTCATAAATATAGACTTTCCTCGCTATCGTTAAATGTATCCACTTTAACATCCAATAATTATGATATTAAAAGAATAAAAAGAAACAAAAACTACATTAATCTTTAAAGATATATTAGATGTCAAATATTAAATCGTGCGTTATACATAAAACGAATTGCAAATATTCTGTATCTATATGTACATACTTCCAGTAAACGATATATAAGAAAATGAAAAACGAAAAACCCTGCTCAAACCCTTGTGAAAACATGTCGATCAATGTTCAGCACATTTTTCATTTTTTTTAATACATCACCCATTTTCGATTCACGGTTTTAACTGTTGTTCTAACATGCGGATTATCTTGACTTGGGTCTTGAGTAAAAAGACGTAAGCACGTGAACGGTAAAGAAAGATAGGACGTACTACAAACCACATATATGTATATAGAAGTGTGCTTGAGTTATCCTGATATCCATAGTCGCAGTTTCGTTCTCAAAACAATGGTTTTTATTACAGTCGTTTTAGAGAACATGTGTGCTATCCTGGTAGTCATTGTTCCCAAGTAGATACTGTGTGTGTGTGTGTTTGCGTTAGAAAGAAACTTTTAAGAGAGATTTGTCTGGAAGAATAATTTACGATTGTGCAGAAAGGTATAAATGTTCGGTTAGTGTTTCGGTGCTTTTACGAAAATTTGTAGCCTCTTCACTTTGGCTGGCAAAAGTGTTTGTTTTTTTTCTAAACTGATATATGTATGTGTACGCTGTATCTCCCGATTGGTGTGTGAACATTTTTAGTCAAATTGAATTTTGATGTTTTTGCATGTGGCGTCAAAGTGCTAATAAACAAGCAATGCTCGCTTGTGTTTTGCTGCATTACAGTTTTACATCATTTTTCCCCCTTTTCGCAGATAAAATTGCACAACTCCCAAAATGCTTAATTCGTATTCATAATTAATTCAACTAAATTAAAAACGATTCAGTAATAAGAATTTTTTATTCAAATTATTACTAAACAGTTTCTACATGTTAATCTCTATTTTCAACTCTGTTTATTTAAATTTTGTAAATTATTCACTAGAATAGTAAATATTTTTTA
Organism: Nebria brevicollis; assembly: GCA_944738965.1. Lineage (NCBI taxonomy): Eukaryota > Metazoa > Arthropoda > Insecta > Coleoptera > Carabidae > Nebria > Nebria brevicollis. The sequence goes on from OX122906.1 coordinate 3,811,080, forward strand.
TTTTTGTAACAAATTTCCATAAAACTGAACCTCGACATCTACACAATAACTATATAGGTTAAATATACAAGACAACAATACAAGAAGCCACTGTTCTTTTATTCTTACGCAAATGTGTCATCTTATCTAAATACAAATGATAAAAAATAACAACGCAAAAAAAAACAAATGGATATAACGATGTTTTTTGCATGTCACTCATGATATTTCATATACAACAAATGCGAGGTTCCCAGAATCTGTATTTATTTACAAATAGTAGCGTCATATTCCGCGGACAAAAAATAAAACGGCTGTCGCCACGTACTCATCTGGGAGCCAAACATTTTCCACACTAAATAAATGTTAATTATTCGTGCCGACGCGTTGTAAGTTTACAAAACATCTTAAATCCAGCGTGTCAAATAGCATATATTTTAAATATCACCACTTGATTTATATTTGTAGCTTGATATGTTCACGCTGTACTCAGTATGCGGATTATGTGTTCATTTAGAGGAGATGAAAGATTCGATTTTTTTTTTGTATATTCTATTTTTAACTAGTGCTAACGAATGTTTGTCGAGATATTTTTTACAAGTCAAGTATGAAATACGTTTTGTTTTGTTAAATTTAATAATACGATTGAATACACTTTGTTGTTTAGACCTCAAAATTGAATCTTTAACTTTCCTCGCAAATTACATTAAAATGTACGAACATTGTTCGCGAGAGCAGCTATGTATATAATCTAATAAAAAATGTCAACAAATTTCGTTGATCCGAAATTCTAAGCCGAAACAATTCTTCCGCTTGGCTCTATGGGAAAAAGAAATATTTTATTTATATTCATGAAACATTTTATATAGTCGTGTTTTGCAACGAATGTATATGGTACGCTAGTTGCGAACATGATGTAAGTTTGGCCAAGGCATTTACCGAAAGAAACTCAATTCTAAGATGTACATAAACCCGGAATTTATTTCACTCCAGAAACTCAGTGCTACTCGTTTAACTAGGTAAGAGGTACTTCAAACTAAACCCATCAAAGAACCCAACAAGAATGAACCGTTATCAAGATAAGGTCCTTACCCAGCTAGGGTTTGTTTGTTGTATTTTTCCATTATTTTTCTTCGTTTTAAATCAGCTATCTAGATCTTGTATTGTGGAGGGATCGTGGCCTAAAATGGAAACCACGCTGAAAGAATAATGTTTTCATTAAACACATTAAAATTTTCCAAATATTATATTTACATACTCTTTCATTGAATACTTGTTTCAAATTTGTTCTTCATTGCTAATAATCGATCATTCAATATCAATTTATTTTAATATATCCATAAATCTTCATTTTATCTGAGTAACTTAGGAATATCATTGGCAATTTTTAATTTTTCATATGGTAGTCCGGATTAATAGATCGCTGTTTTATTTATTTCTTTTATTTTAAAAATGTCACCATCCCTTGTGGGGATCGAACCCACGACCTTTGGATTAGAAGTCCAACGCGCTATCCTCTGCGCCAAAGGGACTCATATTTAACAAATATTATAAATAAATTCCGAATTTTGGAACAATAGCTTTATTTAGTGATACATAAAGTAATATTTTCATGCAAGTTGAGATTTTCTGGAAAATGTGCTGTTTGAAAGACTCACGCATCCATTTTGTCTTTTTATATGCTCATTACACCCATATGTGTCTAGAAGAGGATGGACATAGAGGGGTTTGGTTTTGGAACGGAAACCTCTCCAGGGAGACACATACTGGCTCTGAACTAGGAACTATTTGAATTGAATGCTTCAATAATGATAAACATGTTACATTTGCAATTTTTTTCGTTTTTGAGGAATTTCGCCGGGGAATTGAATCTAGATTTAAGGAACGTTAAAGTTTATAAACTACATTCGTCGCCGGCACGAAAAGTTTAACAGTATGTTTGGATTAAAGGTTTTTAGCGGCGGCAAAATTGCGTAAATCTTTTCCGTTCGTCGCGTGAAAAGATGTGTTTTTGCTGTGCGCTGGTCTTTCTCGTTCTTTTGCTCCAACTTGATGCATTGCTCTTTAGTAAATACTTATGCAAATAATAACAAATAATGTTCCGCATTCGTGCGCTACCTAAAAGGATTACCGAATGTTTAATGTGCCCGGTGCCAGCCAACGGACTTTTGACTAACTTATCAATGTCCTCTGTACATATTATCATGCTTTTATTCTAAATTTTACTGCCATTGCAGACGGTTCAACTACGATAATAGAAACTATCACTATTTATATTGCAAACCCTCTAATCCATTGAATTTACATTTGTAACTATCTCTAGTTTTTTTAGTATTTATTTTTGTTCAAAGTATTAGGCTAAGCCTGTTCGTAACTTTGCATTTACATTTTTTCGTTCAGAATACATTATATAGTTATATATGCATGCTTTTATTTGATATAATAAAATGTAAATAAGGGTATTTTTATTTTTTCGATTTGTTTTTAATTCTTGTAAAATTAATCTAATACATGTTGTTCTATTAAAAATATACGTTGAAAAATACAAGCTCAAACTTAAATATCAGTATAAACGAAAATATGGAAATGAATACCGAGAGATAACAAACCGAAACATTATATTAACATATCTGTATAACTAACACATTTCCACGTACACCGTAAAACCTACATACCCACATTTACTTACAAATATGTGTGTGTGTGAAGCGAGTGCATATAGCGTAGAAAATTAAATCACGAAAATCTGCCAACCCAATTCTGATTTTAACGCGATTGTGTACGCAATTTACAACCCCTGGTCACTGTGGGATGTTGCTCCGCCATCCCTTCTTCAATTCCCTGTATCCACCCACTCACAGAACCGCTACAACCTTTTGCAATCACCCACAATCAGTTTCTTCATCATCTTCGAATTGTGTGTTGCCAGCTGTACAAGGTTGAATTTTCCTATTTCTCTGGCCACAGGCGACGAATTATGTTGAAGAAATTTGTAGCGGTTTCTCTCTCGAGAAATTGAGACTGTAATTTATCCGGGGACAAATTCACGTGATTATTTATGTTTATAATTTACTTTGAAAATTAAATTGTCCTTTAATATCATAAAATTAATTAAGCGCATGATGTTTTCGAAACAAACTTCAAGTTTTTCTAAATTTCTAAATAATTTCTAAAAATTTTCATTTTTTACCCAAATGAAGAAATATTTATTTAATATCTTTTAAAATTAAGTTACAAATAATAGAACGTATAAAAACTAAATTATTCATTTGAACTGTATAAATTTTATAAACACGACTGATAAAACGCATACACCAAAAACTCCATACCTTTACGAGCTATTATTAAAATACAGTTATCATTTATCATCTCTTGTTTCCTCGTGACGGTTTGAATGGTACTTGCCCACTTACAAAATGTAACAAATGCGATACGATTATGAATCTTTTGGTAACGATTTTAACACCTGTGTTTGTTCATAAACTGAAAACTATCTTAATGTCTTTTCAACTCATTTATAATTATTGCTTACAATAATATGCACAATAGATATATATTTATTTTCATAAAAAATTTTGAAATATTTCTCCAGGATTTTACTTTAATAATAATATCAATTCATCAATCAGCATTACATTTTTATTAGAATTGGAAAGACAAGCATAAATAGATACGCTAGAAATAGCTTTTTTATTATCTCATTGAGCGGTCTCGAAAACATTATGGTTTGGTTCGTCTTAACCAACCAACGGCAGAGCGTTCATTTCAAGAAAAAAACCTTATCACACCGAACATCTTTCGTTTGTTTCGTGTTCGAAGTCTTAAACATTCAATCACATTGCCTCTTCCACACAGATTTCCTTATTTCCCGCTAGAATTGTTTCGGGTTGGATTGATTTATTTATCTCGTTCCCATTCCTCATTTATTCCCCACTGTTGCCGCCCCCTCGGTTCACTAACAGGACGTGTTCCTTTTTCTCGTCTCTTCTGAGCAGTCTGTCAACGGTCTCCTACAAATGGATTCTTCTAAATATTGGGTTGTCGCTAGGGTTTGAATGCCGATTTCTGGTGTCGTTGATGTTTAACGATAAGACCCAAAGGATTGTTTTTCGTTTTCGTTTCTTTACACCGATTTTCAGCGATGTTCAATTGGAATTTTGAAATGAGATATTACTTTTTACTAAATGCAAGATTACTACTTAACAAAATTAGAAAATTTGTATTTATGATTTATGAGCAATTATTTATTTCTGTTATGAGAATAATAATTTCATGAAAGTTTTTGAGTACCTACGAACCATAAGAAAATGAATTATAGTGTATATTTATATAGCGCTCTTCATGAAAGCCTATCGTGGTATAGTAACGCCATCTTGCAGCGACCGCATACAGCACAGGTGGTGACATTAGCGAAATTCTGGGCAATAAGGGTACCAGAGACACAGACACAACCGTGGCATAGCAATTACATAATGCACAAGGGGAAGGATGGGTAGTTTTCGCGTTAGAACGCCGACTACGCATCGCATAGCACCGATTAGATTCGCTCATTAGCCGTGTATACTACGGTCTAACTAACTATACACGCGGACACCACGCAATGGTCACGCTAAAAGCGAATGCCGCCTGAAACGCTAATTTCATCAGTGTTAATTGCAATTATACCAGTTTTTTCCACCCTATCGTCTGTCTAGTGGTAATGAGCCGTTTAACTTGTTCTTGTCACCAATTTGTTACTTGCAATATTCAATACAATGGAACAAATCTGACAAATTTATTTGGTTGGATTTACTCAACAGCATATCAATAAATTATTTGTAAAAATTGAGTGATTTTTATTATTTATTGAAACAAAATTGACAATACTAAAAAAACATGAGAGAATATATGTTTTTACATATATTTTTCTATACAAAAAAAATCATTTATGCATATTTCGGAATGGATGTATTTTCGGAACTATATAGTGTTCGGTGCTGTTGGAATAACGTTGAATCATTTGGAAATGTCAAAATTTTGACACGATGAAAAATGTCATGTATTCTGGATGAATAATTTCGCATTGCTCATATTGCAGATGGGCGCTATTTTTTAAGTATAGCTTAACATATGAATGATTAAAATTAAGCATTGTGCTTTCAATAAATACTTGCAATTTGCAAAATTAACAACAACAATTTGAGTTCCTATTGTTAATAAAAATTTAATATATTAATATATGAAATACAATAAATGTATTAAATAATTTATATTATAGTTAAATTTTATTAAATATATTGAAATATGTTAACAATATTGTGATTTCATATTCAATTTAAAATAAAAATTGTTCGGTTGTCAGATTATATATTATTTTGAATGTGCCATTATTTAACTACGCTAATAATTACATTCGAGTACGCAAATATTATAAATTTTTGAAAACTCTATCACTCCAATAATACAAATCATGTATAATTAATATTTTTAATTAAAATGGTATGATATGTTGCAGTTCATAATTATAAATGGGAAGTAATTAATTGCAAAATCGTGCACTAATATTCGTCACACAAACTTATACGAGTATCTATTTATATTCCATCTGATAATCTAACTAAACAAATAAGCATAATAAATAATAATAAAACGCATGTAGGAACAATTAATAATAGATATATTTTTTGTATTTTTTACAATATTCGAATCATTTCATAACTGTACCATTTAAAATAAAAATTTATATATTTCTCATACAATCCTATAATTTCGATTTCTGTGGTTGAATAAATATCTTATATTAAATTAAATAATTACGACTGAGTTATCACTATATGTTCATTAAAATCATTGAGTTTAGCACCTCGTAAATGTAATGATTAAGTTATGTACATCATAAATAAGGTTTGTGCCATGTAGAATCACGTGTGTGATTCAAGCACACGAGTCTGCATAAGCACCTATGGTATTCAAAGTCATTTAGTAATGAACTTAACATTGCGTACGATGTTCGATGGCTATGGTGGCCTTTGTCTAGAAACCATCAATATTGAAAAGGACTTATATGCATGTGCCCTTCACGCGTACATAATTTTCAATCAATTGGTTGCACCCCGGGTATTCAAGTGCCGCCCCCTACTAAAATTCACATAACACCTTCCCATCCCCTGGCTATACATGGCTCTCCTTTAGAATCACCCAGCCACAGGCGCTATTTATGAACTGTTATCAAGGGTACAAATCCAACCAAACTCATTTGTTACGTTATTTGGACATCCCCTTGTAATTATTATGGTATATCAATAGTATCCTAATGAAAATGGATTATTCTACTTTAAATCGATGTTTGTCATGCCTGCGTCAGTCATTTTTCCATTTTCTGCATTTTTGTACATTTTATATGCTTCTATTTTGATTTTCATGAACTATATTATAAATAAATATATATGGCTATAATATTATTTCCTCAAATCAAAAGTAGTTTCATATTGATTTTCGTCAACAATTATGCCCAAAATCAATGAATTTTAATCCGTTTTCGACTGGGCAATAAAAATCAGGTTGATGCCCTGCATGTTGGTAATAAACTTGCTGTATCCGTATGCCTAAAGTAGTGTGTAATATCCTCCATTGTATTTTCAACAGTCTCATTAAAAATAGCTCAACGTAGCAGGCGTATATACGCTAAATCTCCCAGTGCTACAATATCTAGTTTAGGTCCCTCTTCATGCTGGAGATCTGTCATTACAGGATGTGTATGAAAGAAAGAGAGACCAGTATCCGTTGTCAATCATTAACAAAATTACCGATCGTGAGGAAGAAGGGATGCAGCGTGTGTTGCAAGAGGAGAGACTTTCAGAACTAATAAAAAGTCTGAAACACTTGGTTGGAGGGAGAATGGCCGTTAGTGTAGCACTAAAGGGGATCGTATTGCTGCAACTGGTCACATCTGCTGCGCTGCCAGAGCTCAGGGTCGCGTCTTTTGGTGGAGGCGAACTGCTTACCAAAATATTCTACAATAAATTGATGCGGGATGTAGGCTTCAGAATCTGCAATGCACTAGTTTATTAGTTAGGTTCTCAAATATTTTGTGATATCCACAGGATAATTATTAATTCGCTTTAGGGAGTATTTTTAATATAAAACTAGAATTGAAACAAGTACGTGTGAAGCAAATTCTGTTGATTAAAACAAGGATCCGCTCTCTAGCGTCTTGTTGATTAAAGCAATTACGTTGGAATTGCCACCTCGCGACTAATATAAAAATTATAACCACTATGAAGTCTACGGTGAAATTATATATTTTCTGTAGCTAACTACAAGATGAACACATATATAGCCCGTTCGTAAATTAATAAACAATTTTTTTTTGTTAACCTTGTGCAGCATTTCGAATTCTATTGTGGTAGAATCTATGAAGTAAACACTGATGGCATACAAAAGTAAATCGCAAGATGTATATAAGACACTAATCTAATAATTCTTCAATATAAATTCCCTACATAATTCAAGCGCGAAGAATATTAAAACTAATTGAATTATCCTTCAAACGCGAACGGCCACGCTAGAATTGGCCAAAGAGACACACAGACAGACAGTCAGTCAAGCAGTCACTAGCAGATGAGGAACCAGTCGAACTTCCTACCCGTTCAAACCCTAGAAGAAGAGATCAGAGTATACTTCAAAGCGATATCTTTTCCCCATTTTCGTGACTGATTCTCATTGACTTGACTAGGCAAAAGAGATGCATTGGATCGAATTCCAAAAATATTATTCGTACAGTTTGCAGTGTTTGTGCAGAAACAATGATTAATCCTATTCATATTATATCGCACTTAGAATTACTTTTCTTTATAAAAGAATCTCTATTGGGAAATGGATGATGGGATTTGAAGCCAATGTCTCTTAACGTAAGAAAATCCTCTAGATTTGATAGAACCCTTTTATGTGTAATTCTTTTCGGCCGTAGCCGATTTTCTGCTCACGCACGAAATGTTTGCGACGGCTTTTGGGGCAAATTAGCACATCGAGCACGCACACTGATATCCGTCTGAAACTAGGGACAATTACATCGGAAGTTCGACGATAAAACAAGCGAGTCAGGTAAAAAGTTTTTAGATTACACCCGGCATGCACGCAGTCACTGAAAGAGACTAGATGAACGAGTAATGACACTTTCTTCGTGAAACTCTTCTTCTGTGATCTTGCCACGTTTACGCCGTTCCTTTTCAATTCCTAATCCGCTTTTATCTAAGAAATTCTTTGGATTTTCTTTTTCGACGAAATAGAATGATTACAGCTATATAATGTGAATTATTTTCATTATTTTTGCAATTTTTTTTATTTTATTACGTATTTAAATCAAAATATGTAAATTGTAAGGTATGCAAATATTTATTTATAATATATTAAAATAAAATAACAAATATTTTAAAGTAAACAAAACAATGCTTAATATTATGCGTGAAGGTAGCATAAATTCATAAAATGAAAGTATGTTAATATCGAGTTACATGGCTGTGCTAGTTTTCTCTTTGAAAATCCGAGTAATAAAAAAGTTTTATGAAAAATCCGTCTTAAAATATGAGGCAAGCGTAAAAATATCCAACACGTGTCTATGTATTTAATGTATGCCCAACGTCATCCGTTTCCGTAAAATAAACTTTTCGACAAGTTTAAGATTTAGAAAAATTGTGAATTCGGAACACGGTGGCTAGATTTTTGGCTGCAACAGAGACACAGGCCAATAAATTTATAAAAGGAGCGATCCACAATGTGCACGCACCGTTAAAAAAATATCGCGTAAAAATCACGCACTTGAGCCAAAAAAAAATCAAACGACGTTGGCTTTTTTCTTGCCCAAATCCCTACTGGAGATATCGAGGAAAGCGTTGAAGTTTATGTTTGAAAGATTTATTTGAATGCTACTGGAAACAAATATTTATGGACGTACTTTTACTGTTACAAAAATCACCTCTATAGTACTAAAACTTTACGCATTATTATGCGTGTTTACAACTTCGTCATATTTATCATTCCGTGATCAATATAAGATATAAAAATATATAATTTTTTAAATACACAATGCCTATTTTTTTATTATTTTTTTTGTTCAATATTTCTCTACATACATTAAAGTATGATTATAACTAAAGTAACGCAATAACTGTCAAAATTATATATAGCTATAGTTGAAATTTTAGACAATAATTAAATACATCGTAGCTGAAACTATGCTAAAATATACTTTTCATTAATACATTAAGTCCTTTGGACTGTAATAAGCATCGCTGTAGAACGCGGCAGTAATCTCACTCTGTAAGTCCTTGACATAAAGACGTTTTCATTCGGTAAATTGTTCTCGGTTGGAGCAAACTTATAACACTCTACAAAAGTAGGTGATGCAGCATTAATAAAAGCACAATAATTTAAGCTGGGATCGCACAATACATTCAACAGAATGTGTTCGCTGTAAAAATAATAGTTAGGTATCCTATCGGAAATGGCGATCCATTCCTTTTTCTCTCGCTCAACAAGAAAACTTTATGCTAGTGGTCCTTATCGAAAAACTTTTAGTCCTTTTTTTCACATAAAACACAGACGTCTATTGTATCTTCTACAAGCAATGGCGGCTCGTGACTTAAAGGCATTCCTTACCAAAATTGGAATTGCAAAAACTTGTGCTATGTTCAAACATTATCTTAGTTTATTCAATCACCTAACAAATATCAAAATTAAACCTCACCAACATTTTAAATATAGAAACGAAACTAAGCAAATAATATCCTGGAAGATTTCACTAGGACCATCTGACGAGTTACCACTGATCTAGGAGCGCAGATGGGCCAAAAGAACAGTGTTCTCTCCCTGTTCGTTGGTTGAACTCAGTTGTGTTTATTTCTCAATCACAACGGCCAATATCTTCCCGATACATTTGTCATACCATGCGGACATTCCAATAATCGCCTTGTTCGTCGCGCATTTTCTTCTCGTATTCTTCAATTTCATTTTGCACAAGCTCGTTCCCCTCCTTAGACATGTCAGAAATATTTGATTCTTTTTCGATTCGTTTTCGTCGGTTTTTCTCTGTGTTTGCCAATCCAATAGATGCGATAGTGTTTTTGCGGTTTTATTTTTAATATTTAAATCTGTAGATATTCAACACGAATGCTTGGTAATTTCGTGGTTTTTATTCAGCTTTTTGTTGGCTTTTATTTACGTGTTAGACAGGGTGATTGGATATCGGAAATGGATTGCATATTCATTTGCTTTTTGTATCAAATTGTTTGATTTATAATATATATGAATCCATACACGTAACTACTAAATGTAAATATTTATAGAAAATCGAATTGTTATATTTATTTAATTTTTTTTTATATAATTTGTTTGCTGTTGTAACTTAATTGTTCCTTATAATACGCTCTAGTTTGGTTTTATTTTTAAATGTAAAAATTCATAAAATTAACTTCAATTTGGTTTGATTAAAAAAAAACTCCGGCAATTTTAATTATACTTCGTTCATAGTTGTCATTTTAAAATGCATATTTATAATAATATGAAATTGAAAAGATGCCTGTGTAATATTTTACCAATCTGACAAAATTTTCATCTTGAAAAGAGGATCGGAGTTATAAATGAAAATTTGAAAAAGATTCTTTGGAATTTTTAATTTAATGCCTACAAGGGGCGACTGTATGTAGAACATATCCCTATATACCTATACTTCGCAAAGGATTCAGTGTTTATTCAAAAACCGAAGCTGTCTTATTGATGTATACCTGCCTACCTTTAGTTAAAATATTTCATTGAAAGCACATAGCGAGCTCATAAATTTGTACCAAGCAACAAAAAAAAACCATATTTAGTAAAAGTGGCCTAAAATGAATCCACACGACTCAATAGACGAGAACTTCATTCAATGCTCTCTTAGTGATGAATAATTAATATATATTTTGGTTGTTTATATTTAGTTATAATATATAAATATATTTAAACAATTTTTTGATAAATTTCCAAAAAGATAAGTTGCACTCTGCTGCTGATGTTGTGCCTGACATTTTCCGATATTTCATAATTGGTTCTGCTTTAAAAATATTTCCGAGTTATGTCTGAAATGCAATACCTGTCTGCTTCATTAAACAACCTCCCCCCGATATAATAGAAAATACAGCGAGCTTAATTAGTACATGGGTTCGCCGCAGTAGCGTAGAATATAAACGGAAACACGGGGCATCAGTAGAACATTTTAGTCTATTATATGCGCTCTTTTGTGCTCGTAATTATATATTATAGAACTACGCTTTTGCTGGATCATAGCCAATGGATAGTAAAAAACTCTGAATATTTATCTCAGCTTATTTTTCATTAGTCATGCTTTTCTAGTTCATGAATAAGAAATATCATAAGTTTTTTTTATATTTTTAAATGAGAATTCCTTATACTTTTTATTTGAAAACCAAGATATCTAATTATCCTGCGAAACGCAGTACAACATCAAATATTAAAGTTAAGATATCTATACATATACATCGATTGATATAAAATAAAATCAGTCGTAAGAAAAACACAATATTGAGGGATTTTATCGAAATTTTACAATCGTCATTACACACGGACATAATAGACATCAAATTCGATTTACCAATGCATATATTCGTAGAACACGAACGTAAAATATGCATAGCGTGCTCGATAAGATTCAAGACTGACTGATATATACACAACAGACAGATACGAAAATAATACAAAATCAAACCGGCCGAAAAAACGGAAACAATTTCCCTAAATCAAACATAAAATGAAAGTATGTATCTTACAATACTTTTAATACGTCTGTTGCAGACAGCCGTTACCAAGACCGATTGTAATGTGATTTAAAATATCAGAAATTTTACAAGTTTTGTATTTAGGCACAAAATATTTAATAAAATTTTATGGTAAAAACGCAGATGGCGGATGTTTTTTTGTGTTTTAAAATTCAGCACAAGGTGTTTAAGTATACAAACGCAAACACATTTCAGCATCGATAAGTTACGTTTGAAAATCGCGCATACGTAATAAAAGTATATGCGATGGTAAGACACGCCTGGCGCATGAAAAATACGCAGCATTAAGATGGTATCGCCGGAAACCAATACAAGATAAGAAAGGGAGAGTTCAGCTAACCTGGGAAGTTTTAGCATCAGAGCACTAGCACCACGGTCGGGATATGAATGCATAAACAGGAGTCCCCGACCGACGTGTGTAAATCTAGAGTTATAGTAACGCTTCGCGGGGGTAAATGGGTTTAATATGATTGTAAGTTGATCCTGGACATTACTGCAGTCGGTGGGTCAGGGTTTTGGTTGTTCAGTTTGCTGAGAGGGTATGGGCAAACTGATTCCTCACAAAGACGAGAACTGTAGACGCATTTGAGGGGTGGCAATGCACGTGAGTAGCATACACTATATAGAGTGTGGATGTACCACGTGAACGAGACGTCTTTTATATTATACACCTCTCCCCCGGTTTACTACTGTGTGTACTATGCGTAACGTCTTTGGTCTTTCTTGCAAGAAATTGCGAAATGACGTGTAGATCAATATGTGTAAGTAGCAACATGAAAACTTCTGCTGATTTTCTGGAAGATTCATCCTAATTCAAGAATTCATTCATACCGAAGAAACTAATACTAAAAGGAGATGCATCATTTTCCTTATTTTGCAGGAGTTATTTTAACGTAATCATCAGTTTTAGACTATTTTTGTCATGTTTGTCCGTATGTTTGTACACATAAACGGATAAATTTTATGTTAAATGGATGGTATAATCAATTTCAGTAATTTATGTTAGAAATAAGTTCCGCTTTACGATAATGATATATGTCATGAAAATATGCAATAAATAGTTGATAAATGACAAAACTATTTGCAATTTGTTTTAAAATGTTCGTTATTGCATGATAAGAAAATAAATAATGATGATGTCAACTGGTCATCTTAGATATGTTCTATATTAAATTTCATAGTACAATAAATGTCATATGTTTGTTCAAATTTTTATGAAATTTTAAATACATAAATTAAAAACGTTCATTGTTACATTTTTTAATAAGAATTTTAAATGATATGCAACGTAGAAATAATTGGCTAGTAGATGTATTTTAAAGCAAAGTCTAGTATAGAAAGTTTTAATAATGTATGCTGCTTCCCGGTTGTTTAAGCATCTATAGAAAATTGTTAATTTTGCCCGCCTCATCCGAAATTCGTTTCTAACATAAATTCTATTTATATATACATCATTTTTTAATTAAATCCGCAATTCTGTCGAAAGACAATAACATTTTATTGCGCCATGTATATAAAACCGTAACCATGCAATGCAATGTTAGCTGGCAGACAAAAGAGAACGTTCAACTGCGGAACCATTTTCAGAATGGCACGATGCTGACAGCACGCACTTTAAGTAGCATCGCCGGGTGACCAACCGCACACGAAACGCTCAATATTTCCCTAACCGACGACGACGACGTAAAATATTCTCTTTTTCCACACAAATGTATTTTGTTTCGTATCTCTGAATGCGCGCGTGTGTGCCGAGAAAACGAATTCTGAGCATGGCAAAATATCGACTGAAAAAAAGACAATTCTGACGCGAGTATTTTATTAAAAGCTATCTGTTGAACTTGCAAATGCAATACAGATACAAGCAGACTAATATATATTAAGTCTTGTAACAAACATCAGAGCTGAACCAAATAATTGCTATTTTAAATTACATTAAATGTCCGTATTTATTCCAAGTTGTAGTTCAGTTTTACATAAAATCACGTTAAAAGTAATAATAATATTCTTAAAAAATATATATATATAAAAACTCACACACATTTGCACTAATACTTAGAGATATATACAATAACACATGCGTATAAAAGCGTATGGATTTACATACATTTAAATGACAATCTCGTTTGGGAGCTTTTTTCAATAACAGAAATGTATGCATTCTTTATCTCGTCGTGACCTAAATTCGCGAAATAAATATCTGATGGTAAAAGCCTGGCACTAGTGACAAACGTAATACCACCATGGTGACATTAAAAACAAATATCCTTAGGGCATTCTCTTCGTAACTGTGTATATATACCTTCAATTTTTTCCTCCGAAAGTAGCTTTATTCGCAGTTAATCACTGGAATATAAAATATTTATACTCAATTTTCGTTGCTTTAAAGACACAAACATTGACATTTATGTTGTTAATTTGTTTCTTCTAGACCTGCGTATTTTCTTTTTTTGTCATTCTTTTTACGTTTTCGGGCATATTTCTTCCATGTGCTTCAGCATCTTGTTCATCTTCCATTCTGTTGTGTATCGCTTCAGTACTTCACGATGATATTAATATTAAGTGGAACTGAATAAGCGAAAATGAAATTATGCTAACTCGACAGTTTATTTTCTGCGCGGAAAATAGGGGTTGTGTGGAGATGCTCAAGAAAAAAACTTCCTCATGGCCTGGGGTACTATTTATAAGCATACCAATACCAGATGAAAATTTACATTTAATATTGTCTTCATAAAAATTACTGACAGTTTATGTTATTTTCATATTTATTATTTCTTACTTTATACCAAATATATTGACTATATATATTTTTTAATTTAATTTTTTTTTTCTGCGGCAATATTTCGTTTTTGTGATCAAATATTAAAATCCTAAGTAAGTTAATTATAGGAACCATAGCGATTAGTGAAAATGTAAGAAAAGAATGTAAAAATTCATTTAAAAAAGCTGTTTAGCCAAAAAATCACGTTTTCCCGAAATAATAGTACAATTAATTGAATTTGTTTACACCCATTAATTTTGTAGTGTGCATCGAGCTGAGATTCTGTGGAAAATACAGCTTGGCTTGCACACAGTAGTAATCCCTTGACGCCCTTCATTAGCCCTGCACCGGATTCAACCCTTCACTTAGAACACAAACCGTCTTTTCTTTAATTTTCTACAAACACGAACTCCCACGGATAATTAACCAATATACTACACCACAAAACCAAATTTCACCCGATTACATACAAACAACTTCTTCTAACCACTAACAAATTAAAAAAAAGATCAAATTTTAGTTTTGAAAAAATAAGGTTTTTTTATTCAAACAATATGATGTTAAATAAATAGTATTAAGGGTAAATGTATATGTTGCGTGAAAGTATATACACAGTGATAGTAGTGAATCGATAAAAATCTTTCAATGTGTGAAAATTCTTGATACATTTTGAAACGAGCGACATGCAGACACGTAACGTAAAGCAGATATATGAGTGTCGTAAATAAATTTTCAGCTTCCGTAATCTTATTTCACGAACGGTGCATCCAGATGGTGTTACTTGCGCCACACCACCCCGGAAAATGTGAAATGCATTTCCCCAGCGGCAGTTGAAAATATCATGCGTAGGTCTTTTCAAAAAAAAAAAATGCCTCACAGGAATATTTAATTTTTGAAAATATATACAAAGATGGACATAGCGGCATTAAAAACATTGAGATATTCTGCCCAATTTTATAGAGTGAAAAAGCATATTTTTCACTTTTGCCCAATACAAATAAAGCTTCTTATGAGGGTATGGAAAACGGATGGCCAAAGAGAAAATAAATGCAATGGAGGGAGAAAGTGGTAGAATGGTCGCGACATTCGACGTCGTCGTCTACGTCGCGTCGGTGGCAACGGCTGATGCTGAGCCGGGTTAAGCCGTCGGGAGACAGGTCCGCGTCCGCGAAGTGGCGCCCGTAATGAGCGAGGGACGTGCGCTATAAGTGGCTAGGGAGCACGCACCATATTGCCAACATAATAGCTTTACTTTATCCCTATTATACGGTACCAACCAGAACTTTCTCCTCTCCTAACCCTCCCCCGCCTCTCGCCGCTGTGCGAGAACATATTTTTAGCACAAAATTTAGATTTAATCAGAATATTCATGAAATCTCCGGATTATATACAACAATGATTTTAATCACATGGTGAACCTACTCCATGGCTGCTGCAGCCTAAAATTGCAGCGCCCCCAGGATCAAAAGAGCATTCATTATTGTTGCGTTAACATTTTAATGTTGGCGGATTTATTGTAATCCATACTCGTAGTCGAAATTATTCGCAAATTTCATCATTTATCATGATTAACTACATACGCGTTTTGTGTGAGTGTGTCTGTCTGTCTGTATCCCGGCGGTACAAAAAATAAAATCCTAAATATATACATATCATGCATATGTGTTGAACTATGGCGACAGTTGTAGACATTGTTTGCTCACCTGTTCTAATTAATCATTTGGTGATTATACATTATATTACAATAAATTTACTTTACCAAAAGATATTTGAGAAGTACCTAAAGTTGTAATTCACAATTTTTCATTGCGTCGCAAAAAAGTTCCATACTAAAAAAGAATTATATAATATATACATGAACTGTTCATTTTTATATTTATTTCATTCGTCTAGAAAGTTTTCATTTCTACGTTTTTATATGACTGATTTCGTAAATAATTCTTTAATCAGCACCGACAAACCTAGATTAGTTCCCTTAATGTAAATATACCTTAATCCATTTAGTTGGTAGTACGCGAATTCTAATATAAATTGAGATTGACGTGGGGAGAATTCGTACTTATCTAATTTGGAATATATCAGAAATTTGTTTACAATTATAACTCTATTAAAAATACAAATGTTTGCAATTTGATTTATAAAAAGATTCATTTACAAAATTTACATTTATGACCAATAATAATATCCTAAAAATGCTTTCGTTGATGACTTCTAAGGTGGTGCACTAGTAATTGATTAAGTTTGAAACCTAGCATCTAGGGGCGGTAAAAATCTCTGAAACTAATGAAAAATCATCTCGAGTTTCTTCAGCAGCACCAGCATCAGTGTGTCGACGGACAAAATACGTTTCCCATTCATTGATTACACCAAAATAACATTAGCGAATCGTATCGTATAGTAGGGAGACCTCGGCAAGTCATATACTCCAGCAAAGAGTGTGCTTCCACTGGCTGCGGGGCGCAGCGGCGGAAGGCATAGACTGAAATGAGAGAATTGCTACCGTCGAACGGTAAAGGGATTAATCCTGCAGGATTAACATTGGGATTACATCCTGCTGGCCGCTGACCCTCGCAGGATTTTACCGCAGGAATTACCGGTGGCTCGATGAGAAGCGAGTCGAGTGCGCCACTTAGATAGCAAACGGCCAACGACAAAAGTCATAAAATATAAACGGTTATCAGGCGGCTACGCGTGGCCAGCTATTGCACCGGCCAGCAATGGGCATTACCAGTTACCACTGCATTTTACTTGCTCGCCACTGTACCTTCGTCCTTTCTCTATTCCCTCTTGTGGAAATTTACTACTGACCACTTTTCAAGGTCATTTCTCAACCTTAATTGCACGTAAAGAAACGAATTATATATGTATATCCACAAATATATCTTAAACCAAAACATTTGAAAGATTAAGTTTTATGTAAATTATTTTTGTGCATTTTATAGTTCTGAGGAAACTAATGACGCTTATCATAAATTTGTCTAGTTGAATAATTCCATTTTAAAGTACTTTATAATAAACTAAACTTTCCTTAATAATTACCTAGTTATCGACTAGTTTATGGCGCCAGTAAAAACAAAGGTCCTCGTAAAACAAATTGAATTTCAAAATTTAATTTACAATACACTTTAGCTTGTTAAAGAAACACACTATCCTCTATTGTTATAAGCGCAAAACGAATGAATATACTTACTTAGTGAACGAGCGAGCTCCAAGCGAATGGCGAGTGACCCCTTAAACAACAGAAAGATCGCAAAATTTATCTTAATAAAGTCAGCAATAACAATATAATTTGCGCCGTAATGAAACATTAAAGAAAATAAATGCTGAGACGCCAGCGAATAAGCGATTACGAACACGGACCATTGTTGTGCAAATAAATTTCGTGAAAGGAAAAGATAAGGCATCGTTGAGATCGAGCCGATGCCAAGTTCAGAGTGAATTTTGTGATATTTTGTAATAAAAACCGTTCCCTCTCGTGCCATAAGTGGAATACTGCATACGAATCGTCGGCTATTTATGGCCTTGAATCTACAACAATACGTTCCTAGTCTCATCTTTTAGATTTATAGACTTATTTACGCTTTTATTTTATATGGAAATGTGACTATCCATTAATACTACTACTACTAACCAAATCTAATAGACACATTTCACGGTGGCTATCTTTAAGAGGGTGGCCAAATCCTACATTATTGGATTGGAAACATACGGGAATTTGAAACGAATCCGAAGATCTGAATTATTTATTATATAATAGAATTTCCTTTTTAAATCTAACTTGTTGAGAACAATGTATGATTCTATAAAAAATCGAATTTCACAGTTGTGATACCTTTAATTTAAAAGTATTTTAAAATTTCTCTATAAATTAATTCTAAATATAAATTGGTTCCAAATGAGAAAAAATGCGAAACGCTATTTAACAAATAAATTATAATGTCATCAGTTAAGGACACTCCTAAGCCTGAAACTAACATTTAAACAACAATGACGTTGTATAAATTCCATCTTGTAAACAGCATAATAACATTTCAAAGTTACAAGTTTGAATAATTATGAATGACAATCGCAGCTTAGTGTTGATTTGATCGAGGACATTAGATCAAGGATCAAAAGTTAATGCTATTGTGTCGGTGAAAATGTCTGTGAAATTATCACAAATAGGAAACAGTCGTTTTCCTTGAGGATTGTCGTCGATAAGTTGAACTCTGGCGGAAGTATGATGAGAGACAGGCAACTCCGAACGGAATGGAATGAGCGAAACTCCAGTGCTCATATCCGACGAACCGCCGTGTTGGAGTGGGCGACAGTATATAGTGGAGTACCCTTGGCGCCGCGACGTTTCCATGAAACATAGCGATGCACTAACAACCCTCCCGGTTGGTTATTGCTCGGCGTCGGCCTCATGTAGCGCACGGGGAAACAACACATGATCATATTAACTGTACGGTAGCCAGTGGCTGCGAACATTGGAAACCCAATGGGGCATTGTGTTCTATAGTAAATAATCAACTTTTGTTTCATCCGACATGAGATATAATTACAGATTATTTGGTAAAATGTTAATGTTACTTCAACAATTAAATTATGTCGCTACATAACTGCGTAACCAAGTTCAAATTTATATTTTATTGCTTTTAAATCAATATCCGTAATCATAAACATTAAATAATATTTGAGATAGTTATGCATCGTATTTGTTCAGAGTTGCGTAAAAATAAAATATTGAAATGTTTTATTTTTAATTTCATTATGCATTTGTAGATTTTCGTTTGGTGGACGCTACTGTGTGTTAACAGAATGCTAGCACCTCGCAATGGCATACGACTAAAACTGTTTTCCGCCATCCACGTAGAGGTGTACTTGCTCCTTGTTGTATATGTCACTTGAGATTGCTTACACGGGAATTCGCGTTCCGGCGCTAAATTAAATTAATAAATGGTACTTTAAGTTATTGTTTTATTGTGTTATGACGATAGCGCTTGAGTGAGGTCTTTACGTTACGTACTTGCTGCACACACAAGTATTTTCGGTTCGTTCTGAACATCAACCACGAAGTCAAATATAAACAAACTAACAACTAGGGAAATGCATAAAAGTAGCCAAGTTCTTCTGTGTTAATGAATATATGAAATATATTAATTATAAAGGAACTAAAGCGACAATTAAAAATCATTATCGGGAGAAGAGGCAACCTAATTTTGGTTGCTTATCAAATTATAGAAATATTTAATGTTTTGTTTTATAATAAACCAAAGAAATTTGTTTGAAATTTGATTAATACTTAGTGGAAAAAAGAAAAATAGACAAATTAGAAATTGCTATAAATAAAATATTTGTTTTAGTGTATCTATATTTACAACGCATAGCTTGTGGAAACTGCTTCGACAAGAACAATATAAAAGAAAGGCTCTAAAGATTGAGTAATATTTTCCATTTGATTGGGATCTTATCCTAAACTTTGTGGCGTCGTACGACTATTAAAGCCTTGGCTGGAATTGCAGCGAAAACTACCACATAGAGATGCTATCAAATTTCTTATGGACCGACGGAAAACTTAATCAAGATGACGAGACAAAAACAAAAATACTTGCAGACTGTGAATAGCTTGCAGAACTTTTTGTGAATCATTTTGCGAGATTTCTTCTGTTTCCATTTACTGAACGTGCCTGACGGCGATTCTCCTGTTCTGAATAATAAACAATACCGTCTGCATGTTTAACAACAACGAAACAGATTTTTTTGTTGTTGAATGAAAACTATACAATGCAAGTAATTATTTTGATTTTTAATATTACAGCGAGCGTCTTTTCCTTGTAGCTTTATAAAGCTGACAGGATTATAAATAAAAGAATAGTAATTATTTACGAACAGTGCTTTTTTTGTGGGAAAGTTTGACATCGAAACTAAACTATAGATATAATCCAGTAATATGTGATAAATGATATGTCATTATTTTCGCAACAAGAACAAAAAAAGTTGCAAAAATAATCGACACATGTCAGTTTTATTTCGTCGTAACCGCATGTGAAGGGCCAAGCCCTATCATTTTCACGACGAAACGAGAAACCATCACTTAAGAAAATAAGGAAAACATAAAAACACCGCAGCCAACAAAAAACTGAAAAAGATGGATATCCTTTCGCAGGAAAAGAATTTTAGATAAAGTAGTCCTAGAAAAACCATTTCGTTCAATTACCCACAATTATAACGGAAATAAAAACAAAAAGCTAATCCGAAATGACGTGCAAATAAAAAAATATGAGGAATTAATCTGATTACTAGAATCCTCTCTCTTTCCTAGACTTATTGCATTTTCCTTGATTGCCATGTTATAACAATGTCTCCGTTTATGATCGTTAATTTTTCGTTTTATGACAACTCCTAGTACATTTCGATTACAATTAAAGCTTACGCTTTTATTTGCATTCCCACTTCACTTCATTCCATTTCAGTTTAGTTTTAAACATCATTAAAACTTTTATTGATAATTATGAGTTTTGTCATTTCTGTGTTTTTGTCTTCTCACAATATAATTTTTACATTTATTAAACAATTTTTTCTCAGTATTCTGTACGTTTTTTTATAAATTTAAATGTTATATAAATCTAATTTTTAAATACTCTTTCAATTTTTCAAATGTTATGAGCACGTTTTTTGGTTTGCATTTAAACGACATTATCATGATATTGTTGTACTAGTCAACGTTATATGGATTTGTGTTTGTAGCAATGCGAACTAAAGCCTATCAATAAACTAATAATAATCAAATAACAATCAGAATGCCGATCTTAACTATGGTAATTCGACCGTCAAAACAATAACAGAACTCATGCCCTCAAGTTTACTACGCCAATATAATGATCGCAGACTACAGATTCGATTGAAACTTGCAGTAAGGCTTTTGTTCTACGTGGAACATCGTAAGAGACACGTGTAGTCACAGACAAATAGAGAGAACGATATTCCATTAAATGGGCAGAAGTCATATACTATGTAAAGTCATCCTCCGAACTTCGAAAATTAATAGTTTCTGTACAAGTGTTTGTATTCGCCTCTTTAACAACTAGCAACTTGCTCCATGAATATCAAATCAAGTGTGCTTAAAGAGCTTCTTTGTTTATTCAAAATACCGTCATTTTGCCAAGTATCTGCATATGTTATGCATAAATGCATATACATACTAGGTATCTTTAGATATTTGCAATTATAATTATCGTTTTTATATATTGCTGTATGTTGTATTCAAATACGAGATCTTACGCTCTGCAAACGACCCTGTTAAATGCTTCTTACCCTTTCGTAAGATGTTGTCTCTTCATTTAACAGAAGTCACGATGAACTATTGTTAACCGTGAGAGTGGATGATAATCAATTTTATCATTTAAATTCACTGAATGTGTAACTGACTTTAACTAATCACATATATTTAATGTTGACGCTGTGAATTATCATCTCTAATGATACACATTGAGGCAGCTTCAAGATGTATTACATGTAGCGAATTTTCCTAAAACTGCTGAGACAATTGCGGAAACTAAATCGTAATTACGTTAGGGAATAATTATAACGAACTGAATGTACAACATGTACTCATAAATGAAATTATTACGTTTCATTACCAAGAGTTTATGATTTATAATTATAAAATAATTTACAAGTGGATGAAATTTTTATTAATACAAAATTAAATAAAAAGTTGTTCAACTCAAAATTGCAGTGTCTGTGAATTTTTATCTTGACTCCCATATTTTTGTATTCTGACAAATAATAATTTTGTTGCAGCATATCACCCGACGCAACATCCACCGCGTATATCCGAACACCCGGTTGACACGATCGTACCTCGTCATGATCCCGTGACCTTGAACTGCAAGGCAAGCGGTGATCCTGAACCGGCAATCACCTGGTTCAAGGACGGAGTACCGGTCCGTACGGCGCCGCAGGATGCGCGCAGCAACCGCGTCCTGCTGCCGACCGGTTCGTTATTCTTTTTGCGCGTGCTGCACAGCCGCAAGGAATCGGATGGCGGCGTTTACTGGTGCGAAGCCAGCAATGGGTTAGGAAAAGCACGGAGTCGAGATGCCACCTTACAAGTTGCCGGTAAGTTTCTTGTCCTCTGATGCAAGGTATATATATATATGATTTTGTCGTTATTGAATGTAATATTCTGCACATTTCACAAACATAGTTTTAAAAAAAATACACATTTCAACGAATTCTTCTTTTTAACGCTGGCTGCATTCAAACCAATTACTTTAATACATTTCTGACATTCTGCGATGGATAAAAAATATATACATGGCAGTGAAGCAACGTACGGACAAAATAAAAATAAATATTAAATTCATTTCGACCTCATGTCTGTGAAAACCGACATTTTCGTTGAATAACAGAAAAAAAGAAAAACTAATAAAACTGTAACGAAAACATTTTCTTTCAATATCACCACGCTATATCGTTCAATAAACGACCACTAGGTAACTATAACACGACGTGTATGCTGAATATTACATGCCGAACATGTCATACTGGAATATATCGTAAAAAATATTCAACTTTATTAAAAAATTTAAAATCTATAGTAAAATATCATTTGTTTAATATGTAAATGTGTTGTTTGAAGAAAATGTACAGATAAATATTAAATTGTCAAATATGCTTTATTTGATATATTTTCAAGTAGAGATATAAATGTAGGCATAGAATAATTTGACAATTTATTTCAAATGTACGTTCGCCGTTGAGTACTTGAGACAATTCTCTACTTCTGTCAGTTTATTCCGATAACGAACGTCAAAATTCTCACACGCAGGCAGAAATGCGTGCGGCAGCTGAGACTGAGAGATCGTCGTCGTGAAAATTGTTTCTTCAGGTGGAGAGATAAACAGAAGCCGCGAAGACAATTAACTCACTATCTAGTTTGTTGAGATCCCTTCTGGCTTTCACTCACGGAAACGGAACGCAGGGATGGATTCTCTTGAGTTTTGATTGGTTGCACACATCACACACGTTTCTAACACTATTTCCTGGTACTGTTTCTGAACCAATAAAATTGTTGAATCTTTTCTATTACTTCAAATCAATCCTTCTTTTTCTTATCGGAAGCTACAAAACAAGCTTGAGAGTCATTCCTTAGTTCGATAGTGAAACTTGTAATTGAACACATAGAAAAACAAAAATAAAATGACGAGTTTCTTAAGGTACTCATAGCAAATGTCTGTAGATTCTTAGGCCTTAAGTCTGCTACTGATTTTCTTCTGGTTGTGTAAGTTTAATGTCTATCCGAGATCGTATCTAGCAATGTCCGGCCCTGTAAATGAGAACAGTTATTCGTAGGCACCTCGAATGACGAAGAACAAAGTCCTCGTTGGAAGCACCGAACTTTATTGATTCAAAGCACAGAAATCGTATTCCATTCACGATGAATAACCGTGTTCGATTTCTAACGTTGATTAAAGTGTGATTTATGTATTACAATTCATAGTCGATCGCATCCCCGGTGCTCTTTTGGCTTTACACCCATTTCTACTATTAGTATATTCACTTTCTCTCCTTTTCACTCACTAACCTTCTCGTCTCACAGATATTGCTCGATATTAAGTGCCAACATTTAGGTGGTTCCGTTTTTCAGGTATTCTTTCTTTTGTGCGTATGTGCGTGCAGTTTCCCCCATAGTGTATTTTCATTTAATTTTATTTGAATTTCTTTTCAAGCCGATGCAATCTTCTTTATTGCTTGCGGTTAGTGATCATAATGATTTATGAACTACAATAGAATATTCATTTAGAAAAAGTTCAAGGGTAAGGAAACGATATTTCGATTCCATCGTCTTTTTAATGCTTATTTCTCCCTTAGACGTATTTCCACTAAATTATCTCTGTCCCACGACAGTGTACAATATTCTAAACCATTGTAATTTATAGTCTTTTGACCTTGCAGTTGAACACAATCGTCTAATGACGTAATTTATTTCCCAACAAAGAATCATGTTCTTGATAAAAACAGGTAAAGATCTGGGGACCAAATCTAAGCCAAGATCTAAATGTTTTTCTTTTATGGTACGGCGCTGAGTAAATAGTATATATGCTATATAGCCTACAAAAGGTTAAAGACATCATAAGTCGTAGATTTTATGTTATCCGATAAAATAGAGTTTTATTTGTACCACTTTAACATAGATAACACTACTTTTTCAACAAAAAATTTATTCATATTGTTTATAATACAAAATATTTATTTCTGTTATTTTTTTAATTTTACATATTTTCTTTTTATGATTATTAATTGACGAACCTCAAAATGTTGAAATTGGTATTTAACAATGTTAGAGTACCGAATTAAAAGGAAATTCAGGTCAAGAAGATAAATTAAAATTTAAGGCGAGTAGAGTAAAAAAGAGAATTTCACGCTGATAAATAAAAAAAAACGGAATAAAAGAAATGTCGAGAATTCCTTGCTATAGCACCTTAATAGTAGTTAATTCAAGTATAAGTCTTTGTAAACGATTTCACAATTTCACGAATCGTTTGGTCCGGTGTTACTCCGTCTCTTTGTTTCTAACAAACTTAAGGATTAAAATGGAAATGGGACCGAAAAGTGGCAGTCATTATTTCATGAAGCTCATAGCCAATTGTATCATTTACATACAAATACACTGTTTCAATACAAATTCAAATGATTGTTTCCTTTCAATTTATTTTCCATGATTGGTTCACTATAGATTACAGCTAACATTTTTATTAATTATTCTATTTTACAACGGCAATGCCGTTATTTACCCATTTTCGTAATATCTGAAAATGTGACGAAAACAAATTTGGTCCAATTCGATAATAGAAGTGATAAGAAATAAAACAGTTTCAATAGACCTAACAGCTTATATAACTATAGAATCAAACGTTTTTCCATTTATTTCTTCACACGCATGAAAAACTGAAAAAGAAGCGAAAAAAAATCGAAACAACCAACAATACGAACTGATCAAAGATAAATTACATTTAAGGATGAAGAGACCCATACACATCCACAGTGTGTGATGTCCGCTATCTGATCGCAATAACTTTTCTCCAGTTTTTTTTCCTACCTTAGTTACGCTCACTATATCTTTTTTCTTTCCTTGTTTCGTTAAGAAAGAAAACAGTTTTCCACTCTCATTTATGTCTCAGGTGGTCAACATAAAGACGTTTCTAGGATAGTACTCACCAAATTCCCTCAACACATACGTACATACATACTAACTACTTACTTTGCCGACATCAGACTTCTTTACGATAAATGTATTTTTATTCAAATTTGCATACCATGATACCGTTTAATACCAAGGGACCTCTAAACTGCTATACCTTCAAACTTTTCTTATATTTTTGTTTTTTTTATGTGAAACTCTTATCCATCGTATATTTTATCAGAAAAACTGTAAAATCAGATCGGTTTTTAAAATCACCATAATGCGCATTTAACGACTAACCGAATTTGAAATTCAATCAATCCGATATTGTAAAGTAAAACATTATAAACAATAAGTCCCTTTTAATTTGCAGTCAATATAATGCGAAATTTAGTTTAATAATATACTATAAATTAATATTAATTTAAACAAAATTGTAATCAATGTTTAAAAGCTAAACATGAAGTACTTTATGATTATTTCAATATTTGTATTTAAACTTCATATAGTGTAATAGTTTATATAATTTACAATTAATGGATTTCATGCAAATGTATATTTATTTTGAATTTCTAATTAATCACATGCGTAAAATAATATTGTAAGATAAATTAAAATACAGAGTAAATATTTCGTATAATCAAATATTATATAAAGAATAAATAATTCCGTTTTCCGACCCTTCCATGTTTCGAATAGCCAAAATTAGCGTTAGGGCTATTAATATGTAACATAATACAGGTCTGTTAAGCGTGATCTCTTTCGAACGAAAGCGAGCAGAAAATGAGGGTATTCTTAAGGGAAGAACCAGATGTCATAGGGTCGTCTCTGCGTAAGGATGACAGCGTTGAGAACGTTCACGCGAAGACCGAATGAGGAGTACTGATCGCAACCGTTGTTAACGTCTAGAGATGATAGAAGGAGACTTGAACGGAGACGAGTAGTGGAATGAGAAGGAAAGTACTTGAGAAACATACATAGACTGCGCGTGAAGTGAGTAGAAAAAGAAGAACAAAAAGGGAGCATGCACATGATGACTCGGGACACCTGGCGGATGAAGCGCGAAATTGCATGGGGACAACATCAGCTTGAATATTTTAAAACCAAAATGGTCTTTGTGATCAATTCTGGCAGCGTTAGTAAGCTACCAATTTCACAGGTCGTTGTTCACAGAATATGAGTTTCTTACTACATTTTAAACAAATTTACTTGATCATTTCTGCTCCTATTCACCTTCATATGCATACATTACAGAACTGATTTTGTTGTTCGTATACATAGTGCAGGCGATAACTATAAGCATTTGGGAGAATCTTTAAACTCTAAGGACGAAAATTCAATATGTTTTTACT
Source organism: Nebria brevicollis (assembly GCA_944738965.1). Taxonomy (NCBI): domain Eukaryota; kingdom Metazoa; phylum Arthropoda; class Insecta; order Coleoptera; family Carabidae; genus Nebria; species Nebria brevicollis. The sequence continues at coordinate 3,838,146 of OX122906.1, forward strand.
ACACATCATTTTTCTAAATTCTAATTCTAGTTAAGCTACATATATAAATAATTCAATTAAAGTTCTGGATAGTACACATGTGTATAATATATTCATTTTTATTCTGAGTAAAATTAAAATTCATTTCTCCGGCAGGAAAAGAAGGAGATGAAATATATTCGCGTTGACATGTTGTACAGTCGGGTCACGTAGTTGTTGAAGAAATTACACTAATTAAGATTTGCTCGTAATAAATTTAATGTGGGTATTACATCTTCATAATGCAAAATCACGTTTACGCCAAGAAGTCCTTGACTCCATATTGCTTTCTGGCTCTTCTTTCCTTGCGGTTGGAGGCCGTGATGTGACATGAGACTGGCGTATTTATGACACATTTGACGACGTTATCTAACCTCTGACACAGCAATATTGATTTTGTCGTTTTTGGTTTCATATGATTAAGATATCTCCAGGATCGGACTAAAACTAGGGTAACACTTTCAAACCCAACCCGAATTCTTGAAACCAAACATAAACTAATTTTCTAAATTAAATTAAATTAAATAACAAATTTAAAAGTGGCTACTCTTTATTAGAGTAATCATCCAATTTCCTCTACTGAACAAATCACCATGAGTTATCTGCGATAGATTTCCTCTTGAAATTATATGATGTGTGGAAGATGGAGAGAATTTTTCGCTATGCTCGTAATAAATCCAGCTCGCACGCAACAAACTAGTTCATAAATTTGAGAGGGAAAAATTATTAATGTCGGAAGCCCATGTAATTTATATCCTCATTACGTTAAGCGCGCGGGATTATGAGGCATCGATCGTGTCTGTAACGCGCTAGTTCAGCTTCATGCGCTGCCTGATCTATGGTAACCTGATTCCTGATTCAAGCTTTTCCAATAAGTCACATTGCCGAGTCGTTACACGTCGTTGCATTTTCGCGCCGCGAATCGCGCTTCCTGCAGCCAACGCAATTATTATCTGCTAGACGTCTAATCAGTTTTGTCGCTACCGCATGAATTTCCTTATAACTGCAAGGACGCTGCTGAACATCAATTTAATATAACGAAATTCTAAATATCATTTATTTTTATACTCGGCAGACATCACTGCAATAAATTAATTACCAAATTTTTAATGAATTTTTGCTTCACGTTTCATGCAAATAGAGTTTTTCCTCTTGTGATGTATTCTAAACGTAGTTTTCCTCTACTAATCAACTAAAAAAAACTTCACTAGTTTGACAATTTACGAATGCAATCAATGTAGCAAGCAATCAATGGCAACGGATATTGTATTAATTGATGAAGTATTTTTTTTTTTTGAAACAGCTAATATTCACAATCAAGCTAAGAGGAAATATATTTATTTTTACAACATGATCGAACTGAGGAAATAATTCGTTTTACGTTATTAGGAAGGTAGTCGGATTAGCTGCATTGAACAAAATCGATTGGAGCAGAAAATTGCAGCAAGCCCCAACATAAATTAAAATTGGTTTCGACTCACAGAGCTTTCTTATTTTCCTTGACTTGCATTTTTTTTTTCATAAACCTGTATACTAAAACTTTAATTTGTGTTTTAATACTAAAATTTCAAATGCTTTTAAATACACAATTTGATGATTTTTGTTGTGTATGCTTCATTAATTACTTAAGTAAGAGAAAAGATACACAATAATTCATATATTTATTTAAAAAATTTATCAGAAATGTCTATACAAATATGCCGTAGTCTTTGAAACTTTGATCAAAGTAAATTAATTGGTAAATAGAAGGACTATACATTAGTATATTATTTATTATAGTCTATCAAACAGATACTTTTAAAAGCAACACAAATATAAATATGAAAGTTTTGATTAGCAAATACTGCTCGAAACCACTTGTGGAGTTTCCTACATCAATTGAAAAATATTCACAAAAGGGAATAGATCCATTTATTAACTAAATCCATTTAAAGTTACAATCAAACTACTTGAATATCGTGTAATTACTCTAATGCAATACGCTTATTGCAGAATTATAAATGTACAAATAATAACAAATATGTTTTGTTTATTTTAAAACAAATTTGTAGCGTGCATGTTAATTTTTAGAATGCTTTAGTAAATTGTCTTGTAAATATTGTCGGTTGGTCAATACGTTCGAAGAGCCACTTTGGTGAGGGGAAGTCAAAAAAGGCCCTAGAAAAATAGCTGAAATACCCTCTTTGATGATGGCCAAGCAAATATAGGTAACCATATTTTTTTCGAGTACAAATAGAAAAAGTATTTTCCTTTTAAATAAACTGTCGGTTGTGTCTTGTGTGCACCGCTGTATCGGAGTGGCCTGAGGTATTACCCAGCCTATGCCGAGATGAAATGACAACATCGTTCAACTGTTATTTACATTTTGTTGTTTATTCAGTTACCCTGAAAAGACCAAATAGCATACACAGGCATAGAATGTACAGCAGGTGAATCATACTTGCACAAATACAATATTTTATTAAACACGTTTTGTTTGCAAATAAATCAAGAAAACCATATTTAAATCGTTGTATTTCCCCTGACGAAAATACAGTCTCTACATTAGTAATCAAAGCATGGTCCTTCGAATCAGATATTTTAGCTGAAATCGATGAATAATCCACTCTGCTTATGACCCAAATACGGAATTCGATTAAAAATATTACGAACCCAAGAACCAATCTTACATAATTGTCTATTATATATATAATATCAAATAAATGTTATCTTCTATTATAATTTTTTCCTAAAACCCATTTTCAGTTGAATGAAATAGAAATTAATTGAAAACACTGCAGCGAATCTTCATTCAGCTGATGTTTATTCGCATATTACATGGTATATTCAGTTGAGTTGTAGTTCAGTGAGACGTAAACGGAGGAAATGGAATATGTTTGCGCAGTAAAGTGTCTCAAATTGACACTTTAGCCCTAATATAAGGTACATTCAATGTTTGTGTTGCATGTACATTTGACGGTATTCCTTGATCAGAAACTTGTCGTGCGTTCAATCTTCCAACAGAACCAAGATTAAAGTCAAGAAAAGTCAACATTAGGGTGAAATCTCTTTTACTAAACTTGGCAATATTAACGAGAAAATTATTCATTACTAAATAAAAATAATTTTATTTCATTTTCAATTTTATTTATCCAAATTATTGTTAAGAAATTTTTCGAAATTGAATTAGATTAGAATGCCACTTTTTCATTTAAAAACTGCTAATGGTGATAGTAACACGCCCCGTCAAACAACATTAAAGGAATATAAAAGAGTCTTTTGTTTTTATTTCCTAAGATCGAAAGTAAATTTTATACATTTAAGCTGGGGCTTCAGTTAATTGTAAGTTGAATTAGCATTAAAGGAGAGGGAACGGTTTTGTGCAAACAGGCAATTTTCTTCCCTACTACACGTCAAATTAAACAAAATCCACCGCCAAAGATGTCAGTGTCTTTTACTTCTAAAGCGTCCTTTCGAATGAATGAAAGAATTTCAATTATACATGTAAAGGTTGCATGCTACAACAATTATCTTTTAATTAGTATTTTTCTTCAATTTTTCAATTCTATACATAATTTGTGAATAGAAATGTAATTTTTTTTTATTCATACGTAATAATATAAATAATAGAAATAAAACAATAAATTACTAAGAAATGTTTATTTTTATATTATTTCATATACATAGATATTCGTCTGTTTTGCTGGTAAATGGTACCTATATATTTTCTTGAATTTGTTTCATCATCGTAATCTTTTTTTTTTCGTTTCTATTACCCGTTTATATTAGTTTACTTTCTTCTTTCACCTTGCATTCGTTCGCGTCGCCTTTCACGCAGGCATTCATTTATTTCTGATGGTATATCTATCAATTATTTTTCGCTCGCTGGTTATAAATTACTAGGTGGATTTCTTTACAGGACCAAGTCACGCAAAATATAATTCATTGATTCTGAAAATAGCTACCATATACCCGTATATTGCACAGGTGGAAAAGAATCCTTTCTTGATGACGGAAATCAAATTTATTGACTTACTTCTAAAATTTATTATGGTGGATATAATCAAAAAAAAAAAAACACCGAATTCGCATTTACGAATTCAAAATAATTAATATACGATTGAAAATTAATTAAATAGATTGTATTTGGTAGCATATGTGAAATTCGGATATAAAATAATGCTTTTGGTAAGAAAATAAAATATCAAGTTTAATTTTACTCTGAATCATTCAAGTATGCACCATTCACGCCAAGTGGCTGGCGTAAACAAGAGAAAACATACAATAACGGTGTCAAATATTTTCTGATATGTTAGCACACTATGCTGTCATATTACCTGAACCAATGTGAAACATAAATAGTTTGTTTGTTCGTTCGCAGATCGCTTGAAACCGAAATTAATGTGTTTTCGGTTATCTACGCACGCGACCCTATCGCACCTTCTCTAATACTTGCTTCCGTGTATTTTCCATTCTACGAAAATATAAATAGAATAAAAATAAACAATTTCTGATCGATTCGAGTTTAAAGAACTCTTCTGCGTGATATAAACACTTGAAAACAAAACAAACTTCGAATTTAGACATTTATATTTTCGCAAAATAAATATGTATTTATAAATAATACTAGCTTTTATGAATATGGATTTTTTAAAATGATTAAATTCAATCGGGGAATTAGCATTTTTTTGAAAATAATAGGTAAGATCCACAGTTCAGTCAAGTAAGTGTCTAATAAGCTGCTTACAGTTTTCATCGTTTGCTGAACTACGATAATAATGCAGTTCTTGAAAGGAGAAGTAAAATAAATTGAAAAATTACTATCAAGTGTGCTTATGTTTGCGTATGAACGCAAAATCCCCGTAGGTAGAGAGTGGTATTAAATAGCTTCAAGTCGATTTTTCATTTGGTCTAATCTTGAAAACAATAGAAGCTTACTGATTCCAGGGACGCGCACTCTGCGCTGAAAAGCTCAAAGCTCGGGCTTTTAATTCGACGTTTCCCCCTAATAAATAGTAGGCGGCAGCGGCAGACGTGCGTATAGCCGACGAAGAGAAATGTGATTAAATAAAGAGCGTATACAAAAGACACACATTCATTTATTCAATGCTTTTACAAAGTTGCGGCCCGCTATGTTTTCATTCGTATTCCGCATTAATAAAACAAACATTCGCACGAATTGGCTTTATATCATATTTTTAAAATTCACCCTTAGCGACTAGTAGGCTAATTAAACCTACTAAGTATGACTTAATATCAACAATTACCAATATAGGCAATAACCACTCAATGTAAATGATTTGGCTTGCTTTGATCATTCCATTTGAGCAGATATGTTGTAGTTCGATTAGTTAGTGCATTGTGTGTTTGTGATGCAATACGCATTACAAAGTGATGCTGGGACATTTTAGACCTTATTGCGTATTGTATCTGGTTACGAAATGTATACATGCATATAGAAATACTAAATAGTAAACACATAGAAAGATATATGTATATGCATACGTATGTATATATCAACCTAATAGAATACGAGTAAGTGACCCGCGAACACAACGCCACGTTATATACAAGCGGCCATTTCATGTATTACTACTACTTCTCTTGTACCGGAAATTAGTATTATTTCCTATTGGGGTTTATTCAATGTTGGCTTAAACGCATGTTGAAATATTGTTCAATTTCTACATTGTTGTTTTGTCACTATAGTTTTTCATTTATAAATGACAATTTTCAACAATTATCCTATTTTCAAATTAGAATACAAATGTTATTCATAGACACAAAAATGTTATTATTTTAATGAAAAAACTGTTATATTTATTAGAGTTTTATTCAAAAATATAATTATGTATATATTACACGCTGTGGTTTACACATAAAAATGTTCCACACGAAAAATCTAAACAAAAAACTTTTTGTGTGTGTACCTTAAAATAAACAAACGACGCACGAACTAAATCTCATACACAGTCAAACAGATCCAAATTTATATGCGGTAATTCATTCGTTTTGTTATCTCTCAAACAATGTATATTTAATAACTCAATATTTCATTTTTTAAATACGACAAAAATGCGAATTAAACCATTATTTCAGAAATATTTATTTTATTGTTTTCATTTTTAATCCTCAAATAAAATAGTCGACCAATAATCGTATATTAAAATTTATGTGAAAACACAAAACATTTTAAATTATAAAATCATCAAATATTCGGAAGTGATTCTAGCATCATAATCCCCTTGAATTTCAATATTCTTGAAATTGAATCCCCTATCTAATAATTCAAGATTTATTGTTAATAGACACGAATTTTGAATATAAAAACATATTTTTTTAAAAAAGTCGTGTTTAAAACACACTTTATCACATTGCATCGACAAAGCGCAATGATTGCTCGCGATCTATATAATATGTATATATGTTTAGCTAGGGTTAGGGAGGCCATCGCCGTTCGTTTGTTATAGGTGAATCCCTACACGAACCAACTGCTATCTTTATCACGCACCGCCGAACACTAATACTCTACGTACACTACACACACACACACGCACCTACCTGATATCTCACATACAATTCACGCACATTTTGACAAATGCACCCCATATTTTTCCATGCGCAGGATATGCAAGTGTTATATATATACAACCCCCCCTTAACTTCTTCAATGCAACGGCATGCAACCCCCCTTGATATAAATATGTTGGTAAAAATGACCATTGATTTTTATTGCAACTGTATATGAGGTCATCATATCTTTAAAACTAAATGAGAACTGATCTAGATTTATCAAATAATTTTCTGTTGAAAATAACTGATGCCCCATAATATCGCGGATTGCAAAAGCTCAATTACAATGATTCCATCATTATTGATTTGAGTACTTTACATATTTATAAATATATATTTTAATTTAAATCATGTTCACTATCTAATAAATAATTTATACAAATAAATGTAAATTGTTTTTTATTTAACAATGGTAATTAATTAAAACAACGTTTTAACTAATGAAACAATCGAACCCGACATGTAACTCCATCAGTAAACATCAATTAGTAAACCAAACTAATTATTTCAAATCAAATCCAATTTTACCGCAAATAATTAACCAAACCTAGATCCTTCATTACTATTATAATGATACAAGGAATAAATGATGTATAAGTAATGATTATTTATGGAAAATTAAACAAATTTATCAATAGTTGATGGATACGTATAATGATTCGTAAAAGTGTAAAATGCGTGTTACTTTATAACAATACTTTGAACTCATGTGGTCAATATACGAACCATGAAACTGTAGTGATAATTACAATTTGCCAATAAAATTAAATGTGCTTTGTATTCAGAACTAGTTCGTTTAGCGTTACGAGTGCTTTCAATCGAATGCAATGAATATCACGTTTTACATAAACTTTTATCGGAAAATCTTTGGCCAACAATTTCCATGGAATTGGCACTGTTAGTTTTTTACCCATTTGTATTCATTAGCGAACTAAATTCGCAGCAATCGGGCAACACACTAACAATTGTTTTTTTCCAGAACGATTGATGAAACGCGCAACCAAAAAATAATCAAGCCGTGTGTCCCTCCAGCATATATAAAACATACTTTATTACATTGGTTCATCGTTAAACGAAGTTCGCTCAATTCACTTTGACCATTTGCATAGGTTTTTGTTATTTTATTTTGTTCATTTCTCTACTAAAGTCTTCATTTAATACATTTATGTATATAATGCAAAATTAGATAATTGTATATTTAACTAAGGAATCGATGAAATATTTCGAAACAATATACAAACAAAGCAATAGTGAAGCCAAACAATACCAGGATTGACTTTAATAAATGTATAAATAAGCTGAAATAGTAATACTAACCAATCGACTTTTCCCCTACAAAAATAAATATCCCGAGTATTATATCGGTGAAATAAGCCATCGGAATTTAAGAACAGAGGAAAATGTCTAATACTGCAACAAAAGATAGTTACAATCGCAAGCTAAAGAGGGGCAAATCTTTGAAGACAGCCTTCGAGGTGGGGTAGTCCAAGAGAATTATTTCAGTGGAATACGTCCAGCAATCTTAGAGGGGCATGCATTGTTTATGAGAAATTTTATATCATCCCCTGATGTTATAGACCATGGAATGTCTCCCAATACTATAGATGCAATCTATATACGCAGTAACAAGATTTCCTAGAAATGAACATTGTTGCACGAAAGACATCAAATGTCCGTTGGGGATGCTTACATTTTTATTATATCTTTAATATATCCTGGGGCATCATTTAATTTATAATGCAGAATTATATATTTTATTCAAAATAAATGTTAAAGTAGTCTATTTTGTTTGAACTAATGAAAACTAATATGTACAGAGAAGCCTTTAAAATGACTAATTATCCAGTTGGCATACAGGGTAAGGTGCTTGTTACTTGATCATTTGAATATCTATTCAAACTAATGAAACTAATATTTATTTCAATGGTATTATACAATTGAGAATATTAAATAACTGAAGAAAATTTTTTTTTGTCTATGCCAAGTTGTGATGCTCTTTATTTAAATTTGAAATAAATGTTTATCAAATATTTTAAAAATTATAATATATTAAGTGTAAATGATTTTGACATGATTGCAATTGTATGGAGCGGTTGAATGGTAATTTATTCAATATATGCTATACAAGCAACTGGCCTTGTATGATATACGTCTATCAAATGCAAATGCGTGCTCTTGTCAAAGGCAATAAACGGCGCATGGTATATACATGAGCTGTAAATTACATGGACGAATGCGAATTATTATTATAGTAATTGTAAATAACACCAAAAATATATTCACTTCCAAAGGCGCAAACATCTTCTACCCGGCAGTTTGCCAAGTCCCATTTCCAATAATTTTAAACACTGATCGCCGAACAAAAAGTACTTACGCTCTTATACCATGCATAAGTCTTTTAAGATATTACATCTCGCACAAATATTTCTCTCTTTCATCTTTTTATCCCCAACTTGTAGAAACGCTATATATATATATATATATATATATATATATATATATATATATATATATATATATATATATATATATATATATATATATATATATGTTATTATTTACATAAATAAATATCGCAGCCATATTAATATGTTTTTTTTTGTAACGGTTTTTTATTCATAATTACATACAACTGGTTAAGATTTATAAGATGATCTATAATAACATATTTCAGTTGGAGCATGTTGTTTATTTTAGGGTATTTAATGCAGGACGACATGAAACTTCTAATAAGCAAATGTAAGTGGGTAGGGGATAGGGTGAATGGTGTGTATCAACCGAGTTAAGATCAGAAAACGCAGATGTTTAGCGGCAAAAGAGGGTACATACATATTAACGACAAATTAAACTATTAAGCGTTTACATTTTATTCGGTAATTAACTTTGTACGCGTGCAACTGAGATAAAATTAACAATGGTTTATATACACTGACGGCAGAGCATTTCAATGAAATGAAAACTTCGTTGTAGTCTGGGCTCATCTTGTTTTTGTTTTCCCTCATGATTCTTCATCTTTTGTCTATTCCTTTTAAAATATATTCTCCTTTTGATTATATAATACGGTGAATCATAGATAATAACTAGCCGAAATTAGAATCCATTGTAGAATAAAAATGTGTTGCTTAAACTGTAATGTGACGAATTAAATGAAATACGGTCAGGAGAGAAATAAATGAAAATATAATTTTATTAGATCTTAAATTGTAGTAGAGCATTTTAGATTTATTTTGTGTATAGTTTAATATTATAAACTGTTTTAACTAGATTCGTGTTGCGCATGTCAGTAGTCATGTTGTTTTAATAGTGCCGAAAACAGAGATGGTAATGGGATGAACAGAATGAGAGACGGAGTCGACGATAGAAATAATTTAGTCCAGACACTAACGCTAAACTCGCTTGCTTTCACGTCCGCTCTGCTTGTTATGCATACGTCGTATTGAATAAACGACGCTGTCTATATGTTGTTCGGCTAGCTAGCTGAGTTTCTCGTTGACGTATTTAGCATGAAAATTGCTTTAAATATATTCACAGAATATAATTTAATTAGTTGCTTTTGTATGATGAAAATATTTACAGCACCTCCACCAAATATTTACAACAGATTATCTATGATTTTATCCCAGTTTTTTATTCTAACTTACAATTTAGAAATAATAGGAAAATACAATTTACAAATGTAATAAATTTTATTAATTTTCGTTCCATACATATAAACATTTTTTGATAAAAAAAAATTTAAAAATATGGCGTAAGCTTAAAGATGTTATTGTTAGGGAAACATATAGACTAACAAATGTAAATCAAGAATTATTGTGTGGGTGAATAAAAGTTTGCCGCTTATATCAACATTTTTGACGGTGGCTAAATGGCGTTGCTAAGTGTCTTCGGTTGTTCCAAAGCGCTCTACGAATGCGGTAGGCGAATTTTGTCCGCATGACCAAGTTGTTTTGTTAGAGTTGTCTAAACAAGTAATTAATACAATGAAAACACGATATAAACTCCTTCGACCGTATTACAGAGGGGCTTTAAGTATATTTTATTTTGCAACCACTGTCTTCGTCTAAATACAGCAGCGCCAAATTGTGGCGGTGGTCGGCGCACACAATAATACACGTGCAGCGAATGCAGTCAAAAGGAATGCTTGTATTACACATTGCTGTGAATACCGCAACATACTACAAATACGCACAATGCTGTTGTATGAATTTAGTTGCAGTTCATACAATGCAATATCACTTGGTTTGCTACCGACCAACAATATACTTGTTATCTCCCATCATATCTATTTAGTAATAGATAACTAACATAAAAATATTTATAAACTCGCATTTATTATATTAAAAACAGATATTTATCGTTGAACAATTATCATAAATATATTTAAACGTCTTTTAGTTAGAAAGCTATTTGGGTTAGGGAAATAGATAGTGATTGGTATCTCGGTTAATTAAGAAACGGAAACTAGTTCTTTATCTAAAACAGTGAAGTTATAAATAGGTAGTCGTGGATAATAATATAGGTAGCCGATTGGCTGGTAATCTTGTGCAAAGTAGTGGCACACAAATATAACCACTTACAAACATGGTTATATCCAGTAAATCAATTTAATGTATTTCCGAACCATTAGTAGATATGGTTAGTTAACCAGCGGGCAAACAATAAATGAAAATTGTTTTATAAAATTGAAGCATAAATTATACGAAATGCACGCGATCTCGACTCATCGCCATTTTGTTTCGCTCATTTTCGTATTATTAAGAAATTCATTCGCTACTTTCTTGTAATGTCTCGCTCGACACAGTTTCCTATTATTGCTGTAATATTGTAACTTTTCTGCCTATAAACATAAACGGCTTCCGAATTCGTACAATGGCCATGAGTTAAGCTTTTGTTACCCTGAAAATCATTCATATCTCACATTTACTACTTTTAAGAACCCAAAATGTTATTTTAACTGAAAATTAATAGTTTAATAATGTTGTGTATTACGTAATAATGTTTAGTGTATGACTTGTGTAAACGGATACCTATAATGGTCACAAACATTTTGCAGCATTTATTGTCTCATATCATGCGCAACATAGGGGAATATTAATTTTCTATATACATACACGTATAGTAACATGATGAGTCAACGCCGTTTTTGTTCATTCTGGCCGACTTGACAATTTGCATGCAAAATTTATGTCATTATGCTTCCCATATATGTGGCACTATAATAGTTTGATGAAAATTGTTTATTGTCACAATTGAAATGTCATTTCTCTTCCCACAATATTAGCATGGCAATTATCGCCATGGAAAATAATATTGTCACTATTAGGAAAACTTCAAATATTATTCCAACAAATTCTAAAATTAGCGACCTATCAAATATATCAAACTATTGAAGCTTGAGAGCTTTAGTTGGGAAAAACGATAAAAAATGTTTCGTTTACAAACACACCAATTAGACATTATTATATAAAGACTACAAACGCAATATATATTTCAGTTTGGTTTTTGTTCGCAGCACGTTTGAAATTGATACTTTTAGCGGATTAATTTCATGAAGACAAATTCAGAAAATCCAATTAACAATGATATATATGAATACTTTGGTATACGTAAATACAAAAAATTTTTTTAAATTGAAATTAATGAATCATAGAATCAAAATTTACGTTCTAACGAGGCCACATTGCTTCTAATTAAAGCATTGAAATTAATATCGTCCTGGTGTATATTTTCAGCTAGTCTTATTTTGGTTAACGAGCCGAAAAAATGTATCAAATTATAAAATATCATTGTTTTTTATAATTATATATCAAGTATTAGTTGCACCACAATATGATAACAGTACCAATTACGTGTGTTACGTACTGTACACTACATCATAGTCGACTCGTAAATATTGACTTACAATTAGTGCTACGTATAAATGAGAAGCAGGATGATAATTTTAAAGAAGCAAATATTTACGATTTTCCCAAATAGTCATGTGTATAAGACACAATAATTGTGAGGGATGTATGTATGTGAGTAAAGCGCTTTGGGACTTGAACGAAATAATACGGAAACAGGAGAGTCGTAAAAAACGTAATCCGAATCCAATAAGATACTAATTCCGAACGTGCTCAGCATTCGATGTAAATTTCTTAACAAGAGTATGTTACATTAGTACTAATGTTGTAAACATGATATCCTCCCAAATTAATTCGTTTTAAAAAACTATTTTCGTCATGAAAAAAAAGCTTGTCTAAGAAATCGTAATGTCCTAAACTGTATGCAGTAAATGATAGAATATTCCGAAGATGGGAAGTGTAGTATTATATGCGGTTTATCCAACGGTGGAAAAACAAGAGGGGGTGGAAGGAAATAGACACCAGGTGCGTGGGAAAACAAACAGTTGGTCCTTGTTGAGAAGGCGGAAAAGGGGGGTAACATTGCACCATCATCATTTTCCTCTCGACAACGATCCATCGCTAAGAAAACTACTGAGGAAATCTTTGTAGCTGCGAAACAATTAGCCAAGATTTTTTTTCTTCCGTTTTTGTTTGGCTGAAAAAATATTACCTGCACGTTCCGGCACATTAATAACAATAGGATCAAATTTATTGAATTATTGTACGTGGTATTGATGCTTTATTTTTAGATGAATTACGTTTTTCGTTTTTGTTCCCAACGGATCTTTTGATTGTGATCTATTGAAGACGAAAATCTCAAAATAATTGATTTATCGGTAATATAACAAGCTTTCGTGTATCATCATCGCAAGGTATATAATATAATTGTCTTTGGAATTGATTGATTGAATCCATAAATTATCAAAACATTACTGTAATAATTAAACTAACTAATAAAAACTGCAAGTTGTCTATTGCAAAACTTATAATTTTTTAACAAAATACACAAAACATTATATTTAAATTTGGATTTGAAACTATTTTGTTTAATACAATCTGGTGGATAAAATATGTCTGTAGAAGTTGTATAACTGATATGTTTAAATATCTCTCGTACGTAATTACAGAAGTACAACATATTTTGTAAATTAAACTGTATAAACGTATATGCTTTCATGGGTGCACAGTTACAACTTTTGAGCATGAATTTTAATTATTCAAATTGGATGAGATAAAAAGGGAACAATCGCCCTACGTAATAAGTTCTTTGTCATTTCGGCCGAACAGTACTTTTTATGACGATGATACAATTAATATGGTAAACCTTAGCCTAATTGTTAATATATCTAAAATGAATTGCGGCAATAAAATTCGATATTAATAATTCGAATACAACCATAATATTTCTTTAATGGTAACAGGAATGGGGTATGTATAATCAATGGGTATTTTGTTTGAATCAACATTCTGATTATATATGCATATATACCTCTAATTATCCTAATGGAGTCTTTTACAAAATTATTCAGTTATCAAAATTTGCTGAGCTTTCATTCGAGGCACATTAGCCCAATTATAATTATAATTTTACGAAAACAAGATGAATGAGAATATAATTTTATTAATATTGTCGTGTTTCACTCAATTTTGTTGTTGTTGTTACTGTAACGAAAAGTTTTATACGCACGGTATCTGGACTGGATATATTATCACTAATTTTTGTTTGGCATTTTTCTTTTTTTTTTTTTATTAATCAGATTCTAGTTAACGTTAACACGCTTGTTATCGCTTTGTTTCCATTTCATAATTTACTTTTGAAAACGGAATTTTTCCAACTTTTTCTATTGTATATTATCACCTTTGTGTGAGTCCACGCCAGTTTTTGGAATTCGAATATTATTTAATATTGACTAATTGTATATTATTATTTTATTTTAATTTCTTATATATAAACTTACCACAACTGCTAAAAGATATATAAAAGAGAAATATACGTTGATAGAGGTATTTGCAAGTACTAAAGAAACGCTGTACTCGTTAATGATTATAAAATAAGATTTCAATTTAATTGAGTACTTATAGAAAATAATAGCAAGAAGCATCGTTAACTATGTTCTTGATATATTTTTCTTTTGGTTGTTTTCGTCGACTAGCAACAATAATAAGGACGAACTGGAATGAAATCTGTAACGTTTGATAAATGAGCTCATTATATTTTTAACAATGACATTACAATTTCGCAAGAAAGATTAATGGTACTTGTTGAATTCAAGAACAGCTGGACACCGTTTCGAACTTGAACAAAAATCATTACGTTAATAATCTCCGAACTCCCATGCTTCAATATTGACGATTTTGTCTGTTGCGTTTATTTGTTTTCAAACAATTATCGTTCAACAACCCACTATCATCATTATTTCACTCTGATTTATTTCATACCAATTCGTATTATTTAAATACAAAAAAAAAAACATAAATTACTGTTGAATCTCTCAACAAGTCATCCATAACTCCATTTACTTGACCAATTGAACACAGCTGGTTTCCGCAGACAGGCAACAAAAAAAAATACTTGCGGGGATAAGTTCCAATATAAGAACAACAAGACGTCTTGCAACCCTCTAGGATACTTGGCAATGGTTCATTGCGAAGCAGTTCTGTTGGGAAGAAGTTGGACCTACTGAGGGGTCAGCGTGTAAATGATGGGGCGGCTGATATTCTACGACAGACGCTGGACACTGATGGAAAAGGAGGCTCTAAGGACCCCATGAAGTGCATCGCATCTTATATCATCTTATTCTACTACACTTGATTCCATTTTATTTTTAAGGCTTTTTGAAATCTTCATACACATTTTTTTAATATAAAATAAATAAATGGGAATATTCAAAATTTCAAAATCTAGGCAACTTAAAAAGCCCTTTAAGCGTGTTTTTGGTGAACATTAGAAATATTGCAAATTTTGTATTCGAATTTCGTTAGTTGTTGAAAAATTATTTAAATGGCAAAATTCTAAAGCTTTCAAGTTGTAATACCCAAAACGATCGAAAACTATGGAACGCTAATGTTAGAAATAAAAAAGTTTCCAGATGTCAGTTATGAATGCTCTCGGGAAAAGGATTAAATTGGCGTGTAAACTGTAGCTAAAAGCGACCATTTTTTACACTTTTTTTCTCTCATTTGACATGTCTTCCATTCCAACCATTTTGGTGCAGATTAGAGAAAGCTCTTTGCCGCTCCACAAGATGTAATAGATATGACAACTGTCAATTTAACATGTTTAAGATTGCGGATAAGATAAAGCCCCTGTGGTTATCTGAAAATGTTTTATTTGTTGCTTAAATTACTAAGAATATATATGCCTGTCATAATAAATGCTTTTAACGTAATTCCATAAGTTCTTCAAAGTGGATTTTCATTTATTATTCTTGGTACATTTTTTGCATTATATTACAATTTACTTTGCATTTTGTTAGAGAAATACAAAATCTGAGGATGGTGTAATATTTTCAAAAAAGTATAAGCTTTGCAACTGGTGATAATTTAGTTCTCGTTGTACTAAGAAGGCGGGAGTCATCGATTTCAAGTTTCCCTTTTAGCAGGATGTAAGTTGTCTTGAACCGGAAAACGGATGTGTGAAATGTGTTTCTGGAAGTGTTCAAGATCTCCTTTGTTTTTATTTCATTGATTTTTCTACTGCCTGTTAACTTGTAATAAATGTGCGGTCCATTTAATTAGCGAATTGTTTGGAAACAAACAATGTTTCATGAACAAAAATCAAATGTATTGTTTTCTCTACTATAAAGAAAACACCATCCAGTATACATAATACATTCTATACAAAATATTGTTATTTACTCGTAAAAGTCCAAAAAGTTTTGAATTGAATTAAGCAGTTATTCAAAACCAATTTGTTTTTAATATTAATTAATGTAAGGAGAAACAACAACCATTTTCAAAACATAAAACATTAAACTAGCTAGTGACTATCACATAGGTTTAACAAGTAAACACCACTCAACTATTATTTTCAGTTATAAAAATATAAAAAACAGCCATTTGGAATATAACTAGAGAAATATATGGTCAATATTCACGTCATATAGGGGGATAAATATAACATATAGTCACACTGCAGAGACCGTGCATTCATAAAACCCACCAATCCGTCCCTGCTCTGTCGGAAAATGGTCTGGGAAAACTCCACGGTTAGGCCGTGATGATTGAGCGCGCGTCGTAATTTTGCGGATCTCCCTCCCACCCGTAGATATAAACCAACTTCGGACTACAGTGTATGGTGCCGCCATGCTATGGTAACAATAGCAAACAGACATGGAGGATTATGTGACAGATAAAAAACGGAATGGTCCTGTAGTAAAGCGTATTTCAAATACGTGGAAGGGTGCAACTCTTGCTACAGTCCCATCGGGATTGACCGGACACACTGCTGAAAATGGATCAGACGCTTCGAAATCATAAAACTGTACCCAAAACTCGTTCAATTTTCCTGTCATAGTTTATCATTTTTCTCATGCCACTTATAAAATAATCGAAATGTATAAAAAGGATATGGTGAATATTCATCCTACACATTAACGAGTAAATCTGTTTCCATGAAAATCCGCTCACAATAACGTAAATGTGTTGTTTATTTAACTCAAATCCTTTTCAAAAACAATGCAAAATATAACAAAAACAACATCAACACCGCAATATCAGCAGCTAAACTTATAACCCTGAAACCTGCTTTATCCCAATTCCCGTTAAACTCCTCGTCATCGTTTGCTGTTCGCTTTACTGCAAAACAAACGCAACGTAACGCAGATAAAACTACAAAAGCTTTTAAAAACAATGAGATTATAGACAACCAATAAAGGTCGGTTAATGGTTGCAACCACACTCAAAGCATACACGCATATGTACAGACACACGTACACAATCAAACGAAAATATCATCGCCACATCAATAGTCGCCGAATTTAGTTATCGATTGTAGAGTATCATTTATTACATCTCCGACATTTACAAATCGGATAGGGAACAATCAATGAGGTGTCGTAAACATGTATTTGAAATGAAGATAATTATACTATTTTTATATTGGTCGTTTCTCTAAATCGTGAAAATTTAAGGAATATTGAGTTATATATAGCTCGAATATCATGAATATATAAGTAACATTACTTTTGGAAAACGTATGTAGATTTAAAATGAGCGAAAACCGTAGAAAAAGACGAAGAAAACATCCTGGAAAAATATGACATTAGCCTTTTATCATCGGAATGTGTTCTTTCCCTACAGACAAAAATATCCTCGCGCTTTCAGATTGGTCGCCGGTATATGCACGTCCATACATTGTCATAGATGTCTGCAGTTTTTCTTATTTATTTCCCCTCTTTTTTTTCATTTCACACTCCATTCCTTCACTTCCTGATGCTTTTTACAAAGCAGACATATTATGAGATATCTACCCTGTACATCGTAAAAAGAAAAAAAATCATATGTATATGTTGTTCTATAAAAATGCTTTATAAAAAGCAGAATTTTGGCTCAAACTTTCATAAATTGTACAGCATTACATTTATTTTGAATTTATTTTGTTTACAACTGGTTGAAAAAAAAATATAAATAAAAAATTTTATGCGTTTAACTTCATAACTTTTAATACACATTCCAGGAAATATTTTAAATATTAATATATTAGTAACCGACTTATATTTCTCTCACTTTTCCATTTTTGTTTACATTCATTCGTTTTATTATTTATTGGGTGTATTATATTGGAAAATGAAATCATATAAAAATTTGCATTCATTTTTACAAAGAAGAAGTTGACGGTCTTGTTCAGCGGAATGAACAAAAACGATATGATGTTCGTATACTTGGGCTATTCCACTGTCGAGTTAATGAAACGAACTCGCCAATGAAATTACTCCTGAATCGATTTGTAATACGAATTTTACAGTAGGAAGTGCCTCGTATCGTCTGTGATAGACAATTAAATAAAAACTTTTACCGGAAAGTACAAGTACTGCTTATACTAATTGAAAATAGGGAAATTCAACAGCCCTAGAATAAACTGTTTCTCGCTATATAATTTTCTCTAACCGCAGCTATTAAATTTCATAAAATTTTAAGTGAATTCCACTTCATGTTTCTTGTGTTCTGAACTGAGAAATGTGGTAGATAAATAAGAGTCTATTGTACTACGAAAATAAGAATGAGTTTTTGATAATTTGTTCAGGCGCTTATTGAAATTGGTATGCTGCAAGTCATTTTACTTCATTATCTTGTACAATTGGCATTACTGCTTTTAAATTGATAAGAAACTGTGGCAGGTATGGGAATGTAATGTCTCTATGGAAAAGTTAAATTTACCTGCTTTCGTATTCTGTTCAAATTACGCGAAACTACTGCCAGCCTTACAAAAGTTTATGAACTAGTTATACATGTAGTTTCCGTAATTTTATTATAGGGCACTAGTATTTGTTAGAAAAATATTCTGGAAGTATGACATATGCATACGAATTTCAGTGATATTTACTATTGGGTTTGCATATTTTACAAGATTTTACTCTATCGTAGTTTTCGCGTTTTATGATAATAACAGTATTCAGAGAATATTATTTTGAATCAGATATAAAATTATGCAAAATTTGAAATAGCAAGGCTTTTAGTTTTCAATTATTTAATTATAATATCCATTATAATAAAAGTATCAATAAGAATAAAATTTTAACTGTATGTTTTGCCATGTAAAAGTGTGTATAATGTAATACCGTGAATAACTCGCTATCCTGGTATTTAAATGTTGATATTAATTTAAAATAGAAATTCCAGGTAATAATATTAGTGAGCATAAATGAATTATACGTAAAATTATTAATTAATGTATAGATATTTAATGAAAAAGCTGAATATACCATATGTTATTGAAACGCGTTTCACGTATATGTTAATATAATTTTTAGAACAGAGTATGTGGTTTTGTTGTATTTTAGCATAATAGCGAGCAACTATATATTATTAATATTTATTAATACATATGATGATATCATTCATATTAATTACATAAGGTCAAACAACATTTGAATTTGTAATTCAACGAATATTAATCTAGGAACGTGGAATATTTTTAATTTCGTTCCGCTTAGAAAATGAAATGTATTGCTGCTTGTCCACAATATATCATAAAAATGTGCATAAGCGAACAACTACTTGGATAAATTCCGGGAGCAATTGTTGTAAATTATACATGTGGAAGTCTTTTTATAAGAAGTTAATTCAAAAAATAAAACTTAAATGAACTTCCACATGCCGTCGTCTCGTCCGTTGCAAGCACTCGGCACTACGTAAAATGAATACTCATTAAAAAGTAATAACAAGTATATTAGTTCGTCAAAATCGTCTCGTTAAAAAGTGTACTTTCTCACTGAATGGGGATTTTAAAATAATGAGACAAATATCTATATTTATACTTATCTACGTATAAAAAGACTTCACTTATTTTTATATTTGTTACTTATATTTATAACCAAAACGAAAGTCAAAAGTATATGAATATGGAAGATGCAAGCCACTTTTTACATTTGAATTTTTATTTATTTTTCTTTATTATACAAGTTGAGATTTTTTATAAATATACATTTATAACATTTTAATAATAAAATATATGCTTTAATTTTATTATTATTTTATTTAGTACCAAAATACAGTCTAAAAACTGTGCTAATCGTATATTTTCAAATATTTACGAGATAAAAATATGTAGGATTAAAGATTAAAAATAAACTTTCATGTAAAAAAGTCTTTTCGTAAATTTGGCAAAAAGTTGAAGAGGCCAAAAGTTGGGCACAATGCGCACACAAAATAACCCCATAGACGTCGTTAGATTTGGGTAAAAAGGGTACGCAAACCCTCGTACGCTTTCTTCACGGTTGAGATTCCGAATGAAGCCGTATTATTCACATTGACGACACGTCACGCGCTTTACATAACGTGAGAATTTCACGCACGACAGCAAAGTGTGTGCGCGGAATTTTCGCCGAATCACATACAACGTATTTTGGTTCGATTTTTATACGTCTGTATGTTTGATTGTGTGTATACGTACATACATGATTGTGTGTGTAAGTCGAAAATCTATTTGCTTTTGTGTGAAGTTTCAATGCTTCCTCCACATGTATATGTATACGCATACTAGGTAGACCTGTGATCACGTGATCCCTTTGGCTTTTCGCTGGTTTCGGTTTACTCTGAAGTTTTCTCTGGAGACGTGTTTGGATCTCCAACCGAATCTCATTTCAACCGCGATGCTCTCCCACCAACTTAACTGTGGTTTAACTTGGTTTATAGTTTATTTTATGTAACTGATTTTACAACTATTATAGTATACAACAGCAGTTACTGGCTGATTTGTTTCCCCCTTGGAGAAACTACAAGACATAAGTTTCACTAAATGTTCCAAAATATTATGGCGGAAACCAATTAATATTTTTATTATTACATATTTAAATATTTTTTAATTGTTATACATATATCAGATTTTATGCAAAAACATATGTAACGTAGGGTGCAATTCTCAAAAAAAAAATATGTCATTATTGCTTTAAAAAATTCCAGGCGCAGAATGTATTTTATTTATTTAGCATATATAATTTAAAATCATAAATATTAGTGATATATTTCATAATACTGCGCAAAACTAATGCATGGTAAAATAAAACAAAACAAAATAATAATAATAATAATACTACATCATATGGAGCTTGTATTTTCCATACACGAATGTGTTTTTAATAACATGGACTGTTCATATTTCTAACAATGCAGACATGACTACTGCTGCAATGATTTCCGTTTCCTTTGCGATGCAATTTCGCCATTATTTTGCGCGCACTAATTGCATTTATAAATGGCATGAAAGATCTGTTCCATTAGAGTATTGTTCCCTACAACATGCGATACTAATGAATACAAAGACATGCGAAAAAATTTATTAAAATCAGAATTATTTCCATTCATTTGACACAAAATAAATATTGTAATATTTTTATTAACATAAATAAAACGATTATTTGAATAATTTTGTGTTTCCAGAATTGTTGAAGAGTTTTTCCTTCCCAGTGTGGTTGGTAAATGGTACCAAATTATGTATGTATTTATGTGTAACGTGTGATCAATTTTTGCTTATAATTTACTCGCAGAATAACTATTTGGGGTTGTTTGAGTGTAAATAATATTTAACTGCATTATTAACTTTTCAATTTCGATAGTGGAAACTCCGAAAGCTAAACTAGTCAGAATAGCAATTTCATGACGTCTTACAAAAGTCAGTGAAACTGCTATTGGTGAATAGTTGGAGAATCTAGAATATACGCACTATGCATTTAAGTTGCAAAGTTGCAAATACGGAAAACAATTATTCAATTATAAACGTAATTTGGGAGTGTAGCGTGTATGTCCGTATCTAATATAAATGTCGCCAAATTCTCATTCAAGCGTCGGAAATGAGAATTACTGATTGATATAACAGCCAATCTCGTCTTCTTCCAATTGAGCCCCATACTCCACGTTAACAATTTACAATCTCCTGCCGATGCCCCAGTCGCGCACCCCTTTTTCGTAACCGGCCACCCCAGTTGGGACGACTATCTCAATTTCCTGAAACGATTCTCTACGTATATACGCCGTCGCGTATATAACACGTGTACAATTTTAAATTGACTTTTAAATCTGTGTTTATTGGGTGTTTTGGGTCAAACGCATGTGCTGCCGCCCACCGACTGCCTGTCGAACGGTTTTCTCGCTATGTGGACATCAATTTTTATTTGTGTACCCCGTCACCGTAATAGACGATTACTTTTTTTCCCCAGTATTTCGAAAACCTGTATATGTATATATGTGCTAGCTGGAATACGTACCTATTTAAATTAAGATAAATTTTTATTGGGGTGAAATCGCCGCTAAATTTAAAGTTATTTTATAGTACACCTACTTTTTCATGAACATATATGGGTATTGGCTAGTAGTACTAAAATTAACTGTGTTTTCTATTTTGTAACGACTATCCTCGAATTTTAATTTAATTGTAAAGTCAAGAGAAATAAAATTTTTGTGTATACTAATATTATTTATTTACTAAACGCACTGAGATATTAATAATTTATTTATATTACGTATCCATCGAAATATATATTATATGTGGCAGTAATTGTAAATTGGTATAATATCCAGTACATAGCATTGGCTTAGATCTGAGTTATAGCACATTCAAACAGACAATAATTATTATTCCATTTATGTATTGTGAGGATAACAGATGTCTGACTCATAACCAACTGCATATAAGTTTTGCAAATCGATTTCACAAGTAAATACAACACGTTCTGCTCTACATTCATCCTTAAATTAATTACAAGCCGCTAAATGAGCTTTAAGGATTATTCCAATCTGCTGTTACAATTTAATAAATTCACAACTAAGAAATCTATTTTATTCCTTGACTTGAAAAGTGCATCTCAGTAGAAAGACTCGTAACATAAATCTTTACTCTAAAATAACATCATCTAACATGTGCACAAAAATACATTAACTTTTTCTCTATTTTTCAGTCTTGAAGGACGAATTCCGACTAGAACCACAAAATACCCGAGTTGCTAACGGCGAAACAGCGCTGTTGGAGTGCGGCCCTCCAAGAGGTAGTCCGGAACCAACAGTGTTTTGGCGAAAGAACGGGCAAACTATAGACTTTGAAAACAACAGGAGGTACGTGTTCCGTTTATTCTGTTCATATTTCTAGGAATGAAACATTTATGCTACAACAATAGTTCATTTTTCTAAGAATAAAATACTTATTTTGTTGCGCTTTTCTTTTTGGTTCCAGAATGCGACTAGTTGATGGCGGAAACTTGGCGATAACGGATGTGCGGCAATCGGATGACGGCCGATATCAATGTGTGGCGAAAAATAATGTTGGCACGAGGGAATCTGCTGTTGCTCTCATGAAAGTTCATGGTAAGAAACACTTTGTTTCGTAGCTATTTATATTTTATTGCATGTATTAAAGAACAGAAAGGAGAACGATATTAGGCAAATCAATTTCAAATCAATTTCACCGAATTGCTTATAATATTATATAGGTACTATACCAAAATAGGATCAAATTATTATCAAATTATTTGTTATGTTATATTTTTTTCACACATAGACGGCATTTTAAAAATAGTCATATTCATATTATCATATTATCCGGAAATCAATTTATTTTCATGATTACAATACTTACTTATTACTTCGTATAAGAAAAATAAAACGTCATATTTTGTATTTGATTACGTATTATATTGAGATACTGAAAGACATGTACATTCATTTACGTACAAGTATAAAAACAACTCCTATCACGTGTTTCAGGTTTTGTGAACTAATGAACATTACGTTATTATTATTTGAAACTAGTAAAGAACATATTCAGTGCCAACAACGTACCGAATATCTGTGAATTTTAATAACTTATAGTATTTGCGCATATCAGCATATGAAATAATTAATTAAAGGTGTAGTGCACGGAAGAGATATGAATTTCATAAAGTGGTATAGTGTTTCCATTAGTAAAACTATTTCATCTCGAAATGTAAGTTGCATATACCAATATTTGTATGTAAATAAATGCGCAACGCGCTAAAAATAGCATTAATCAGCAGTAATGTGTTTGTGAAAAATAAAACACTAGTCGACAGCACAAATGTTGACTAAAAAGCTGGTTTAAAATAATCATGTTTCATTTAGATAATCCTTGTTCAACGTTGGCCAAATATTTTAAATGGCGAAAATTCATTTATTTTATCAACACCAAACCAGAGACCATCAAGTTTTAATTTATATTTAACTATTAATTTATACAAATCCTCTTAACGTACCTAATGTTAATATATATGAGAGCATATGCTGAAATTTTATTTTACGTTCATAAAATATACAAAAAATATTTTAATTAAAATTCCTAAATATTTCTTTAATTCACTAATAGTCATTTCTTCGAAAACATTATGCATTTTTAATTAAATATGGAAAACCAGATAGATGTATCTTTTATTTTACTATGCAGTTATGTTAGTTGGTAACAAATAGAACCATTGTGCGGTTTGTTTATAATGATACAGGAGTAAGTGGTTAAATTGTAGCACTCTTGGTTTCAATTTCCCTTTCCGTTGGTCCTCGGTAAACAATACCCAGGTTCCTGTCTTAAATAAACCATCTTCGGAATCCAATACAAACTTCTTGTATAAACAAACCGAATAGCCAATATCGCTAACTTATGCGCGTATTGTCGTATTTATATAGCAACTAACATGTTTATTTTGTAACTTATAGTAGTTTGCAATAGGGAAGGTACAACGCGCCAAAAACTAACTTTCATTATATTATTATAATTACAAATAAAATTTTTTAATGTATTAACAATTGTTTTAAAACATTTATATTCAAAGTAGAAACAATTGTGTCACATATTGTATGCCGTGGTATTCTCTTTATTTTTATTTTATTTTTCCTAGTGAAACCATTTTTGATTCGTGGTCCACGCAACATGACCGTCTTAACCGGCCAGACGGTCGAGTTTTCGTGCCACGTCGGCGGTGATCCGTTGCCGGACGTGCTGTGGCGTCGCAAGTCGGCCGGCGGCAGCATGCCCCTCGGCCGGGTGCACGTGCTGGAAGACCGCAGTCTCCGATTGGAACATGTCGTCCCAGAGGACCAAGGAGAGTACAGTTGCGAAGCGGATAACGCGGTCGGAGCGATAACCGCCACTGGGAATCTGATCGTTCATGGTACGTTTTATATTTATTTGAACATCTCGTATTTGTCTCATTTTCTCGAATGTTCAAATTGGTTTGTGTTTTAAGAGAACGCTTTTCACATGAAATGTCCATCTAGATTAAGCATGCAATACTTTAAATACTTTACAATAGTGTTTATTCTCCATTTATTATTTATTTATTTTCTTAGAAAATTTCATATTTCAATGAAAGTAAATGAAATTTTAAAATACAATGTAAATAAGAAGTATCTTTATGGAATTTAATATTTAAATTATTTTGTCAGAAAATAAATGTTTATTTTTCTATGAAGTATAATACATAATATAGTTATCGGTTTGGTTCTTCGTGAAGTACGACTGGATAGTGCAGTTACAGTTATCCAGATAGTAAAACGAGTTTTAGCGAAAATACAAAGGCGGAAACTAGGTCGCAGTTATAAACTATAACACGAAAAATGCATTGCTGCTGTTTCATCTATTTATGGATTAATAATAACTGAAATTCAAGCTTGAGTTTTAGATACTATACGTGGATTACGCAGAAATACTTTTAACTTTTATATGTAACATAGTGCATACTACAGACTTGTACCAATTTTATGAAAATTTAAAAATATATATAGTAATTATTTTTAGCTATCCCATAGAATATTTAGAATATATAGTATATAATAATTTAAAGTATTCCAGAAGAACGCGCAAATATGCATAAAGGTTATTAAATGCAGTTAAATCAAAAGTTTCATACTAGTACGTAAAATGTTAAAATATTAAACAAAGAAAAGAATTTCATCTTCCGTTAATAAGAATGTGCTGTACTTGTGAAGATTAAATTATTGTGTAACAAAGTAGCATCTCTGCTTTGTATGTTCTATCAATAGCATAGGCTCTGATATAAAAACGCGAAATTCTGAAAAGAATATCTCTTTGTCTTCCAGCCGTCCCCGTTTTAACAGCACGACCCTCTGCTCAGACCGTAGAAGCGGGTCAAGATGTGCGATTCCAGTGCTTAGCACACGGTAGTCCAGCGCCGTTTATATTCTGGTCGATAGAGGGCGATCGCTCGTTAATATTCGCGGGTTCATCGTCAGACGATGGCGACCGTTACCGCGCTTCGACAACACCCGAGGGTCGTACTCTCCTGCTTCTAACTAACACTACCATGCAAGACACCGGTACAGTCGTCGTTTGTTCGGCGGTTAATGAAGCCGGATCCGCGTCTGCTCGAACACGACTAACAATCACATCCAAAGAAGATCGTCCTCCTCCTGTGATTATGCAAGGCCCTTCTAACCAGACACTTCCATTTAAATCGATGGCAGTGCTTATTTGCCAAGCGACTGGTAATCCAATGCCTGTCATCTCCTGGTACAAAGATTCCATCCCTGTATTGGTGTCTGAACGCATCGAGATTTCAGATTCAGGAACTCTACAAATATCTCGTTTGGATAAAGGTGATGCTGGCTCATATACTTGCGTGGCTTCATCTCGTATTGGTAAAGCTACTTGGAGTGGAGCCTTGCGTGTTGAAAACCCAACAAACCCAAATATAAACTTCTTTAGAGCCCCTGAGCATTCAACGCTACCAGGCTCCCCAACAAAACCACACGTTTTGAACCAATCAGAGAACAGCGTCACGATTACTTGGTCTAGAAACAATAAAATAGGCTCTTCCAGTTTGTTAGGGTATCAAATTGAAATATTTGGTCGTGAAACTGATGTAACTCCAAGTTGGACTGTAGTTGGACGGCGCGTATTAGGCCCCACATTTACCCAGCATTTATTAACGGAAGGTGTAGCATATACTTTTCTAGTAAGAGCTGAAAATGCACATGGACTATCACCGCCTTCGGAATTATCTGAACCGATTTTCGTCGGCAGTGATTCGGGCCAGAATTGGGGTAGCCCAGAAGTGACGGTTCTTAGCGAGGCGCGGGCTAATTTGTTATCCGGTAACGTTGTCAAACTGACGGAAGCTATTTCCATCCAACCGACTGCTGTTAAATTGCTGTGGGAAATAGAAAACGCACAGTATGTCGAGGGCCTGTACATATATACGATTCCGTTGGATAATGTACCGGATTTGCCGAAAGCGTACAGCATGCTCACCGTATTACATACAGGCGGTGCTTCCGGATTCACCGTTAATAATTTATCCAAATATTCCCGTTATGAGTTCTTCCTTGTGCCGTTTTTTAAAACGGTTGAAGGCAGACCTTCCAATTCGAAATCGCTCAGGACATTAGAAGATGGTAAGTTTTACATTTATTTTAAATACACTTTCTAATAATTATTGTAACTATTTTTATTTTGATATTTCTGTTACATATTTCTATAATTACAATTTTAGAATATTTAATATTAATTATTTTTAATGTATATCGTTAACTACTTTTTAACTGACAAACAAATAAAGTCAAAGATACTGCACTGCAATATATACGTTTGAAATAAATGAAACAATCTAAAAACTACTAAAATATAAAAAGTGTTTGTTTTCTCAATGAAACAGTAATGAAAATTTATGTATTCCCTAAGCATGTGCAATTGTTTGAACTAGTGCCATCGGAGCCGCCTCCTCACATGGAAGCCAATTTGATTAATTCTTCTGCCGTGTACCTAAAATGGCAACCGCTTCCCATACATTCTTTGAACGGTATACTTCACGGTTACAAAGTAATATTGCGGAACAATGCCACATCGAAAGTCTCGAACATCACCGTGGACGTCATGCCAAAGCTATTACTTACAACACTGGTACCCGGCATCACGTACACGGTACGCGTGGCCGCTATGACAGGCGCCGGTCTCGGGCCATATAGCTCACCAGCCACACTCCGACTCGACCCTGCTTCCTGGGGAAATGATCAACATCAACGACGGTATATACCCCCATATACATTTAGTTATATTTAAAAGAAAAATTCATTTGTTTTATACAATTTTATACATATATAATAAAAAATTTATATATTTTTTTATTGTCAGACAACCGATTGGTGCAGATATTCACCCTGGTGATTTCATAACTGAAACATGGTTTGTCGCCCTTCTAGTAAGTATGGTGACAGTAATGGTCCTCTTATTCGGCGCAATGCTTCTCGTCCGACGTCGACAATTACTGTCGAAGAAAACAATGACGCCTAGTCGATCTAATGGTGCTGTACTTACCACGCCACTGGCACACAAACAAGACGCACCTCTGTGGCTAGACAAAGATCCTCTTCCAGAATATGCTTCCACATTACCTGATTACGCTAAACTTACCACACAAGAATACGCCCGCATTAATACCGAATATAACAGTCTTAACATCAACTCGCAAGCAGCGCCAAATCATTCGAAAATACCGAAGGATTACAGCAGTCGGCCGGATCGGTTAGATTACAATCGTATAAATCCCGAGAAGGAATACGCGCGAAAGGATCTGAATATCAAAGAAGTGCCAAAAACGTATATTAGTGCGGGGATGATTGCCAGTAAGGAGTTTAATAATTTACAAGCGCAAGATTATGCGAGCCCGCATTTGGGACAAGATGGCTGTCGTTCGCAGTTGGCTGATTACGCTGAAGTTGACTCGTCGCTGGCTGGTGCTCAAGCACCGGAACTGAAGTCGCCAGCACCGTATGCTACTACAACTTTAATCACCGGATCTAGAAGACACGGGAACTCTCTTGTAAGTAGACATATTTTAACGCTTATGCATTTCATTAAATCTTACACCTACCTGAAGCTCTCTCTCTCTCTCTCTTACTCGTATAAGAATATTAACTATAAATTTATGTGTTTTTTTTTTACAGAACAGAATTTGTAATGTATTTTTATTGTAGAATATTCTCCAAAATTGGATACCAAGAAAACGTACTCCCAGCCCTGATGAGCCAGTGTACCCGGCATCGAACGGTGGTTATTATAATCGTAACGTTTACTCTGATTCGTATTTCGCACCCACGTACACGCTGCGACGCGGTGGTAAACGAGAACGCAAACAAACAACACCGGACCCACAGCCGGACGTTGTGTCACCAAGTCAACCGGTGTACGCACGTGTTGGTCCCCCAGGTAGCTCTTGGACGCCATGCTCGCCGCAACTTAGTAGTTTTGCGCCGCAACGGCAAGTTTACCATGCCTCAACGCGAAGTGAGCCTGGCTCCAAATTGTTATAAGAACATTCGATTGTTGAACTTAAAATCTAATGCAAATCAGTGATTTTGTACTTGTAAGTATAATTTTATGCTGCTACATATATTTATTTATGATTAGTAATTCGACAACAAATTTAATATTCTAATTTCCAGATAATTTGATTCCTTATCTTTTTTTTTAATTCATGTAACTTTTCAACACTTTAAATTACGGTTTTAGATAATTTATGAAAAATACATTTCCCAACTAGCACAATAAGTGGAAATTTTATTGATTGTCCAAAAGCATATTTTATATAATTATCAGAGCTGTCTTATTATTATTCCAATAACGCTAAACCGAAATTAAAATAAACAAACAATTTCAATTAAATATCATTCAAACCAAATAAAGTTAGATGCAATTTAATAAAAAAAATATATTTTTAGATCAAATCAATTAAACTGTTCACGATCCACAAATTTGCTTCCATGAAACTATATACTTTGTGTAATTTCCGGAATTGAAATTAGGTGATGAATCTACGTATTGGCACTAAATTAGAATCGAAAAATAAAATGCAATAACAAACAAGAAATCCCTAACGAATATTGCTCATGATCTGTATAAAACTTTGTACTTGTACTATTATTATAATAATATTTAATAAAAATTAACAACGTGCTTAAACGCCTGATTTAATGTGATGTTTAACAGACAATTTAAAAAACTGTCGAAATTCCTAAGTGTGAAAGTAACAGAACTAGTTAATAATTACTTATTTTTATCTGTCTATTTACTCAACAAAATGGCGTCTCCCACTATCTTTAGTTATTAACTAGTTCTACAGTAAAAAAAAGTGCTGATAATTATTATTAATAACTGTAAATATTCTAGTTTATATAACTGACAAAATAATCCAAAAATAAATAGCATATCTTGTGTTATTTATTCGAAAATTAGTTTTGAGGTGACAAAACGATTGCAAAAGGCACTAGTTAACAAAGTAAACACTGTAGGTTTTTAGTTACACGTTTACAATATTCAAATGAAACTTGAGACAAGTCTGGTCAATTTAATTTGTACATTTTTCCCGCTAGTGTTAGTTTTAGATTTTAGTGAAATATATTCTTGTCTTATAAGACAAGAATATGATTCAATATTTCTTTAGTTTAAATGTTTATATATTTTAGTAATAACCACTAGAACATAATATATGGTATATTTTAACGAACTTCATACTTGAAATTTCGAAATTTATTATGAATGAAGAAACGTTGGGACAAATAATAATGAACATTTTCAAAAATAATATTACATCTTGATAATACATTTTATAATAGAATAAATATTTTCTAATGGTTATACTGTAAATTTTCGTATGATTTATATATGTATTATGTATATTTCGCAAAGTTATGCGCCAGACGAAAAACATCTCAAGATAATTAGATTTTAAAAAATTGTATAAAAAAAAAAAATCTTCCAAACGTCCAGTACTGAATGTCCTTACTTTTAAAAAAGAAAAATAACGCCTAAAATTTCTGTACATATCATACAAACTGTATAACGTGAAGATATGTGACTGCGCATGTGTATAAAAACTTAAATATAATCTTAGAATCTAGTTACCTATATCTTCAAAATTCTCGAGATTTCCAGACTCAAATCCTAACAATATTCAAAAGACTTTAGAATCTCTAATAGGTACAAATCTTTTAACTTGCAAATTTCTCTAGAAGAAAAAAAAAAATTATATAATAATTTTGTATCTTTTTAACTGTTTGAGTCTGTGAATTTCAATAGCGTCTCTTCTCCAATACATTAATACTAGCGAACTGTCAAGCACTGAATGTGTTAACTTAAAACCAGAATGGAATCCCTGTTACCTTTGATTTGTTAATAATTTATTGTATAATCGGTCTTCCTGAGTTCTCTGTAGACACCTTGATGCCGTCATATTGCAACAGAATGCGCCATTTATATTTTTATATAAAACGTGCAAATAAAACGGCCATGTAAATGTTGTGTGTTTAGGATAATATAATAAATAAACGTTCGAAATAATATTGTCGTTTCAGTCTTCGTATTTTATTATCATAATTCTATTATTTATTGAACGAAACTTATACGAATAACATTTTAATTTATAAGTGACAATTTTAGTAACGTAAATCTGTATTGAATATCACTGATGTAATTACCATTTTATTAACTCGAGCCGCACGAACAAACCATGAAATAATAAAAAGTTTCCTCGCACAGATCAAGTAAGCAAAATAGGTATTTTCGTCAACTGTTCACAAATCTGCAAAAACTGTATAGTACATATATAAGAATTCACAATATGTTACCTGGTGGTGTTCGGTGTTCTCAGATACTGTTGAACCTTTCGCAACTGAAGGCACAAATAAAATGGTAATTTCCATAAAGCCACGTCAAAGGTAGGTAATAACTTAAAAAAATACCGCACAGGTGATAGGACAATCGTCTAACGATATGGTAATGAGTACATCCTTATCACTTCATGCTAGTAATAATACGAAACTGGTAAAAACCGTCCTTAACTGTTTTAATATATCATATTTGTCTAAAGTAAAATAAATATTTATTTTCTATGATATCGTGGTTCAAGCTATTCCGAGTAGCCTGTACCATATCGAATAAGTTTTCTATTATTTATTACTGTTCCGTAATTTCGTCATGGTTATAATACTTTACCATTATTATCAATAATAATAAGTTATATTTGTATTTATTATCTCTTTGTCATAAAAAACAAGTTAAACGATATGAGTCATTTTATTATGGCGCCGTAAAATAAAAAATATATAGATTTCTATGAATAAATAAATTACATATATTTACATAGACATAATAACAAATTAATTTTCTTTTATGGCAGTTCAAAGATCAGCGCCCCTTCCATTACACTCTCCATTCTAGAGGCCACTGGATTCTAAAAGACCCGAAGGAATGAAGACAATAAAATCGTAAGTTTTATTTAAATTACTTTATTTATTACGTATGATAATTTACAATTCGAACAAATACTAAACTTAAATATTTAAACTATTTAATTTTATTTACTTTTTTCAGAAAATGCAGTCAATATCGTGGCATTGCATGCAGTTGGAGATCATTACAGTCACTTGGAGGGCAATGCAGTCTATATTAAGAGGCCTCTTTAGACAATAAAATCGTAAGTATTGTTTAAATTACTTTATTTATTACGTAGAACTTAATTTACAATTTAAATAAATACATTTTGAACCTAAATATTTAAATTAATTAATTTTATTTATTTATTTCAGAAAATTCAGTCGATTGAAAGGCATTTCAGTCTATTGGAGAGCGTTGCAGTCGCATGGGGAGGATTGCAGTTCATTGGCGGTTCAAAGATCAGCGCTCCATACCCTATACTCTAGGCTCAAGAGGTTTTTGTATTCTAGAAGACTCTAAAGGATGAATGAAGACAACGCCCCATCCCTCCTTTTACCGATAAAGCAATTATTATTTATTAAACTTCATTTTTTAACTTTATTTATTTATTTGAATTAAATTTATAAATAATTGTACTTGTAACAATGATTTTTGTTTGTATATTACTTAGTATTAAATAAAAACAATATAAAATATACATATAATATTTTATTTTACATTGAAACTCCTTAATTAAATTTTTTAGTTTAAATCATACTTAAAAAATTTAATTAATATTTCTCCTTTTTGAAATTTATTTGACCATTTCAGCTTACAAATGCTAATTAAAATTTTTAGGTTAAATCTAACCTCAAAATTTTAATTAAAAATTTTGAGGTTAGAATTAACCTAAAAATTTTAATTAAAATTTTACACCTTTTTGAAATTTATTTGACCATTTCAGCTTACAAATGCTAATTAAAATTTTTAGGTTAATTCTAACCTCAAAATTTTAATTAAAAATTTTGAGGTTAGAATTAACCTAAAAATTTTAATTAAAATTTTACACCTTTTTGAAATTTATTTGACCATTTCAGCTTACAAATGCTAATTAAAATTTTTAGGTTAAATCTAACCTCAAAATTTTAATTAAAAATTTTGAGGTTAGAATTAACCTAAAAATTTTAATTAAATTTTCACACTTTTTTAAAAAAAATTTGACCATTTGAGCTTCCAATTGCTAATTAAAATTTTGAGGTTAAATCTAACCTCAAAATTTTAATTAAAAATTTTGAGGTTAGAATTAACCTAAAAATTTTAATTAACATTTTACACCTTTTTGAAATTTATTTGACCATTTCAGCTTACAAATGCTAATTAAAATTTTTAGGTTAAATCTAACCTCAAAATTTTAATTAAAAATTTTGAGGTTAGAATTAACCTAAAAATTTTAATTAAATTTTCCCACCTTTTTAAATTTTTTTTGACCATTTGAGCTTCCAATTGCTAATTAAAATTTTGAGGTTAAATCTAACCTCAAAATTTTTAATTAAAATTTTGAGGTTAGAATTAACCTAAAAATTTTAATTAAAATTTCTTTAATTAAATTCAAATAAATTTCAGAAAAGTGTAAAATTTTTAGATTATAAATATAATCTAAAAATTTAAATTGAAGAATAAAGGAGTTTTAAGGTAAAGTAAAATAAAATACATATCTTATAATGTTTTTATTTAAAACTAAGTAATATAAATACAAATTATTTATAAAATACAATTATTTATAAATTAATTCAAATAAATAAACAAAGTTGAAAAATAAGATTCATTATATATTTGTTTTATTTTTAAAAGGGGGGATGAGGTGCAGTCTTCATTCCTCCTTTAGAATCTTCTAGGATATGGAAACCTCTTGGGTGTAGAGTATAATGGATGGGGCTGATCTTTGTACTGCCGATGGACTGCACTGTCTGAAATAAGTAAAGAAAATGAATTAGTTTAAATATATAATTTTACAATGTATTTGTTTAAATTGTAAACTGTCATATGTAATAAATAACGTAATTTTAACTATACTTACGATTTGATTGTCTTCATTTATTCCTTAGAGTCTGCTACAATCCAGAAACCTCTTGAGTGTGATGTGGCGCTGATCATTCAGCTGGATTTCACTGCTCTTCTAACGACTGCATCTTCTGAAATAAATAAATAAAATTAATTAGTTTACATATTTAAGTTTTTAATCATAAATTAAATCATACGTAATGAATAAAGTATTTTAAACAATACTTACGAATTTATTGTCGTCCTTCATTCCTTAGAGTTTTCTAGAATCCAGAGCCAAAGTGTAGATTCCTCCAAATGAAAAAGTCTTCTGTGAAAAATAAAAAATTATAGCACGATAAATAATAATTAAATAAAACCCATAATTTTAATTTTTCCCACCCACTAAGCCCTATGTACAATGCACATTTCATTCTAAACATAACAAATTAAGAGGTATTTTGAGATAGTACTCATTTCACCAAAAAAAGGATTCAGTATCGTTAAAACTAATATTTATTTAATTTTGAAATACCCTTAAATTTGCACTCATTTTAATTTCACTTACCCCTAAATTAATCTGACTAAAATGTTGCCGCAATTTTTTCTTATTGATGTACGCCTAATATATTTATGGTGCGGTAAACATAATTAAGGAAATAAGGAAAGTCAAAGATCTTCGTACATTATTTGTCGTTTTTATACCATTCTACTACCGCCCTTGTAACCATAGCAACATAAAATACCAACAATTTTGTAGTGTGTAGATCGTTATAATGGATGACATAAAAGAGATTTTAAAACAGTATGACGAAGAAGAAAACAAACTTGATCAACTATTAGAGTAAGACCCCTGAAAATATTATCAATACTTTTCCAAGAACTATGTTTTATATAGGCAACAAATAAGAATTGAGATTCATGAAGAAGACTCGATCAATTCTAATAAAGTACCTGAAATATCTTTGAATGATGCAATGAAACGAAATGAAGAATTGCTTAAGGTTAAACTATATGATATATTTTAATATTCTTAAAAGTCTATATTCTTATTTTTAGGAATTGGAATCAGTACAAGGAAAATTACGATCGAAAGCAATTTTTAGTCCTACAGAAATACAGTGGGATGCCATCTGCCAACAGTATCTTGAAGTACCCTCTTTAGCCGCTACCGCATGGCGTTGCCATATACCTATTTATGTCTAAAATACGTCAAAAAAATGACTAACTCATAAAGTTCATAATAAATTAATTTGTTTGTATTCATTCATCTATCTTTATAATATATATACTTATAAATAATATTTATGAATTGCTGAGTTAAATGTGTGAATGTGAATATATTTTTGAATGTAATAAACAAAAATATAAAAAGCTCAACAAAAAAGAATACGTTGTTTCAACAATAAAATATTCCATTTACAATGTCATTCCTGTTCGATAAGGAACAATGGTTTGAAATATAAAAAAAATAATAATTAAATCAGTTTTATTCAATTTTTAAATCACTTGCAATTCTATTAGTCAAATATTACACATACCAAGGAAAAAAAAACTCAAATATACTCAACTATTAATACTGCACTTAAAACACATATTAAAAGCATGAAATTACGATAATAAAATAAATACATTTCCTACATTCCATTTACGGATTATAATTTTAAAAAACTACGTATAATTCCAGCTACACTTTCCGGGTCGTTCAAATGTAAATGATGCGTACCAGCAACCAAATGTCGTTCAAGTTTCCGTGCATTTTTTTCAATTGCATCCAAAACAATATCATAATTCTCTGGTTGCGCCCATTTCATGCCAGGATCAGCCCGGATATTCAAAACATCACACGTGATCCGAGAACAAAACTCCATGACTTGGTCCATAGTGAAGAAACCCAAAATCGACACTTTTAATCGAGGATCACGTACGAATGTGTAACTATCACCAGATTCCGTTGGTTTCATACCACGTTTCATTAATATCTTACATGAATCTAGCGTGATCGAACCAGCGTATGCGTCACGTACGAGATCAATCATTTCCTGATATTGATACATCGGCATTTTATCTTGTGTGAGGGATTCGTATTTTAAGAATTTATCAACATTTTCCCCGATTGACGTTACCATTTCGCTTGGGGCACGCACTGATGGACTCGCTATATCTATAGAAATATAAGAGTGGATTTCGTTGGGGAATGATGCTGCATAGAGAAAAGAAATTGCGCCACCCAATGAGTGTCCTAACAGTTTCACTTTTTCCCACTTGAAATATTTGATTATCCGTCGTAAGATCACAATACCGTCCCAGAATAAATAATAAAAGTGTCCTTTCGGATAATGCGATGATAGTCCGTGGCCCGGCAGGTCTATGCTAAGAATTGGTATGTTTTTTGCTAGTAGCGGTGCTAGATTATCGAATGTACCGGCGTTATCTTGCCAACCATGAATTGCTATCATTGGTTGAAATTGCCTTGAACCCCACCACTTTCCTATAAAATAAATTATTTATATGTGTTATAAAAAATAAAAAATGTAGATAAAACCATAAGAAGCATGACTCTCATTATTTTATCATTAAGTTTATAAATGCAGTTGAATATTCTTCAAAATTTAACATTTTCGTCGCGAAATATGAAGGTTAACTACAATTTAAATAATACGCCTTCGCCAAAAAATTACTTCCAATGAATTTTTAATTCGTAAAGCACTTATATTGTAACGTTTCTTGGAATTACGACAAATTGATTCTTGGTATATAATTATAATCATGTATCAAGAATTTACGTCGAATTACAACATATATTTATTGTAAAACATATTTTTAATACAGTATTTATTTTATTAGTAATATATTTTTCTTAAAATATCAACAAATAATTAATACACGAATATTCCGATTATAAATCAGATATTTTCGAAAAAGTTGCATTATAAAAATATATACAAAAACAATTATTTTACACGCATTTCTAATTTAGTAAGTACAATTTTTTAAATTATTAAAACAGAACAAATGATGCAATCCTAATCACGTAAAGCCAATACATATAATTTTATTTAAATAAACTCATGCGTCTAGAATTTGCTAAATGTGTATGTTTAATTATTTAATAATCAAATAAAAATGGAAATAATTAATAAAAAAATTAGGCTTGTTCATACGTTTACTCAATGCTAATTATGTGTATTAACAAGTAAGCTATTATAGTATAAGCTTACCACTTATATGTCCCCATGGTACGGGAATCGTAATTTCTTCTACTGGAACAGTATATTCCGTTTGACTTTCTATTATAACGAATACAGTTTATATTTGTAGGTTAAATATCTCAATTTAAAATAGTCTTATATTACTTACTCGAATCAAAACCATTTGTTTGGACTGCAGACATGATCAAAATGTAGCAACGTTCTTAATTATTCAACTTCTATATTTGTAATATTTAAACCATTTAAACACAATTACCATAACTCATAAACGTCTATTCGTGATTTATGTTCTCTTTATTATGTATTGTTGACCCTGCTCGGATCATAAATGTACTAGAGATGTAATATACTCTACGTTCATTACATGGAATAATGTGACGTCAACCATGACACCATATAAATGAACGAAATTCAATTTCATGCACATACGATTATAATTCATGAATATATATTTTTTTATATTTCTTACTATTTAATATTCAAAGATTTTTAAATACATATTTAATTAAAATGTAAATTCAATTCTAATATAGAACAGTTGTTTTTTTATTTTGGTAAAATTCGTGATAATTTATACAATTTATTTTGAACATAGCTAACGAAGAAAATCATTTAAGTCTATATAATCAACAATTATTTTAAATATATTAGAATTTATAAATTCTAATATATAATTTAAAATAATTATAAAATTTTTAGATGCGTAAAACATTTCGATAAATATCATCAAAATTTCTCACGCATATATTTCACTTAATTTTGTTAATATTATAAGTATATAAAAAAATATAAATTATAGATATTTTATTCATTTCCTACAAATATTAATAATGTCTTTATCTGTCTGATTTTCAGCAGCTAACAACGCTGTAAAAATAGTATCAATATCTTTATTCTTTCTCGCTTTTACCCAAACTTTACCATTCATACCAATAACAATTTCAAATGGCACAGTTGCGCCTAATTTCTTCAATAAAGGATGATCATAGCTTAACAATCTATGCGCTAGATCCTGACTAATATTAAAAACAAAACCATCATTCGCCAAAACACCTAATCGACCTGCCTTATAATACGAATCAACACAAACTAACTCAGGATCCATTTCACGATACGCACTCAAAAGTCTCGCATACACAACATCTCCAACTTGCAAATCAGGTTTCTGCTTCTTAGTAGCCCCCTCGAACGCATAAAACGATAAACAAGCGAATTCACTGCTCCCGATATCGACCTTTAAGATATCGCCTCGTTTTATCGCAACAACGCCTACAACTAATTCAGCTTTTTTCGGTATATATCGTTTCTGCATCCCATCAACCCAATAAACATTCGATTGTTTATGACACAGGCGACCAGTTCGAGTGACCACAACATGCTCATCCGTATGTCTTCGTAATCCTGGTCCTAATATCACAACACCATTATGTGTTTCGAAATCGATTAATCTATCGCCTGGTAATACTATATCGCCAATTTTTACCATTTTTAAATGAATTTTTTGTTTATTATTTTATCATTCAACAACACACGTGTTTATGTCGTCAATCAAATTTGTGCTTTGCACGTTTTACTCCTCGGTGTTAGTTTTACTATTAAAATGTCAATTCAAAAAACGTGTATAAGATATATTGGTGCGAAAATAAATATTATTTTTTGACATAATCTATGCCTCATTCAAGTAACTTGTGAGTGTAATTAAATTCTGTATTGCTGGCAACATTGATATTGAATGGAAACAACATAAACAAACACACTTGAAGTTAGCTTTGCATATACTCAAGAGCATATCTATGTTCTATTAGTGCATTGGATCCCTCAGATCTGAGGAATCCAGTGTATGTATACATGTGCTTGATCTGAGGGATCCAATGTATGTCTGTATGCATATACTTGATCTGGGAGATCCTAGTCAAACTGGAGCTCCTAAAGTATCCTAAGCACCTATTCAAAGCTAACTTCAAGGTGTTGAGTAGAATATAAGATAATCAACAAAATGATGATGAAATAACTTGATGTCAAATATTAGTAATATTTAAATCGATAGAATCTAATGTTAATGCATACATTTTCAAAGTAGTAATGGGTGCTATTTTTGGGAAACGAAAACCGATATCGAGGGTGACTGAGCAAGATAAGGCTGTATTAGTAAGTAACATGTATGAATAAATAGGAATCAAATAATAATCGGAGAAATAATTCGATAGCAATTAAAGCAACAACGAGATAAATTAAAACAGTATCAGAAGCGTATTGAATTATGCTTGGTAGCCGAGCGACAAATGGCGAAAAAGCTTTTAAATGACGGGAAAAAAGAGTACGTATTTTATTTCGAATGATAAAAATTGTTTGATTTTGAAATCATATTTTAGTCGTGCTAAGTTGTTATTGCGAAAGAAAAAATATCAGGAACAATTACTACAAAATACGGATGGTCAGTTGGAGCAATTGGATAAAATGGTGCACGACATCGAATTTGCTCAAATCGAATTACAAGTAATCGAAGGTCTCAAAACTGGTAACGTCGCCTTGAAGATAATGAACGATTTCTTAAATATCGAAGATGTCGAACGTATCTTAGATGAAACACGAGAAGGTGTCGAGAAGCAGCAGGTAAATATTTTATTAATTTTACTATTAAATATACCATGTGTTTTGAATCATAATTTGACTAAAATTTATCAGGAAATTGATGCACTTTTGAGTGGTGCGTTAACTTCTGAAGACGAGGATGAAGTCGAAGCTGAATTACAACAAATAATAAGCGATTCATTGCCGGCCGTTGTAAAAGAATCGATTTCCGGTGAAGTTGAATTACCAGAAGTGCCAGTTACTCCACCAGGTATAATTCCATAAATTAAATTAAGCGAAATCAGATTTATTAATTTTTATTTTCAGAACGGAAACGAAATAAAGAAGCACACAAGGAGAGAGTCGCATTAGAGGCATAAAATATAATTATAAACTACTATGCATAAGCTTTTAATATATTAATATATACTTAGATTTGTGATATAATAAATTTATAAAGATTCATAAAACATTTTATTTACAATTCCTCAATATTTTTGCATAAAATAGTAAAAAACCAGTAATAACTTACAAAAAAAAAAATAACGTATATACATGCTTAAACAAGCATTGCTTTAACTACTGTTCACGGCTTAAATGTATTGAGGTAGACGATTTAACTGTTAGTATAAAAGGACCTTCTTGTCCTGGGTAAAACGTAGACGGAATTATATTTATTATACCTGCAGGAATATTTTCTAACTCCATTACAACAAACCCCGAACTATTTAGTATAATAAGAAAAATAAGTTATCTATTTTTAACATTCATAATAACCTAAAACTTACCGATAAGGTTTCGTAAATTGTGTATGGAACGGAGCTGTTAATTCTTTATCAGTTAACTCAATTATAAGAACAGCAAAACCAATCTCGTATTGTTTAGGACCTTTCAATTCGACGAATAAATAATTATTATTTTGCGTCGAGTCCAACGTCAATTTATATTTCGGGTTGATTTTGTAGGTTTGTGGGTTGTTTGCACAACCACCCGCAGTGCGTTCGGTCCACGAATCAGAAAGCTGAACACCAAACAATAAGTTAAGTTCCGCAGGGCGCAATGTTACGTTGGCTAACCTGTTTTTCATAGATGTATGGGTTCGATATTTTATTCAAGCGAAATGGACATGTTGCATACGCTCGCAATGTATAATATATCGTTTGCGATTTTTCATATTGCGATATTACTAACGTGTATCGTCGTGCGGTATTTGGAGATAGAATTATTTTGCATAAATAGTGTGGACTATTGATCCTAACACCGTCGATATACGGTTTTGGATCGTCTAAAGTCACGCATAAACATTTATTTTAATAGTAAGTTGTAAAATAAAAAACAAACACAAATTTATAAATAATAATTACTTACGCGGATAATATATCCTTTTGCCGTTACCCTTATAAACGACAACAGTAATATATTCCTTATTATCTCGAAAATCTGCAATATCAGTAATATGTCGAGTCAATAAAATCCAAACAGACCCAGACGTTTCTCCTTCGATATCTAAAGTGAATTGTGGATTAGACCCGATATTATACGCATCTTTCATCGGTCCAGTACCAGCGCTCCATTCTCTACACAATAATAAAAAATTTATCAACCTACTAAGAGTTAAATAGCGAACATAACCTTACTGGTGTATACAATAAGTGTAATTGAACAACGCTGGATCCCAATTCAGGTAAAACACATCGAAAAACTTGCACACACTATCGTAATCGATCCAGAAAACACCGTTATCGAACTGAGCCGCGCTGTCTGGATCATAAGCGAGCGTTGTTTTGAGCTCAGGTGTCCAATGGCGGGTGTCCAATTCTGAGTAATTGCCACGCCATCTTAGATGGGACCACGGGTTTTTTAGTTGTAATAAACGAACACCTTTAATTGTGCGAACGTCCATAACAGCGTATGCATGTGTGGCTACCAATCCAGTGCGTTCAGCTTCCGCGTCTGATAGACTACCAGTTGCAACTGTTACCAATACTGATCCGCCACTCATGCGGCTTTCTAGTTGAGAAAATAAGGCATCACGATTGAAATCTACTTCGGATTCACGGATTGCAATCCGGTCAGGTATCCAACCGGTTAAGGCATGTAAATCAATATTCTGAAACGAACAAAAATCATATTGTTGATCATGTTATGACGTCACAAGCTTCCGTTTAAATAAATATGTAATGTAGATTACAATTAAAAATATATTGTACATTAAAATAGCATTTTTCTTAAGCAATCCTAACGTTTTTTATGACTTACACTATTTGAGCCTGGAAAATCATATCCGCCCATAACCTTCATGTAGGCTTTTTCTAGAAGCGAAACCCACAATTCGTTTTTATTACTCGAATACGAACACAACATTTGATCATGACGACTAAACGGTAATTGATCATCGATGATAACTTTCCGCGTGATTCCATTTATATGTAACTTCACCATATATTTACCAAATGGGTTATACATAGGTTTTTTATCTCGAGATCGCGGGTAAATAATTGAAGTTACCAATCTTTTGCCGAATCGTTTCTCATATAAAGCACTAACAGCTAACGATGCAACGAATGAACAATCCGAAACTATGGTCTGTTTTATGCTGAAATAATCAGGATGGTTTCCAAGTATAACGCAAGGTTCTTGGCATACTTCTTCCGGGCGTATCCAGCGGTCGAATTCGCGTTTTTGTTTCGGGGATAGTTTCAAGTAACCGTCTCTATCGGAAAATGGGATTGCGTATTGAAATCGTTCGGATAGGTCTATGTCCATGAATGGAACATAATCGATGTTGTTGATACGTGATGTGTGCAAGAGGACTTTTTTCTCTTCTGCTGTATATGTGTTTTTATTTCCAGAGACTTTTAAATGAGCGCTCGAGCCTCGATGTAAAGATGGTCGAGAGTGAGATGTCGTTGCTTTTGTTGGAGTGCTTATGTATTCGGGATCTTTACTAATACCTATTTGAATATATTTATTGTGGAATCTCAATTTTTTTATGAAAACACAAACACAAAATGTGTAAAAATTCAATATATGTGAGTAATAAATACAGAAAAGAAGATAATATAAAAAGATATCTTATACGTATACTGGTTTAAAAATTAAATGAGTATTTTAATGAAAATTATAATAATATTAAATAATAAAAAATCAATTTGAAAATCACAAAAAAAATTACCTAATTGTAATTTAAGAAAAATATAATAATCAATTCATAATTTTGTTACTTTAATAAATCTATGAATATAATAAAAATAAGAAATATTTTTAGTAATTTTTATTAGTCTTCAATAGTACCTAAATAGTTTAAAATAAAAACCAATATTTGTTACAGTTACAATGAATAATTTTTATGCTCAATAATAAACACACCTTTCAATGTTTCCGCTCTATCCAACGCTTGGTACGCAATTTTCTTCAACTTAGTCTGCATTTCGGCATCACTCGTTTTATGTTGCAATGCCAATTCAACAGCTTGCGTATACAACCCAATCGCAGTATCTTTCATACCTTGTTCATCAGCTTCCAAACCTTGTTGCAGTAAAAAATAACAACGTTCCAACTGTTGCTTCGTACCAGCTTGTATAACGCAACGCTTTTGCTGCGACTGATCAATATCATCTAACGCGGCAGCCCGATTATTATAATCATTTGCCTTAATTAGCCAAGCTCCCCCTTTTCCTGTAGTATCAATCTTAGCAGCTTTTTCCAACAACTGCGCCGCAACTTTATAGAAATAAGACGCAGCCGCCTCTTGTTGTCCAGCTGAATCGAAATGCACAGCCCGCTTAGATGCTTCAATCGCATCTTCCAATAATTGCATTGTATTACTCATTTTTATTCGTTAATCAACACTCTTAAAACTGTTATAAACACTTGATCATTTCGTTATTATATATAATACTAATACTTGCATATATGTTTATCAACAATTCATACATAACCTCAAACTAATAACTAATATTGAGTGTATTTAACTAGTTTTCAAATTGTATATTGTGACAATTGCAAAAATTTTATACATAAATAACCACATGAATTAAATACTTGCTCTGTATGATTTACCACCCCTGTCGCGTAACATGACATTTTACTTCTGTCAAAAGTACTTATACAGCTAACTTCATACTGTGTTGTAACAGAAAATTCCATTTTATAAAAGGAAATCCAAGGTTTTTTTTACATTTACTTAGAATCTCAATAGAAAAGAATTTAATAAGGCATTTAAGTTTACTTATTTGCTCAAATATATAATGTTATATCTTTTATTTCAAATTTACTTTAATATAATATGTAACTATATTCAGTTGAATGACATTTAATGTATTTTAAAGCTTATTTTATTAATAAATTATTTATCTTTAAAAATTATTTAGTGCTTTCTTTCGTTTATCGTTTTTTTTTTCAAATCAAGTAATTTGTGTCGCATTTGAAATAAAAATAGTATTTTGCGTACTATATATGCGGCGTCCAAATACGCATTATTAAATGCATACCTATATTATTTATTAAGTAGAGTAGGATATAAAAATTATAACAATTTATTACTCGCTTCATAAAGTAGAGAAAATGTATTTTTCTGGCTATAAAAATGCGATAAAATAAATGAATCATAACAATAATTGCTCGGTTGATCGGCGGATAA
The DNA here is from genome assembly GCA_944738965.1 of Nebria brevicollis. Lineage (NCBI taxonomy): Eukaryota > Metazoa > Arthropoda > Insecta > Coleoptera > Carabidae > Nebria > Nebria brevicollis. Next base: position 3,882,933 of record OX122906.1, read on the forward strand.
AACAATAATGGCAAATATCAGATGATTTTCCATCTAAATGGACCCGTCTATTTTAATTAATTAAATATAATTAGCAATATGTTTTTTTAATTCGTTATACTAAAGTACCAAATTGTATTTTTTTGTAACTATATAAATAAATAAATTACAGATGCCTAGGCGTTATATGATTAATATTTAATATTAAAATTTGTATTTATTTCTTTGATGATGCAGTGGTATCGATTTTTAAGTTATATTTGCTTGTTTTATATATATATATATATATATATATATATATATATATATATATATATATATATATATATATATATAATATTAAGAATTTATATTTAAAAGTGATATGATATTTCTAGGTATATAGAATTGCGTACATTTCATGTAATAAATATTTGTGTAGCGTACATATTTTGAAAGGAAATAAAACGTAAAAAAATTTTTTATGATTTGATTTCAAATTTCTATTTTGAAGAATATTGTAGGTTTTAAGATGAAATAAGTCTTAAGATAATTGGTATTTATATATACGTATGTATGTATAATGAGTTATTAAGAAAATACGTTATTATTGTGAAGTGTTCTAAAAATATCTATATTTTGTCGATCTTGTTATTTGGTTTAAAAATTGTTATTATTGAAAATGAACAGTAAAAGAGGTAAAGTAACCTTTTTAAAACTAGGTCAGGAAAATGGTGCTTTTTTTCAAGAAGTGCACGTACATGTAGTACAGTAATAAATAAATCGTACTGTAATTAGAAAGCGCACTAAACGTGACTAAAACATAAAATATCGACAAAAATGCAACCGTTATACGAACACTTCACAGACATTGATATACGGTAATTATTCATTTTGTATCACAGTCAGAACCACTTTTCAAAAAGGTTTACAGTATCAATCAAAAAAATAACGGGACATTTATTAATTCCAATCATTTTATTTTTAATTCATAGCGTGGAAGAAATTTCATTTACGCATCTATACATACATACATAATACAACTGACAACCAAATGGCATACACACAGCAATATTGACAGAATATCGTATAATTAAAAAAAAACATTATGTATTATGATTTATATATGTTATGAATTTGAAATGAGAATTACGATGACGACTGACAGTAAATAAAACTACGCTATTTAATAAAAATAAAGTCATTTTACGCAACAAGTTTCTATGTTTTATTTTTGTAATCATTCCATATTTTGCTTATTTAAAAATGTTTATTTATATCACACACATACACACACCCATATATACACAAATACACACACACACACTCAAAGATACATACATCCAGACTGACAAAAATTGAGACTTGATTCAGGGAAGGTCAAAAGATATAAGAAAGTAAAAATTAATTGCTGTAATAAGCATTATTAGTTAATTCGAGTGGACATTTTTTATGAGTACAATATTTCCCTATATACATTCGTATAAGAAAATAAAATATAAATTTTTTTTTTTATATTATTATTATAATATTATTATTTTATTATTTAGGAAAGGTATTTGCCAATTTATGAAAAAAAAACTCTACAAATCACAAGTATCATGTAATAAATGATAAACATAAAAAAACACGTGCCAATCGCAGCTGTTTTACTTATATCGCATTTTTATATTTCTCACTAGCAACGCCAACGGAAATTCGCAAATATGAGTTAATTTATAAATCGTACCTATGCGTTCTCGACAAGTGTAGGAACTCTATTTGATCGTTTTACTCAATATAGTTTTTATATAAATATACCGCAGCAGAGGAATATTTCTTTACTTATCTCATTTATTCGTCAATAAATCAATATGTAATTTATTTCAAATAAAAATTCTAATTCTAAAAATGCTATAACATTATTCAAACTATTTTATTTCGATAGTAAATTTATATCAAATAAATGATGAAAGTAATAAGGAAAAAACGAAATTTTAGAACATTTTCGCATTATATGCTGTTTGGAATTGTGTTCTATGGTGATTAATTAGTCGATTTTGTGGTTGTTCTGGTGGTACACCGAAACAAATAGTCAATCTGTTAGCGCAAGTGAAGCACAGCTTCCACATGCTACTGGTGGTGCAGCGTGCACAGTAGCAATAGCAATAGGACGACTTGTTAAGGGGGGATTCGAATTGGTTGGGGTAGAACAGCCGTTTTCAGGAACAGCCATGCGCTCCTCTGTCTCATACTCTAAGTATAGGTGTCGTCTCGTGTATATATAAAGAGGCGATGCACAACAGTTCTCCTCAAAACCGTTTTACACAGGCATCTAATAATCACACACGACACTGAAACACATTATTATGACCAGTGACAAACCAGTGAAACCAATTTGCAATCAGTAAATTAATAAAATGAATTAACCATTTATACATACATATATATAATACCTTATTATCAATATTGAATCGCGACAAGTTTTTTTTTTTAAATACAGATAAATTTCATTTATTCACAATAAAATGACAATTGATTATTGTAAAAACTGCATTTTTTTGCCGTTTTTGTTACTGTTGATGGTATCGGTAGTGGCGTCTGATTCTGCAACTGAAGTTGTCGACAATGAAGACAAACGAATTGATTATCCCGATTACGCGATGGGACAGAGATACGATGAATATCCGGTAATTATCTTCTCTATCCCGTTGTTGATGTCGTAATGTGTGTCTGTCTGTATGTGTGTGTGTGTCAGTCTGTGTGTGTGTGTGAATTTCAACACTTGTATGTGAATATATCGCGAAAAACAATTTCATTCGAACATGTATGTTTTTGACATTGTGTCAGAATCGCAAATTGTCACCCAGTTCCATATTTCTCTTGTTATTCTTTTATTGTGAGTAGGCATGTAATTTAAAGATGTGTATGATGGATACTGACAGAAAAATAAATGCGAATAATATTTTCTGTGATTTTTTCCATACATATATAATATACATACACACGTGTGAATTCTATATGTTCTATGAATGATTAGCTTTATACTTAAATAGCACTTTTATGTTTTAAAATAATTAATAAAAATTAATCGAATAATAAAATATTTAATAAATGTATACTGATTTTTATTTCTTAACTAATATTTTCATAATTATTTTGTCGTAATTACAAAAAAAAAGAAACAAAAAGGAACCATAAGACAGAAATAATATTAATCTAATTTTGCAAAATTCATTATAAAATTTTAAAATTAAATACATATTAATACCTCACTGCTTTTTCTGTTAGACGAATGATAAATATATAATTTATACTAATTAAAAATTAGTTTATATTTGCGTTAAAGTTGATCAAAGCTAAAGATTCTTTAAAAATATACATTTTAATTAATTGTAAATCTAATGAAAAATTTTCAAGTTTCCGACAATATATATATAAATATAAAAGTATTTATATAAAGTCTTCATGTTTTAAACTTTATAAAATATATAAATATACATGAAAATATGAAAAATAAAATTCATAATAACCTTTACGCCATAAGTCAGGGGGGTGGTTATTTATTGTATAACGTAACCTACCTCAACCTACAGCGAATAAGGTCAAGTTAGGAGACTTTTATTTCTAAATAATTCAACTTTATGAATTAAAATACATTTTAATTAAGCTGTTTAAGTTTATTGTTCTATCTTTAAATTAATTACAATAATATTTTGAAAAGATTATTATTATAAGCCAGTGAAAAGCACAAAAGCAGTGTTGTATAGTCGGTGTGCAAGGTATACATGTCTTGTACGAAACCACCTGTTACATCAATACTGAATAAGTTATTCTGCAGTGGGCAATTCATTTTAGTGGTTAACTTGTCCGTTATAAGCTTTATGTTCAAGCAAGTTGACCTAGTCATATTTAATCATTACTAAAGGTGTCAAAGACGAGTCTTAGAAATAAGGGAGAGTTTCTAAGGTAGGAATTATTTAATGTTTCGAAACAAAACATGGTAATTTATTTATGTTAAAACAAAGACGTAAACATTCACTTAATAAGGTTTTACAACAATTTGAATATTTTAGGTGAGTTTTCAAGACAATTTTATAGTTCCTCATTGCTTTATATATATTTACAAATTTTAGAAAAATGGCATACAATAATTAAAAACCCTGACTTTAAATAAAAAATACTTTGACGTATTTATACATAAAAAAAACAATCATTACTTTTGCAAATGTTACATTAATTAATATTTTTTTTCGGACATTTTTTGTTTATAAAGCTTTTCCAATTAATAAACCTGATAAAAAAAAAATTGATATAGAACGCAGATATTTTATAGCAGAGCATCCCCATGCGCAATAACGTAATTGACTGTAACTGTAACTTATACATATATATTTTTCCTATTTGCCCGAGTTAGAAATGAATTTTATGCCTCGTTGACGTTGCAATGATTTTAAATAAACTTTTTATACATATCTATCTGCTGGTAGAACTACTTTATAAATTATTTTTTTAAATACGTATACAAACACATTTATAACGACAGGTGAACTGTTCTGTGAATTATCTACTGATTATTTCACAAACACATTTAGTGAATAACTTAAATTTAAAAAAAATTGTCTGTATCAATAACTGTTCATTGAATAAGAATCACAAAAAGAAAGAATATTACATTTTTGCAATCTATTCTTTCAAGGTAATATTACTTAATTGAAATCGGGAGATCGTATTTCAATTATTTCAGGTTATTATTAATACGATTCCAACTGTTATAATACATTTATTAAATTTCATACTTTTTTTTAATTAAAATCGCTTTACTCTTTTCACTGCACTTTATAGAGCTTCCACCAAATTGCACAGCTAATAAATTAATATCATTAAGTTGTTTTGCTTTGCCAGAATTTAGAACTGTATTTTATAAAAGGTAGCCGAAAATTTGTTTCGGATGATTTGAGGTCAAGTTCAACGTAACAATAATAATGCGCCTTGTGGCGAAATGGCCTAGCAGTTAAACGACATGTAGCGAAACATACTTGTCCTATTTAACGACTATTGGGGCCTAACTTGTATCAAAATAGGTCAACCATTGGTTTAAACTTAGATGTGGTTATCAAGAAATGTTATTTATTTTAATAATTTCATATAAAATTTCATTTTTTATAACTTACAAACATACAATACTTAAAATTTGCAACTCAGATATTATTCTGCTTTAGAAATATAGAAGTGTTTGCTAAAGTTTATCAATTTAAATTTTTCTAAAACATCGACGTATATATTTTAGTAGATTAATATAAATACATAATTACCGCAAACTGTTTATTGCAAAGAGAATAACAAGAAAACATATTGTTAACACATAATAAATAATTCTGTTTCATTTTCGACATGAAAACAAATCCTTCTACATGATATGTTAGGAACTTAATCTGATCCCTGTATATCATCTTCCTAAGGGGGAGTTTCAAAATGAAAACTTATTTGGATCTCCTACATAACTGCGTCAGTTTTGTTGATACTTCAACTATCAAGTTTAAATTGCATCCTGATTATATGGTTATTTAAATAGATTTTCTACCATTAAAAAATATTATCGAACAGACGGGAAAATGTAGTTGTTCATTTAACATTTTGCTGTTTCACGCAAACATTGATTTGGTTTTGAAAAGGTGAAAAGCCATTTTACAAGCACAACTCATTACACCTGCGAGGCAGTAGGTTGCTTCCTGTCAATTGCAAAAGTTCGTGACATTTTTAAAATTTTATTATATTACTGAGCACTTTACTACTCGGTTAAAACCTCAACGTAATTCAATGGTGTTGACGGTCTAAATACGCGAACTTTCATTACATAGTCACCATTAGTTAAAAGTTGAGCTTATTTCATCGTATTTCATCTTAAATTATGCGAATTTATTCATGGTTTATATTACGATTAAACATTTCTTTTATATAAACAAAAGTTTATTTTAGCTTTTAAAAGTATCATCTTTGCTCTAAATCATGCCACAATACTTCAGTTTAGGATTTTAGTTTTATATTCCGAATTACGTAAAAATTATTTAACGTTATTGAAAAAAAAACTTAATTGTTCAAATATATAATTATCTATAAGTAAAATTATAGCATATTGGTCAATTATTGCAAAAAACTAATAAGTTCTAATTTTAATAAACAATCTTCTATTCTCAAATTTAGACTAATCTATATAAAAATATATAATCAGATAATTTTGTTAATTACCTTATGTAAGAAAGAAAACACGAATGACATTGACCTTCAGTTCATATTCGGGACAAAAAAAAAATCTGCATTGGCACTGAACTTCCTTATACGTATTTCGTTTAGTTCACAGGAATAGTCAATTGGTTTAACGAATAACTTAAAATATTTTATGGTTTTTTTTTTGGGTTGTTTTGACTTTGAGGTATTTTAAACCTCTTCGTTCGAATTCTGAAACGATACTGGAATAAATACGTTATTTAAAAATCAATTAAGTCTTTTTAATGAATTACGTCAATATTATTTCAAATCCAAATATCATCGATACAGGTTACTATTATGTGTTATGTATTTCGGTACGAACAGGAATTAAATATTTTTAAAACATAATTAAAACTAGCACTGGATACACTAATGCGTCAATTTTATATTGCGTATATGAAAGTAAGAAGGTATTAAAAGGAATGAATTGCTATTGATGAGTATGGCACTTAAAAATGTCTGCAGCAATGTGTTAACAAGGGTGTTCCGTGTAATCTAAACGAGTAGTAAAAATCGAAAATAAAAACCAACGTAAAACATAAATAATATCGCCTTTAGAAACGCATTAAATATACAACATTAATGTTGATGGCTGGCTGTCGATAGGTGGCTAATGTGATTCCGTGTGGCGACGCTCGACAGCGCCGCAGGCGGTGATATGATTTCCCGATCGGCTTTTAACGGTGGCCTTTCTGTTTAATGTATTTCATATTTCGTACATGTATACATACATAACTCGCTATAAATTCTATCAATCAAACGATTGCGCTATTCGTAATACATTTGATACTGTTGCATTTAACAAATATGATGGCATTGCTTTAGAGCACAACGGAAGCTGGAAAATGTGGTAGCTTGTCGTAAAATTGATTTTTCTTAGTAAATTCTAAGCGCGACATGGTTATACTGTCTAATTAGTGTCTTCTAATAAATACAAACGCTGTGCAATGTCCCCCATACAAAATACAGTCTCAAATTTATGCGCTAAGGCATATTAACCGAGCGCATGACATTTGTCTTTGCGAAGATGTGTCACAACCAGTTGGATGGTGATAAATGTGAGATGTTCCCTCCAGAGTGGATGTTATTTATTATTTTTAACACTAAATATTCAAATTGAACGACATTTATTTTAAAGCCTGCGGATATTGGTTTAGCGTAATTTAATAAATATTTAATATTTGCTAACATTCGCGAAAAAGCAGCGTATATTTTCTGAACGTTTTTAATTTTTGTATACACCGGTATGAGATTTCAGTGGCCCAAAGTTATCTTATTATTTTTAATTTCCCATACGTATCAATGTTATCCGATAAAATAATAACGTATCAAATTTTAAAACGATTTTTTTTTGGGTCACTGATCGTGAACGAAAGAAAATATCGTATAACTCAAAGAAAACTTGCTGGACGTGGTATATGCTTGCTTCGAATTTCTTTCTTTTGGTGTATTATTATATCTAGTTATATTTTATAAAACAAAATTTCTAATTTAAAAAAAACATATATAAGCTGCGCCCGTGAATTAATTTAGCATATTGTGTCTGTAAATATATAATAATCTTATGTATCTGTAAAAATTGTAATTGATCAATATGTTTAAATACTTGATGTAATCAATTGAACAAACTTTGCAATCTCCAATAAATAAATAAATCAAAAAATATACAGTCTCTGGGGGTTGGTTTGTGAAAAGAGGGAATGTAGCAAAACAATAATCCTATTCAAACAACTTTCAAATTAGTTTTACTTTTTTAAAGCATTAATTTTCATTCGTTCGGAAACCAATTCAATTGAATGGAAAGCTAGAGTTTGAAATAATTGTTTGCCCTATTTATATATGATGTCAGTCTGGTGCGAATATCGTTCGTTTACGGCATTTCAGAAACTGGCACATTCTGAGATATAATCTGGATAAATATGGTGACATGTATTCAAAGTGTCGGAACATTGCAATCACTATACACACTGGTGACGTGTAGTCTGTTTAACAGGCTTCTACGTTTACCGATAATCGCCACGGAGTACTTAGGAAGTTAACCGGCGTTTCAGTAGGACAACCGGACCCAGACTACACGTCATATAAGATTTATCAGATACCTTCTTCAATAAATAATTGATGTAAACACTGATGCGATTCATGGTTTACCCAATTATTTACAAAACAACAAATTTAGTCAAATCCTAAGATTATTCGAAACAAGGCCAAACAAATTAAATAATGTTTTCGCAAACAGCATCTACGCGGGTTGATCTTCCGCTACTATATTCAAACTATTTACTATATTCTGAACGTAAGTAGTAAATGGGGGAACAATCCCGCCGGAGTGAAAGTTCCCCCTGGCGTCAAAAGAGAAAGTATGATTTCAATAAATGACGTCACTATGGAATTTCCCAATTTAATTGGAGGTCGTTTTTAGAAAGTATAGGGTGAAGGTCTGTTCGAAAGAATGTATGATTCATGACGTCACTATATTATTTTCCGAATTAAATAAATATTGTAACTTAAGTAATGTTCATCTATTTATTTATGACAATATTTATATTGTATGAAAAGACTGCAAAAATACAAATCGAATATAATTATAGAAACAGGTATATTACCTGTATACAAAATGTATATATATTCTGTATTGAAGTTAAAAAGGATTAAAGGTGATTATAATTAGCTAATCTCAGATACAGTAGCAATGCACTTGTATACTTGTATTTATTTCCTATATTATTATTATTTCGGATCAACTTGTATTAGGTTGTAAAATTGGTTCCAATATTTAAAACTTTGCATATATTTAATGTAAATAAATATCTATATTTCCATGACGTCAGAACTTACTGATATTGGGGGGAAGTTCTATATAAAAGACGTTATTTATATAAAATATATCAGAGTGACAATATCATTATACTGCAGCTATATCCATCAATACACAACAAAGTAAGTAAATATTATTATTATTATTTAAATATATAAATAAGTATCACTGAACATAACTTCGATCTTACAAGTGTGCCACAACTAATGTTATTATTATTATTATTATTTAATAACATATTTTAAACTACGAGTTTCAATTTACAACCTGTTGATTTTATTGTGTTTGTCTATTATAAATGGCAATTAAAAAAAAATATGGAATACATGCATCTAAATCAATTGTTTACTTATTTTAGAAATGGAAAATGCCAATCTAGCTGGAAGCCTAGAAGATTTTAAACCAATTAAAAAAATCACTGAATTAGGTTTAAATATTAAACATGAGATATACAACGTTAAAGCCGTATCTACAAAGTTCGGAAGGAAAATTGTGGTGGAGACGGATGATGCAGTCGTTTTCTTACCACGCCGCTATTCAAAACTTACAGATGAGGAGATAGAACAGTGGGATATTCGAATAAAAAGTGACAAAATGGCTATTATTCATACTGGAACAAAACCATGTGGTAGCGCGAAGGACGCTTTACTAATAGAATTTGTAAATTTATGAAATAAAGCAATTTCGTGCTTAAATTAAATTACTATATTTGTTATTAATAAAACCCACTATCCTATACATGTTTATGGTTCCTTATTTAGTTATAATAAGCAATATGTCTAAATTATTCAAGAATTTTATTTTATTATATTAAACAAACGTACCTCTGGCAAATGACTTTATAATGGTAACCTGTACTTGGAACGTCTATTATTGTAATATTGAAGATCGGCTCAAATTAGAAAGTTCACCCTAAACTAAACTGCTAATGTACTTTTGCAAAATAGCTTAAGAACAGATTTCTCTTTATTATCGTATTTAAAATCACCATATAGGTCCTTTAAATACTAAAATTTTTATTCAAAATGGTTAGTTTGTTTCGTGTATTCACTACGCTCTCAACACTTTACCAAAATGAATTGCAACAGTGAGATCGACAATTTGAAATCTATTTTAAGTTTGTGTGCAAATATTGACAATAATAGTAATGAGGATGAAGACCAAAGTGAGGCAAATGAAAATTTAAATGGTTTTTTCAAAATTTGCGAGGAAATATTATCAACTATTGATATTCCTAAGTTACCCGTTGAACCTGTAATTGCGTCAAATAGTGTTCAACCTGAAATGGTATCCAGCATCGAAAACGCCGCATTAAACCAGGTAACACCTAGAGTTTTACACAATATTCAACACGGGAATGGTCAACCGCGTTTTAATATTATTTCTGATATTGAAAAATTTGTAAAACGAATCAATATTGACGGGCGTCTTATCACGTTCCAAATGGTCGATCCTCCCGGAGATATCAACCCTGTTTCATGGTTCAAAACTAGTATGGGATCCCTAGTGGAGTACATAATTGACTCCATCCCAGCACCCGATTTTGTAGGGTTGACTCTGCATACACCATGCCTAACAGGCGGACCAGGATGGATAAGTTTCAGACGTGTCGATCAGCTACACATTGATGTAGTATGGGACATGATTAGCCGTATATTGCAAAGTAATGCGAACATTTTTGCAGACGGTGTATTTAGTATAGAAATGACACGCGTTTCCATGCCTGTAGGCCTTGGAGGTCTAAAGGGTCATGGGTTTACATACGCCGAACTATGCCGTCGTAAACACGGTATTGTGCAGATAAACAATATCGATAATAACTGTTTAGCACGAGCTTTGATTGTAGCAGAAGCCTGGGTTAATAAAGTGACAAATTTTAAAGAAATCGCAACAGACATTAACGGAATACAGGGCATGAAAGCCCGTGACTTAATTATAAAAGCTAGTGTGAACATTCCGGAAACGGGTGCCGGTATTTTTGAAATTGAACAATTTCAACGTTATTTCACCGGCTATAACATAGTAGTGTATGCATTTGGTGGTCGCGGTACAGTCATGTTTGAAGGTAAACGAGAGAGTAATTTACCCCGTTTGAACATCCTTCACAGTGACACGCATTTTTCAACGGTAAAAAGTTTGACGTCAACTTTCTCGTCAAGTTATTTTTGTGAGCCATGTCACAAACCATACAACCAAATAGGTAACCATCGTTGTAGTAATACATGTCCTCACTGTCACCGTGTTCCATCATGTAGTGTTAATGCGCCGAAAATACACTGTGATCAGTGTAATAGAAAATTTGCAGGTCAAACTTGTTATGATCGTCATAAAAGTTCAGCCTGCAAAAAGTTTCATTCTTGTAAAAAGTGTCTGAAAACATACATGAATGCCGATAAGAGGATACACACGTGTGGTGAAGTATATTGTGGTTTATGTCAATCGTATAAAGTCGCGGGGCACAAGTGTTATATTAAAAAAGACAATACAACATTAGACAATAAACAAAAACTTTTTATTTATTATGACTTTGAAACTCGTCAAGAGAAAATAATCGGTAAAGACGTTGAACATGAGGTGAACTTGTGTGTGGTTCAACAAACGTGCAATGCCTGTGCTGATTCAAGTGACTTAAGTGTATTGTGTAATATGTGTGGTATTAGGCAACATATTTTCAAAATGAACGCTTTATCGTCATTTGTAGATTACGTCCTTCTTCCACGCAAATCATTTTCATCCATCACATGTATCGCTCACAACGCAAAAAGCTTCGATGCGCAATTTATATTAAAATATCTGACGGATACGTTGAATATGTCTCCCAATTTGATTTTAAACGGCAGTAAAATTCTACTCATGGAATTGAATAATAGTAAGATACGTTTTATAGATTCAATCAACTTTCTGCCTATGTCATTATCGTCATTACCCAAAGCTCTTGATTTACCATCTTCGACCAAAAAAGGTTACTTTCCACATTTTTTTAATACCATAGATAACCAAGCTTATGTAGGTCCTTTACCGGCGGTTAGTTTTTACGGAGCAGATGCAATGAGCAAGGATGCTCGTGAATTATTTTTAACTTGGCATTCAAAGCAAACTTCTTCAAAGTATGTCTTTAGAATGGAAAAGGAAATAGTTGAGTACTGCATTTCCGATGTAAACATTCTTCGACAAGCTTGCGACAAATTTAGAAAAATATTTATCGCAGATTGTAAAGTTTGTCCATTCTCCGAAGCTGTGACAATTGCCTCAGCATGTAATCGGGTATTTCGGCGCATTTATCTTAGACCCAACACAATAGGTATAATTCCACGCAGGGGGTACAGGCTCGCGGATAATCAGTCCAAAATAGCAATGCAGTGGTTAATCAGTGAGGAAATGAGGAGGGGCATTAGAATAGATCATGCGGGGCATGGTCGTGAAATAATTTTATTAGCTAATTTAAAAGTTGATGGATATTATGCCCAAGAAAAATTAGTTTTTGAATTTATGGGGTGTTTCTGGCACGGTTGCGTCATGTGTTACAGAACAAACCGACATAAAAGCTTGTATAATAACACAAAAGAAAGTTTAGATTCGCGTTTTCAGAGATCAACAGAAAAGGTAGCTAAGCTGCGTAGCCTGGGTTACACTGTTGTTGTGATTTGGGAATGCGAATTTAAACGACAGTTAAAGATCGATAAAGACCATGCAAAAGCTTTAGAAAATCACTATTTGTTAAATTATTTACCCCTGAGTCCCCGTGATGCATTTTTTGGAGGACGTACGGGGAATGTGTCGTTGTACAACCAGGCGGTCAATAATGAAACAATCAAATATGTTGATGTTTGTTCATTATATCCATTTGTGTGTAAATATGGCAAATATCCTGTGGGTCATCCAAAAGTGCTTGTAGGTGAGGAATGCCGAGAAGTGTTGGGTCGAAATAACGATATTGATAAAGTGGAAGGCCTTATCAAATGTAAAGTCTTACCACCCAGTAATCTATTCCACCCTGTTTTGCCTCGTAGGGTACATGGAAAGCTTATGTTTGCGTTGTGTCGAACATGTTGCGATGAACTGGAGCAAAATGAATGTACACATAGTAGTGCGGAAAGACAGTTTGTTGGAACATGGGTGGCTGACGAGGTACGTCGCGCTGTTCTGCTGGGGTACAAAGTGATCGAGGTACTCGAGATCTGGCAGTATGAAGTAACACAATTCGATAAACAGAATAATTCTGGCGGATTATTTGTCGAGTTTATTGATTACTTTCTGAAAATGAAGCAGGAGGCCTCGGGATATCCGGTAGAGTGCATCGATGATGCCTCAAAAGATGCGTATATTTCAGAGTATCATCGCGAAGAAGGTATTTTGCTGAATCGCGATAGCATTGAAAAAAATGCCGGAAAAAGATCTCAAGCGAAACTGATGCTCAACTCATTCTGGGGTAAGAAATACTGATAATATGAATGTCATATTATTATTTATAGTTAAGGCTAAACATTTCTAATCTATTTATTGTTTCTCAGGTAAATTTGCACAGGCTGAGAACAAGGTCCAGACTTCAATCATCGGAAGCAGTGAAGAACTATATGAGTTACTGGCTAATCCCTCATTGACGGTGAACCAGATTATCCCCGCTGGTGAAAAGATGTTGTATGTTAGCTGGGAACATCAGGTAGAGGCAGCAGATCAGTTACGTACTGTAAACGTGGTAATTGCAGCCTATACCACAGCACAAGCTCGTCTTTGTCTACACGAATATTTATATAAGCTGGACCGAAGAGTTCTGTATTATGATACAGACTCTATTATATATAAACACCTACCTGGGCAGTACGAGCCTCGTGTAGGAAATTTTCTGGGAAACCTCACTGACGAGCTCTCATGCTACGGTCCAGGGAGCTACATAAAAGAATTCGTGTGTGGAGGGCCGAAGAATTACGCGTACAATGTGTTTAGCACAAATACAAACACTATAGTGCAAATTTGTAAAGTCAAAGGATTTACCTTAAATTACAAAAATTCTAAGGTAGTGAATTTTGAGTGCTTAAAACGCATGATATTGAACAATGACCGTGATACCACCGTTCCCCTGCCCGTGTTATACTCGAAAGAGATTCGAACAACCGAAAACCATACAGTAGTTACCCGCGAAACTAAGAAAACATTTAATGTGAAATTCATGAAACGACGAATAGTGGAGAATTATGATTCGGTGCCGTACGGTTTTAAGAGACAGAGAATAGAATAAGTTAGATTATTTTTACAAGCCATTGTTAACTATTATTATTGTTTCTTATTATTATTAATTTATTATCTTATTTGATTATGTTATTAGTTAGATAAATATATGTGTGTATGTGTCAGCGTGTCAGCGTGTATGCGTGTGTGCGTGTGTGCGTGTGTGCGTGTGTGCGTGTGTGCGTGTGTGCGTGTGTGCGTGTGTGCGTGTGTGCGTGTGTGCGTGTGTGCGTGTGTGCGTGTGTGCGTGTGTGCGTGATTGCATGATTGCATGATTGCCTGAATGCATGATTGCATGATTGCATTATTGCATTATTGCATTATTGCATTATTGCATTATTGCATTATTGCATAATCTATGGGTGCGTGTTTACTTAACTACTCATTTTTAATTTTTAATATATATATATATATATATAAATATATATATATATATATATATATATATATATATATATATATATGAATATTAAAGAGAGAGAGAGAGAGAGAGAGAGAGAGAGAGAGAGAGCAATAATGAGAGCTATATAAAGAGCTCCAATAAATATATATCTTATTGTTCAATTGCTGTTGTTATTGTTCTGTTATTATGTTTCCTAAATTTCAACATCCTTTTTCAACAATTGTCGCAGGACCCTCCGGATGCGGAAAGTCTTATTTTGTTGTGAAATTTCTTGAAGAGATGCAAGAAATGTGTGATACTGTTTTTTCTCGAGTAACGTGGTTCTACGGTACGTGGCAAACGCTATATGACCGTATTCCAGATGTAAATTTTCAGCAGGGTTTACCTGATATGGAAACGTTTGATGGAAAAAATCCTGAGCTAATTATCATCGATGATTTAATGAGAGAAAGTAATGGTCAAGTAGTGGATATATTCACAAAGGGTAGTCATCATAAAAATTTATCGGTTTTTTTCCTTACACAAAATCTATTTCACCAAGGAAAAGGGCAGAGAGATATTTCACTCAATGCTAACTATATTGTTTATTTTAAAAATCCACGTGACAAGGCTCAAATTCAACATTTAGCACGGCAAGTATGTCCGGAAAACAGCTCATTATTGCTCTCTCTCTCTCTCTCTCTCTCTCTCTCTTTAATATTCATATATATATATATATATATATATATATATATATATATATATATATATATATATATATATATTTATATATATATATATATATATTAAAAATTAAAAATGAGTAGTTAAGTAAACACGCACCCATAGATTATGCAATAATGCAATAATGCAATAATGCAATAATGCAATAATGCAATAATGCAATCATGCAATCATGCATTCAGGCAATCATGCAATCATGCAATCACGCACACACGCACACACGCACACACGCACACACGCACACACGCACACACGCACACACGCACACACGCACACACGCACACACGCACACACGCACACACGCACACACGCACACACGCATACACGCTGACACGCTGACACATACACACATATATTTATCTAACTAATAACATAATCAAATAAGATAATAAATTAATAATAATAAGAAACAATAATAATAGTTAACAATGGCTTGTAAAAATAATCTAACTTATTCTATTCTCTGTCTCTTAAAACCGTACGGCACCGAATCATAATTCTCCACTATTCGTCGTTTCATGAATTTCACATTAAATGTTTTCTTAGTTTCGCGGGTAACTACTGTATGGTTTTCGGTTGTTCGAATCTCTTTCGAGTATAACACGGGCAGGGGAACGGTGGTATCACGGTCATTGTTCAATATCATGCGTTTTAAGCACTCAAAATTCACTACCTTAGAATTTTTGTAATTTAAGGTAAATCCTTTGACTTTACAAATTTGCACTATAGTGTTTGTATTTGTGCTAAACACATTGTACGCGTAATTCTTCGGCCCTCCACACACGAATTCTTTTATGTAGCTCCCTGGACCGTAGCATGAGAGCTCGTCAGTGAGGTTTCCCAGAAAATTTCCTACACGAGGCTCGTACTGCCCAGGTAGGTGTTTATATATAATAGAGTCTGTATCATAATACAGAACTCTTCGGTCCAGCTTATATAAATATTCGTGTAGACAAAGACGAGCTTGTGCTGTGGTATAGGCTGCAATTACCACGTTTACAGTACGTAACTGATCTGCTGCCTCTACCTGATGTTCCCAGCTAACATACAACATCTTTTCACCAGCGGGGATAATCTGGTTCACCGTCAATGAGGGATTAGCCAGTAACTCATATAGTTCTTCACTGCTTCCGATGATTGAAGTCTGGACCTTGTTCTCAGCCTGTGCAAATTTACCTGAGAAACAATAAATAGATTAGAAATGTTTAGCCTTAACTATAAATAATAATATGACATTCATATTATCAGTATTTCTTACCCCAGAATGAGTTGAGCATCAGTTTCGCTTGAGATCTTTTTCCGGCATTTTTTTCAATGCTATCGCGATTCAGCAAAATACCTTCTTCGCGATGATACTCTGAAATATACGCATCTTTTGAGGCATCATCGATGCACTCTACCGGATATCCCGAGGCCTCCTGCTTCATTTTCAGAAAGTAATCAATAAACTCGACAAATAATCCGCCAGAATTATTCTGTTTATCGAATTGTGTTACTTCATACTGCCAGATCTCGAGTACCTCGATCACTTTGTACCCCAGCAGAACAGCGCGACGTACCTCGTCAGCCACCCATGTTCCAACAAACTGTCTTTCCGCACTACTATGTGTACATTCATTTTGCTCCAGTTCATCGCAACATGTTCGACACAACGCAAACATAAGCTTTCCATGTACCCTACGAGGCAAAACAGGGTGGAATAGATTACTGGGTGGTAAGACTTTACATTTGATAAGGCCTTCCACTTTATCAATATCGTTATTTCGACCCAACACTTCTCGGCATTCCTCACCTACAAGCACTTTTGGATGACCCACAGGATATTTGCCATATTTACACACAAATGGATATAATGAACAAACATCAACATATTTGATTGTTTCATTATTGACCGCCTGGTTGTACAACGACACATTCCCCGTACGTCCTCCAAAAAATGCATCACGGGGACTCAGGGGTAAATAATTTAACAAATAGTGATTTTCTAAAGCTTTTGCATGGTCTTTATCGATCTTTAACTGTCGTTTAAATTCGCATTCCCAAATCACAACAACAGTGTAACCCAGGCTACGCAGCTTAGCTACCTTTTCTGTTGATCTCTGAAAACGCGAATCTAAACTTTCTTTTGTGTTATTATACAAGCTTTTATGTCGGTTTGTTCTGTAACACATGACGCAACCGTGCCAGAAACACCCCATAAATTCAAAAACTAATTTTTCTTGGGCATAATATCCATCAACTTTTAAATTAGCTAATAAAATTATTTCACGACCATGCCCCGCATGATCTATTCTAATGCCCCTCCTCATTTCCTCACTGATTAACCACTGCATTGCTATTTTGGACTGATTATCCGCGAGCCTGTACCCCCTGCGTGGAATTATACCTATTGTGTTGGGTCTAAGATAAATGCGCCGAAATACCCGATTACATGCTGAGGCAATTGTCACAGCTTCGGAGAATGGACAAACTTTACAATCTGCGATAAATATTTTTCTAAATTTGTCGCAAGCTTGTCGAAGAATGTTTACATCGGAAATGCAGTACTCAACTATTTCCTTTTCCATTCTAAAGACATACTTTGAAGAAGTTTGCTTTGAATGCCAAGTTAAAAATAATTCACGAGCATCCTTGCTCATTGCATCTGCTCCGTAAAAACTAACCGCCGGTAAAGGACCTACATAAGCTTGGTTATCTATGGTATTAAAAAAATGTGGAAAGTAACCTTTTTTGGTCGAAGATGGTAAATCAAGAGCTTTGGGTAATGACGATAATGACATAGGCAGAAAGTTGATTGAATCTATAAAACGTATCTTACTATTATTCAATTCCATGAGTAGAATTTTACTGCCGTTTAAAATCAAATTGGGAGACATATTCAACGTATCCGTCAGATATTTTAATATAAATTGCGCATCGAAGCTTTTTGCGTTGTGAGCGATACATGTGATGGATGAAAATGATTTGCGTGGAAGAAGGACGTAATCTACAAATGACGATAAAGCGTTCATTTTGAAAATATGTTGCCTAATACCACACATATTACACAATACACTTAAGTCACTTGAATCAGCACAGGCATTGCACGTTTGTTGAACCACACACAAGTTCACCTCATGTTCAACGTCTTTACCGATTATTTTCTCTTGACGAGTTTCAAAGTCATAATAAATAAAAAGTTTTTGTTTATTGTCTAATGTTGTATTGTCTTTTTTAATATAACACTTGTGCCCCGCGACTTTATACGATTGACATAAACCACAATATACTTCACCACACGTGTGTATCCTCTTATCGGCATTCATGTATGTTTTCAGACACTTTTTACAAGAATGAAACTTTTTGCAGGCTGAACTTTTATGACGATCATAACAAGTTTGACCTGCAAATTTTCTATTACACTGATCACAGTGTATTTTCGGCGCATTAACACTACATGATGGAACACGGTGACAGTGAGGACATGTATTACTACAACGATGGTTACCTATTTGGTTGTATGGTTTGTGACATGGCTCACAAAAATAACTTGACGAGAAAGTTGACGTCAAACTTTTTACCGTTGAAAAATGCGTGTCACTGTGAAGGATGTTCAAACGGGGTAAATTACTCTCTCGTTTACCTTCAAACATGACTGTACCGCGACCACCAAATGCATACACTACTATGTTATAGCCGGTGAAATAACGTTGAAATTGTTCAATTTCAAAAATACCGGCACCCGTTTCCGGAATGTTCACACTAGCTTTTATAATTAAGTCACGGGCTTTCATGCCCTGTATTCCGTTAATGTCTGTTGCGATTTCTTTAAAATTTGTCACTTTATTAACCCAGGCTTCTGCTACAATCAAAGCTCGTGCTAAACAGTTATTATCGATATTGTTTATCTGCACAATACCGTGTTTACGACGGCATAGTTCGGCGTATGTAAACCCATGACCCTTTAGACCTCCAAGGCCTACAGGCATGGAAACGCGTGTCATTTCTATACTAAATACACCGTCTGCAAAAATGTTCGCATTACTTTGCAATATACGGCTAATCATGTCCCATACTACATCAATGTGTAGCTGATCGACACGTCTGAAACTTATCCATCCTGGTCCGCCTGTTAGGCATGGTGTATGCAGAGTCAACCCTACAAAATCGGGTGCTGGGATGGAGTCAATTATGTACTCCACTAGGGATCCCATACTAGTTTTGAACCATGAAACAGGGTTGATATCTCCGGGAGGATCGACCATTTGGAACGTGATAAGACGCCCGTCAATATTGATTCGTTTTACAAATTTTTCAATATCAGAAATAATATTAAAACGCGGTTGACCATTCCCGTGTTGAATATTGTGTAAAACTCTAGGTGTTACCTGGTTTAATGCGGCGTTTTCGATGCTGGATACCATTTCAGGTTGAACACTATTTGACGCAATTACAGGTTCAACGGGTAACTTAGGAATATCAATAGTTGATAATATTTCCTCGCAAATTTTGAAAAAACCATTTAAATTTTCATTTGCCTCACTTTGGTCTTCATCCTCATTACTATTATTGTCAATATTTGCACACAAACTTAAAATAGATTTCAAATTGTCGATCTCACTGTTGCAATTCATTTTGGTAAAGTGTTGAGAGCGTAGTGAATACACGAAACAAACTAACCATTTTGAATAAAAATTTTAGTATTTAAAGGACCTATATGGTGATTTTAAATACGATAATAAAGAGAAATCTGTTCTTAAGCTATTTTGCAAAAGTACATTAGCAGTTTAGTTTAGGGTGAACTTTCTAATTTGAGCCGATCTTCAATATTACAATAATAGACGTTCCAAGTACAGGTTACCATTATAAAGTCATTTGCCAGAGGTACGTTTGTTTAATATAATAAAATAAAATTCTTGAATAATTTAGACATATTGCTTATTATAACTAAATAAGGAACCATAAACATGTATAGGATAGTGGGTTTTATTAATAACAAATATAGTAATTTAATTTAAGCACGAAATTGCTTTATTTCATAAATTTACAAATTCTATTAGTAAAGCGTCCTTCGCGCTACCACATGGTTTTGTTCCAGTATGAATAATAGCCATTTTGTCACTTTTTATTCGAATATCCCACTGTTCTATCTCCTCATCTGTAAGTTTTGAATAGCGGCGTGGTAAGAAAACGACTGCATCATCCGTCTCCACCACAATTTTCCTTCCGAACTTTGTAGATACGGCTTTAACGTTGTATATCTCATGTTTAATATTTAAACCTAATTCAGTGATTTTTTTAATTGGTTTAAAATCTTCTAGGCTTCCAGCTAGATTGGCATTTTCCATTTCTAAAATAAGTAAACAATTGATTTAGATGCATGTATTCCATATTTTTTTTTAATTGCCATTTATAATAGACAAACACAATAAAATCAACAGGTTGTAAATTGAAACTCGTAGTTTAAAATATGTTATTAAATAATAATAATAATAATAACATTAGTTGTGGCACACTTGTAAGATCGAAGTTATGTTCAGTGATACTTATTTATATATTTAAATAATAATAATAATATTTACTTACTTTGTTGTGTATTGATGGATATAGCTGCAGTATAATGATATTGTCACTCTGATATATTTTATATAAATAACGTCTTTTATATAGAACTTCCCCCCAATATCAGTAAGTTCTGACGTCATGGAAATATAGATATTTATTTACATTAAATATATGCAAAGTTTTAAATATTGGAACCAATTTTACAACCTAATACAAGTTGATCCGAAATAATAATAATATAGGAAATAAATACAAGTATACAAGTGCATTGCTACTGTATCTGAGATTAGCTAATTATAATCACCTTTAATCCTTTTTAACTTCAATACAGAATATATATACATTTTGTATACAGGTAATATACCTGTTTCTATAATTATATTCGATTTGTATTTTTGCAGTCTTTTCATACAATATAAATATTGTCATAAATAAATAGATGAACATTACTTAAGTTACAATATTTATTTAATTCGGAAAATAATATAGTGACGTCATGAATCATACATTCTTTCGAACAGACCTTCACCCTATACTTTCTAAAAACGACCTCCAATTAAATTGGGAAATTCCATAGTGACGTCATTTATTGAAATCATACTTTCTCTTTTGACGCCAGGGGGAACTTTCACTCCGGCGGGATTGTTCCCCCATTTACTACTAACGTATATCAAATGCTTGTAGTTTGTATGCAATTATTTCATAACATTTACGAAGATTATTATGTATGAACGTCAAAAGATAAATTGTACATTATTATTATATAAACATGTATGTACATGAATGATACGAATATGAATGGCTATATGACGATCGCTGTTCTAAACCAAAAGCACTTCAGCGAGCTTTGACACAGGCAAGATAAAATGCAGAAGCTCTACATGCTACGATATATCTAAATTAACACCATACAAGTGTTTCCTTATAAATGCAACAGCTCCACTACTTGATTTACATCGGTTATATACGAATATTAATTATTTTTTATAATTTTGTAAGCAAATCTGTATTAAAAATTAATAAATTATTTATCGGCCCTTGACTAATTTTTATTTATTTATTTTCTGGTTTATTTATCATAATTAACAAACACAAATATATATAAAATTTAAGAATTGTCTACAAATATTTGAATATTATTGCTGCCGTCATAAATATATATGTTTATATTTCAATTTTCTCCATATTCTGCTATATTTGATATACATGAATAAATATATATAAAATATGAGAAACAATTGCATTTGATATTTTTAGCTATTTTCTATTCTCTAAAGCAGACAGTAGGAATCAAAGAAGGAAAATATAAAATGTATATAAATATATTAAAATATACTAAATATTATATTCTACCAATATGTATTTAAATGAATGTTCAATTACGCATTCTGCATGGATAAGAAGAAAGAAATCTTTTTCAAAGAATTTACCGCTGTTGTAAAAGAAATAAATAAATGTATTAGTGGCCTTTAAATTCAATAAAAAAAACTTTTTTGTTTGCCATTTCATGTTGACGTATGTTTAGATTTTATTATCACGTACGTATCTGGTGATATAAATAGCAACCAGGTCCTTATTTCCTGTTGCACAAAAACTAAAATAACAAGCATTTTCAGACATGCATAATAATGATATTTCATACATTGATCATTATTTCCCAACTTGTTTGATAGTGACTATTGCGAATACAATTTGTAAAGCAATAATGGCGTTATCTTAACAATTATAATAATTTAGCAGCAGTTTTCATTGTCTGCATATGATATCAAAGGATTCGTTTTTGGTATAAAGATTTCTGTATATTTCTGCAAATATATTTAACATGAAACAACAGCAGTTCGTGTTGGCGAGTATATATAATTGAAATAAATCATAAAATATATAATTGTTTACTGACTTTAATAAATGAAATATTTGTACATGCAGTGAAATGGTTTTCGAAATGTTGTTAGTATTTGATTTAATAAATGCGCATTCATAAAAATATTTTCTTTATATTTGTGTATGTATAAAATAAATAGGTAGAAAAATGTGAATAGAATTTATGTGCGGTACGCTAACTTGAGATTCTGTAATATAATGCCAAGATGATACTTAATCAACTCACATGCATAATTAGTAAATTAAATTGTATTACTTTTAATTAGTGATTAAAAATGAACTTTAAAATAAAATATGTTTCATTCATACGTGACTATAATGTTCATTTATACCATTTATTAAAGTTTGGAAACACATTAAAAAATCATGTTATTTCCATTAAATTTAAGTATTTTGGTGTAAAACTTTTGGCCGTATTACGTCTTTTGAATTGCTAAACAACGGTTAAGGATGGCTGATATGAAAATCTTGCAAAGGACCTGTACTTTGAACGAATACAAAGACCTTATTAAATCAGTGTAATCTACTGTTTGACGGATAAAAAACGGCGCTTCCCTAATCCAAAAACAAATTATGGTCGACTTAATATTGTATACTCATGCAATTCTGTACCTTTACAGTAATTATGTATGTTATTAATTTTAACTGACGGTTGCAGGTGGTAGTACCGAAAAGGGCAGCACTTCTTTTGGACAGGCTAATGGTAGCGCTAAAGAATGCAATGGAGGAAGAGGATGATGATGAATTGGCAGGAGATGAACGAAGCGGAAGACCGAATCCAAAACAGAGATCATTACCAGTTAGCCAAGAAGACACGGTATAACAGTTTTATTTTTGTGTTACCCACGTACTCTTAAAGTATTTTATTTATTATGCTGTGTAGACGAGCACAAAAAAACTGATTCGTGTATGTGTTCCTATATATGTACCTAATGTAAGGTGCTTACCAACCAGACGAAATCAATTGAGGGTAGAATTTATGTTGTATCTTATGTACATATTACTACTGCGTTCTATATATATATTCACTGAATCCGTATGTTTATGTTTATTTGTTTTACGTGATTCAAATACATTTGCAAGATAACACAATCGTATCAAAGAAAGATTTTCGAATATAAAATAACTCCATACGAGTATGTGTTCTATAGTGCTGTCAAATTAAGTGAAAAGTTTACAAACTGGAAACGAAATATATAGTTAACAGGTAACTCACAAAGGAGTAATATTTGCCGTGTTTATGTTTTCAAAAATGTATTTTTCATTTTTGTTTCCTTTGTAAAAGTCAAATCGAAGGATCGCGAAACATTTTATACAATTTATAGAATATCGAATTATGAATAACGAAATATAATAAAAGTAAATGTGTACATTTTGTTGTATATTTTGTAAAATTTTCATATACCGTAGGCATTATTTAATAGGTCAGAACACACATTTGCATAAGTGCGATTCTTCTTCTTGAATTATTTTAAACGCGTATATTGCATAATATACACGTACAAATTCTCATTAGAGCCTATAAAAATTTCCTTGAGTTATTCTACATTTATACAATTTTCCAATGAAATTACATACGAAGTCGGAAATTCAATATGGTTTTTTAAATCAATTTTCACTCAAACATTCCTAAATATTATAAATGAGAAATAGATTTCAATTAATAAGATTTATTTCTCGGGTCTCCGCGTATTACAGCTATTCAACAATATGTACCGAGGGACTAAACAGGATAATCAAGCTTTTAGCCAACTCACCCACTAGTCTGCTCGCCTGTAATCGCGTAAATGTGTTGATGTTGGGTCTATATAGTGGACTTCGTTTATACTGCGTACTAACACCTACTCTACACTTAATTACTTACACGACACCGCAAAACCACCTCCATGCTATGGCGATTACAACATACACACGAGTTAATTTTATTACCGTGGAGTATGCACGTTGCACACATTTTCCATTTTTAAATCTGGACCTTAGCAAACTGGGAATCAGACCATTTTTAAAGAACACACAAATACATAGTAAAGCCTAAAGTACTTCATTTAATTTAAATTCTTCCGGAAAATATATATGATTAAAATGTAAAAGAAAGGTACGTTGATACTTTTATTCGAAACATCTTGCATATTAGTTTCTAACATATACATAGAATCTTAATTTACTATCTATCGTTAATGGAACTTTTCGAAAAAAAGCTTTCATTGTGTCATGTAAATTATTAAAATCCCGTCATAAGATATTTGTCCAATTATAAATTACGTCGAAAGTATTTCCCCCCTTCCTTGACTATTAGCTATACATACAGCTTTTACCTTTTACCGTCTACATACATAATTGATAATTATAATTTAATTAAGGATGAAATATTGTTTTAGATGGGACTGCAAAGGCGTGGACATGGTTCAATAGGTGGCCAGCACAAAGGGCGCGTGTATTGGCGGTGTTACTTCAACGCCGTTACATGTTTCAAGAAGAAGTAGCCGCCCTGAGCGCAGCAACCATGCAATGCAGTATATTTATTTACTGAACATCACTGAAGACATTCTTATGTATTCCTTATCCTTGATGCTAATATTGTCAAATCATAAGTTCCAAGCTCTACATTATTAACTATTACAATAACATTCATTATTGATTGTATATTTTAAACGGATGCACTTATAAATAAACAATTCACACGATATATCATTTTTATTTATTTCCTCTGCAATTACTATTTAAAACCGTAACGATACTTTATATAATTACTTATTTTCTGCATTTAATACTCAAATAAATATTTCATACCTAAATTTTTTTTTCAAATCAAAAATGTGTGTAATTTAGGAAATATATCGAAAATAGTTCAACATTGAATTATTATTAAATTATAGAACTACAGCGTTTTCAAAATGATATAGATTCTGTTTATGAAATTTAGATATACTCAGAATTGCAGCATATATGAAATACATAATAATATTAGTGTAAAATTATTTGAATTTTCATAATTTGCAGTTTGTCAAATGTACAAACATACCATTCAGTATTGATGGGAAATAATAACTTAAAGCAATGTAGGCGAATCCAATTAATCCAAAACGTAAACCTGTCAATATATGGTTCAAGTTAAATGTAAAGTTACAGAAAGTTGATATTACAGTTTAAGGTGACTTTAAAACTCATTTGATTAATAATATTTATTTATCTAAATGTATGGTAATATTATTTAATGTATATAAAATGTATACTGCTACTAGAAATATGTAAAATGTGTTGAGAGCCACATATGCTATTCATAACTTAACTCCAATTTCCCAGAAAATACAATATATTTATTCCAATCTTCGTGTTCGAATTTATTTACAGAATAATTTGCGAATGAAACAATTGCCAAATAGAATTAGGGCAACTATAATATCAAATAAAATTCAACATTCATTTCCCATGACGTATATTTTATATTATAAAATAAAACATACCATAATAAATAGACATTGTACAATGAATTTACGATGTGGTTGTGCCACAATGAATTTAAATTGATATACATAGTGACGTCAAAATCCCCACATCGCGTGAATGTACTAATTTATTATTTTAAAATCATTGTACTACCAATTCTTTTTGTTTTACATAAAGAAACTTAACTAAATATTAGTTTATGTATTTAATTTAGAACAATATGGTATTTTAATTAAATTTGATCTAAATGTATTATTACCATATGCTAATTTAATAAATATATGTTTATATATCCGCAATTGCTTATTATACGTATTTTGTTTAGATACACATTCTGAATAAATTTTTAAGAAAGCAAAAATAAATTATTATTAGGTTTGAATTAATTATGTTTGTTTAATTATAAATAGCGTAAATTTGATTTTATTTGTAAAGCAAAAAAACAATTGAAATTTGTGTATTTTTGTAGTACATTCAGTAAAAATAAGATATATGTTTGTGAATTGGAAATGTAGAGTGTATATTTTCGATGCAATATATTTTATTATGATTGTGTATTATTAGACAGAAATGGCATACATGGGGAATAGCTTGATTCTAGGAATAAACGAATATCCAATATAAAAAGAATCCTCTGCAAGGAATGTATTCGGGCGTTTCAATTGTTCACAGTGCACATAGAAAATCACTTACAAACCGGATGACACAAAATTTGTTATTTCATCCTTGAAATTTCCAATTTATTCCTTCTAATAATTTTTGTTTGTTTTACAATAATAATATAACATTTCTCACGTGATAAAAAATACTAACAATTTTCGTACCATTACATAAAAATATCGTGTAGCATGCAAAAAGATACAATAAGCGCATTAAATAAAATTGTCCAATTTAAAATCTCGTCTATAATTTTTGTCTTGAAATATGTTCTACACCGTTCGCCCTCTCTTAATAATAAATGGTAAGCGATGTGAGATGAAAGACTTTTTCCAATTAATATGGTTATTTAACACCGTGGAACAGTGACTTTTACTTTGCCGTCAGCTTGCTTCGTATCATTATACTTTTCACCTGAGAACTTGTTTGCGGACTGTGTATGATTACTTCGAATACGTCGCGACGCTCAACATTCTCGAATAAAACCGTATAAATAATAAGTGAAATTGATATATTACTATCAAATAACAAAATCAAATTAAGATAATTTTGGGTAAAAAAATATTACATCGCTTATAGTATATAGGGATTTTAGATCGATTTGGATTTATCTCCTAAAATATTCTATAGATATAAAAGGCGTAAAAAAACCAATAACCATTTATGGTATAACGAAATTTTAAAACATTTTAAATTTTTATATAAGCATACAGCTAGTCTATAACAAACAGAAAACCATTACAGATTTATGCGCAAGTCTGATATATGACAGTATTAAATAAAATAACAATGGTCGATAGTCAGTCAAGTCTCCAATAAAATCAGCGCCTTCAACTACTTTCAGGACCGTTTTGCAACGATTTTTAAACACAACTCTGAAATATATATATATATTTATATTAGATAATTAAACTAATTCGTAAATAATATTATAATTATTAATAAATATATTTAGTGTAATGGCAATAAATCAATGACATATTTCTGTTAGTGAAAAATGATTATTTTTTATTTACTCCTTATTGCAATCCTGCTCATCAATATTCGTAATATGGTTGTTGTGTAGGCATAAAATGATAAAGTTAAGCTTACAGGTTCGCGCTATAGATTGATTGATAGGTCGGTTATTAAAACTTGTATATTCTCATTCGCTTAATACCAGCGCCTGTTTATTATTAAATGGTGCTAATAAATAAATATTTGCTACTGGAATAACTTGCATTACGTACGGATCACATTGTACGTTGTATTCGTAAAACTTTTAATTATTCACCGATTTGTTCAACAAGTTGCCTGAACTACAAAGATTTCGAAAATAAATGCTATATTCATTAATTATTTGTTAAACTTTTCCGCGTGGAAATTTATCAATTTTAATATCACATCGGAGAAAAAATCAATTTCAATTGAAATCTTATGGGAATGTTTTTTTTTTATATTTAAATATTTTTTAATAAAAAAAGTGTGTTTTTTATTATTTTACGTGATACTTTGTGAAATAACAGAAATATCAGGACCGTATTCTATAGTTTATATGTTAATAAAGATTGCGTATTTTGAATATTTAAAATATTCTTTTCACATATTTAGTTTGGCGTAATATAACAACGAACCAACATTTAAAAAAAAAATGTAATTTCGTTGATTTCCAGGTAATATTTAGGTTAAATAAAAATTTAACAGAAGCAGCTTATCAACGATAAATAAGGATCATATTTAATCAATTTATAGATAACTGCAGGAATAGTATCGTAACTCATTCATAATAGATTTTTCTATTTTAGTTATTAATTTGACAGTTTATATATATTTAATAATATAAGCTATAATCAGTACCTAGACAATAAACATAAAATAGAAAAATAGTTTTATCTTGTTATTTTTTTAATTTTGCGTATTCCTGTAATTTGCCGCTCTATAATAATTTGTTAGTTAATTAAAATGTATGACAGCAGCCGAAATTATTTTACAAGTTTTCGTCCTTTGAGTGTTGCGAAAAATGAATAATTTGAAACACTTTGAAATGTATAGCAGAGTGTTTTATATTCATGGCAAATGCATATTTTGTTTTGATAAATTAAGTCTCAATTATTTCCACCAATAATCAAATAAATGAAAAATAGACATGACAACGTAAGTGAAGTATGTCAATTGTTATTGGGTACCTAGCAAGTACATATGTATGTGCATACGTTCGGAGATGCTTTCAAACGGGATATTGATGGGTTAATTGTTTCCCTTGTTATCAGTCTAGAAATAGGAACTACACTATTGTGACAAAGTGGTAATTAAAATGTTCAGTCAATCCAAAGGCGTTATACAAACAGATCAATATGTAGATATAGTCATAGCTTCGATTTAAAATCAGATTAATAATCTATGTTTCTAATAAATACTAGTTGGAAACTTAATTGTCATTATTTTTATAAAATGTGATTCATTTTCTAAATGTAAAGAGATTTAATTTTCATAAGAAAATTGGCACTTTATTGTTTGATTATTGTCTCCATAGATGTGAAATGCTAATATTTTTAATTATGTTTGTTGAAAATTGTGTTTAAAACAGTGTAACAACAGTTTGAAAAGTCAGTTTATATGCTAATTTCTAATGGAAAAGTTTATAGAATTTTTTTTCAATATTTCAAAGCTATTAAAATGTTTATTTCACGTTAGCGAACTTTCGCGAAACTTTAATTTTCTTAAAAGTCATGTTTATCAATAATTAATGTTTTAAATGAAGTGATAATTACTGTACCAAATCAGAAATTGGTTTAATTTTAAAAATAATAAAAATGTAAGAGCTTATTTATTATAAAATTCAAAAGGCCGTACCGATTTAAATGCGTATAGAATGAAATTTGAAAATAATTTTTCTTTAACTTGACAGTAAACAACTTAGGTTTCTGAATGAGGTAATTTGAAAATAGTTATATTTACCTATACCTACTCATGTGCGAGTTATATACACCAGGGGGTTCATTGCAATACGACAGAGTAAACTAATTCTTAAAATGTGTTTGTTTGGGAGACCCTAGGGAAATCTAAGCCAACTTCAAGTCATTTTAATGGGTAAAAAATCAATTCTCTTTTCTTAAAATGCTACTTATGTCGTATTTTAGATTTATTTCTGGAAATACTTCATAAATAAATATATTTAATTTTCAGTAAAGTTCTGGTAAACTAATCATTAACAAATGCATTCAAACAATTTCACATTGTCAGTTGACTGTAGGTCTGGGCATTTATTACTTGTACAAAAAAGTTATGAAGAATGTTTTACGTGGTAAAAAATATGCAAAAATCTTGACAAATAACAGAAGGTATGTGCAGTGCTAATGTTACAGTTGGCATTCCACTTTAGCAATTTTTCATAGAGATTTTAAGAGCGAATATAATTACGCTTGAGCTTAAGCTTACCAAATATTAATCTATAAATCAATTATTTAAAATTTTCTTTTTTATTACGTTATATTATGTATTTACTCAAGACGGATAAAATCGAAAATATTCGAATTATACGGGAAATATATTATAAAAAGTATTCTGATTTGGGACGGTACGAATTAAAATTTCTCCTCTTCACTTAGAAGACAAAATAAAAAAAAAACTCTTTTTTGAGAAGAATATTATGTAAAATATAAAGTTATGGGGAAAAAGATTATATAGTATTCGCAACTAATATAGTGAAAGCCGCACGGCAAATTTCATTTGGGATTTAACGCTGTTAGTCGAATGGTCCCCAGTATATCACACTGTGTTTGATCTCTTTCCAGAATCTTATGGGACCGATGTACTCAATTAATATGTTTCTTAATTGGCAATTAACAAATTTGCAACCCTAGTTAAATTACCCATGCAACTTGCAAGGGTTTCTACGACACAAAAACAAAACAAGAAATCATTTCATAAAGATAAACTTATTTACTTATGTGAATCACGTCTTCTTTTATATACTACCAGCAATATATTAATATTTATTCAAAAAAATAAAAAAATAATAGTAGGAAATACAAGATTGTTATTTTATGAAGTTGGCATTTTATTGGGTAGCTTTAAATTTATAGCTTTAATAAAAGAGTCATAAAATAATTAAGTTTAATCTATTTTATGGGCTAGTTTCAATCAAAAATACATTATATTCATCACTCAAAAAATACAATTTATTTAATAAAAATATATTGGTACTAAACAATATATTGAAAATAAGTCATTTTCGATTTAAATTAAGAAATAAATGTATTCATTGCTATCACGTAACGGCAATATTTTTCGGTGGCTCATGTCAAATAAATCATTTTCTCCCCTTATCCTAATAAATTCCTTTAATAAATAATATCTACTGTTACTGCTTGTATATTGATTTTCAATTAAAATCAAATTTAATTACCCCATCATTTTACTTATTTTTAAAACCGAAAATATATGTTTTTGTAAAATTATTATTTCCTTATTTAAATCTCAAATGAACAAATGCACTTTTATAAAATCAAGTGCATAAGTATTTTGTTGCTTTTATCCTAATTGCATGCATCAATTAGCCAAAATTATTATTGCAACTAGCAAAGCTTTGTTTACAAGATAATTAATCCTTTATCTGTAAAATGATCGCCTATTTAGGATTTATGTGAAACGTGCAACATTTAACACCTATGTACATACATTGCTTTGCATGCGTTGCTTTGAAGCTCTCCAGCTTCAAAGCAACGCATAAAGGATTAGAGTTGGTACCCAATTATACTTGATTTTATTTGAATTATAACAAAAGTGCCATGTAACTACACAAACATAGAAGCTGATTTAAATTATTTAAGTCCTACGCTTAAGTGATACCATATCACTGCTATGGTTGACAAAATAACCATAATCTTTTAAAACAAAAGCAAAAGTCTTTACAAAAGGTAAAACATAAATGTCTATTAAAATATATACATTACCATACAAATAATGTTATATCGTAAATAATCCTACCAGTATATACTAATCTTACCAATCAATATTTTATTTTAATTATATATATATTTCGTATTATTCCTAATTATGATAAAATGAATATTTATAGAATTGAAATTCATATATTCTATACGAAATATGTATTTTCGCGAACCTGATGTCCCATATTGAGACTTATTCACTTTTTATATAGATTTCATACACGAAAAGTTTTTGAATATCCGCAAACTTTTAATGTAATTCTGAATAGGCATTTCATTTTACAAAATTGAACAAAACAAAATTAATATTCGATATGTTGTTGAAATTCATAAAAGCTACCGATCAACTTGCGTTATTATTATAATTAGTGAAAACAAAAACGCAACTTTACTGCGAAACTTTTTGTTCTCTACATCGGCTAAAAGATGCACCTTTTGTTATTATTGAAGAGAAGATTCATTTATATTTATTATAAAAATAAAGCTGTATCTTTTATTATTTATTTTTTTTACAAAGAAATTATTGTTTTAAATGAAAGACACCAACGAGATGAATTTCTATTTGATTTTTGCAGTTTTGTGTCAATCTAAAGAAGTAATTTTATCGACGAAGTAATAATTTCCAAGATATCAAATTTACCGACAAGTTTTAAGATTTTAAATTATAAATATGTTTTGAATTACAAAAAAAAATTTTATTCTGTTGGTGTAATATTATATATTGTTAGACGAATAATTAAGAAAATATTGTGAAAAAAAATTTAAGTAGTTGAGTTTAATTTCACATATTAGAATATATTGTTAGTAAATTTGTTTTTAAAATATTATTCAATGGGAGTATTTGAACGGTATCTAATACGATTTATTTACGGTTTCACCTACGTAATTTATATTTAGAATCAAATATGCGTAAATACGCGTTTTTGCAAAATTCCCATTCTTGTTGTGGTACATTAGGTACACAGATCGGTCGATTTCACCAATATCTGTGTTCAATATATTCCTCAGTTAACAAGAACAATATATGATGGTTACATCATACCACGGATGTAATAGTTCAATGAGAGCTTCACTTTGAATTCTAATTGTTTATATCAACTGATGAATAATTAATCTTACTATTAATGTACATAAATGTTTATTAGAAAATATTGCACTATTGGAAACGGTGTTATGGTATTAATCAATTCAGCAACATTTTATTTTCAAATAAAAAAACATCGCATAACATGGATTAATTTATTGGGAAAAGGAGGTTCATAGGACGTCAAGTATTTTGTTTACACGTTTTTACAAAATAGAATCATTTCTAATGAAATTGATTTAAATTATAAAATATCAAAATATATAAAATCAACCATTAGCTGAAATGCACTGTTGATTGCATATGCTGAAACTTTATGTGTGATGAAAGAAATTTCTTGTTAAAAAATGTGTTTAGAGCCATTCTATCGTGAGCGTTCTTATTTAATCTAGTTTATATAATAATTATGGAAGAATAGCGTCGGAGAAGTAACTAACGCGCGTTTATCTGTGGCTATTGATTGGCTGTTAAGCTGGTGACGTCATATAGCGTCGGTGTTACTATTGGCGGAGTGACGAAAGCTTATAAAACTGAAAGCTCGCGCCAGAACAAGTCATTGTATTGTCGACATCAGACGAGACGCAGCCAACAATACTTGCAAGCATATCTTGTCAACTGCCGCCACTTTCGCAATCATAAAAGGTATAGTACATGCATGCATTATTATAAAATTTATATTATATAGTGGCATTAAATAACTATCTTGATCTTGTGCGACGCAAATATGTTATGTTTCCGCACATGTTGATTGACACAGCTATTAAAAACAAATTTGATAATTTGCGCGATTCTTCGGTTTTTATTAGATTGAATCTAAACTATTAACTTCTGAATGTGCCATTCATATTTCGAATTTCTATAGTAATAAATCGAAATAGTAATTGGCTATAGCAACTGAACATTATTTAGTAGCAAATAAATATTTTATTTTTATATCTTTCCTGAGCTATTACAGTTTTTTTTTAAAAAGCTTTATGTAATTGAATTAAATCATTTGTTCGTTTTACTTATATGAAAAACAAAATATTATAAGTTATAGTCGCTTTATAGAAAAGTGTTGTTAAAAATATATCATGCATTATTTTTTGCCATGCATAAAATATTATTCTTTAAAATAACAATGACCATATAGCGAACACACATTTTGAAATTCAGTACTTATAACAGCGTCAAAAATCACATTACATCAACAAAAACTTTCAGTGGGCTATTACCGGTAATGGCATCTAAGCGTTTTGGGGGAGCAAACTCCAATAATGTGATAATACACCCCCGAAAGTTCATTATTATAGCGTGTAACACTTATGTAACATGCAGCGATTATGAGTGGCCACTGTTTTATTAATGTTTCATCATCAATCTATTTAATCAATTTTGTATTGCTAATGGCTAAACTATATTTATAAAGAATCATTTTCTATTCTGTTACATATCA
This sequence comes from Nebria brevicollis, assembly GCA_944738965.1. Taxonomy (NCBI): domain Eukaryota; kingdom Metazoa; phylum Arthropoda; class Insecta; order Coleoptera; family Carabidae; genus Nebria; species Nebria brevicollis. The sequence continues at coordinate 3,917,286 of OX122906.1, forward strand.
ATTTATATTTACAATTGCGATGTTAATATGCGTATCATAAATTTAAAAAACTTAGGAAAATGCATATATTATTCATGCATATAAACTAATAAAATAATGATAATAGAATTTTTATAGATAAAACATAAAATATTTATCTTTTCTGTAGAATATATGAATAAATCATTTAAAAAAGTCTAGAAAATAAATATTATAATACAATTACTAATTTTATAAGACCCGGTTTAAGCTCAATGATTGTTATTTAAACTTTAAAAAATATTGCGAAAATTTGGAGTGTTTGCGAGTTTGTTGACCCTAAAACCGATAAAAACAAACCCTATAGTTATCCAAACACTGTTTTCCTTTCAAATTTGAGAACGTTGCTAACATTTAGATACTTCTTTACGTTGTATTAAGCAAATGGAATGCTTGTCATTCACGCGTACATAGAAGATACCCGCAGACGAATTCCTAACGACAATCGCAGAGAAAACTCTATTTTATTCGTAGCTACACATTTTACAAATTTAGGTCAGCTAGATGCTGCAGCGAAAAATTTAAACTTAAATTAGAGTAAATATACTCAAATGTTACGAGAGGATTAGTTTGAGTTTATTATACGATATATATCAGAATACAACTTTTTGTTCTTTTATTCATTTTTTTATTTCGCAATTCATATTTCTTGTTTTACGAGTAATAAATACTAATGAGATACTAAAGCTAATATTTAGTGGTGAACAATTTAAAAAATGTTAATTAAAGCCGTCCCAAATATAAGCTAAATGTGGTTTTAATAAAAAAAAAAGGTCGGCTTAAATTTTTATAATTAAAATTCAGTAGTTAACAAAAATCTACTAATTAGTTCTATATTGTCAAATATAATTTCTTCGTTTTTGGTTTTAATATTCATGGATTTTTATATTAAATTTTGCATGATTATTAAATTACCAACTAATTTTATAGTTATCTATTCGATAAAATTCGTGAAAAATATTTTTTTATGAGTGAAAATATTTGACCTAAAATTATATACACATGTTTTATATTTTTTGTACAAAATTCAAACCAAAAGTATTTTATTATGATCATCAAGATGAACTAAGCTACCGTAATACACCACTGTAGTTACGTCGAAATTAATTACAATTGCTATTGGTACAAGAGAGCTTGTGTCAAAATTGATTTGTATTTCCATCTGTAATACGTCATCCTGCTAATCCTAGCACCGTAAATTTATTACCTGGAAATTATCAGTTACATTACCCCGTAATAAGCAGTTTCCATAATAATTGACCTGGGTTTCTTGATTTAGTTCCTTAAAATTGACACAATATTTGATGCTTCAATTTGGATTGCGTATTTAAAATTTTGTAATTCAAATACTACGCGTTCAACAAACTAGATTTTCTTTCGACGCAAAATTGTGAAATGGGTCAAATAGGGAAATATTATTGGAATGCTAAAGCATATAAAAATATAGTTGTCGTTCAATTTTATATAAGAAATAATATGGTATATATTACGCAGTACAATATGTCTATATATTTTTTGAAGAAATTTATTTCGGTTTTTTTATCTGACATGTTTTCGAACTCAAATATTTGGATATTCTGTAGTAGCTCTGACATAACATATTATTTATAAAGTTATGATATATTCCAATAAGTATTTACATAATTCAACTTTGAAAGCTTCCGAAATTTACTTCTAAATTTATATAAATATTTTCTTAAGATTCATGTTTTTATTATATCAACATTTTAATATATAATGGTAATTACTTCAAATACAACCAGCATAATTTTGAAATATCATGTATTATTATGAATAATAATTTAGTAAATTATAATTCTTTTGACGTATTGCAATTAAAATTTTATCTTAATATGGGAACTGAGTATTATATTTATATACAAAATTAAATATTCTTGAGGGAACTGCGACGCAAACAAATTCTAGCGAGTGTTTTATTTTTTATTTTATAATGCAGTCATATCTTTATTATTTCTACGTTTTTGGTGGGTGCGTTATATATCGCTTCTGTCTCCCGAATAAAAATTTACAAATTTTACTTTTCTCATCCGATTTAATAAAAATTACGATATGACACTTAAACTATACGCATACACCTTTTCAAATTATAAAGTATCAAATTACTTTAAAAGTAATTAAAGTCATATAATAATTTCAATTATTAAATCATTGTTTTACAACCTTTGTCGCTACATTCTATTATTAAATTTAAAATATATATACAAGCACATGATTAAAATTGATTTTTATTAATCAACGCTTACTAATTAATTTTGTCTACAAAATATGTATTAATATATCAGCGTAGCAACAGTATACAAATAGGTAGTTATATTGGTCCATTGTATTAGTTTTTACTTCAGTTTTCAAATTAATTAAAAATCACAATTCACATTTCACTATTAATAATTTATAATTAATATATCTATATATGATTCAAAAACGAAACATTTTTTTACTGTGTACTTTTTGGTGGAGGCACTATAATTTATCTCAAAACCATGACAACGTTGGTAAAATAAAAAAATTAACTTTTTACAAAAACCTATGTAGTTGCCAATTATAACGAAAAGTGTATAAAAAGTTAATAGTTCAATTTTAACAATATACATAACAATTCTTGTTCTCATCTGTATTCAAATTTATATAATTACTTTAGTGTAACCACTGCAGCAGGACAATCGAATTTCAGTAAAATCAGCATTTTGTAGCTTTCACCTCTTATAAAATTTGCGATTTAGCTCAAATTAATTGCAAAATTTGTATAGCTAGCAATTACATGCTAATTATGCTTTTAATTTGATTTATATGCCATTTCAAATGCAATACGCAAAAGGATTACCGGTATTAAATCGTATTATTTATGTATTATTGCTTATATCGCAGAATTAAAAACGAAATAAATAAATCATGAATTAAACTTAAATTGTTTCTAAAAGAAAATTTTGTTTTCTAATTATTTATTAATAAATGAATATTCAAATACACTATTTATATCGGAATGTTATTTATATACATAACTATCAATATGCAATAGTTAATTAGTAAATCAACATATATTTTTTGAATTGTACTTAACATTAAAGTTAATTGTGAGCACTTATTAGTAACGCATCTATTTTTTTGCCTACGACAAATAACATGGCCATTATTTGATGAAATTTAATTAAAAACAGCATTTTAATAAACCAGGAAATTTAATCCGAGAATAAATCCTGTCTCAAGAACGTTTCATATCGTTATCCGGCATGTGTGGCTGACAGGGAAAATATTTATGAACGTCCGTGCAGAAAAACAGATAATGAAATACCCGTGAAAAATAACATGTGTTTTGAACGTTGTATTATGCACAAATGAGATTATTTCACACATATGTATACATAGACAAACGCTGGTCATGTCGGAAATACAGGTATGTGCTCCTGACAGCCACTGATAACGTATTGTAAACTAAATTTAATATAGACTCAAATATAAAAGCGGATTTTAAATGTGGCGTAAAAAAAACTATTTCAGTCATATTTCGGTTAGGGACGTGTAGATTTGGTTTCGCTAGTGCAAGTCAATTTCGTCAAAAACTGGGTAAAAATGAAATTGCCAATATATGATTTTTATTTATAATATAATATGAGCAAAAAACCCCTTATCATTGTTTTCCTTGTAACTAAATTGGTTTGGCATGAAAAGTTATTATCTGCAAATTTGTTAAAATAAATCGAACTTTTTTTCACAAAATTATTTAATTTTATCTTCGTTTAAATGAAAAACAACTCACGTTGGTTCCTCCTTAGTTAAATAATAGGAATCGTTACTTTGACGGCAATATTTTAGCTACATACAAAATGTTATTTTTCATAATTAAATGAAATGTCGAAATTTCCCTAAACGACGTGTTGAATACAAATGTATCTTCGAAACTAATTAAATGCGACAAAGAATAACTACCGACACATTTGAATATTCATTACTTATTGCAAGATATATTTATCAAATTATTTAAACATTTATTATTATAATTATTTTACTGTATATTTTACAAAATGTTGAATTTTAATCTAAAAGAAGAACTAATAAAAAAACTCATTTTTTTTTCTAAACTTTTTTCACATTTTCGTTTGAACTTTAAGTTTTATTTTGCAACGTTAATGCATTTCATGTAAGTACGGTAAGTCCATGATGATAGAACTTCGTTAAATTAACTATAATAGATTATTATAGCGTTCTGTTAAGTAATCGTGATACAATTAATATATAATGAAACTTAAACCGGCACGCGTGTATGTTCACTGGATTTAAATGTTTTCAAAACTTTCCGAGCACATCTAAGATCATCTGTTAATGTCAACATGAATTTTAAGTTAACATTGTACGTTATCAACAATTACCAAGCGGATTTTCTAATTATGCGCGCTCAGCTTATTTTATTATTAATAAAGCTCAAGTAAGAATTTATTAAAAACTATGTTTATGAAGTAATAAATGGTGTTTTTTGCTTCTCTAGTTAAGAAGCACAATGAAGAAGAATTGTAATGTGTTTTATGATTTATAAGAATGTATTTTTCTTTGTGAAAGCTAATTGGGGTAATGGTGTGTATTATTTGATCATTTTGGCTTAATGTGTCATAGTATATTTGTTACCGGTACTTTATTATAAAAGTTATAAATTGAACGCACTATTAAATTGTTTTAATTAGAAAATATATCGTAAAAAAATAGTGTACTCTACATTAATATAGTAAAATTGAAATATATTGTGTAATGAAATATTAAGCAACAGAAATTATTTATTTTGACTTTGAGTAGATTAGGATCATTTTTAAATTTATCTAAGTTTGACATTACGTCTAGGATATAGTGCGTTGTGGAGATAACTAATAGATAAACTGACCACTAACAAATTTTGGATTAAACCACCGGCGGAAATAACGTAACGATTGGAAAATGCATGAACAACTAGGAGGAAATTGAATTTCAAATGTAGATAAATATTGCGGATTCCAATATTGTATCTTCATACTTAATCATATATCATATTAATTACTTATATATCGGATATGTGCTTTATATCGTGATATGTTTGGAAAAGCTATCAATCATAATATTTGTCATTTGATTTATTGATGCATGAGAACAAACTGATCATTTATCAAAACGTTCGTTCAAGCAAAAAATAACGAGCGATATAAAAACATCTATACATTTCAAAATTACATCAAAAACCATTTCTTACAAACATTTTTTTAAACGGAAAACGATTCGATTTTCTGGGATTGATTGAGAGATTTAAAACTATTAGTATATCTTAGCAACCAAGGTAGTTGCTAAGCACCGCAGATTACATATGCATAGGTGTAGCAAGTTACGATTCGCGTGGCTTTTAAATTAGTCAAGTACCGAAAACGTATTCCTAATATAGATAACTTTGTTAGCCTATGCGGGAAGATAAGCTCGCGTAACTAATAACCGGAGATTTAAAATACCGTGTGGGATAACATGAGTGAGATAAATTTCTATGCTTACCTAAAGGTAATGGTATGGGGGAGGAAACACCGAAATGGGAGATGTTGACACCGTGATCTGATGTCAGCTTAATCTTTACGTAACCCTGCTATATGGTTACCCGTTAGCTGTAACCGGGTGTAAAATGATCGTATTGGAGATTTTCTACCATACTTATACCACAATATCCTATTATTTTTGAAACTACTACGCATATCACCATTGTTTTTCATCTGCTTAAATAAGAGTGACATGTACTACATGCATATAAATGCACTGGTTCACTGGCATATGTAATTTAAATTATCAAATAAATTGGAAATACGGAAAAATAAAAGCCATATAATGATTTCATCTGTATTCATAAATAAACTCTTATTTAAAAAAAATAATTTATAAGCGGTAATGACCCTGGTAGTCGATCCGCCTTATTATAAAAGAAGAAGAATTTACTTGCATGTTTAAAAAATATTTTATTGATTATAAAGATTTAAAATGCATAGACTGGATTTTTTTAAGACGTTAAACTCTACAAGATCTTAATATGAAATCATTGTCTTAGTTATGTTTGTTTTGTTCTAGGACTATTAAAATCAATAAAAATGAAAAGCAGGACCATTGAAATTGTATGCTGCACTATGTTGGTTGTCAGTTTGGCTTCCTCGTGCACTGCACGACCTCCACAAGGATTTAGTGACACAGCACCGCAGGTAAATATTATTAATTGTACTAAAAGAAAACTAATTTTCAATAATTGTATAAAATATCATTTACGAAATTACCATTTAGGTTCTCAGGCAAAATATTGATTCAATAATAAATATAGATTTAAATATTTAAACCAAATATTAATTATATTGCGGAATAAATAATATTAAATATTGTTTTAGAGTTTATTTTAATAGTAAGATTTTATTAAAACATTTCGTAATTATTGACATTTTTTATATATAATTCTTTAAGGGTTCATCTGAGTTGGACACATCAAATCGCAACATGATAGATGGTTCCGATGATCTAACAGCACTAAAAATGCAACTACTGGCTCAACAGTTATCCGAATATAATGCTCTACAGCAACTACCAAACTTCCCCGATAGATTTATGATGAGCAAGCGTCAACAGCGATACCGGCAATGTTATTTCAACCCGATCTCATGTTTCAGAAAGTGAATATGGGGCGGTTAAACAAATTTACTACTACTACAACTGTCCAACCAACCTCCATATCATTACTGTCCCTACTATAATCGTATTATGGTTTTTTTTAATAAAAATATATTATTTTAGCGCACATATTATACATAACTGTCTATTTGTAAATTAGAAATTTTGGATCGCACATATCTTATATAGTCGTAATTTCGCTTGTATTCGCTAGCTACATGAATGCAAGATTAATATTTTTTAAATATAAAAGATTGACATTATACTACATGTGTTATGGCTTCTGTGTACAATAAATAAATAAATATATTTCATCATGAATTCACTTGTTTAGATTCCTATTTAGTTCATTATTATTTAATAAATAAATTAGCTGCACAGCTATGTTGTACAAGTTTAAATGATACGTTTCGAACAACTAAAAATTTATTCAGTAAAAGAACCAACTGTATTTATTCTTACAAATCGATTCATATTTGCAGTATTTATTTCTAAATAATAAAATTATAGGCAAATGCAACAAATGATTTTTTTTAATATATTTGACACAGAGAAATAATAATTAGAAATATATTGTGGCATTGTAGAAAAATGGAACAAAAATATAGATATCACTTTTGATGAAATATCACAATAAATGCATAATAAATGTTAATTGTAAATGCAAAATTGTAGCTTACCTTGGAGAAAGATGTTCGTTATCGAGTTGGATTTGTTGAAAACGGGAAAGTTCAATGGACATTTGAGTTGGCATTTTAAATATATTCAGTTCACTTTTATTTAGTTTACTTTCGCACAAAAGTAGCAACAAATAAAACATTGGATTGACACATTTTGTTCAAGAATTTATAAGTACAAATATTCAACGTAATAAAATAATATACACAGAAGCATACGCATCACTCTCATAACAGGTCACGGAATACTGAAGTCTTGTTACTACGCGTCCTAATCAAAATTAATAAAATACAAAACGTCACTAGTTGAGCAAAATTTCACTAGGCGTAATCTTCATCGTCGATTATAACGTAAACATCTTACATAAAACGTATTGTTTTTTTTTAATAATTACATACCAATATTTATTGTAAATAACATTAGAATCTTCTTTACGAATAAATCTATTGGTGGATTTGAACTGCCGAAATAATAAACAAAACATTTTTTTTCAATTCGGATTGATTTTTTTAAAATAAATATTTACGAATATCTTCATAATGAAAGCTATAAATTATGAATGAATTTGTTGTCAATAATCCACCAGTTTGATTTCCTATTAGGATTAAACATACAAAACTATCGAAAATTTACAGTTATTTATAATAATTTATTAATAAAAATTGCCAAGGCATCCATATTGCGTTTTAGGCACTTCCGCTATCACATTTAGGACATTTGAAAAAAATGCCCACAAAAGTTCATGGAACCATCAATTCGTTGTAGATCTATATATCTAATACACAATATAATACAAAATAATTTACACTTTTCTATTATTATCAACAGCGGCTACTTTTTACAAATACTACTAAGTTGTTTTAAATTTGTAAAAATTACCTTTAAACGAAAATTGCTATATAAATCCTGATGCTCTTTCATTATAGAATGTTTATTATTTAACTAACATCATTTCTTTGAACACAAATTGTTATTGAAGTTGTAAACCCTTCACGACGGTCCTCCAGAGTCCCCGGATGTTCCAGCACCGGTTCCACTGTCTGAGCCTGGTGAATGACAATGGACACAATGCAAACACACGGAGCATGAGCCAATTTTCCTTGCCAAAATTGAACGCAATTTCAACGCGGGCCCTAGCTTCATATTTATCGTCGACGTTAGATGATCTTCCGTCAACAACGGGAGCCCAGAACCGTCTATTCTCTGTTCTCGGAATTTCTATAAAACATAAATATACATATATGTGTTATAGACGGGATAATTCTATAATAATAACGAGAAGTTGTGTCGTAAAATAGAAAACGTTTTATTTAAAAACAATTAAATTATCCACACAGTAGGGTTCTATATTGTTAGCTTTATTGCTTATAGTGAATCAGTAGTGTATATAAGTATAGTAATTGTATACCACAAGTACTACAGATGCTATTTATTTTATGAGATTCCAGTACGATACATTTTATTGCCACAAATTTCTGGATTAAGCTAAGTGTTCTGTTAAAATAATAGAGCGTGTTTATTCGCTATGGCGCAATATTATGTGTAAGCCAAATATATTAAAAGAGATTTGTATCCAACGACAAATTACGATAAATTGTATTGAATGACATATGCTTAGAAGTAATGATAGAAAATGTTATTTAAATCAAGATATGGAATATATATTAATAAGTACAGTGTTCTAAAATATACATTATAGAATAAGGAAAGGCAAGTGTAACGACTAAGTAAGATTAATCTAAAATAAGCTTTCATTAAAATAATTATTTCTATATACAATAGAAGCAAAACAGTTATTTTCGATCTATTAAATTCGATATAATACACATTTAACTGTAACCGCGTATGTAGTGAAATGTACTATAATTTGAGAATAAAATTTAATAGAAATGCAGACAACTTAGTAAGTAATGGATTTCAATTCAAGTGCAACATCAATTACACAAAAGCAAACGTAATATACCGTGCGCCATATGGATTGATTTAGTATCGTTAATTGCAATTTATAAACGATTTTGATTGGTTTTAACGTTCAACCAGTTTTCAAAGCATTTCCTCAGCTATGGCTGCCATTTGTTTTTATGTTAAATGTATAACCAGATCATCAAACAGTCGTAAAATGCCAACTTTTTCTAGATCATAAATACAGCAAACGTATATTTAATTTTATTAACTCATATTGTAAAAAGTCTCGTTTGTAAAATAAATATTTTTTTTTTGCGCGTTAACAACGCTGTTTATTAGATCCTAATGTTTTAAATGGTAGAAATTATAGATATGGTTGTTATAGACGATATGGTTATTTCTGTAGCCATATGGGTTGTAAAGAGAGAGTGTTGTATAAAGGCTCGTGCGGTTTACACAGCACAGCACAGACTAATAGGCAGACATCATCGCGGTGCTACTGGGGTGTTCGCGTGCCGCTCTGTGTCCCGGTTTCTCTGCTCTAGCTAGCGTTGTTTCAGGTTGTTGCTGTTGTTGAGCCGTGCCCAGGCGGCACGCGCAATCGCCTCTCGCGTGTCTACCTTCTTGTAGATAAAGAGAGGTAATGTTCGGCGCTCATATTAGTAAAAGGCACATTTGAACTCGCATTTCGTAACTGGAACGGACTCTACACTATCAATTAATAATAACATTTTTTACACTTGAACTATTAGACCGTTGACTTTGGATATTAATTCTTATTCTGCACGAATTACTTTCTTAACCTGATGGATAACTGTAGTAGTTAATAGCTAAAGTGTTAATTTATGTTAATACCTGAGATATATTTGTAATATCAATATGAATTATCAATTCTAAATAAATTGCTTTAAACTAATTGTAAAATTGACCTTATAAGCACTTTGACCAGTTTAATTTGAATAGCTTTTAAAATAACATAAAACATAAACAACACAAACTTAATTAAGATTTTTCCTTACATATGCATATGTTTGAGTTATTTGTTTATTTATTGCGGAAGTAATCATATATTGTCCGTATATGAAAAAGCAACAAACTCCTATTATTTGACTTATAGAATCGTATTAAGATTGCATCTAAATTATTAAAATACGTTCATTTATAATCAAATACAATTAGGTGACTTTGCGGCAGCACAATTCATAAATTAAATGATCGAATAACTCAATTGCAATATAAATATTTTCTTGATAAACATGTTGTAGGTAATGTTCGAGCAACATTTTGCACTGTTTGTATTACAAGTGAGTTTTTCATTAAATAGTTTAATAAGTCATAAATCATTCGGTCGTTGCTTATAGAACAAATAAATCATTTTCTTCATCATGATGTTTTCATACATAACTATCTTGTAGCTGATAATTGCTGAACATGTAAATTACTTCAGTTCTAACAGTGTATGAAAATAAAATTTAAATATAATTTATTCATTAAAAAAAACAAAATTGCAGGAAAATTACCAAAAATGTATAATGTATAATAAAAATTTATTAAAAACAAAATAGATATTTAATATTTATTAGTGCAAAAGTGTGTCAAATGTTGGTAAAATATTATAAACTAATAAATTAATAAAAATGTATTTATTATTTTTGAAATATGATTTTTTTGAACTATTTAAAATTTGTATTGAATATCCCTCTTATATAAATGGAATATGTATAAGAAAGTTCAGTGCAAGATATTGTGAATATTGTTTATTTTTTTGAGAAAATATTGATTTTGATAATGGTTGGACGCATGACCAAATACTTAAGTTGTTTGTACACATGTATGTACATCGAGCTGTAAAGCTTCTTACGCGGAACAGTACCAATGCATGTGGGCGAGTGTACACATGAATCGAAATACATCCTACTGGATTTATGAACGTGTAAACTGATTTATATAGAGCCTAGGCTAGTTATAAACACAGCCTGCGCATATTAATAAAGTTGGCGAACGTGTATTACAAGAAGTCTGAAGTAACGATCTTCAACATGATAAAAGTATTCGAGATGTATACTGCTGTCAACTATAGTCAAGTATCTATGTAGGATATGCACGGCCCACGCGCCCGAACGCTACATTTTATCTTAATTATTTCATACATAGTCGGAAAGGTCAATGGTCACTTTGCCTAATGTTTTTCTATTTAAAAACACTTTCGACAACAGCGTGATACTATAAATTATTTGATTGTGACTGTCGATGATCTGCATTTCACAAATGACCAAACCAGAAGATCTGTCCTGGAATAAATTGGCTATGGGAACGAATTGAAATAAGTCGTGAATGAAATTGTAAGTTGAAGTCGCTGGAGTAATTGTGTGGAAAGCGTTTGCCGTAAGTGGCGAAGCCAGGGGTAGTTCTTTCGGAATGAATACGAAATGGTTTCAGAAAATTTACCCACCGGGGATTTATGGTACAATTCTGGAATTGTAAATCCGTTACAAGTTGTAGACTATAAAATATAGCGAAGAACAATCTTATTTTTTGCAATGAAATATCCTTTAAAATTGTACAGGTTCATTAAAACTTTACTGATTTTATTTACGGTATTGCATTAATTGCAACAATGACAAATAGGTGTATACAGAACTTAATAGAAAATCTAATTTTTCTAAGAGAATATATATATAATAAGAGTGAACAGTTAACATAATGGTTAAAATAAGAAGAATTCCCCGGTTGGTAGGTAGTTGAGAAAAGTGTATATCTCAGGGTATCCGCGAACAGCAAGATCTGTAGTAATTTCCGGCTCTGCACATGTTATATATTATATAGGTGGAGCCACCAAGTCGGTATTATGTTTTTATTGGAAGTCTCTCAGCCTTTGCTGTGTTGGTAGTAGCCGTCGTCTCGGACCATACCCCCATCCCCCCCTCACCCTACCCCGCACACACCCATGATAACCACCACGATTGCCCTTCGGCACACTGCTCACTGGAATTTGAACTCGCGCACTTTACCTATACTCTATTCCAGTTCATTGTTCATTACTATGACAACATAAAATAACACTTTTTACCTAAGCAACAAAAAAAAAATACTTCTCGAGATACTAACAGAAATACACCTATTGACCTTCCCTGAATCAAGTTCGAATCGTGTCAACTACTCAAACGTTTTGGACACGCAGTGAGTTTATATTTTCACGTATACAGAATTAAAATACTAAATATATTCTTGTCTTTAATTTGATATTATTATTAATAATAATAGGAGCTTTTATTATTTTAGTTTAAAAAATACAGTAATTTTTATAATTTCTATGAATTGTGTATATATGATGGATAAAAGATTGTTTTGTTTGAAGTAAATATGCGCGTGGGTTAACGAGATGTTTTTAATAAAAGGTAACTAATTCGTTTAATACGGTGTGACATCGTAAAGTGTCTTTTGAATCTGGCATGCTTAGCAAATGTTACCTAGTGGGCAAATGATACGCTCTATATTTCTGTTACGTTACAATCTTGCACTAAAAAGTTGATTTGCTTCAACGAGCTGTGCTTGAGATTGTTAACCGACGTACAGTCTTGAAGTGATATTAAAGTATTATTTACCGAGAACAATTGAAGCACATCTGGCAGCAGAATTTAAATAAAATCGAGTCGGAATATACATAAAATTTAAATTTTTATTCAAATCATATTATAATACACTGAAAGCCGTCTAGATATATTTAATAAATATATTAAGTGAATGTCACCCAATTCAACCGAGCATTAAATAAAAGTAAAGGTTCTGTTATTTAGCCAACCAGGTCAATCGTTGACAGCAATATAATAATATTTGAACTAATTTTGTATACGTATGTTATAGTTTTTGACCTTAATCAAATGAGTTAGTCAAGTACAACGCATTTAATGGTTGGTCAGGTGATAATGCAACCTTGACAAGGCCCACTTTGGAATGTAAGACATATTTGAAATCAGTTTTTGTCATTTGTAACTAATGGCTGAAAAAAACTCGAACAAATGTCATTTCAAAGTGTAATAACAATATAGAGAAAGGCTTCGAATTAATTGACACTGATAAAAATTACGATTTTTTATAATATCGTCAAATCTAATTTAGATATGATACAAGTTTGTAAATAATATAATAGTGATGTTTAAGACAGCAATGTCATTAGAAACCACAACTGGTATGCAGCTACTGCACTTAAAACCACAACAGCATCATGATGACTTATGAAAAATAATGAATGACTCTAAGCAATACCTCAGTAGGAAGACGACAACGTAATACACCGACAAATCAACAACAATCACTCATGTGGTATATGCATACACACACACATTTTATGTATGTACATCTACGCATGGATCCCTGGATATTAGATGCTGGGTCAGACAACAAACCCCACGGTATACCATTAGTCGCATAGACTTAGGTGCATATAGTATATGTACATTAGTGTAACCTTGCAGAGGACGTATGGCAGCAATCGTACACCTTTGTATGTAGGTATGCACGTGTGTGTGAGTGAGTGACATGTGTGACGCGGCCGGTCAGGGCGCGGTCGCCGCGAAGATATGGGAGCAGCGGACACCGGTTAGGTGAAGTCGGATTGTTGTTGTGTGTGTGTGACCCGAAGCCATACGGCCGCGCCCTCACACGCATGTGTCAGTGTGTGTGTGTGCCGAGGTCAACATACCGCCCTGCCGCCGTCGAGAACACGCCGCGTGTATCAGTGTGTGTGTGTGTGTGTGTGTGTGTGCCGCTTGAACCAGATCAGATCAGCTAAATAACCTGTCCTAGGCTTTGTATTGACCACCGACGGGATGGTGTTTGCCAGCTCGGCATCAGTTGCGACAACAATCTATACGTAGACACACATATCTACTATGTACCACAACTATACCTATGTATGTGACTGTACATCGAGCTAATCATCTATCACGAGAATCGCAAATAAACTCGATTCACGTGAAAATGCATTCACATTTGCACTACCTCATTAGCGATACATGCACATTTCTTTTTTAGATCTACATACATATTTTTACTTTTTTTCGAAGAAATAAGTAAGTATTGTCATCAGGAAAAAAAATTGATCTTTGACCAAATCGAGAGAGAGAATGTGTGGAAAGTTAAGTACAAGTCAATATAGATATTTATATATCTGCAATAGGTCTTTGTAGGTGTTTTAACTTACGTTGGCGCGCAAGAGTGAATGTTGGGTATGGAAAACGGAATATAATTCTATTGTTTGGTTGTTTATGGTTAAATTAAATATTTAAATAAATTTAGCTTTTTTTTATAGAAACAGTAAATGGTAGAACAAAATAGGACGCCATATCTCGATCTATAAACTCGATTCAATTTACTATCAAACATGACATATTCAAGGAAAACTTAATCAAGCATAAATTTAAAGTTGATTTAGCTTTCTCGCTTGCTTTTGTATATCTGCGAGAATCACTCCATTCCGGCAGGCGAATACAAAATGATCAATAACGAATATAATTATGATTAGCTGTATATATGATTTATAACTGACGCATTGGCATCATTATTCGATTAGTTTACAAGAATTAGTACTTCGATTTATACTAGACAATGCAGACTTCAACTATTTACATTTTATTATTATTAATTTTATGATTCAATGGCAGATTACGTTGTATTTACAGTTACTTTACCTATAGGCTACCGTGGAATTATTCGTTCAGCTTCTATCTACTCAGTTTATTTTGATTTTATAAATTACTATATAATTATGGTATCAATCATTATAATAATGGGATATTCTATTGATCTAATACACTTTTATTTGCCTAAAAGGTGCTCATTTTATGTTTTGATTAGATGTCTATAAGTATCTTTAATTTGACAGCCACTATTGTTAATGTGACCATGTAATATATTTGATTAATAAAAATAAAAAGAATTTTAAATTCTTAATTCTCTCTTAAAATATATTGACAACATTATATTGAAAATATGTTAGAATTAAAACGTACTGTAGATTGTGCATCGGGTTCGTTGGTTGATCGCAAATTGATATCTCCAAGTACTTTAGTCTATACAAGTATTGAAGTCACTCAAGCTAAACCTAAAAAAACGACATCTGCCTCCTAGCTAGGCATTGCAAGTGTAGTTAGTACACTTGTTACATGAAGTATTTTCATATGAAAAGACTTGAGCGGCGAAGAACATATGTCGACTTTGATTGTTTTTCTCCTTTTGTTGTACGTTGTTCAAACAAACACTTGAGGGGGCATGGATAAAAAGCAATTATTTTTATCTAACCAGATTTGCGCGAATTCATATTTATAAATCATAATTACACCAAAATAATTGCATCAACTTCCATTTTTACTTCCTTATACTGCGTATTGTATTGTAATCATGAAAAATTTCGATCTCGAGATTTTAACAGAAATATACGTTTTGACCTTCCCTGAATCGAGTCTGGCCAATTTTCCCTTGCTGTGTATATGATTCATTGGGATGGAATTTAATAAAAGGAGTTGGTTCACTTTTCTAGTGTTGCTTTCGATTGTTTTTGTGCCTCAGTTACCGTTGTTGCATGTTGTTCAAACACTTGTGTGATATTGGGAACAACACACAGATTGAAGTATGTATAGGTGGAGTAGTGTTATTAGAGATTAATTATATACGCAAAAATTCCATCCGCGGTCACACCCAAACGGTTGTTTACCTTGCCGCGGCCACGTCTATTTTCCGTCATCGTGTGCGATTCAGTTATAATTGTTATTAATCCAACGCCACGCGCGCGTGCCTCTGAACTCTGAGGTTAAGTTCTAGGCTAGCGAAATCTATATACATTGTTATATACATCTATGTATACATGTACAACCGTAGGCTACGTTTCTGTTATTTTTTTTTATTTTATATATACATACATATATAACGCCTCCTATCAAATATGGTGGCAGAAAATCCTTACTGTTTTTTTTTTTAATTTCTATAATTATCTAAATATTATTTTATAATGTATATAAATAATTGTTGAATTTTGTATTGTTGATTATCAGATGTGTATAAATAAAATAAATTACGTCCGGTTGTCAGGGAGCGACCAGCAACCTTTAGTTGCTGTATGGTAGAGTTTTTGTTATCGGTAAACGTGTAGTGGTTCGAGTTTTTATTAATGAGTACAGATCAGCGTGCATGGTAGGTACATAAGTTGAGAATGTCATAGTGCAAGAGTTATTATATTAGCAGCGCGTTTTAAACTTGTCATATAGTGGTCTGTAATTAAATTCTGCCTCCAGCAATTCAACTATACAACTACTACACTGCAACATGCCGGAAATTGCCCCCATGAATAATATATGGACACTACAACGGAGTAACATACGATATCATCTTAAATTCATATATGTATATAAAAACTTTCTTCAGTAATTATAATTGATTCTTGTACTCATACAATAATTACTTATTTTGGTTATCAAATAAAAAGTTATATTTTAACTAAATAATCTCGATCGCTTTTTTTAAATTGAAAATATAGTTAAACTTAATAAAATGTATAAAAGCTAGGAAAATATATTTGAAATTTATGGTATCAATAAAAAATGGCAAATGATGTAAAATAAAATATCTACTAAAAATCAAATAATGATGGATTGGCTTTGAAATAGTGAAACAGTATAAATTTATACCTAGTTTATTTTAAATATATGTATTATTTAATCAGATGGTACAGACATGTTCTGTTTCTTCGTTGTAGTTTTCATATTTGCTCTATAATTTACTAGGAATTTTGTACATGGACAAAAAGGAAGAAATATGAATAAGTTGGGAAGCTAGCCAACACCAACGCCAGCGGCTAGAATATATTGCAAATTTTCTACAATGTGTACGCATCGTTTTATTTGTATGCGTAGGCAGTTAAATAGCTCATACACAGTAATTTACATGCAGTTTCTGTTTTTCTATAATCAATCAATCATAATAAATGCACTGTGCGATAAGTTTCGATTTGGTTTTTATGTCAGCCGGTACTTTGTCAGTCAACTAGGCGCATACCCACACGCAAGCATAGATTTATTTGTTGATTATTGATTTACTTACTAGCTATATGTGTTAAAATATAACAGTATTATACTTCCTTATACGAGAGACGCCAGGAAATAAATTTGATCAAATAAAAGCAACAATGTTTATGAATAATAATACAATTTAAATTCCTAACCGCGGTCATAAAAGTCATCTAAGCGTAAGCTTACAATAACAAATATATATTGTACATGGTAAGCAGATGTAACGTCCTAATTGTTATAATAAACTGGAGTTACATTAGCATAAGATCGTATGTCTTTTTACTCGCATTTTATCTGTCGGTGTTATCTGGTGACGACCTTAGCGGCAAGGCGACGGACAAGTGTATAGCGCCACGTAAGGCCAGCCTTATGGATGTTAGAACATTAAAATGTCAACTTTATTACCGTGTTTATTATAAATTGTTGTTACTGCTCTTTCTACTGTGGTCACAGGAAGCCGTACTCTACTATTTCATATTTATATATTCGGCTTATTCAGTACATTCGGAATTCATTTCTAATAAAATATTATTCATTATTTACACAAATTGTTTACTTTCCTGCACGAAGACATTGCAGATATTTGTTAAAAACTCATCTGTGGATGATTTGATGCGTTGTAAATCGAATGAAATAATTCGATTTGATAATTTTTGATGGTTGAACACACGCAGCGTATTGTATCTGTATCACGTAGCCGGTCGGTAAATGTTGCTTCCGTGCGTATCGGTCGGTAGGTAATTGAAGACAAACGTTAAGGGTTTCGGTCGTGCCGGAATTTCTGTCACAAAATATAGACGACATCATCCATTAATTATAGTGCGATGCATACCTACAGCGTGAAACTAAACTAAACCACAGTTCTATCCGATGGTATTCGTTGTGTCATGGTTTAAATACGCGTCATGCTTACCACAGTATCAACCATTTGATACACAATACTCTAAAACAGTTTTAATACAGGCCTGATTTTTAAAAATAATCGGTAACTAAATTAAATAGCATACAAAAATAAAATTTTAAACATTAATTTTGCTATATTAGAAATTAATATAGCCGGACGTTATTTTAATTTTGAAATAATAAATTTAAGAAGTGATTTTCTTATAACATTTTTGAAGATTAAAATGAAGATAAGAAAATGGTTGTTCGAAAATAATTGGTAGAGCTGTAAACTACCGTAGATTGTGAATAAAATATTCTGCCAATTTCTATGTAAATGAAATTGTTTATAATAACATGAGTGTAATAATCTGTTCTGAAGACTGAACAAGTTGCTACAGTAAAGCTGCACTATTTCCGTGTTGTTAAAGTGTAACGATATCTATTTGACGTTTATCGACAATCATGTAACTTAGGTAGTTATCTCCACTTAAAATAAGACCGGTTTTCATGCGAATTACGAACACACTTGATACAATTTTTTCTATATATGTTCTAAATGATAAAAAAAGATCGTCAAATCTCGGAAGAATCCATCCCCACAAAATTTTTAAAGTAACAATACTATTAGCACGAGACACGATTCAGGGAAGGTCAAAAAGTTTATTAGAAGTAAAAATAGAAACAGTTAGATTATATGCAATAAAACCAAACCGTGATACACGGAAATCATCGATCTAGACACTAACATCCATTATTTGTAATAGTGTCTATTTGTAATGTACCTCAATATAATCAATTGCTTCGAATTTTATATGATATTAATGGTAATAATAGTTCTTGAACGGTAGTAGACTCGTATGTCGCTGATATGTTCATTAGTATTTGTCATTACGTTTAAAGTTCAGTAAGCACAAACGAGTTTTCTTTTTTTGTAATTATAGACGTAAACCGATTATTTATCCACAATAATATATGAGTAATACTTGAACTCAGCACTGTAGCTGCGATTTTTTTGTAACTGGTTTACCGTTAATAAAGTAGCATGTAATTTTAAATTAAATGACTATTCAATACGCGGTTTACAACTTTTTAGTTCAATACTGACGCTATAACTTAAGGGTAATTTATATCTGATTAAACGTTAAATAAATCAGGACAAATTCTTATTTTTGTTATATATTTTAAATTATACAGCAACTCTAAGTAATATTTCAACAAATAATAAAAATGCAAATTGTTTTCTAAAAAAAAAAATTATGATACAAAGAGTTTGATTGGTGGGCCTCAGCATACCAAAAACCGCATCAGCCCACATTCCAGTCCATGAACCTAACAATTAGCTAATTGTTTTGTCCCTAAGGCCGGACCAGTGCTGTCTGTAGTACTGTATTATTACAGAAGCCTTAGGGAATTTAGCATCTTTTACCTCTGACACATGAATTTAACCCGAACATAAAAACATGCACTAATTTTACACTCAAGGTATTTAAATTTAACCCAAATTACGCTGCAGGTGCGCATCACTCATTTATTTTATTTTTTGCTACTTTTTTTTTCATTTTAATGGAATATAATTGGCGTTACTTTGTATAAGCTACTTGTCTGTGAGTTACATTTTTTTCATCTTTCTTCGATGCTATCTTTTTTAATGTTAACATAAATAATAAAAAAAAAACAATTGATCTCAATTTTAGTTATTATAACAATGCTTGTCGTGGAGACGCGAACATTACCGATTAAATCCGTTTTGTGTATGTGAAGCACGCATGCGCTTCTCTCACTAAATTGCATTTTAAATTCTAGTATATTTTTTTAATTTACTGTTTTATTTATATTAATTATGTCGGATAATTCACAAAAAAAAGTGTTTATATTCAATCGAATGATTATAAATGTATAGAATCAATTGAAGAATATTGCAAAGTTAGTTTGTATAAATATAAACAAACAAGTAAAAGTAGTCACAAATGATTTGAAAGGAAAATAAAATAACTAGCATTAAATAGGCAAAAGACATCCTAACAGATTTAAGAACGGTAAATCTACTGACAAATCAAGAAAAATGATATCTGTCAACATGTCAGTCGTATATAGTCGGTAAAATATCAATATTTACGACTTCGCAAGCACAAAACCTGCATTTACACTCATATGTAAGTAAACATTCACTTGGAAAATATGCCATGTCCAATTCCAACTAGGCATTCGTAAATGTAGGTGACAATGCCATTAATGCTATTTCATATATGGACCTTTCACTAACAAAATATAACTTAAATATAACATTAGCAATAATCGTCAGTGTCAACCTTGAACAAGGAACTTTTATTACTTTAATGTGTATAAGGTTTACATTTTTTATCGTCCCATACTTAATGGTTCAGTGGTCAAGAACATTATTTTAACAGTACTCGTATATTTTATTGATAAAATAAATGCGATAAATTGATTTCTTATATACTATTGTTTTATAAAAGTATTTAAAGGTCCTTGGAGTTTAAAATTTTGTTTTATATTTACGAAAAATGATTGGCTCATTAAACGATAAAGGCACACAAATTAAAGACTGGTTCATTAAAATAACTCCTATGTAGTAATTTTACCGACATAAAAATGTTTAAACATAAAAGGACCATCAGCATTATAAAGAATACTTTTTTTACAGCTATTACAAAGTGAAGCACGTGTTTCATTCGTACAGAACCAAAAATTATGGAACTCGATACAATTTGTTACACGATGGCAATTACTTAGCTGGAGGATTAGGAACGACCTACGTTCTCATGTTCTGTGACCCTTTTACGTCCATCAGCATGTTGTATGTCGATGCAGTGTCGATAATCAGGTTACCAGGAGTCAGGTGAATGCATATGTCACCTGTTGCAAACGTGCATTTACAACCATGATGAAATCTGACTGCATAATGATACAGCGCTCTAAATCATGTATTATTTTATATGATTATCATTTTAATTGCGTCACTCGTAATTATGTATGATAATCTATAAATTTATTCAATTTAGGCAATGGTATATATATATTTCATTAAATTTACTGTTAATTTCTGTTAGTTTCATAGTGTGTGTGTGAAAAAGATGCATGTTTACTCTAGTTATTTCTTGCGGTTTTTTTGTAATAACAATAGTTTTTTTTTCAAATTGTATTTTCTTGAACTTTTCACAATTTGTATTTGTATATACCTTTCATATAAACAATATATGTACAAGAAAGTTTAGTGCAAGTTTAGTCTTAGACTGTATATTTTTAATTGACATCATATAACTATTATACAGAGACATATGTGAAAACAAAGATCTTATGCTATGCAGGTAAATGTACCTGTGCTGCATCCAATTTGTATGTGTGCGTGATAAGAGCCGCACACACCGGTATATGTTTTGAGTCGGAGGGCGGAACACACGTGCCGCGGGGTACGCACTGGCACAACCGAAGCAACGGTGCACCATCCCAAGCTGCCCAGTACTCCTCCCTCATTCGGCGCTCGTGGCATCTACCGTGCCATCGCGTGGTCTCAGCCGCGTGTCTGGCTCGGGCTCAAGCTCAGGCTCACGCTCAAACTCAGGCGCGCTTGTGTATCAGGGAGTTCAACCTGCCCGTTGCTCTGATAACCACGGTAATTATGATGGAATGCGCATTTTGTTCTTGTTATTTTTAAATTACTTGTTAGGAATCTTCATTTATTTATTCCAGCTACTTTTAATTATTGTCTATAATGACATATCTTACACGCTTACGCAAGTATTTCTGTAGCGAGAATCTTACATTTATAAATAATAAAACGATGTTGTTATAAATAAAATGTATAACAAATCTATCTATACACCGTTGCTTGCTCCGGACTAAACTAAGAATCGTGACTCCATTGTTTTGCGCGTTTGAAACAGTATCCCAGAAAAAAATAACTTAAAAATCTTTAAACTATCTGTAGGCTCTTTTTATCTATTTCAAACTGCACTGTAATATATAATTAAGTGTGCAATGACACAAGGAGTTGTTTTCAGTGAGGTCCAGTTGGAGATATGGAAATAATGGTTTAACAAAAAATATCTAAAGCTAGCGGCTGCATCTGACATCTCCCGACACAAGTAGCGTCCGTCAAGCAGATGTTGGTTTTAAAAAAAACAAGGGCACCTCCGAACGGAACATTCCCAGGCGTTGGCGAGCACCGGAGCTGACCGGAACGTCAGAATCAATTGTACGTGTCATCGGGCGAGCGAGATGCGTTGTTTATAAAAGGGTCGTTTCGTTCCGCGCGAATGGACACTGAATATTCCGCCGCAACGACGCGCCGCTGTTACTGTTCAGCGCCCATCATGATACGTGATATGCATTTTTATTATTATTATACTTATGTATATCATACGTTTTTTTTTTTCGTCGTTTTATTCGATATTATTATAATGTAAAAAGATATTAACCGTATAGACGTGTAGGTCGATAGAAAAATGTGCGACCGCACACCGCAAGTATTTTGTTAATTATACAAATTATTTCGTTCAAGTAGAGCAGAAATTATTGACTATATTTAATATTTCCAAAGCCCTAACCTTAATAGGAGTGAACATTTTTTTTTTAAATTCCACACCATCAATAAAATTCTTCATTACTAATAACTAATTATGAGAGATCTAATAAAACACATAAATGTCAAGTGAAGATATAAACAATAGTTAATCATGTTTACGAGTAATCAAAATGATTATTATAAATATTTGATGTTGAAAGTCGATTAAAATTATAATTAAACGGAAATCATAAAGTTAATATCTATTTCATAATATCTCACATAATCATTGCGATGCCTACACTTCTATAGTAAATATCATAAATTCATTTAATTGTTCAATTGAATTAAGTCGCCTACTCGAAACCGTAAGGTATTTCACATTTACATTCAAATCAGCATTAAGCAATTTCGTTTGGTTCAACCATCATTTTCAAACATATTAGTGCGTAATTTGAATAAGTTTACAAATCAATTCGAATATTGTGACAACACGCTATGTGAAATGAAAACCAAATATTTATTACCAGTGTTTAACACTCTTCAATTAACTCATTGGAATTCAATTTTTGTGTTGGCTCACTAATGCACTCAAATACGTAGCTTTTTTTTCTAAATAGAATTATTTAAACATCGTCGATAAACAGTAGAACGAAAACACAAAAATAAGTGAGTGTCTCTCGTAGAAGAACTACTTACTGTAAACGTCTTCAACGACCTTTCCCATCAAGGCTCATTTCGTTCCTTCTAAACGCACAATTCTTTTAATTGGGTTAATGTCGTGTATGTGTGTTTTATAACGTAAAGTAAAAGTTAAGTCAATAAATCAATTAAGAAATACAGCAGTAATTACGCAGTATTGAACTGGTTCACTGTAAGCCAATCACTCACGTACTTCAACTGCAGTCGGCAGCAGTCAACAACTAGGTGGATCATCTGCCCCACGCGCAGAGACGGATTCAAATTACTATAGATTATTTACGGATTAATCATATACGCAATTACAGATTCTAAACACCCTGCTGTTTCAATCTTACTCAATCAGACTATATTACAAGTAGGTCAGTAAGTATAGATTAAATCGCGTCAAAAACTAGTTATTGCACCTTTCATCATAGTTTACTTAAAAATAACTCAATTAAATCTAAATACACTAAACTTTAAATCACTCTGAATATCAAATAATTAAATAAATTCTATGGATTTCAAAAATGTAATAATATATAAATAAATAAGTTCATGGCTCGCTACGACTACTATAAGCTTGTTTCAAGCACAGTAGTACTATTGGGTATCTTATATATTGTGTGCAATATATTATAGCAAATTTTGTTTGATTTGAAAATGGTTTAGTACGGTTCTGTTTAGATTGAGCACCGGTTGGTTATATGTTCGTGTTGGAGAAAGCGGTGTAAACACCTGTGCCATAATACCATGAACAGATATTCGCGTGCCCGGTGATCTTAAATCTTTTTAGATCAACTATTCGACCAAAACTGTTTACCGTTTTCCTGAACGTTTTTACGAATTTTTCTTTAATTACCACTCTCCAAATATATAATAACAGCACATTTCAAATAAATTAACTATGTTTTATAGCAACATTAAAACATACATATATATATTTATTTAATTGCGTTCATCAATTTTTATAAGATTTTATTGCAAAACATCAAACCGTAAATATGTCCGTTCTAAATTAATAACACCTCGCAAGATTTATAGATCTTTTTAAATCATCATTTAAATTATTATCTACTTCAATTTTAATTTCAATTACAATACCATATTAAAAAATAAATTAAACCAAAAATAAATTATTTAGTTGTTAATAAAAACTGGTAAAAAATAATTTTTAAAATAAATCAAGAAATACTGAACTATGATAATTTTAATTGTGCATTAATAAAGAAAGTCGCTATGTTAAGTTATACGGATTGGTGAGCTCTGATAATTAGCGAAGCCAATGCTTGTTGTTAAAATAATAATAATAGTGCCCTTGTTTCTACGGCATTGGCACAAAATAAGCCCGTATCATTCATGTCGCGCTCCACATATCTGGCAAACGTATTCCAGCTCCTAACTGCTTACTATATCGAATCAAATTATATTAATTTGCTAACACATACATTCGCACGCACGCACGCACGTACGTCTGAGACTGGCTAATAAACAACCGTGTACCATACATCTGTCTGCCACAGACAGAACTTCCGTTACGGTTCCCTGAATCGGACCGCGCGCAAGCATTTTAATTATAAATATACGTACAGCATACGTACAACATACTTGGCTCCTCGACTGTGCTGCTTACTAAACAACAACGCGTGCAGAAACAACGAAATAAATAGCCATCCCTAATTACATTCCTCGCACAGGAGAATCACATTTGGACTCGCACTGTACCATTAATTTAAATTAAAAATTATTCTTTACAGCCACCTTTCTTTTCTCGTTCCACTACAGATATTTTCTTTTCTTTTTTTGTAAATCGTCATTGCTACTTGCAAACTTCATGTGCCGGGCATGTATTATTAACATTATAAGAAAGCGATTTAAATGTTTCATACGAATTTAATTTTAATTAAAAAAAAAACCAATTGTATTTTGTGTAATAATTAAATCCTAATAGTAGTGTTAAAAATATCTTTTGGTGGATGTGCAAATTTCCTTAATTCAATCGGTGAAAGTATTCTTAATAATAAAAGGTAATTATATATGTTTATTGATAGATGCAATTTTCCTTACATTTACCGTAAGAACTTAATGAATATTAAAAATATTTCCGCAACATTAAATGTTTGTAGCACGTACCGAATAGTAGTTATAAATTAGCTCAAATTAGGTTTAACAATGGTTGCATAGGCACACAAAAGAACTACTATGAAGTAAGGTAACTATGTCCGGTGCGAGTAAAACAATATAAAACTATAAAGTAGATTTACAACGTATTTAACAGCCTTAGTGACGTATGTGTTTACAAGAGATCGTAACTCGACATCACGCTTGCGCACAAGTAAACGTCTGATTTAAACACCTAGATAACGACACCAACAACATAATTCCAATAGTAGCATTTCATTGCAATTTTTAGTAATTAATTTACAAGCAAATTACAACTTCCCTTTATTTATATTCTAGATATGTGGTGTCGAAAATATGTTATTAAAGTGATAAATATAATAATAAAAAGGTTTTCTGACCTGTGCATATTCGGCGCAGATATCAATACTGGAGACAAAATTGCAGACATCGTCAACGGTCCACGTGGAAAGATCATGTTCTTGATGGTGAGGCCTTGGACTGCCGCTATCCGAATTCTTGCCACTGCTCGGAGTTTTCACCCGGGGTCTCTTCATGGGAGTGCCCGCCGCCGACAGGTCCAACGGCGAAGACAAATCGCCATGCGGTCGTTTGATTGTCGAAGCCGTGGCGCTTTTCAAGAGTCCCTGGATCTCAGCTTCTTTGGCGCTTCGCACCATGGCCAGTAGGTTTTGTGTCGTGGACATGTCTATGAGCGGCGGGAACATGGAATTCGAGGCGAACGGGTTGAGGATGTTTGGGAAGTCGGCCTTTTTCGGGGATTCGTCTTTGTTGTTGTGGCTTGGGATGAGGTTGGTGAATGCGGGATTTGGCTTGAAACGGGGGTCTAACGCTGGCGGGAAACCGTTACGTGCCGCTCCGAAGTAACTGAAATTGAAGAGAGGAAATGGTAGAATGATTCCATCAACTGTGTTGGTCATTCGTAATTTATTTCAAACGCGAATTGGTTTGCCTTTCTCAACTCTCCGTTCAAGTTTGTTTAGATTCGTAAGTAAAGTTCACTCAACTTGTTTTTTAAACCACTTTACAGACAAATATAAGCAGTATTTTTATTAGCTTTCTTAAAAAATCCAAAATCTCAAATTGAAAATTTTGTAAACTTACCAATTCATTCGTCACAAATAATTTAAAAAACCACTGTGCAAGGTGTACTACCATATGCATATTGTTTCTAATCAATAAAGTATTTCACATATCCACTTCTTGAAGCAGTTGTAAAAAGAGTGCCCGAATACAAGATCATAAACTAATTCCAAAGTAAGCGTAAGGTGCGCGTTCAGAAGACGCAATGCGGACACACCTCGGAGCGGACCCCATTAGCTGGCCTGAGCGCTGGTTCAAACATTGATAATATAGCTAGCATACCATTTTACGACCTTTAAAAATGTCCCACAGCATGTCGTGTGGGTGTGAACTGATGAATTAATAAACATGTATGTGACGCAGTTCACTTACGTCCACCTAACCTGTGTGTATGTACTTTGGTCTCGCGGCCGGTTTTCTATTTTTTTTTAATTATTGTCGAGTTGTTTTGCATGTTAAGACATTTTTGTATTGACTTAACAAATCGAATTTTATCTTTATTCTTTGTTCAAAGTTGACAAAAAAAACATGTATGCTAGTATTTAAAATGAAATTGTTTTTTTTTAAATACAAAATTATATATTTTTCTACGTTTATTTCTATCATAATAGAACAAGAGACTTAAGAATAGTTGACCGCTCCATATATTTATTTAAAAAAAACTAGACTGTTTGTAATTGAATGGTTAATTTTTAGTACAAAGGAGAATGAACTTTGTTATCTGTGTACCTGCATTGGATAAATAACAAAAAGTACTTACTCATTTGGATTGGCGTTGTTGTATTTGGCAGCAAGACTTCGCATGAAATCCGAGTAATTCCTACCGGATAAAGGCAAAGGTTGCGAATGATCTAAGGCGGGTGGTGTACCAGGGTAAGACGCAGAGCTAGGTGTGACGGATCGCGACCTGGACGACGTATCCGGCGTGCCAGGACTCAACCGTTCGTTCTTAACATTATTGTTACTTGTACTGTTGTTATTATTGTTATTGTTTAGGTGGTAATCGGTGGCTCCACTTCCATTCATTCTGTCGGGAATTCGACGTTTTCGAGTTTTAAGTTGAGGCTGACTCGGACTTTCTGTTTCTGTTGTTGTGTCTCCTATAATTACAAGAAAGAAAAAAATATTCATTATTAAATGTAACATATAATAATTAAACGTTGAAATATATTGCGATAATCAATTTGAAGTTTTAAATTTTTTGGAGATTTGCGATAAAATCAATTTAGTTTCTGTTTGCTAATTGAGCATGAAGCGAAAGTGATATTCGTGTTCAACAATGCGTTAAGTGAAAAAGATATGTTTTGCTTTGAAAGCGTCTAATGTTTAATGTTTTTCCGGTAGTGATAAGTAAAATCTGGCTGGTGTTTAATTGTTTCAAACGTCTTTGAACAGTTTACGCATACATTAGCGGTAGGTAGAGGAATTTAATACCGGTGTTACATTTAAACGCAGCGTAATTGGGTAATTTACATACGAATGAATGTAATTACTGAACATTGCACATATACATAAACACTTTATGTATAGTAACTAGAATGAGACTTGCACATATATTTGTATATTTAGAGCGTCCTGTATTAAATTTATGCACAAGCATTGGATGCTGGAATTAGAAATAATTTGCCCACTTTTAAATAAAAACAATTTAAATATGAAAACAAATCAATACAAAAACACTTGAAATGTGTTTATCATCTCGCATGTGTATACGTTATTACTTTCACTATATGAAAGCATATTCATCATACGTACTGTCCACACAGTGGGTCTCCTCTTATTATAAAAACGAACCGGAATTTTCACTATAAATTTTCTACCATCAGAAGATTTATATACGTCAACCAATTAAAATGGAATCACGTTCGCTAAAAATCATTTTTACTAAACGCACATTTTAACCTTTGCATCGTTTTTTTTTTTCATGCATCACGTACTTACATTAAACTAATGACAACTTTGGCATATATTTACTAATATATAAACCGTGTTAAGTTATTTCAAAATTTAATACTTTGGAAAGTCATTTCAATTACAATTTGAGTACATATAAAATATTAACGAATTGACAATGAATATGGTTTTAAGTTTTTCCTGGTTTTCTTTTTTTTTTTTTTTCCCCAAACAATATTGAATAGAATTTTTATCTGGACGAAACAGTAAACTTTCAATAGCTTTAGGAATAATGAATCTATATTCTATACGGTAGAAACGAATGTGCAATTAACAATCAAAATAAAAAGAAATTGAAATAGTATGGTTGTAGTTATTCACAAAAGAAAATTAGTACGTTATTGTTCGCTTATAAAAATCGTATCCAGTCAAAAGGATGACGCATCTTGAATAGAAAAATCAATATTAATCATTGAATGACTTAATTAGCGAGTGAGTTAACCGTAAATTAACCAAAATCAAATAATCATCACGACAGCCGTTTCTTATAATTTAATATATTTTTTCCATAAATTTCCATTTTTAATTTGAACTAATAAAAATTGGCAATTCATTACTGAATGTAGAACTATTGTAATTGAAGTGGAAAATATCGAAGGAAATGTGCAAATCTGTAGAGAGATTTTTAAATAGGACTATGAATGTAGGATTATCGAATGAAATGACAAAGTAAGGCGCGATTCTGCGAAGGCAGCAGCAGCAATCACGGATCTCTAGATGGTTTATGCAGATAGAGTAGCAAAGTACGCCTTCACTTAATCATAGTTGCTTCCGATCCAAGTGCCTAAGCCGCCACAACAACTGACGATACAAACAAATGAAATGCAGCATCATTCTTCGTTAATATTCAAATAACAAGAAGTAGTGTATCGCCCATGTATACAGAGATTACTATAATGAAGTAATGAAAAGAATAGACGACGTACACTTGATGAAAGAATACGATTCTCACGCTTATCAACTGATGAAACTCTAATTTTTCGGTCAAGTATCTTGATTTACTTTTGGTAAATAAATAAACATTTTAAAATGCTTTGTTATTAAATACATGGTGATTATATTGCATGTAACAATATAAAAATAAACATTTGATTGAAATAGAACAATTTCGATTGATTGAACAATATATGCAATACTGTCTAGCTTTTTATAAGCGTGAAAGAACATCTTAGCACAAGATCGTTAAAATTGACGAACAACATGTTGTTGATGGCGATTTTATTGGATAGGTTACATCTGTATTAATGGTGAAATGATTGTATATTTGCATACCAAGTCGCACAATCCTTAGAGGTCGAGGCTAGGTGACTCAATAACGACAACGCAAACTACTCATATGATAATAGCAGGATCGTAAATATTATAACAGATCCCAATATTATATTTGCTTTAATTCGAAGAATTGTCATAAAATCTAAAGCCTATTGCTGTACTTTTATAAAGAAGGCATTTTTAATTTAGTAATAAAACTACCCGAAAATCTTTTTTATACCTATACTAGCACCACAGGTACACTTACAGAGTACCTGTTGAGGTATTGATTTTCACCGCAGATTATCTTCGGTAGGGTAAAGTATAGAAACCGTTATTTCTGACTTTTCTAAGAGTTTAGGACTCCAACCTTTGAAAGGGTCATAAAATCTTAATACTGTCTATTTTATTCGTTTTGGACATTTCTGCCAAAAGTATAAAACTATTTGAAATGCTTCTAACTGTAATTGAAACGATTCGCAAGGTGAGGAAAATAATATAAAACGATTCTTTTCAAGTAGTTGTTCAGTCCAATTTGATTTGAAATGGTGTAGTAAATTGTGTGGAAGTATATGCATTGAAATACTAAATAAATATGTGTTCCTTGTTGATGAGATATTTAATGGTTCAAAATGGTATCTATATTGAAATCTAAATAAAGTCGTGATGCAGTGACTTAAAGTTACTATATGGTAGATGGGTCGAATGCTTAAATTAATGCCGATTATAAAAATTAAAATTGAAGAAGATGTTGGTTGATGACATTAACGGCGACACTTCTTAGAATGTCTCACACGAAGCCGAGTCTAATAATGTCAAATTATAACGGTACAGATTAGTTTGAACGACAACTTTTCTCAATTTAAATACAATTATATCTCATATTTAATTTTATTAAATTGTATATTTTTTATGTAAAAAAATGGAGTTGAATTATATTTACATTGATTAACATTTTATAGATTTATAATAATAGTTTTGCAGTGTACTCCACGCATGCATGATACGTTTTAAAAAATGAATAAATATATACAAGTTTATGCAAAAAATAAAATGCATTACCAAAAAATGTTAATGTTTGTTATATTTGCTAAGACTGTCAAAAGATAAAATCAACTCAAATATTTAAATACGAAACTTGTGTTAAACCAACATTGAAAGTAGGTACATACATACAAACATGCACCACCCGACAACATTCTTTCCTTTGTGAAAATTTAGTTTTGTATTTTTGGAAATGCCGAGTGAACCAACAATAAACGACCCAATGCGTCGACCATGAAAAAAGATTATATAGTCCTGGCTAAGTGTCAGGTCAAATAAAATGGGGACCCCGGCAGCGTTCCACAGGTATACAAAAACCCATGACCCTATCGACCAAGGTGCAAGGGGGCCGAGTGCACCACCAACGCACAAATAATGTTTCCTTTGAACTACCCACGATCCCTAACCTAACGAAATATAACATGCACCACTAAAAGCATCCATATAATAAAGAAAGATGTTTCTAGAATTTACGATTCATTACATTTCGACATGTTGCTCCGATTTTGTTGACGCAAAAAAAATACATAATATATTATAATTAATTTTATATCACCAGCAAATAAAATTTAATTAAATTTATAGACTTGTATTAAATACATTGTATAATTACACTATAATTAATATTATAATGATGCTCCTGTTCAAAAATAAACATAGGTTACATGATTGGCTATTATAAGATTATGGGTGATCCTGTTCTTAGAAGTGGTTTTATCAACAAATTGATATTGTTCTTAATTAAAATATGTTAGAAAAAAAAACGCGTACCGATATTCAGGCAAAGATAAAATATCCTACACCATAAAAAAATCTTTCAATGCGGCACCATTTATTACAACAGTAATAAAATAATAAAACCGAATGACTTAACGCAAATATAAATCTTTTCAACTGCAATAGAAAAGCTTCATCCCACTTGCAAAAGAAGAATCAAAAACCTAACGAAAAGAAATATCAATAGAGGCATCAACCATCGTGAATATTATTTCGTTTGAAAAGCGTAGCTATGATAATAATATTGAAAGCTATAGAATTGGCAACGCATGCGCAAACAGTTAAATAAACATGTGTAATTTGCATGACATTCGCCGGACAAATGAATGTACGAATGGCCAAGAACATTTGACATTACACAGTGACCACTGTGTGTAACCCTGACTACCTAGAATTATCAATATTCATTTCCGCGGGTTAACGAACGGCGTAGTGTTTATTTCTGGACTTAAATGACACTACCTGTGTGCGCCTGCGTGGCATTTTCACGTAACCCAACTTTTTGCCTATATAGTTAAGATAAGCGCGCGCAATATTTAGCATCAATTTGCAACTAATTTTATACTTGTTTTATCATTTTAAATCTGTTTTTGATGCGATATTACCACGGTTTATTTTAAAATATAATTTGCTTTCTATTGCTTAAAATGAATAAATTGAGCGCGAATAAAAAGTGAGCGTGACATAATTTGATTGTTGTTTGTCGCAATCGAATTTTATTATTAGGAATTCTTGTAGTATGGCATTCCATCGCAACTATGTAGACTGATTTCGATGAGGTTTTAAAAGTATAGTTAGAAAGTTTACGACCTCGGTGTTACACGTATATGGTCAAATGTTCAAAAAATGTGACCCCTAACCTTGCCATGACCTTTGGAACTTTGATCCCGTACAGTCTATGCTGGTTTTAACAACTGAGTCGTCGATCAAAACTCAAATAAGAAATTTAAAAAAATTCAAAAAAAAACTAACTAATTTCATAGTAGCTTTAACGAACATTGCTGATTATGTTTAGTTTTTATCATGATAAAAAATCATTCTTATTTACAATCTAAGTTAAAATAAGTTTGATTTTTCATATTAGGGGAAAATTAATAAGGTTGAAGTTTTTATTTAGGGACTTGGATAAATGCCAGATAGGATTAGAGCCTTCTCTGAAAGAATCAAAATCTTAGTTGGAAGACGCTATGTGAAGTTTACAAGGATTAAAATTAGTAAAAGTGAGTTTCCTGAGTTTTCTAACGGTATGTCCTTAATAGTAAAGTTTTACCGGGAATAATATAAATTCGTAGCAAGTTGATAATAAAAGAAATGAGTATTTTTGCTACGGTACCTACAATGGTGTAGCTGATAGATTTAAGTATACTAGAAGTTCGATTGGTTGTGGTCACATAGTGCAAGGTCGTAAAATCATGGTATGTGACAGGTGCGACGAATGAACAAATGTTGTATGTATGAACTTGGCGATCTTTCGACTCACGGTTATTTTTTACACACATACAATATCTATGTACGCATACACTTTACATAGAAAATAACCGTACGTCAATGTTTACATAACTTTTAACGATTTTCTGTCTCACGATACATCCTACAATTTCCAGAAACCTATCTGTGCCCATAGATATTATACTACATTCCCAACACACAACTACACCAATTTTTAAGAATTTACTTATTCATTTTATAATTTGTGTGTAACCAAAAAATAAATACAAATTGAAATATATATTATGCGTAAAATGAATAATTTCACAGTGTGTATTATACATTTTGATGTAATTTGACAGGTGTGAATTTATAAATTTATAAATAAATTTCAAGTAGCTAGTTTACAAAATGTATTATGACTAACATGTTTCTTTTGTCGAATTAAAGTGACTGTGTTTTGAGTCATTCTTTGTCATTTGATTGATGCAATCAAAATATCTAATTAATATTTCTATCTGCGTCTAAATATATAAATATTATAGACAGACAGGAAATATAAAAGAAAATTTTAATTTAATACACTAAACAAACGAACTGTCTCGATGTAAATTATTTTTATTATGTATTGCATTACATAGTATAGCTTTTAAGTTTTATTTATTATTTCTTCTAAATATATCTAATTTTGTTAGATGATGGGAAATGATTGAAACGATTGAATATTTTTATAAAAACTATAATGTATCTAATAATCATCTATAGTGTATTTTTAATAAATTATATAAAATTATTAATTTTCTCTAAAAGTTTTTGTAAAAGCTGTGATTGGTGATGTGTAGTGAAGAATATGCAAATAGAGTTGATAATAAATAAGTATGAATACAAAGCCACCGGACGCGAATATTTTCGATGGATAATAGACGTGGTGGTAGGCAGTAGCAGTAGAAGGTGATGCGGACATTTACGTGATGTGAGACAGTAAACGTTGATGGTGAGTGCGACAGCCGGCATTCCAACAGGTAGTTCTTGCATGCGTGTGTTGTTGACTGGCTGGCTGGCTAACTCGGTATATACATACATATATATACCAGTCGCATCTCAAACAACAAACAGCGCACTGGTTCAGCGGCGGCAGCTGCTACTTCTTCGTCTTCTCCTGCTGCTGTCTATTCTTCTTCACTACTCTTTACTTTAATACGACCATTCTTGACCATCATCACGGCTAGTGAAGCTCACCTGTGTATTCATACCCGAGAATACACTTATCATCGGTGGCTAGATTACCGTCAAGATACAGTCGTATTCACTACCAAATTACACAAACTAGCAGCGTATTAAGGGACACATGCTCAACTGCTATTTACACCTGCAGAAACAAATCTTTTCTCTAAGACTTTTATTTCCCATACAAGAAATATTTGAGTATTCTTTGAAAAATATAAATCTTCTAAACGAAAATGCGTGGTTTAGGTATTTAAAAAGAAACTTTTTTTTTTTAATTTACTGTGTTTAATTATAATTTTATGACGGAGAAATGATTGGATAAAAACAATATTCGCCGACTACGAAAACGTGATAAAATGCATGTGAAAATATAAATCGTAAAAATCATTTTAATTCAATATAATTTATATTCTTTGAAAATATTTAAAGTAGTTAAATTTATTACGATAGCTATCATTGCATGTTATAGTCCTATAAATAACAGTTGCTAAGTAAGAATCATTAATTTTGATTCTTCCTGCAACCAATTAAAATTTACTTAAGGGTCGCAACTTTCATTTATAAAATGATTAGGCTTCTGATGCCAAACACCAAATAATATAATGTCTATTGTATTTGAGCAATAAACCACAGCTATCTAAATAAGATGCCTAATATTTACGAAATAGCAGTTATTTCAGGATTTTTGACGGATATTACTTAGAGTGAAGTGAGTTTATAAAGACAACATTTGCATAAGAACAAATTGAATATGCCTCATTTGTAAATAATGATTACATGGTAAAGCTGACCATGTTAGTTTTCTTAGCCAACGTGATCGTATTTACAAGAACACATCGCTTCATAAAACGGATTTATATACATTTCCTAACGCGCTAACAAAACACATATATGTACAGTAATATTATGAGCCTATATATGTATATATAAGTGAATATGTATGACGGTATAAAAGTGAGTGTAACATCTACCTACTTCAATACATATTTTTAACATTTCGCAGACGATCAAAAAATGTTTATGTCAATGTAAATGCCTAACATATAACTTAAGTTGACGAGTAACATTTACTTAATTCTCTACATTTATAAAATATACTTAGATTAACACAACGTCGTTAACATTTCATTTACACAAATAGATTTACGAGATAAAATTGCTCAATGGTGAAAACTAAAATGGGCAAAATTTTTTTTACGAAATTCAGAAAATTGACGAATGAAATTTTTTAATCACGAAAATAGCAAATGTTGTAATAAATATGAATCACTGATATTGATGGAGAATTTCATAAGATAAACTCATCTAGCCTGAAGGCAACTGTTACAGTTTAGACAGATTCATTAAAAGGCCATACATACATATGAATATAGCGTGTCCGGGTGAAACTATAAGGTCGGCAGACGTTCGCTCGTTTACGGCCCATGTATTGAAATCTCTCGTCACGATAATTGTATTCCGGCGAACGGGATTCAATTTAAAATCATTCTAAAATTGTTTTTATGGCGAAAGAAAGTGTTTAATAGTTGGGTTCATCAAATGCATGCCGAATTTTAAATTGTTGATTTACTGACTTTTGACACACAAAACATACTTTAGAACATTTCTGTGATACTGTCTATTAAATTAGCATATTTATTGAAAATACGAAACAAAATGAAGTGACAGTAACAACTAGAACGTCAACCATATATAGAGAAACTCATTAATTGAAGTATGAGCAGTTAATTACTTCATTTGAATAAATAGAAGTTTGTAAACACATTTGACAAAAGTCTAAGATTAAAAATAATAGAAATGCTATGTTTAGAAGATTCATTAATCACAAGTGTAACATTTTAGTTAATTACAAGCAATAACTGGAATTAATGAAATTTTTAGTGCGTCAATGAAGAAAAATATATTTTACACCTACAGTACAACTAACGGATTCTTAGTCGACTAATTATCTTTGAACTAGATGTAAAATGAATTTTTAAAGATACGTCGTATCTAGAATGCATGTCATCCGTAGTCTCTCACATATACGTATATAATAATATAACAATTATCTGTATTTATATGAAATTTCTACAGAAAATTGGTAAAAATCGTAAATAATAATAAAAAAGTTGGTAATGTTAAATAAAAGATTATTTGTTTAAAGAAACAAATATATATCTGAAATATGATAGCTTCATCAATGAAACATGTTTTATGTCAAATAATACATAAACATTGCTAAAATTCAAATTTTAAAACGTATTTTTATTGAACAGGTTCCCATTCAGAAAAGTCATACTATTATTTATTGATGATTCAAAATTAAAAAGATATACTTAATAATAATTTATTTAAACACTTATAGATATCTCAAAAGAAGAAACGTTTTGCTCATACGGTCGTTAAAATATAAACAAGTAAATATTTTGTTTGTAGGTGTATTATTTTATCAAACTAATTTCTTTATATCAAAAGATCAATAATAACTCGATTAGATTTATGTGAATATTTACACAAATCGTTTGTTCACTGATAAGAAAAACGTTAGGAAATTGATTTAAAAAATATTTATACCATATAACAAATAGATAAATCAATATTTTGTTGAGAAATAACCATTAATGAGACTGGGATATTAAATATTATTGAGACATTAAACAAGGACAATCAAATATAACTTCCAGGAAAAAGCATTTGTTTAAAAATACTTTGTAAATAGAAGGACATTTTTCAACATTTTTCTATAGTTTAAAGTTAATTATATTTAATAGCATGATAATATCAGTTGACTGACATTTCAATGTAAGTGAAATTTATATTATATATAACATAATTAACAAAATTTATAATTAAGTTAATGTTTATTTTGTTCTAGAAACAAGTGACAAAAACATCCTTTTTATTTATTACCTTTATTCAAAGACACAAAACTTTTGAATCTCGTTATGAAAACCAATGATTCAAATTTAAATATTTAGTAAAAAAAATAATAATGAGAAATTGATAAGGAAATGAATGCTAACCTGTGTAGCACCAAGCAGGCCAAATGACAGGACTTTCGGTGTCCATTTCACGCATTTCAATCTTGACCAATGACGTCACTGATAGCACTCAAAACAAACACGCATCACTATCAGTAGTTCACAGCCTGGATTATTCCGAAGCAAAAAGTACAAAACCAACAAGTAATCCAATAAACAAACGCGTAAAATGTTATTCAAAGGACACTAACGACAGGACTTAATAATTAATTGGATCCACACACACGCACACATAGACACAGAGAGAGAACAAACACAAGAGGAGAACAATATGTGTATGCGACGCATCAATCATATAGAAGCAAGCCGGCATGAGCGAGCACGTGGTTTAAAACTGAAGGAGCGACCACAACGCGCCACCGTGGATGGACAAGACAATGTCTAAACGAAGTGAGCAACTGAAGAAATTCCCCTCTCGAAACAGTGGCGTCCGGAGGTGGGAGGGCCGGGGAGGGAAGTCGATGGCCACTGGTCACCACGATGGAGCTGGCACCGTGCACAAACTGAACTGATCTAAAGACTGCCCTGCTTTGGAATCGACTTGCCACCACTCACTTGTATACAACACTGTCATTGCCGCTTCTTATACGTTCCACATTACATACATACATAGGGACCAGCAATGTGTGCACGCACTTGCTTGTTTACCTTTTACCTGCTGCTCGCACTTCCACACACCATCAGCCTACGTTTCAATCTTATTTTATTATGTGTTAAGAACGTTTCTCATCTTATTTTTCATTATCCGTTGATTCCAAGAATTCCCAAATCATCAGTGCACTCAAAACCATCGAAATATGTCAATTTCCACGAATAAAAGTCTGTTACAGTTGCGAAACATTCATTGTTACAACAGATTTTAAGAGTGATTCTATTAATTTTTATAATAATAATATAAGATTGAACAAATCCATTTTCACTACACGCCTTAAATTTTTATTTTTTGTGTACTCTGTCTTTGTAGTCTTGTTAATGCTTCCTCAATCAATTTATTAAAGTTACTGTGATCCAATCTACATATGGGAATTAGTACAAGAAACTACGGATATCCGCTGAGTATTAGTCCAAAATATAATTACAATAAATTAAACTAGAATCCTATGTTTAGAAACTGTAAATAATCTATAGACCTTATAATCGAAATATTTAAGCGCATTTCCAAAATCTCTGACCCATTTGTCAACTATAGCCGAAGCCATTTCGTTCTCCCCAAAGGACTACTTTGGGGACCTCTAGTAGATCAGGTGTTAGAAGCAACGTCAAGTGTACTGGACTCTATCGCAGATACCTGCATCGTATACATCATAATAAAGCCAGAAATAAATTCTAAATGTTCGTTCATTCATTCAATAGCCATCTACTCAAAAACCTTCCCATTCCAGCGATTGGCTGAAACGAGCAGTCGACTTTGGAGCGAAACAAACTGACGCAACCCGTACACATGAGACAAAAGCAACACCAGCCACAGGTGACACAAGTCCGACGAAGATACAACGAATGACCTTTACGCGTTAGAAAAAGATACAACTATAGAAATGTGTTGGTGATCATATAAAGATGAAGAGAAACAAATGATCTACAGGTAGGACGCTTTTTAAATGAGAGTTGGACAGAGAACCATACAACAGTAGCATAGTGGTCCAACAAAGACGGCACCAGCAGGTAGTTGAGAAACTGGATGGGTGTATAGGAGCGATGCATGCGCGAGAGAAGGATGCTTGAAGATTTGGTGGGGCGATCAAGTGACGATTGCAGACCATGGGAGGTGAATATAAAGACTAACAAAAGAAGTACGTCCGCTGGTGGGAAACAGGTGCGCAGAGGAAGGACAAGACTACACACCGTATAGTTTAACCTGAGGTTCTTTTTTAATATCGCCGGACCATAAAACATGTAACAGGTATATTTAATGATTTGTATGTTTTAAAAACCGGAAAACGAACCTAGGGGACACAAATTATTTCAGATCAAAGATGCAAAATGAGATATATGAATATATATATTCCTCATTTTACGCTTATTTGCTGCACCGTAAATTAAAATGTTACGTATTTTTAAATCACCGACTCTAAAGCGAGATCTTCAATTTTTGAGATAAATTTTACCCTGTACAATTTATATAATGATGTAATTTCCTTAAAACATAATAAAGTGTAGAATCATTAATACTATGTACTGAGAATTTATTAGATTTGTCACCGTTTACATTACTTGTAACTTGTCATGAAAAACCGCAAATAACAGTGATGAAAAGTTAAGGAGGCAAAAAAAAAACAATTTAAAAAAATATTAATAATTATGTAATATTAAATGTATATTTAAATGTCATGACCTAAATTAGTTTTGCGAAATGGTCAATATCCGGTTTATTTTTGATATAGTTAAAATGAAATTGAAAATGTCAACAACTAAATGATATTTTCAAAGTCGTTTATAAATTGAATTTGAACGCACATGCAGTCCATTTTTAAAAGCTTTGATATTATCAGTCATGAATCATTATAAGATGCAAATGAAAGCTATTTCATCATAAATCATGCGCTGAACTGAAGTAAATGTTCGTTTAACTGTATTATAAAATACATTTGTCAATATGTAAAGTAATATTTAATATCGCTATAAATTGTAAATACTGTAGCATATTAACGATATGTCGTTAATGTTTTTTGGTGCAAAATAATAAACGATTACAAAAAATATTAGGAGAAGAATGTATTAAAAAATATATCTCCCATTAGGATCATGAGCAACAAATCTAAAATTCGAAACCATAAACTTAGTATACAGATTGCAACAAACGAGTATGTTGATGTTTACCCAACAAATCATAATTCGATTTAAATCATTTTTCAACCGCGAGTCCAGCCTAGATTTTCGTAACATGCAG
This sequence comes from Nebria brevicollis, assembly GCA_944738965.1. NCBI lineage: Eukaryota > Metazoa > Arthropoda > Insecta > Coleoptera > Carabidae > Nebria > Nebria brevicollis. Next base: position 3,957,522 of record OX122906.1, read on the forward strand.
GTTGATTTAGCCTCCGGGACAAGCAATAACATAAATAATAGTAAGAAACAAACACATGTGTTGGCTGGGTTAGAAAATATATGTGATGTTACTTGTTAGTTGTTAGCTGGACTGAGCAACCTAGCAAGCCGATCAACTAATAATAATATGTGCTGTGGTAAATTGTGCTTGAGCCTGCTGGTTACTTGGTTGTCGATGCTGGTTGCCGCCGCCGTACTTTTGCTTCGTTGTCCAGGATATATCGGTACACAAGGTGTGACCGCTTCGAGCCAGGTGTATCTGGTTCGACCTCGGTTCCGACCCGCAGAAAAATACCAGAGTTATAGATACGATACACTCTATAAGGAGCACATGTCCAATACGTGTACGTATCATACTACTTTACACGTACCTACTATACTCTTTTCCTTCAAATCGCGTGAAATTCAGTAGCGTACTTGCTATTGTTCTATTCACCAACAAACTTTGTCACCAAATTCAAATATTGCATTTCAAATTTTAATACAATATACATACATAAAGATTCCCACAATTTTATAAAAATTATTTGTTTCTATGCAAAGTACAAAAATATAAAAATTATACGAATTTATTTATATTTTTGAATTTTATTTAAATACGTAACAGGATACCAAAATAAATAAATGTCTTTCCTGTTATTAACTTATAACCTATATAGTATCAATGAGTCATTTGACAAATTATTTTTTAAATATGTCTAGATATTATTATGACTAACGCATACTACTTCGGATAAGGGAACCGATTTGTATAAGTAACAAATATGGCATGTCGCATATTTTGCGTCACGTAGTAACAAAAGTACTTAGTATAAGTAGCTTTTGGTTAGGTAGTCGTACTCTAAACACGACTAAATTTGCCTTCTATTTTGGCAGTCGCTTCCACGCCAAATATGATGATACAATCGACAATGGTCGCCGAGTGTACAATGCACAAGTTGTTTAATTGATTCAGGAATCAAGATGGAACATTGTGACAAATTTGTATGCAAATCAAAAAAAAAATTGTATAGTCTCCACCACTGTAATGTCCAGTGCCTGAAGTGAGTCAGGCGAGTGCAGAGTGCAAGGCAGTCATTGCAGTGCAGTGCAGCCACACATCTTTAATAATCTACATTGAATGGCCAACGGGAATGCATGTTTGATCAGAGTTTATCTGGTACTTTCTGAAATTCATTGCCGTGTCGGTCAGAGACCACACCAAGTGCCGCCTTGGACACGTACCGCGAAACGGGATTGCTGCGCTTAGAAAACACACTTATTCCTTGTCTTCAATCTCATGTTATCAAACATCGTCAAACATGTGCACTCCATTCACATGTATACCCATGCACTTGTATATTACCCACGGCGAACAATAAACCGATATAGATTAATAACACTTTTATACATTTCCAACAAATTCACACCAACTATAAAAATCCTCATGCGACAATGAACAACAACCTTATAATTCACATATCATACCTTTAAAAAAATTTATATGTATATGTAAATAAAAATTAATAAACTTTCTGATTTATCAAAATTTTAATTATATATGCTTCACCATGTATATAAAATTTGGTATAAGATATCAAAGAAAACGTAAACTATCAGGAGACAGATGGTGAAAATGTTACACTATATGCAAGACTGAATAGAAAACGGGATTGCTGGATTTTTAAGTTAGTATATCTGCTGACAAGTATTATTCAAACATGATGTATGTTTTTGTCATAAATTATAGTAAATAATAGAGATACCATTCTGTATCAAAGATATATGCTGTTTTAATAAGCATAGTGATGTCATGTTAAGAATTATGCTATTGTGTTTTATAACATAAGGTTTACACCTTCTTTTATAATAAAAAAAATAATTTGTAAATTTATATAAATATATGTAACAACTTTTTAAAAATAACTTTTAATGTCGTCAGATTAAATATAGCGTTAGAAAAAATTATTACTTTAAAATATTTAGAAAAATATAAATAAAGTTTTTATTTAGATTGTTTTAAAACTGTTAAATAAAATTAAACAGTCAATTAATAGTCTTACTTAATCCATATAACCTATATATGATGTAGTTAACATTTAATTTTTCATCATATGTTTCAAAAAAGACAATTTATATTAATATAAACTGAATTTATTGACAGACTCATCAATAAATAATCATTAATCCACATCATTAGCTCCAAATATCTTAATAACACGAATACTGGTTGCAGCGAAAGTTTCCATCATCAGCATTTGAAACATTTTATATGAAAAGCTAAAACGTGTTTCAAATCATAAAAGTCGATACGTCCATTCGTAATTTCGTTGTTCCATTACTTAATTAAGAACCCACTGTTTGATTAGCTTCTGTGCTTACATTAGTAAAAAAAAAACGATGAAAACGAACGGTAATCGAATCCATACAAATAAAAGCCACTTTTTTGTGCTGTTAATGCTTCATATATTATATGATAGGTTTGTTTATATCTTGAAAGTAATTAACTTTGCGACCGTATGTTAAATACCACTATTAACATTCCAAACTACTGAAATATTTCATCATAAGAAATCATTTTTATTGGCTTGATCACTACAGACACGTATTAAACATATATGTTTTTTTGGATAATAGTGACAAGAACAGCGTCAAACACAAGTTTCTTAAAAGACGGATCTGTCAACGAGGATTTATGAATGAATTATTATATTTTGAAATTTTATTATTTATTAAATTGTAAAGTAAAACAAATAATAAATAATTTTGACTTAAAAAATGCGCGCGCCTGTTTTTTAATGACGTCAGGTGTATTTGCTTTATTTTTTTCATTGTTTGGTTTTTTTTTTGTGTAACTATTTATAATCTTATACTAAGGAAACATTTAAAAAATAGCAATAATCGTTAAGTTTAGATTATATATATTTAGAACGTCGTAAAAGATAAGAAAAATAAATTAGAAAAAAATGCTCTGATAAACTTGCAAGCTGCAAATTGAAACGAATAAACAAACAGAAAATAATAAAACAGTATCACCGAATGACCCAACACCGAAAACATTTTAGTCTATCCGTTGCTATTTATATAAATTCCCACGGAGGTCTTTTCAATAAAAATAATAAAACAAGGTCGCCGCAGAGCGAAAGAACGCTACCCAAAATGCCAACTAATTAATGCGTGCACCACGAGCAGAAGGAACTCGGCAGTATAAGACAACGGAATGAGAAATAGTGTCCGTTCAGTCGATGACACCAACTGACCAAGCCATCGAAAATACGTTCTCATGCTACACGCTCCTCTAGATATCCACAGAGATGCGAAGCACCAGAACAAGAACAACCCTAATGTTAAGCCACCAACAAAATTTAAAACATCAAAACCCAACTATAAATTGGTCAGAAATTGAATCATGATTAAGGAATTCATTTTAAAATTGTGCATTTCCTATTATGATCTCAATGATGTGTAGATGTCTTCTGGTAATTTCAATCTCTTTTGGTTGAGACGACAAAAGTCTTGATGGCGCACCCGAGTGAGACAAGCTGTGCAGCTGGTGTGGTGGAGGGCAGGGGGAGGATGTAAAGGTAAGACGGACAGTCTGTGACCTGGGGACATTTCCTAATTGGCCCTGCTGCCGACCCAACCTGTTATAGTTATCAGGAATCTGGACCCCGCGCAATGCCGCTCGTTGCCTGAACTGACTCGGAGTGTATTCAAGCGGACCGCCAGAGTTCAAATCAAAATGCTCTGGGTGTCTCTTTCCAACCATTGCCATCTGTCGTGTGTTGTCTTTCTTGGTTATCTCGCATTTTTCACGTGACCGGCATTTTATTGCTTTTATTTCAATTCGCTAGTTAATGTGTTTTTAATTTAAAAGTGTCCCGTGCAATTTTTTATGAAATTACCGCATGATGCACACATATCAAATTATGGGTAGGTTATTCAATTTAACCAAAATTAATTAACGTCGGTTATATTAAAAGAAGATTCCAACTTTATTAAAATATCGTTACTTAAAAGGTTAACTTCGGTCAAAAATGCATTTTTAAAAATTATTAAATCAGATATGGCCAGTTACAGCCACCAGATAATAATAATCTATAATTTCCGTTTAATATAGACGATGGTTAAATAAAATTACTTAAATTCACTTGTATAGAAAATTATTTAATCGAGTTTAAAATGAAAATTTTTAAACGTTGTCTTGTCTTGTATAATATATTTCTGTGTAAACTTATTTAAATTAGCATATAAAAATAAATATAAATAATATTTGTGAAACACCTAATTTGAATTTGAACACCAAAAAGTATCAAGTTACAAGATGAATATTGTAATGACGTAATTTTACATGGTAATAGCTGAGATAGTCATATATAATTTACCTACAGAGATTTTTTTTCATGTATGAAAAATCATTTCCTGTTGTTCGGGAAATAGTAAGATATCAGATACGAGTCGAATAGGTATGTAATTATTTAAAATACAACATATGTTACTGGATTTGTGTGCGTGTGAAAAATATATTTCAAGCATTAGTGTCATTTCACGGTAAATAATGTGCTTTTAGTTGTAATTGACATTTCTGAACTATTAAACATATTTATGATCACAAATTGCAATTTGCGGTAATGCGTGAGTGAATAGCATTAGGCTATTTAGTGAAATTAATCTTTTTCACTATTTAATTATTTGCCGTCATTTGTTTTTGAGAGAAAACCATATTTTTTGTACTGGAAGAAATTACCGCTGCAGGTGTGAACGAAATTACGTATAGGCGCGTACAAGTATTGCAGGACATAATTCACCTGCGAAAACTCTCACAAAAAAAAACACCAACTGTAAAAAATAAGAGCAAGTGTGCCTGGGCAAAAGCAGAAGCCGCGCCTTCTAGGATCCGGTCTGCGCGCAACCAATTACAATGCTTCAGGTAAACAGAATAAATCACATATCGCGAGACAATCTCGATCACGATAATACACTAGGTAGTCACTTTCGCAAAGCCACTCAATAAATCAATAAAATTATAACTGACACTCGGACGAACGAAACTTTCAAACACCCTGCGAAAAAATGCTCACCATTATTCCTATCGTCGCCGTTTCACGAACCTAATGCACGGTCTAATATGAAATCCACTACTCATAAAACTATATTATTTTCAAACACAATTATAATTTGTAAACCAAAATAAAATTAAAAATACATTGCAATGAATCAAAAAAACAATTCCATAAAAAACACCAAAGAATTTAACTGTATAAGTGTTCAAAATAAACATATTTAAAATAATAAATTACTTTTATAATTTAAAATTACATGTAATTTTCCAGTATTTCCAAGAATTGCCTAATTTTAATTTACAATAATTAAGAAGAGAATTAACATAAATAGGTAAATTTTTCAATTGTAATCTAAGATTTGTGTCACTTGACGATAAAAGAAATAAAAATAAACAATATTTTTTAATAGTCTATCCTTATTTTTACACATTTATTCCATTTTAGGCCATTTACCATAAATGTGTATGAGTAGGTTCGTCGCGTTATCAGGCATTAAAATCAGACATAGCCGGTTGAAAGCAAACAGAATCACCATCATTCATAATAATAATACGTGGTGGTGCTATAGAGTTATCAGTGGTGGCAACGTTGCGAGAGAACGGCATTACCACGTTACTCTGCACCATGCGCAAGTTAATCTATCGTTATCAAACAGTGGCTGAATCCTAGCACATTTTTTACTACTCTCTGTCCGCGCCAAATTACGTATTCCCCAATTATTACTGCAAAGTGTAACGGTTTGAGGGTCAGATATCTCTAAGAGTGTATTTTGGCTAAACTACTATAGATCTGTGAATACAGAATTGGAGCAAATCGATCAAATTATGAACTAGATTATTTTCTAGTCCTAAAGCTATTACTCGGATACATAAATAATAAATAAGCAGCATATAATTCATAACTAATATATGTATATATAAACAGTTAGTCACCATATTGGTTCTCAGTTCAGAATCAAAAGATCTCTAACACTGGAACACCATGCGTTAGTGGATAAATACAAAATTGAATCATCTTCAAATATGATTATAATATAAAGATATTTCTACAACTTTCAATTACAGAGTGCGAATGACCAAAGAAATAAATATATACATTCAAGTATGGTGTGCTATATATGTATAGAGTTTGATGGTTGTTTCTTCATCAATTTCTTCACCTCTGCAAATCGCTAGGCGATACCATGCAATCATTCGGTGTTGTGCACGCACATGCACGTGCGCAAGCGTGCACAAATGAAGCGCTCTGCAGCAGCGCGGTCATCGGAAGCTAAGCGCTCGTCTAGTCTGTTCATCCTTGGCTGGGTGCATGTGTTAATATAACAGTGGTTTACAATGTTTTCTGAAACGGAACGACGAGCAGTTTGTGCAAAGATTACCCATTGCAAGTGTTAATGGTAGAGCACTACAAATTATTAGATTGTACCATCAAGACTGCGATTGTTCGAAAGGAAAATTATCTACCATTTTCAACAACAACAACGGATATCGTTTTTATTTTATTACAGAAATCATACACCATATAAGTTTAATGGGGGATGGGAAATATACGACAATCTTATTCAATTTTAGATTTTGTAAAAATATATTTGCATTAATTACGCTAATCGACTTAAATTGGAAGCCATATGGAAAATAATGTAAAATAATTTGTATGTTATTAAGCACTAGCTTCCAGTGCTTACAATTTATCCGTGAAATGATTAAAGTTGCTATTGACCATAGATTAAAATCATGTATTGTATTCCCATCCATCCGCATACGATACAAAGTATTAAAATCGTGACATCCTTGTTAAATCGTACATAGTTCTTTTCCGTTTCTTTCCATCGAGTAAATTAGATGTGTTTTAGTATAGTAGGATGCACTACCGGCTTTAAATAATTATAGTACTTGTGGTTCTAATACAACGTGAAAGCATTGGCGTGTATATACACGTTGATTAATACTGACTAAGATAAGTGCTTGACTACTTCGCTTGTCTTACTTATACTAAACCACTACTCTTCTTCTTCATCCTCTTGATAAAGTCAACATGTTACAGACTTGCCAATATTGTACGCCTTTACCCTATTTGTGTCTACATAATCCATAAGTGAATTCGTAATATCATACTTTAAATATTTACAGTCTGAATAGACTATTTTAAATATAAAAATTTAAAAATGTTGTCCATTTTATTATGAGATAAATAACAAATAAAATTTAAATTGATACATTGATATTGACAAGAACCTATGTTTCCACATCCTCCATAAGTTATACTGTCGAAAAAAAATTTTATTACCTTGAACCGATCATTCTTAATTGATAAATATTTTCCCATGAAAAACGTGTTGAGATTTTTCTACATTTATAATATGAAAAGCAATAAAATAAAAGCTTAATAAATGAATACACAATTTTTAATTCATAGTTGCAGTGACTAATAAATTAATAATATCTGATAAATAACCCGTAACCAGTAGCACTTGTCAGAGAAAAACAAATAAAAGTTGAAGAATTCAAGCGAGGAAAAAATCTGGACAAGTTCCCACTATAAATTTAATCGAAACCGAAACAAAAAAATATCGGAATAGAGAAAAAAAAAGAGCGTCAAGAGGAAATTTAAATCTTCTAGACTAGAAGAAGTCGTATCCAATCAGATTCCAATTCAAGTTCTTGTTCGAGAGACTCATGGGAACATGGTCAGTAAAGGGAAACCATTGACTGGACATATTTCAACAAACAAGACTGATTTTAAAACGGATACTCATCAAAACTGGAGCTAAGTTGTTTATAGTAGTTCCATTCGTCTATTAATCGTTGCATCTGTCGGATATGTCTGTTGATTAGGTAATGGTTTCGTTCAGAACTTTTAAAGGCTTAGCTAATAACTCCAAACAGTTATGAAGCCGAATTTATTACTTATATAAGTTGGTTTTTTGTTGTAAGTACGGGATATTGATAATTATCTAATGACGTCTATTGGACCTATGCATGAATGGATGAGATGTTTATTTTTATGGTATCGTAGTTTGATGCGTCAGTTCCAAAAAAGGTAATATCATCATCCTGTGTAATATATTCGCGTAGGATGTGAACGACTTTTAATTTTCTTAAATCCAAATTAATAATAGTTCTTTAGAACAGTTATATTTTAAACTTACAACATCCAAGTTTAATGATAACTTATCAAAACTGTTCTAGTGATTTAATCATTTTATTGATAAATATGATTTTTTTTGTTTTAGATTTATCCAATTTGTAGAAATCCTATTATGTTTTTATTGATTTAAAAAATCATCGACTTTGTTGGAGTCTGACTAAGCTCATTTCAACCAGAGCTTGTCATAAATGTGAAATTGTTTTTATTCCGCTGGGATCTCTGTCTGTAAACTAAGATAAATTTTCTGTAATTAGGAGAATCGAGTTGAAGTAATGATTCCCTTAAAAATAATAAATTTCTGATGTCTGAGAATTGGCTGCGAGGTAGAGCAAGAAATTAAAGCGAAAAAAAGGACACGATAAACCACGTGAATTCCGGTTATCATTGAGTACCTAGCTGTCGTGTACGATGAGAAGAAGTAATTCAGTAAACTGGCTATATACATGAAAGGAAATCGATCGTTTCAAGTTTCAGAATTCACAAACAAACGACGATCGAGAACAACCGCAACGAAACAGAGATGGGAATGCACAGTCATCGACAGCAACAGCAACAGCAGCAGCAGCACCAGCACCACCAACTGGCCGGAGCAGAGCAGAGGCAGGCAGGTATATACAGTTGATAAAAACTAGTACATGAACGACCGTGGAGCTAGTGACCAGAGGTCACCGGAAACTGGACATTATCTCACTGGTTGCGGTCACCGCTGTCGTCCGCTATCTCGCTCCATCTTATTGTCTCTGTCTTTGTCGGTTCGCGGTTCGTTTGGCTCTGTTCGCTGTACTCTCGCGATCTTATATGTGTGTATTGATGCGTATACTGAAGAGGTTTCTCACTGAAAATCGATCGCCTGGGTATTGGATCCATAAGAAAAATACCATCAAATATACATATGCATAATAAAGTCGCCTATTTTACAGCGTATGCATAATTGATTCATTACAGATAAATGCGACATTTAGGTGTATCTTGGATCATAAAATCTCTACTGAAATATATGAAGATTGTCTATAAATCGTTCCTGATGCAAATTTGAAAAAAACCTAAATATAGATGTATGAGTAATACGGCGAAGAAAAAGTAATAAACTTTAACCCTTGGTTGTTCCACATTCTGATCGCCGTTATAATGATTGTTGTTTGGAGAACAATCTCATAAGTAATAACAACAACAACAACAGAAGGGCGTTAAAACGAATGTCCTATAATAAGCGTAAGGTTGTTGTTTGAAACATAACATGATTAGCCGCAAGAAGTGGCGCGGGACAAAACAGTTACCTCATACATCAGAGAAGCACTCCGTTTAAAAATTATAATCACCAGATAATTAGATAGATAGCGAGCATTGCTACCAATCGCACTTGGAAAGATAACTAGTGTAGATAGTGCCAACATGATTGTAGCACGAATAAAAACCCTATATAGTGACCAACCACGTGAAGATTGTATCTACCGTAGGTAGGTAGGTAGTATGGTGCACAACACACCGCACAACAGCCACAACCAATCACGAATTTTAATACCGACGGAACGATTTTTGCACGATCATTAAATCCAGAACCGGCACGACAGCATTTTTATGCTCCCTTATTATATTTATATCTACTCTTTACTACTACAACTACCATCAGTTGCTAATCTACTACGGACGTTTTATGGACCATCTTCAGTGGTCTCACCCGTTACTGATGTGGTCAACTCCAATACCTAATAAACCTTATGTACTAATATTTAACAAATCTATCTATTTATAACAATCCGCAGAAGTTAAGGGTTTTTAACTAAAATTTTGTTGGACTCTTTTAAAATATTAGAATCTATAGTAGAATTGAATCTAATACGACGAATCACTGTTCAATGATTCTAATCGATAAAAAAATTCTCATGATAGATGACGTTGCTATTTAAGCTATTCTCGTTACACCGTTTAAAAATCCTACATACAAATTGATTATAAACAGCTTTGTGAGATAACAATTTTACAATGCGATTCAGCGTTTACAGTGTAGATAGCAACCGCCAATTTGTTAACTGTATTGCCCAGTAAATAAACTATCAAATTATAAAATAAAGTGGTCAATACCAAATGTTATTTTTATTTATTTCGAATATGTATTATGAACGATTTTATCAATGTCTATTAGACATGGTGTTCGCAATAAGAAAAAATATCAACTGTATGTATCATCAAATAAAAAAAATAATAAAAAATATATATTGTATGTATCTATATATATAAAAAATAAAGTTCCCATAAAAATTAAAAATTCGGATGTTCATTTGCAATTTCCTTTGTAATTACAGAGATATACGTGCATATTAAGCACGCAATCCACAATCATTAAAATCAATGATACACGTATCATAAATTAATAAGTATTAATTACTATAACAAATAAAAAATGAATTTAATTACTTACCACAATTGAATGATAGTTCTTCGATACCAGCATTACAATCTACAATAACAAAAAAATATACGTTTTAATGTTCGATGCTACATTTTATAAAAATTTGAATAAAATGGAAATTTTGCGTATCTAAGACCACGAAATAGAGTTTATACGCTTGTAACTATTTAGGGGTGCGTCATTTGAGCATTTGACTAAAATCTAAACTAACCTGTAACCTATGACCCAACTCTAGCTTAGGTTACAGGTTAGATGAAATCTAGAGTGACCTATACCTGACCTTTTCAAACAAAATACTGCTGTGCATGCTACAAAACAATATCATTTTTAAAATACCTTTCACACACACACACACAATTTTAAATATTTCAAATCAATTGTCTAATAAATTATTTCCCAATAGAAATTTATTCACTAATACGTTCCTATGGCACCAATCAGTAATTTATGATATATGTATGTTAGGTATCATATGTTTACTATATTTCATAAAAACAATAATAATACATACACATGTATCTTCTTGAAGATACGCTCGTGCATGTCTGAATCATATCGTACACGTTAAAGTTCACAATGGTTATAGTAATTATACTTTCACAAAAAAGTTCATCCTCCACTGTTTTATAACAAATCAATCCAATCCACTACTAAATATTTAGAAATTCCATTGTAGAAATCACTTGTTAAATACAATAGTTTAAAGTCACTCAAATATAAAAATATCTAATATTTAAAATATTACTACTATCGAAATATCTCTAAACTACGCGAAATTTGAACGAATCACAGAATCATATATAGTTATTAGACGCACGTATAAAAATAATAGCACAATCACTGGTCGTTTAAGTTTGAAATAAAAGTACACTTTAAAAAATTGAGCTTAAATCAGCACTGGATGAAAAGCACAATAATAACAATACACACTGATGTACGACCTGCAGTGCACGTTACGATTCGAGAGAGAAAGTAATCGTGCAAAACGACCGATCAAAATGCACGTACCTACATAGAGTTCTTATAGTCTGCCGTTCGCGGTGTGCAACAGACCCAAATGAAAATCATACCAACAGGAACGTATAAACGAACATGGTATCTGTATGTGTGTGTGTGTATGTATGTATGTATACGAAACACAAAGGCTGCGTGGAGGCGAACCCGAGGTCTTCAGTTCATGGGTCACGGCCGTGCCGACCGCGCTCTAACCTGTGACCTTTACACACACACACACAATACACGTTCAGTGATACACTCGTATATGCACGGTAATATAGTAACAAAAAAAATACTAGTCTCACACACCCATACATATACATCCTGAAGCCATATAGGAGTATTTGTATACAGGAGGCAACAGACGCAAAACAAAAGTGTTTGAGAGTATTCGTGGAATATAAACCTATTGTAATAAGTGTGTGTGTGTGTGTGTGTGAGTGTGTATAGGTTACACACCCGCGTGCACCCACGTGTCTGCTGGTTTATCCGAGGTGGCGTTGGCGGTGGTGGATATGAAGAATTAGTGAATCATATTAAACAACTTATGTGCTACATGGAAAAAATGAAATTGAAAAGATAATGCAACATTTTGGTTGGGCTCCATGTAGGTATATCATTGAGAATAATCTTTCACCCGGCAGGATGACAGGGACGTCATTCTCCGGGGTTAGAGGTCATTCACCAAAACCATCTCAGTTGGAAGTCGCCCACTAGGTACGACCTTTTTTTTTATAATGTCGCACTTCAAAAAAAAAACTTTATACAAACAAGTATTTTTATATTACCATAACAACGATTGGTTTTCATTCGCTCAATTCTATTTTTTAAATATTATTGCAAAAATACACTAGTCTCAAAAAAAGCAAATTACAACAAGAGCTAAAGCTTTTTTTTAGATTCAACGAGATTCGCATAACTCATTTGAAAATATATGATTTTGTAGTACGACTAACAGTATATTAACTGCATTTGATATCAAAATTTATGTTAAAATATTAGCATTTAAATAACATAAACCAATAAATGAGAATAATTAAATAAAATGTGATACTAAACATCCAATAACCATTTTATATCCAACTGAGTACATTCCCGGTATGGAATACCCAGCGAAATAAGCTGTTAAAAACAAAATTACCACTAAATTGCTCAGGCAGATGAAAAAGTGGACAATAAGAAGAAAAACAGAAAGAGACTTTCCACACCTGGGTCCAAAAATATAGTGATGCATGGTCCATAAATCATGGTAATGAAACAACAAAAGAAGTACTATATAAAACGGTAAACCGTTTTGTTAAAGACATCAAGTACGAAATATTATTACTGCAACGACAGTTATGCGAGTTAAGCGGTAGGTATATAATATATAATGTGGGTGTAATATCCGTGTCATCATCCTGTCATAGACGCCGTCAATCTTAAATGTCACGACAGCCACAGCAATACTCCTCCATCGTCTTATGCGCATGCGCAACAATCGCTTCTCGCGTAAAAGATGATGCGTTGCTTATTATGTAATCATCATCTTTGTCGAATATCTCAGCCAAAGGAACAAGACCATGGTCTTTTTGTATAACGACGGATTTCCTTCTAAAATTCACTCTTCCACCAACGCATAAACACACACACACACATTTAATTAAAGCATTTCACATAACCTATCATCAATGCTACGTTGCTTCTCAAAATTCATTCTAATTCCCTACTTAAACAATTTAAAACAAAAATTATTAAATTACGAAAACTATTACAATTATAAACGCAACGGTATAAAATATGAAAGAATTAAAAAAAGCGAATTATTCTTTATAGAAACTGTAAAGAATAATAAGTTCTTTTTTTAATTTTACTGGTATATTAGAAACTCCAGATCCAGATTTTCTAATTATATTTTCTAACGCACTAATTAAAATTTTAATATAAATGCCAAATTTCAACAACTTCATTAGCGTAAATAACAGTATTTATATTTGCGCAACCTGTTTTAATAATGATTGCAAAAATTTCACGCCAATTCATACCAATCAATACAACATTAAATTAACATCCAGTTTAACAGGAGATTACATTAAATTATGGATATTTGCAAATTTATTTATACAAATATAATAAAATTGAAAATTGATGTCTTGACTTTTAATATCCGCTGATTAGTAGTTTTAATTTAATTTGATTCTAAAGAGTTTTTTTTTTTCTTGATAAATAGTAAAAATCTGTAAGGAATATTTATGCGAAATAAAAGCTGGATGGTTTATAAAGCGAGTTGAAGACCTTTTAGGACGTTGATGGTCGTATATAACGAACGACGGTCGTGAGAGTTGCAACAGTTTTTGTATCATCTTCTGAAGCATGATCGTTTGCGAAAGGGGCCGCGTGTCTCGATCAGTTTAATACAAATAACAAACGATATTTAATCATCGGCATTCTCGTAAAATGTCACCTGATGACACTAAACTGATTGGAGTTTCAATAGTTCGTTACGAAATGTTTACTCAGGTGGGTTTCAACTTAATTAATTTTCTCATTTACATACAAAACTATCGATGTTGCGAATTCGTTAATTAAATTGTTATGATTAAATTATTTCACTTTTATGAGACTTGTTGGGAAATTATAGGATGAGCACAATATTTGTAATAAATTAATAAAAATATTCTTTATAAGTTTCGGTTATTTTTTAATATTGACATTTTTTTATTATGATTGGGAGCAAATCAAATAAATGATTGCATAATTAGTATAAAGTATCGTTGAAACATATCTTGTAACATGACGGTACGACAAAGTCATTTGTAGGTACATGGAAAATAACAAGTATCTATACATCGACAATCACCGGCAATGCCAGTACCAGACACAGCACGCTACGATTTAATAAAGATGTTTATATTAAATCGGTGATTTCAAATGACCTTTTCACGGATGCAGATTTTTTCCTGTATATCTAAACAATGACTTCACTGCCTTGACCTCATAACAATTCAAACATCTAGTTCTTATAAAGCTTTTTATTTTTATTTTTGTACGCGAAATAATATTGCTACTGGCTACAATTCTATTCCAATGCACGACAGCTATCTTCAGAACGTTGTCTATATTTTAAAACTAAAAAAGCTTCTGATCGTAGTCCAGATATTAGTAATACATGTAATTCGATCCATGCATTGGTTGCGATGACTCAGTTAAATTTTCATACGATGTCATGATGCATTTCACTAGTTTTATAAAAGTGATTCATTATCTCCGTAAGATCTGTTCGGTTCGGTTCAGTTCAGACGATCTGGATTTATAGCTGTAAGTGACCATACGGTGTTCGCCTTGTATCATAATCTCGACTTTTCCGCCTCTCCATCCAATTAAAATTCAAAATGTGCAATTATACACAATGCAATCAAATCATTATTTTTATTCAGAAATTAATTTCGATTTATATAACTGCCTGGATATTTTCGGAAATTTATTTCACACGAATTCAGTATATTTAATTTTGTGTATGCGGAGGAAAACATTTACAAATGACCTACAGAATTACCTAACCATGCTGCATTGATGACTCATACGTGGTATGTATTAGTTAAAGTCCAAAAAGGAATGGTATAAGCGCAATCTTTGAAGTATATGGTTACGACTTACATACCTATTTCGTTTGATCAATTTCCACTCTGTTTCTGATGGAAACTAATTTGTACATTTCTTTAAAAATCGCTTGACTGCTAATCTTTATTACTGACTTCAGAAGTTCTATTTCACGATTTCCTATATATCTGATTTGAATAACTATATGCAAAGATAATTCATTTTTGAGTACAAATTCGATTTGAATCCTAGAATTTTCCAATTTTCGTTTTTGATACAGTGAAGAACTGGTGAACAATCTCGGCTACATTGTCTTGTGATGTCCGTATTGTAAGTCGCGGGACCGTGGCGTTGGCACAAACAATAGCCGCTGCTAAGCCACCGGTCACACTTTTTTTTTATCGTCAACCTGACCAACCGTCCCCCTGCACCACTAAATACCGCCCACAGTGTGCAGTGCATCACGAATATACCAAGTCTTCCTTCCTTACTTACTTACTAGTGTGTATTTTGCCAGTGTGTTGTCCTTCTCCATTTTTCCCTTGGCGCGACCGTATAAACTGTATATGGACAAACAGGCAATGGAACATCACCACAGAACATGGGAACACACTTAACTCGAATCGCTTCTTCGATGTTGTTTCGTGTTGTCTCTGTTCTTGCTGATGATGGTACAAAAGAATTGTACCACGAATCAACAAAGAAATTATCGAGTTTTATGTAATAGTATATGGTAGTCTACTAGGAATTTTATAATTTCCGATGCGAGAATGTCACTTTGTTTGAAGATGAGAAGAATTCGAAATAAAATACGCGTGGATTTCAACAACATTACAGTGAAACATTAACTTAAAAAAAAATCAATTATATTGCAAATGCAGTGTTTAACAAATTACTGCGGCATTTTTCAATAAACTTATAGTTTGGCGTAAAAAATATACTTCGCGCAAATCTAAATGCATTTACAAAATAATAGATTTTATAGATAGATTGGCTGGAAAATATTAAGTCTTGAGAATTTTTAAATAAAACCAATCAATAACTATCCCACATTTAAAACTAATAGTTATGAATGCATAGTATGCAGTACCTTACACCATGAATAGGACTAATATAGTGAAAGTCGTTTCTATTCACAACAATATTTATCAAGTTGTTGACAAATTAGTAAAAGATGAAACGGTTTTCTTGCCTACAGATAATTTATAATAGTGACGATAGAAAACATTAATAAAAATGTATAATTTTCAAAGAAACAAGCACGTTTTTAAATTTTGAAATAATTTATTGACCTTAGCACCTATTACATTAAAAATGTCAAAAAATTTACAATATCGCTCTTTTTTATAATCTATTCATGATGAAATATAGTTTGTTTGATAACATAGGGCTTCCTCGTTGAGCGAACAATTAAAAGATCCACATCATCAGAAGGTGAAAGAACTAGTAACTCTATTATTCCGTTGTTAATTAAAGACTAAACTAATTATTATTTTAAATAGATCGGCGGTCGCGCGTGCTATGACGGTCACAGTTGACCTGTTCGCATGGACACAGGTCAATGGTGACCCTCATTGCGCCTGCGTTCTCTTATTCTTCGCCATACACAATGTTTGCGTTATTATTGTTATTATATGGTTTATGAATAAATATAATGCCCTGCTATGATTTAATATAGAAATAAATTATAGCTGTTGGTTAATTACCAGTGTTAAAAGTGTGCTCGGAGTTAAGGATTTCCGTTTCTTATTAACTAAGGTTACGTTTAAGTAGCTTTCTTTTCGTGTGGGTTTAATTTTCTGTAATAACTCACATCTTTTCTATTTTTTAATGATATATTTTGGGTTCAGAATCATTTGCGTATTTTATAAAATTTAATTCATAGCTATTAGAACTATCTACTCTCATTTTTTTTTATGATTTATTGTTATTTAACAGAAATCAATTTTATTCAAATAATTTTTGAAATATTTACCTATTTATAAACTTGGATTCCACGAAAGTAATCTTTTAAAATAAATTGCTATTCGAGGCCAAATATACAATTATGATAACAATTAGAACGCAATATTTTATCAAAGGAAACTAAAAATATGAAGTTATGAAGTTTAAAATTTCAATATATTTATTTTATTTATAACATGCTTTGTATCTAAATAATATAATTGTTATATTGGCGAAGTTGAGCAAGTAGAGTTTATTTTTTACTGTTGGTTGATTAAAGCGCTACCTATAGGGCAATCTGCCGAATCATGTCGTATAATGAGACTGAGTCGAAATACAGAGAGAGTAGATATATATAATCATTAAATCTCGCTACCACTTTTATTAATAAACTGTTGTTTTATTTCACTGATTTTCATTTTTTCGTATTACACCCTCTACATTCTTTGCAATGTATCAGATTTTGATTTTGTATACTAAGATGAATTATTTGTGATTTTATTGAGTATAAGAAATACAATGTTTGATATTGTCGTGATTGAGTCCACGTGAGATATAAGGAATTAGTAAAAAAAAATGCAACTGATTCCGTGCCTGTAAATCGTGTTTCAATCACGAAAATAAAATGAGTATTTCATTTCTGTATCGTATCGTAATACCGTATTCAAGTTACACTCGTGAATTATAGTAATAGAAGCAGCGATTTAATAAATAGTCGGTAGACATCTGAGCAGGAGAGACGTACGTATGTACGTACGTATATACGTACACCGCATTACGTTGCTCAAGTTCAAGGTAGAAATAACACACAGAGCATAAGAAGATACTTTTTAATTAGATCTCACCATATCTATAAAGTCATTTCATCCTACCATCTAATTCACTATTGATGTTTAATCATCACGATCTCTTCTCCTTTTAATGAAATGGCATTCTTATAATAATTACGTAACGTTATGGGCTTCAATACTACAGCAAACTATGTATTCGTCTATGCATTATTCATGTATAAAAAACAACTTCAATCAATGTAATTTTTACTCGATCAATTAATAAATATTTCTCTCTTACGCATTTTTACTATTTTAATTTTAGATACTTAGTAATTTTCAGAAAATGTTTTCTAACTGGATCTACCAAAAGTTATTTTCTGTAAGTAATCACTAACATACTTCTTAAATTATATTTTGACGAGTGTTTTATATTTATTACTTAATGTAGGTACTGATGCATTGTGTACTAATAATAAGTTGAGAATTTTATAACGAGATCAAAACGTGATATTGTATTGTTTCATTGACGAATTTCCAGGGTTTTTTATTTTTCTCGCACGATTAATTTGAAATAATAACAAAAGAAATCATACGTTTCTCACTTTTTTTACGTGGACATAATTGTTGATTATTTTGTCACGCTAATATAATTACCAGTGGCAGAAGGTCATGGCCTTAAGCAAGGACCAATCAACAAATGTTTAGAATGATGAATTTCCAACAAATACAAAATAAAATAAAAAACTTAAATATGTCATCATTCTCATGCCATAGCGTTACAAGAAGAACAAAACAATGAGAACCAGAATAAAAAGCAACAATATCGCACAACGCACCGTAGTGACCGAAGCGGAGATCCTTAGATTTCCGGCCATCCACACTCAACCAATCCATCATTCACGGAGACCAGCTCTCCTTCAGGTCACAAATACCTGAAATGGGCTACTGTAGAGTTGGTTAGCTGTCACCCCGTGATGACCACGGTAATAATACATTCCGTGATAAGTCTCGACATCAATCCTACTACTTGCTAGTTTTGGTTAAGGAAACTACTTATTTTCAACAGTTAAATTGCTAATAATTTTCTCTATATGCACGTAACATATGATACACTCTATACACATACTAATATGTGATGTGTTTTCCTTTTTATTTTTATTCTTTTAACCGGTTGTCAGTTGTTGTTTCATCTTTTTTTTTAGCTAGTTTTTATGAATGAAAATCAGTGCGTGTGGCATTTTTATGTTTCGTAGAAACGGCTTTTAATTGGTCTATCTTCCCAGGAAATTTTTACCGAGTATTATAATCTTACATACAATAACTAAACGTTTTGTTTTAAGGCCAAAGAAGTTGTATAGACTTATCGAGAGAATTGCAAAATTTATATTTTCATAGAAAATAATAAATTTGAAATTTGCTATAATCTTAAATTTAGTGTTGCTGAAAACTCGTTGCAATTGATAACTACTATCTCGTGAACTAAATACTTTTTGTTTTCAGTGTATTTAAATTGATCGAAGAACTATGTATGTGCAACACTGTATGTACTGTAGACACGCATTAGGAGGAGTATATAACTATAAGTATAGATCTTGAAGAACATCGTTGAGGAATACGTGAGAGAGGAAAACGTAAATATGAATGAACCGGCAAGGTTTTACTTAGAAGCAACAGACCGCGATCGCTGATTATGAATGAGACAGGCACGCGATGCAACCGGAAGTTTGGACGGAACCTTCCTTCTTCTTCACCAAACGGAAACGTGAATTATGGTGTGTGCGCGTATATTATATTCGCTGACCTGATCGTTCTGGCTTCCTTTCGTATTTCCTTTGCTTTGTCTTTTCTACTATTCTACTCTTTTTGTTGTATAAATTGCCACCTGCAGAATGCTGAACAGTATATATAATATTTGAGCGCTATAACTGAATTCCTGGAATTATTTTATGAAGTAACTTAGAAGATTGTTACAGCGAGGTGTACAATGAAATAATAAGTGGACGGATGAACCGTGACTTAAAATTTATAGTCACAGTGGTAAAAATGTGAGTGTAATCCAATATTAAATCTCTGTTCAACCAAAAAGAAGTAGGCACCAATGTTGTATGTTTTAGGCTGACAAAATGATAAAGCAAGTTTATGGAAATAACATAAAAATCCAAGGAAGCGGCGCCTGTTGTTTTCTAACAAGAAAAGCAAAAAGGTAAGTAAAAAAAAACGTGTTTAGTTGTTGATATCGCATCGGCTACACTACCATCCAAAGCAGCACTGAATTTTAATGTAAAAACAAAGAATAGAAATACAAGACGTACATTTTAATTTAATTTTGTCTGGACATTATCTAACAAGGATGTATGTACATACATACATACTTGGGCAACTTTATTACTTTTGGTTTTCGTGTACACTCACTACCAAAACACATATACAACATGCAAGAAAAGTATCCAAACACACCAATTAATTTTTTTTCCCAATTTTATTTCAAAATATATCAAATTTTCTATAAGCACAAAAAGCAACAAAAGGTATTTTTGGTGTATCCAAAAAAGGTAAGAATCCTCAGAATGAGGCAAAGACGCTTTATTGAATGGCGAAAGATTGTCAAGATCAGAATGGATTTAAAGGATTTTCTGCCATATGAGAATAGGTACTAAATCCTTTTTATTTGTTCCGCAATAAGTCCTAAAGTTTTGGGTAAAAAAAATTCCAAAATGCGGTGTTGCTGATAAGCAAGAAGTCACAGGGTCAGGTAATAAACATTTTCATGTTATCTACATTTGTATCAACATAATATATGCATGAAATGCGTACGTATCTAAAACCATAGGTGTAATAAACAATTTCGTGCATGTTTCGGTGGTCGCGCCCCGTTTGTGGCAAGTGCACGTGGGGCGAGTAACACCGCTCGTAAAACCTTCACAATCACTGGTGTCATGTGAAATCAAGGTGCCGCACTTTACATCAACACGACACTGCAGGTCAAAACACGTACTGACAGGTTCGTTTAATGTAATCAAAACACTCCTTAATTTCAACCTTTTCCTTACAACTATAACTAGAAGATGAACTCAACGTCATAAATTTCAACCACATGTGAACTAAATATCAGCAAGTTCTAGTGGGTTTTACAGATCCTGCTGCTCATATATAATTAAGTACTATGTATAGATAAATAAAAATCTTTATTATTTTTAGTGTTATAAATGTTTGAATTGTGAACTGAGCTATGCATATATAGTGGTCAAATATGAATTTGTTAGAAATAAATCTAATACGTTTGAATTGATATCTAAGACAAGATGGCCGAGTAAAGACACAAAACAACCTTCACGGTTCGTGTATTCGTGATAGTTAACCACATTATCATGTCCGAGACCAGAAATTCTTTAATCAAACAATAATTTAACATACAGATCACATACATAGTGTGACTAGAAACTGAAAAAAAAAAATCCTATTCGAGCATAACCACAAATATTCCAAACGCCATCTATCTTTTTCTAACCCAACTGGTTTCCAATCCACAGTTGCTTTGATGGTATGCAATACATAGACATAGAGTGTCCACTGCACAACCTGGCCACATACCTTCACGGCCGATTGGGCGTATCTGGAGCATTTTTCACGTACGAAGAACAGAGTTAGCTATACTATACGCCGGGGTCACTTGTAGTGAGTGGTCACTCACCAAGCCGAGTTGACCGCACACTTCACCTTATATACCAACGCGAACGATTTCACCATATATACAAGATTTGTTGTCAACCGTTATTGAATTTCATTTACATTACGATTTTCAGAATATAGGCACAATTTAATATTTTAAAAAAATTATATGAAATTTTTACCTTGTCGACTTCGAAACCGCTTTAGATTATCTATGATGGAAGTCAAGCGGTGTTCACGTTTTTTGTCCGCTGGTGTTGAAGCCTCCACTAAACACTTTGTTGTTGTTTTACACTCGTCGTTGTTATTATCACATTTCATACTCTTATCACAGATGTTAACCGCACAATGTACACATGGGATGGCATTGTTTGTATTGGTTTTCGTAACAATTGTAAACGCGCCGCTGACGGCCGGGCCGGCGTCGAACTTACTCTCCACCGAGGCCAGTTTGTCTGCAAATATACAATTATTGGAAAACCTATTAAAAAGGTCTTCAAACGGTTTTTACCGTTTAGACTCTCTCTCTCTGTCACACACACACACAAAAGCAGACAACGTATATATTACTTCGTATAAGAAAGTAAAAAGCTTGCCACATGCCTATATTACATAAACGCAAGTGCATTCAGAGAAAACTCAATGTATTCCAATTATAAACTACTTCCTCTTTACACCCCCTCTAATGTGTATATATATGCTGCATGACACTTTGACCTGGTACGACCCCAGCAACTCTAAAAATGTACGAGTCAAATATAGCTTCACCTTAGGTCGATGTGGGTAAAAATAAAATATACATTTCATATAGAGTGTTTAGTTCCATTGCCAAATATAATTACCAACCGTCAGGCAGGTTTAATAATCATATAATACCTCACACTATGCGGGTTCTACAACCTCGCTTATTTATGCCTACCGTTAATGCGCTAAGCTTACTGATCGAAATTTTATATTTTATTAACGCCCAAATTCTTTTATACCCGCCCGTCAATTCATAAAGATATCATAATAGCAGTGCGTCACTGTCAATGCCCAACATGCGATTCACAATCAAAATCTTTTGAATTTATTTTTGAATCAAATATTATCTTTTGATGCAAGCTTTAACATTTTGTATTACACATACGATAACCATGTAATTTTAAATATAAATATATAATGTCAAAGTCGAACAGACTAGACACTCAGGTTTTATCCAAACCTGATAACAATCTCCAGTCTGATAAAAAAAAATTATTGGAATTCTGCTACATTTATTTTAAATCAGAATATTCCAACTTATTAAACAAATTAATTATTAATTGAAAATCTGTGATGGTTTAAAATAACTTTTATTATAATTTGTCTCATTAAATCGAATACGAACAAAAATATTTTCATAATGCACATATTTAATTAAAATTGCGCTTTTGTTTCGAAATGAAATAATGAACTAAGGAAACTTTCAACTATAATTATAATGTTTTTTATTATCAATTGAATCATTTTAGTATAAACATTTAGATGTTTATAAATGATATCAACAGTTTCCGGTGCTGTCAAATTAAAAAACAAAATTATAGACCACCATAAAAAGGTTGAGTATAAATGATTCGGTTACACACATATCACACCATATCTTTACAATAAAACGGATTAGAAGAAAAATAAATTGATGGTCAAATATGAACGGAAATGGATGTCTCTCACTTTTTAACTTTTTAAATATATTACTTCAGACTAGTTTTGGAATGATATCTGTGTCTTATTTTTGAAAAGAATATACAAATCGAAAGTGCATGTTTACTCTAGACATTTTTTTTGCGATTACTACAATAATTCAAAAACGATATAGTAAATTGTATTGCATAAATCGTATAAATAGCGCCTGTTTACCAGAAAATTAAAACACTCACCTAAATGATATAAAATATAAATTCCAACAAGTAAACTAGAACATTTAATTTAAACCACAGTCACTGACTACACTCAAAAAGATCCATCATATAAGTTTTGTTTATGTTGGCAATTATTACACTGGTTGAGTATGTGTGTGTTGTATATGTACACGTATGCATGTGTGTCAACAAGAAGTGAGCATGTCATACATACATACATAGATACATAAGCGACAGTACGTAGCCGTGGTCTTGACACGAAACGTATAAAATGTACACTAAGCACACCTAGACAGACCGGAGAAGCATTGATTCAGCAACAGGACCCCGTATTAGGTCGGTTACTAAGCGCACTGTCACCTGTGCGTGGCCTTTGACCGGTCTTAATCTGCCCGTGCTAGGCTAACCAAAGAATAACGTGTGTCAGAACGTAATGCGGAAACCTCACTATACAGTAACGTGATAGCATACATGTACGTATAGCTTTTACAGATAAAATTATTAAAAAAATGTTTTGAAATTTTCTTTCGAAAAGTTGCGATAGTGTACCTGATAACAGCGTTCAATTGAGGTTATTTTTATGAGTGTATAAATATTCTAATCAGAACTGTGTATATGATTCTTAGAATTATATCATATTTTCATCATTTACATATTAAATACTAATGTAAAATATATTACTCATGAACATAATGGTGGCAGCATACACCAAATTTTATTTGTATAATAAAACAAATATTTCACCATTAATTTCATAAAAGTGTCACCGTTAATTTATATATTGAACTCTGACGCACGTAAATGATATCATTTTATTTTTTATTCATGTTCACCTTTCGACTTAATAAACTATAGATAACGTTTTTATAAATGTGCACTAATATAATTATACGTGTATAATTTGTGCAGAAACGCCAAAAAACATGCACTTCCGGTGCGAATATTCTTTTAAAACATATTTTTTTTTACGGATTGTATACGAATCTTAAGTTTAAAGTTGCATAATTATAGTATTAACAGTTTTGACTATAAGGCGTTCGCAAAAAAAACACACACACACATATTCTAAATATAGTCAGACTCTATTCAGGGAAGGTCAAAAGATGTATTTTATTAAAATCTTGAAATTTACAATATGTACTTATTTTGTATAAGAAAATAAATATGTTTTGAGCATTCTGAGTATTTTATATTTCATTTCTCTATCGTTTTGGATTTACTGTGGTAAAACTTTTATTCTTTGATACGAAAATATTGCAGACAGGTTATCTATACCATTCGTACAACAAAGGTGTTTGTCCACACACACATATACATACATATAAGCTATTACTGATATGTTATCGAAAGCATAAACAGGTCAAACACACATGCATGAAGGAGAATGATATTTTAACACAGCTACAACGTTCACCTTCAATATCTTACCTACCTACCTACACGATGCAAAATAAATATTACTAAACAAACTCATACATACATTGTAGATATATATGTATATATGTAGTATTGAACTAATTTATCAAATATAAATAGAAAATTATTCAAAAATCAAATATTTCTGGTTTCACGGTCACCGATAAAATAACAAATATTTTTAATCGCGATTCTTGTATTCACGACATTTTTCAAAAGAAAATATTTTTACAAATTAAAATCTACATACATTCATTTATACATGTCATACAATCGTTCTCCAATCAATTCAATCTTATATGTATCTCACGCACTTTATTCTTGAAACCTTACATACATAATACTCTTTTATTTCACTTGTTCAATCACATACATCAATTTATAAAAAAAATAAACAATGCGTATTTATGTTTTCTCTAATTAAATCTTATTATATTTACAACTAATAATTATATCTTACGGTTATTACGAGTATGAACAAATAGCTAAAAATAAATTCAGAATTTTACGATAAATCCAAAAATAGAAATGATTTCTATTAAAATTACCTATTTGCAGCGAAACAGCTAATCAAGTGCAACATGTCGTTGCATTGAAACAATCAACTTAAATTTAAAAAATGCTTCAAATACACAATGATTTCATCAACAAAACAATCTTTTATATAATAAACCAATGAAATTTATAATTTGCACTATACGTAAAAAGTATGTTATAATTTAAAACACACTTAAAAACATGCGAAAATCAACTCTAAATACATTTACAGCGCACGTGCTAGCACTTGTTACCTTGTCGAACTGATTACACTTACAAAAGCCAGTCGTTTTCTATTACCTCGTTTCACACACACAGATGCATAGATATTCCTCACTTGCAGATATAAAACACTGTTATATTTACGTATAACATACAAGCGCGCGCACCAACAAACATAATATTCAAACATACTAATTTCACTCTTAACTAATTAAAAACCAGATATTTTTAAATAATTTTTCATCAGTAATTTACGTCTTTGTGTACCCGTTTTATATTTAGATGCGCTTTTCACAGTACAGATCAATAAATAAATTTTTTAAAGATGAATAAAATAAAAATTATTTATTTACGCACACAAATGAGTGTTTATAATTCGATATTTTAGAAGTGCCAATATTATTTATATATGATATAACGTTCTGAGATTTGTGTTGGTATCAGATACATTGTAATATAACTATAAGATAATAAACAATTTTATTTGCAAGAAACATATGTATTTTGTTAATAATAATAGATAATGTATGCGTTGTAGTTTAAAATTATGTAAATTAAGGAATGAAGCTGTGAAAATTTGTAGTTAGGGTACAAACGCCTGCGCAACGATTTTCTAGTTTACCATGAAAATGTTCCTGGCAACAACCAACCCCAGTTGTAGAAAAGGCCGAGCTGACTGCCACAATATCGTATTGATTTTGTACCGTTTAATAAACACACTCTGACATTTAGCCGTCATGTGTAGAGGGTAGAGATTAGATAGGTCAGAAAATTACGATTTCCATATGATATAATCGGTGAAATTAAATGAAATTGTGGTGAAACGATTCAAATAGTGACAACAGGTTCATAAAGAATAGAAATTTTCACGGCCAATATAACAAATAAAACATTGTGAACAGGACGAATTACGTACTCAAATGGTGTTAAACATCAAATTGTGATTTGATTTACAAACTTTTGAATCAAATTTATTTTTCGCATCAGAATAACGTTATTTTAAGTGAAAATTGATTTTATTTACAATTATTTGTAATTCAATAATAAAAAAATAAATCTTAAAATTCAATTAAATTGAAAAATGGTGAATGTGTCGTTACTTTAAAACAAAAATAAAATAGTGTGATTCCAGAAGAGGCAATTCAAATACGCCAATAAGGGTTACAGCATTCCGCGGTAAATAGTAACAAAAATAAAACGATTTCGATCGTTATCATGTGAACATCTGTTTAAACAGTGGAACGATAATTTTTTACCTCTGATACACAATGGAGAACAGTTGTAAATGGCACCGAACAACGTTTGTCGTAGTATGCATTGTCTCAGCGGCACTTGCAATTGTTTGCTACGTATTTTATAACTCACAACCCACCATAAACAATCTGCAAGAAGATTCCCACAACATAACACGCTCACCGACTAACGATACACCGATTCAAAATATCACAACGCCACCACCAATCTTAAAAAAGATTAAAATACGTAAACCACGATTCCCGCATTGCGAAAAGAAAAACCAGCATAGAATCTTAGTGATAATACTTGAAGATTACATCTGGAGAAAAACCACGTGCGATGATAACGAATGCCAGATTCAAAATCTAAGCAACGAAGACCAGGAGAAAACGAAAGAACGTGGGATGATTGTGGTTTACGCTGCGGTGGTATTGTTACTCGTATCGTTAATAGCGGCTTTTCTAGAAGTTTACAAAGCTCGGAAAACCACGGTTGTTGGAGTCAAGAAGGACAAGCCGGAGCTGTCCCGAAGGTGTTCACTGGCTGATTTGACTGTCTTGCGGCACAATCGACGGGAGTCGATGTTGCGGCGAGATTCTGCAATGCATATGAGTGTTGATTCTCCACCGAATCACAGATTGCCCCTAAAACTACTGGGTAGGATGCAGTCACGTCCTCAATTGCGTGTAGACTGAAGGTAGAACAACAGACAAGTCGTTGTAATTGTGGTAGTTTCATTTTACACGCATATGTCTTTAGTTTTAAATGTTTATTTAGTATCACTAGAAAAGTATTTATTTCCTTTTTTAGAAGCTTCCGTGTATAATTTAACAACGCTAAGGGGAGAGGGTGGATTAAGTATGCTATTTTAAGAAAATAGATACCACAATATATTTGAATACGAAAAAATGTAATATCTGTAGATAAAACTATATTTTTATCATTTTATATAGAATATGTTACGACATTATTCTATGAATTTTCGACCGAACTTTACAAATGATGAAATTTTATTATTTTATAAAATAATTTATAGACAAACTTAATCGCTCTTAGTGTCTATAGCATAAAAGTTATGGACTGTTTTGCACTTACAATTTTATATAGCAACAGAAGAGAATACAGAATAGACTTAGAGTACAGCAAGAAATACAAATTACACAAACAATTTACCAGAAAAATCTGCATTTTTCTATATATAGTTAGTTCAACGCATACACAACGAAATATAAACATTCACACCTTGCACTCAAATCACTACAGTAAAAGTAAAAGATTATTCCAACCGGACGTGCATGTTTACTCTAGTCATTTTTTGCGGTGTCTATGTATCCAAAAGTAGTTATAATTTGGTAGCAGATTACAAAATTATTTCGTAAAACAGACGCAATTGTTATAAATTTGTAAATATTTGATAAATTTCTCCCACGATAAATTAAGGTGTTATTTTTGTAAAAATTATTCAAATATAAAATTAATTATATTTACCATTTGTTACTATAGGAAAGAGTCTGAGTATTGATAGTAGAGGCAGTTCCATTACTCCAGTTCCGGTAAAAAAGAAATGGCAGCGCAGCATGTCTGCAGATGAGCAGGGTCCAACAGAACCACACCATAGAATCCATATGATCCGACATCATTAAGTGCTTGGGGTTTCATAAAGAATTTTGCTTCAATTCAAATTTCAATAAGCTCTATAATATTTCCTGAAATGTTTCAAACTATTTATTAATGTTAATTCTATATAAATTGTATCGTTATTCGATAACAAACGAACTAGTCTTCTGCAACCAGTGTTTCTTCTGGCACAAATATTATAAAAAATTCAAAATAAAAAAAAAAGCGTTAAAAACGGTTTGTTTCAAACAATAAGATGACTTCATGCATAAACATAATGCAACTTCATATAAATCTACTGAAATACATGTAAAATAGTTTAAAAAACAAAAGTAGAAAACTAATTTATCGGATATCAAATGTGATTTTGCGTATTATTCGACATATATTTCAAATGTTATTTACTTGGACGTTGGACCTATCTCTAATTATAAAAAAACCTTACGTGTAATACATATCAACATCCTATATTTATGTAAATGTATCATTTATAATTAACTTAAATGTTTATAAAATATATTAATTATTTAAATATGCGGGATGTTGATATTTAACATATTAAATATTGAACTGACAAATACTCATAATGAAATATATAAATCAAAATTTTATTTATTAGAATTTAAGCTTTTAAAATTTTATAAATGTTTGATATTTGTTAAAAATTTTATTGGAAAATAAATCTGAGTGCGCCTAAAGTTATGCAATTTGTGTGTCGAGTATTTATTTTGCCTTCTATCGAAAGCGTTTATAGTTCGATTTATAAGTCTGTTAGTTATAGAAATAAACTATATATTACCAATATTATAAGGCGAAAAATCGGAGAGGTATGTTTTTTTTTTAATTTTAGCATACATCAAGGAAATTCAGAAATCTGTAGATTTGTAGGTATTTTAGTTTTAGTGAACATTTCCATCTAAAATGAATAAATCTTTATTATTTTTCGTTTAGTAAAAATATAATAAAATTTCAAAATACACTGGAATGCAATTGAGCTGCAGCAAAAATAATTTTAAAAAAACATAAAAATAATTTAATTTTAGTACAAAAGAATATTTTCGTTAGACCTTAGAACCCATTTTTACACAACTTTATTTATTTAATTTTTTTTTGTTTTTGTACATTTTTATTTATTTTTTTGTCAATCTTCTGGTACTCTCCAATTATGATGTTTACCTGCTTCATATAAATCTTTCAGAGCATGAATTACCTTCTTTTCAACCTCAAGTTCTTTGTAACGTTTATACAATTGCAACGCTGCACGTGCATCTTCTGTTGAATCGTGAGTTTCTGATTGTATTTTCATTCCTAAACCAAATGAAATTATAAAATACCCAACATTTCCTGAAAGCTAAAATTACCTAAAAAGTGCCATGCAAGAAATCGCAATGACACCATTCGATGATGCGGCAAATGAAACAATAAAACTGTATCAACAACTTGTTCGGGTGACACAACTAAATTAATAACCCTGAAAATATTAATGTTTATAGTTTTCGATTGATAATTAGTCGTTGGGGTAAAATTACCTAAAATCATTTTTTAACCCATGCCCTACAAATACAACACCACTGTCTTGTAGAAACCGTAATTTCTGATAGGTTGATTTCAACGTTGTTAAATGTTTCGAACTGAAATTCGCATCTAAATCCCCGGGTTTAATACCAGAAAATTTTGTTAAATAATCCACAACTTGTTCTTGCGTCGATATGTAATCGTCGATGAATGGGGTTCCTTCTAAAGAGCCTTGTCTAAAGATGAAGAAATAGAATAAGTATATAAAATAGCTACACTATTTTAGTGTTTTTAATGCGGCAAATTTTTTAATAATGGTGAAATAAAAATGTTGTGGCTAAAAGAATGAGTTTAGTCGGTTTAGTCTAAAGTTGGCTTTAGTAATCAGCGTTGAGTAGTGTGTGGCAACGATGAAATCTAACAAAAATAAATTGCCGCGCAATATGACGTAACATCTGGTCGTATCCATGTTTTTTTTAAAATAAGTAGTAGAAGACATTAATGAGTTTTAAAGATAAACATTATTTATTTACCCTCGAATGCAAGTAATTCGCGCAACAGACATATGTGACGGTTTAATCGTGGACATTTTCCCGTCGCTGCGTAATTCGGCTTCTTCCTGGTTCAAAGTGACAAATTCCGCGTCCATAGCGACGAGTTCGCCGGGTTTAGGCATTTCGCTCGCAGCTAGTGGTGTGAAAGTGATGCCACTCGTGCCACCACTACGTGCAAGGCACTTATCTTCGCCGAAGACGTCTTGTGTTATCGATTGAACGACTTCTGTTTGGCCGTCAACTACTTCGTCGCTGGAGTAATACAGCACACAAGGTATTTTCCAATCTAAACTAAACCAAACTGCTTCTTGCGCTGATACCGGTGTGATACTAATATCGTTAAAAATATACCACTGACTCTCAGTGGAATCTTTCTCGTAACTAGCAGGTACTTTTATCAAAGCAACGATATTACGACGTTCACTAGATTGCTGATCATTTACATAGCAAACAACTGCAGTTAACGAGTATTTTTGTTGATTTAAGTTCTCTTCAACATCCTAAACAAAATATTCAAAATATTTTCAAACACCAAAATCCAAAACGATATACAAATTACCTTATCGATTTTCGTCTCACTTTTCTCGACTTTCAATTTCTTATTCTCATCCAAACTCATGAAAATTGAATGCGGCAACCAAGTGTTGTTATAATACAAATTACTAGACGAAACTTGTGGTGTGACTACAGGTGTAGTGCCATGTCTGAAACGACATCCTGGACGAGCACAGTTTGCCCCATAACGACACAATTTTACTGTAGATATAGCTGTTGTCGCTAAAGGTGACGATGTCGTTGAGCGACCATTTTCTGTACTAACCGCTCTTGCAACAATATTATCCATTTGAGTTTGCCAGAATCGTTTATATTGTGTGTTATGCAATCCAGTATTGACAACCAAGATTTTTGGTAACGATTGTAAAATGCGTGCTTGTGATGTTGGACTGAATTTATCACAAGCATCACACCAAGCAGGGGTGGTTTGTTGAGGACATAAAGAAGAGGATAGTAATTCGCAAAATGTCCATTCTTCGACGGAATCAAGACTTGAAGGATAGACAAGATTGCAAGCAAGAAGAATTGATTCCTTACGGACCTATACGCGCAAAAATATTACTAATTTCTAAAAACTGCCTTTTTTTTCTGTTAGTTTACCTCATGACTACATTTCAAACAAGAATTCATCTGTAGTTGTTTCATCCCAAATAGTTTACTTATTTCAGTATCTTCATTTTGTTTCTCTATGGGTTCTTTAACTTCAACATCAAGCGCTAAAATTAAAAATCATCAACGTAATTCAACATCTTTGCAAATGGATTACTTGTTTCTGTTGGTGCATGACGGCGTAATCTAGCGCTCACATCATGACTTAAAATGCTTGGAAAATCAGTCTCTTTATACACAAATGGTTTCGTTTCTTTTTTCGCAGTCTTCTCATCTTGTTTGCGTTTCTTCGTTTCCAATATTTCGCAATGCATTTGGTGTAAAATAAATCGATTCCAACTCTATGACACAATCAAATCAGCTAGAAATTGATTATTTTGTGTATCATCATTACTTGAATAAGTGATCCAAGATCAGTTTTAAGTTTTGCTTCTGGGTGTAAATCGCTGAGAATTAAACTCAACGCAGATGCTTCCGGTACAGTACGGAATGCTCTTAAGAAATTACCGGGTTGACATGGGGCGCCCCGTGATGTTGATAACATATGGAATAAAAAGCCTAGTTCGCAAGACAAACAGAATTCTTTCGGGCATAAATGGGATAGAAGTGCAGCTTTCAAAGGCTCCGTATAGTAAAGAACCTAAACATATTAAATTAAACTATGCGCATTGGGGTTTTGTCGCCTTACATACTTGTAACATTGCGTTACAATAAGCATTCGGTAATGTTGCTTCTAGGCCTGGAAGGCCGGTTTTGTTAAATTGCTCAAATGGAAAATCTTCATTGCCCAATTTATTATATTTGACATCAACTCTCCGATATCGTTTTGGAATGGCCACAAAACCAGATTCATCAGTACCAGAATTAACCATACCCGATTCTGATCCGAATAATTTTACTTGCACTTTAGAACCGTAATTTTCTAATGGATATGGAACCTAAAAATATATATTGTTAATTATAGATGCATATAAATATTTTTGTGTGATAGAATAGAAATAAATGCAAACAATGCTTGAGGAAGATCATTTAAACATATTTGATGATTAAATCAAATTAACATGAAAGTTTAAATGGAAAATTGTACTTTTATATATAAATAATGTTGCTTTTTTCCAAATAATTAATTGAAGGTTTATATATTAAAAATATATATATTTTTTATTAGTAAGAATAACGTTTATTAGTCAGTTCTGCCTATAAGGCATATCACAATGAATTTAACATCCCATTAACAATAAAAATGTATGTTACGATGCATTTTTAACTATAAGACACAGAAGATAAAGTAACAGGTCTCACTTGATTGCGCCTTGATGTTTTCGGATTTGGTGCATACCCAATAGGACCTTGGATTTTCATTGTACGTTGAATTTCTGGGTCTATAGTTGGAGTTCGTCTATATCAAAAGTCGAAACTCAATTTTTTTTAGCGCGATATAGTGAGGCTGTCGATAAAATTGATTTTATAAAATGCACTGACCTGTAAACATTTTGCATGAACTGACTGGGCCAATCAGAAGCAAGTGGTATATCAGTGCCAATAACCGGTAAAGGAACTGTCGAGTATGGTATTGTGACGTCATCTAGGCCAAAACTAGTGAAACTATCAACTGGGTCGGCATGTTCAGTTAATCGCGAGTACGAATTGAATATCGGTTCAGATGTACTAGTGAATAAATGAATCGACCCAGATGCATCGCCAACTGTAAACGATTGGCTAGTCGCCGAAATATCGAACGCTGTACACATAACGCCGGGATTATCTACTTGATAGAGACACAATCGGGGTTCGGACAGCGCTACTGTGTCCACAAGCTGGATTTGACCCAACGTGGACACCACAGCTAGACGGGAGGAAACTGAAGGAAGAAAACGGAGGAATAATGGATCGAGAACTATTTGGATAGGTGTTACAGCGCGCATCATTCGTAAATCGTAAACCATTAAGAATCGATCGACAGATAGATTTCCTTGTCTAAAAATAATATTTTCTAATTTGATCATCAAACGTATAAACATCGGTATTTTAATTCAATTTTAAATTACTTCTTTGTTATTAACAACTATAAATCATAATAACTGCAAATATAATTAATTATGTAGCAGCTATTTTGAACATTACTCATTTATATTCGAAAGAATTTAAATCGAACAAAAAAGCGTATAATTGATATTATTTTCGTATTTCAATTTATTTACCGACTACTGAAACCACAAGTAACCAATAGATTTCCTTGCACATCAAAATCGCTTAGACTGCCACTGTGAGTATCTAAAGTGTGCTCAACACTCAACGAGTTTGGATCTCTTAAAACAATCCGACCGATTGGATCACCAGCGCAAACAAACCTACTATGAGCCCTTAACATAACACAACCAGTTTCGCCAACATGAACCTAAACATAATCTAACTGTAACCCTGCAAACACCAAAACCCTAGTCAAGTACGAACCAAACTCGATTCTTTGAAATGCGTCAAATTAAAATCTATCAATTTATCTTGATGCCCAGACATTAACAACCTCTCTGGTGATAATTGGAGCATACATTGCATATCTGACATGTTTGCTGACCTATAAATATTAAGTGAAATTACAGTTCATTTAAAAATGTTTTGGGGGGTCATACGTGTAAGTAAATACAGGAATTCCTCGTCGTATCTGACATCTTAGACTCGATGCAGTTAATGCTAAAATACCTTCATCTATGGTTGTAACTTGTCGTACATCTTGGTTTGCATGCACTTGAAATGATGTATATTTTTGCAAATGACACCCATAATACGAAGTAACATGTCCCTAAAATAAATTTCTAATAAATGTAGAACTGTTTAGTTGGCGAACAACGTACGCCTTCGTTTCCCATCCATAATAATTCTTCATGCTGATCATACGCTAATGCTGCTATTCCAAATCTATCGGCACCGTCAGCCAATACACACTGTGTTTGAATATATTCTGCATCCATTTTTATTTAGAAAATCTCACAAAATATATTCATATTTTTGTTTTCAAAAATGTTGCCTATGTTCTCTACTTGTCATGTCTGATATCAACAATCACTCAACAATGATCACCTACAATAAATATGTATTACCAACTACTTCAGAATGAATTATGTGTATGTGTGATGTCTACACGAAACGTGAAATACACCACGTATCCAAATTCGCAGGGGTAGAAATGTATACAAGAACTGTTCGAAGTAAATAAAACTACTGTTTATTGACAATTTTACGAAAAGTATAATGGAGGTTTTATACCATAAATAAAATAAAAAATTTTAATCATGAATTCAGTTTTAGATTTAAAATTTAGACTCCAATCGGTGTGAAGTTGACGATGAAAAGGTAGCGACGAATTTTTATTCTAGTAAAGCGGCACATTTTCTATCACAAATGTATGTATGATTGCAAAAAAGGTAACTCAGAAATGTCGGATGGTGATCACGGTAAAATGTTAGAAGTTCAGATATTAATTCATTTTATCAAGAAGCATATTGAGTATTTGGAATGAATTGATTTTATTTATAATGTATGTGTAGGATTATCTTAATAAAAACTAACATAATATTGCGTGTTTTTAACTATCATATTATTTATCCTTTCATTGCACACTATACAACGTTAATTAATTAGTAATTTAACTGGAAGCTAAGGGTATACCGATGCCTAAGGAGTTGTTAGTTGCAGCGCTCACTATCCCTATTATTTAAAAAAAGGAATAAATTTGTTATATCTTTAAATTGAAAAATAAAATATAATAATAGGTTAGTGAGGACTGCTTAAGCCCCACCACCACGTCAAGGTAACTCCACGGTGGGGCCGCCTAAGTTTCCCAACGAGAGGGACCCTACCTATTAAAAGGACCAGCTAATGAGAGTTGTGCGACCAAGCACAACTCTCAACCCTTACTTAAAATAACGGCGCCTATGTTTCCTAAAGAAAGAGAACATACATAATAATACAATACAATCCCTGGAAAATATAGAAACGCGCCTAAGTTTTCCAACGGAAGGAACCCTACCTATTCAAAGTGACCAGCTAATTAGAGTTATCCCACTGAAAAAAAAAACATATAAATAAAATACAATATAATCCCTGAAAAAAATAGAAACGCGCCTAAGTTTTCCAACGGAAGGAACCCTGCCTATTAAGTGGCCAGCTAAGTGTCTAGCCCCTTATGGACTAAACACTGATTAGTGCTACCTTATTATTGCCTCTTTTTCGTGTTCTAGTTGTTTTCTTCCTGGAAAGAGAAAACGTGTTAAACCCCAAAAGAGGGGGTGGTCCTTATGACCCATGCATCGCGAAATTGCTTTAAAAGGCCAGTGATCAGTACTGGAACGAACCGAACGAAGACTTTAAATGACCTGAAAATGTGTGAAAGTACAGTTAGTAAATGCGAGCAGCACCCATTTTGGGTGGGCTCTACGAGATTCTACGGCCAACGGAGGCCCAATTAGCCAACCGTGCGATACCGTTCTGACAGACAAGCAGCTTCTTCAAGCAAGGCCATGATTTATCTGATCTAACATGACCGAGACATTGAACAGAGACTTGAACTGCCAGCACCATCTCCCCCGTACCGCCAGGTATTACCAGAACAACTTTGGCGTAATAGACGAATCAACAACACCGCGGTGAGCTTCGAACAACCGACGTAACGAGTTCATGACTATCGTAAAGCGTTAGTTGGCTAATTATATTCAAGATTTATTCAATTTATATATTTAATCGCGCTCCCACACAACCGACTAACTCCCATATCAAAAAAACGTAATTAAAAAAATAACGGATAAGCACGCGGGCTCGCGATTTTAAATATGTGTATGTATGCGTGTATGTAAGTGTATTTTATCATCCTTCAGGTGGGAGAAGTTCTCTAGCAGATCTTGTAGTTGAAGTCCAGCTCCAGCGGCGTAACAGGAACACATCGAAGTCTCCTTCGTTTATGCAACCGTCAAAGAGCACCCTACATCCGTGGTTCTTTTGCGGGTTGCATAAACAAAGTCTTCGGGTATCCAACGGTGGTAGGTAGAGCACCCATCATGGTCTTCTTGCCCCCCATATTGTGTTATTGTAGACGCGATTTTTACTTTATGAACGAGTGTGTGTGTGTGTATGTGTGTATACATATATATAAATATTTTAAACTTGTTCAAAAAATGGACATACGTTTGCAACCACAGCGCGCATTCCAAACATATGTGTGTGTGTTTGTATGAATCTAAGAAAATTAATCCTGCAGCAGTAAGCAGAAGCACCAATAAAAGAAAACAGATCAAGGAGATTTTGAACAAGTTGGGAGTATGTACTTTTTTAATATTTGAGGCAATTTAATTTAAATATTTCTTTAGTGCAAACAAACATATTGGGGTAAATGTGTACATATATATCTTTTGGGGGTATGTATCATTTTCCAAAATAACTCTTTTTATAATTGACTACAAATTTACTTGTGCAAGTAAATATAAGTGATGAAAGAAAAGCTATAGTTATTTTTCGCTCTGTATGTTTTTACCCGCTGCTAAACTGATTTCAGCATCGCGCAAATGCGTAAAAACAGTTTATAAGCTCAGCTTTAAGAAAACAGTTGCTGCTCAAGCAAGGCTTTAGGCGGATAATTGAAAGTAAATGATATGATTTTTTTTTATAATAAATATGATTTATGCAAAGCCTTAGCAGCCTTAACATGCGTCGAACTGTGCTTTCCCTTAGGACAGAAAAGATCTTTATTTCTCTCCCAGAGCATGTCAGTGATATTCGTACATATTTCTGAATTTTATCAACAACAACAAGAATACCTAAGGCCATGTTAATGTACAGTCATAGATATCACCTTTAAGACATTGTTCGCTGCATTACCGAGTCTCCGGAATTATTTTCGTATTTTTTGCATTTCCAGAATCAAATCCTTTTTTTATCTCGAAATGATTTGAACGTGCAAGAAAATGAGAATAAAACCTTCAAAACAGTAACTAGGCGACCAATAATCTTAAAACCAAGATCACAAATTGTACATTCTCGTCGTACAGCGGACATACAAAGATGATACATACGGGCAAATTAAAAATGACTCACTGCGTAATACAAACAATTGGAACAGCAATATAACAGGAACACCGGAACTAGGCAACCCAGCAAAGCAGGAATACAGCAACGCGAACAGCATTACAGGAAGAAAGCAGCAACTGTTGATCATGATTGATGAACGACATAGGCATTGAATACTTTTCTTTCAATACTGGAACTACAACAACCTCAAATTAGATTTAATATACTTTAAAGAAACTTTAAAGAAATATATTACATATTGCTCCAGGGCGGAGCGCCTAGGCAACCATTTGACTAGTAGAAATAAGCCAAGTTGGATCAGGTCAAACTATCATATGATAATTGGTTGTTTAGTCATAATAGAATAACCCTGATTTAATACTGAAAAGAAAAAAATTGTTTATTTAGATCTTCTTGACCGTCAATTTTATAAAAAATTAAATTACCACAAGATGAAGTGTTATCAACTGCCACATTGGTTAAAATTAAAAAATATTATGCAAATAAATTTGAATGCATCCTTGAATGAATCTTCCGCAGGAATATCTTGGAAATTTTTCTAAGTTTACTTCTTAAAAGAACACGATTGATGACAGTGGTATTGAATCCCTTTGTATCAGTACTGGAAAGACATAAATGTATATTTAGATTACATTTACGTAACAATAATTTCACAACATATGAGCATTTAATTTTTACCGAATTCTTAAATGGTATTTTTACAAAATTTCAATTAATTCAATTTATAATTTGGAATTATTTACTACTTGCAAGCTGTCCCTACGGAAAAGTTATCAGTTTCCAAAGTATGAAATATTTAGTATTGAGTTAGCGGTTCAAAAGCGATACCATAATATTTAAATATAATAATAATATATAACTATAAACTCCGTTTCAAATAGATTTATTAAATATGAATCAGTTATATGTATTTACCATTGTAGGAATGGAAACTCAGTTTGGTATCCCGATGCACAAAAATAACCATCGATTGTTGCAGGTAATTTTACATTATTTAAACAATTTTTTGCCATTTTAACAATAATTCCGATAGAATTACATGCACTTTAAACGTAAAAATGAACTGCTTTGGTCGGCGTTCATCAGAAAACTGGTTGGTTTCCTACGAGAATAAACAAGATTATACGAATGTAGTAACATGAAATATCAAAACAATAGTTGGATATCTTAAAAATAAATTTCCGCATTGAACGTTATTAGAGTAGGGATATTAAAATATGAATTTCAAGTAAATTGGAGAATTTTTTTGTGTATGAATTTTAATTAAAATGCTGCTATTTTTTGTCTATAAATTTTGTAAGGAAAGTCGAATTAAATGTTGTCCCCTGATTTTTGATAAATTACTCTACATTTTTTTATTGCTGCTAATTTTGAAAATATGTTATATTTATATACACGTCTTTTATCTAAGCGTATTAAGTAATCGATATTTTTTTAGAAAACAGCTAAATTCTTTTAATATTAAAATCAATAATATTTAACTCTAGCTTAAGATTAACTTATTAAACCCCCATACTTTAAAGGTGAATCACGTACAATATAATCAGTTATATTTACCATTGTTCTAGTGGAAACTCAGTTTGGTATCCCGATGTAAAACTAACCATCTATTTATATTATTGGATCAGGTGCTGAAAAATAGAACATATCTGTTTGATTAAAATATGAAATATTGGAGTATTATGATAAATATTACTTTTTGATGAGGAGCCGTTCCTACATGGCTTGGTTGAACTATTATCGAGAAAAAGCATGTGTTAACTACTGGAGTACATAATCCACTTATTGGCACTGCGAATTTATAATCGGGGGCACCAAGTCTCTAGAAGGTAAAACAAATCTTATAAGTGTGAATTATAAATATTTATATGAAATTAAATTACTTGTTGTTTGTAGAAGGAGTACGGCGGGAGCACTGTAAACCCCTTCCCGCAAGGTACAGGTGGATTCTTATCGAGAAGAACCATATATCCTCCGAGATTTCCTGGTTGATCCATCGGTGTACCAATGTACTGCAAGCAGCTTTGAATATTTCATAACGATCTACGTACTATACTTCAGAATAGTATGTACGAATTTAGTGTTACGTTTACAAATGATAAGAACAAATCATCATATCTTCTTCCACAATGGACTACGGCGGAAGAATTGTGACCTATAACCGCTGGTTGGACGTGGCCATCAACAGACTGAAGGTACCTAGTCTTTAGAAGTTGGATCATATTGCAATAATTATTTATCAATTTAATACTCAAAGTGCTGAAAATAAACCCTACTTGGATATGACCATTTCGTCATACTACAATAATTATTTATCAAAATAAAAGTCAGAGTGTTGAAAAATAAAAACCCTAGTTGGCTCTGACCAACTGATAACAAAACTAATATCTATTATTTGTTTAAGAACAAATTGAGTCCCTGTGCGACAGGACAAATCCCATTAATAAGCATAATACATTTAATAATATCAATAATAATCTATAAATTTAAAACCTAACATAAATAATTAAATTCTTTGTCAATTTATAGTTCGGTGTGCCCACAAATCTGAAAGAAAAACCTAGCTGAATTGAACGATTCTTTATGTCGCAGATTCATTCACACTCTTCCCAAACGGTTTGGGGTTTATTTGTTTGTTTAAGCAAATCTATTTCACACTGGAGATGGCCATCTCTCTTTCACACTCCCC
The DNA here is from genome assembly GCA_944738965.1 of Nebria brevicollis. Classification (NCBI taxonomy): domain Eukaryota; kingdom Metazoa; phylum Arthropoda; class Insecta; order Coleoptera; family Carabidae; genus Nebria; species Nebria brevicollis. The sequence continues at coordinate 3,998,010 of OX122906.1, forward strand.
CGGGGGCACACACATACCGGCATACAGAACCATATACTGGCGAAGATTTAACTCTAAAATGCTATTAAACACCCACCCACCCATAACATATTATGATAACTATACTGCCGCACTTTACAAATAATTTACAAGCTTACAACTATTTTGATTCGACAATCTTTTGTTTTTAAGTTTAAGTCCGAATTTAATCTAAATTAATGATCAAGTATCTGCTGACTAGTATAAATCCTGCGTAACTGTGATGATATATTCCAGTTGTCATCATTTATTGTTATGTTGGCATGTAATAACAAATCATCATCTATGCATCCACGATGGACTACGGTAGAAGAATTGTGACCTCTAACCGGTGGGTGGACGTAGCCATCAACAGACCGAAGGCACCTAGCACAAATATATTTATATGAACATAAATTATTTATTATTTGAGGAAGACGTGCGATGGAAGCAGTGCAAACTCTTTATCGAAAATGAACGTAATGTCCACCATGAATTCCTTGGCTAATCCATGAGTTTATCATTGTAGCATGGTTGGCTCTGAACAATTCAAAAAGATCGGTGTACATACATGTATGTACTTTTTATCTAAAACAGAAAGCAGAATTACCGCGCCTAGGTTTTCCACTGAAAGAAAACAATTAAATGAAAATACAATTAAATCCCTGGAAGAAATAGAAACGCGCCTAAGTGTTCCAACGGAAGGAACCCTACCTATTCAAAGTGACCAGCTAATGCTGAAAAGAAACATATAAATAAAATACAATATAATCCCTGAAAAAAATAGAAACGCGCCTAAGTTTTCCAACGGAAGGAACCCTGCCTATTAAGTGGCCAGCTAAGTGTTTAGCCCCTTATGGACTAAACACTGATTAGTTCTACCTTATTATTGCCTCTTTTTCGTGTTCTAGTTGTTTTCTTCCTGCGAAAGAGAAAACGGATTAAACCCCAAAAGAGGGGGCGGATGCATGAGTCCTGACCCATGCACCGCGAAATTGCTTTAAAAGGGTGGCCGCCCAGTGATCAGTACTGGAGCGAACCGAACGAAGACTTTAAATGACCTGAAAATGTGTGAAAGTACAGTTAGTAAATGCGAGCACCACCTTTGGGTGGGCTCTACGAGATTCTACGGCCAACGGAGGCCCAATTAGCCAACCGTGCGATACCGTTCTGGAAGACAAGGAGCTCCATCCAAGCAAGGCCATGATTTATCTGATCTAACATGACCGAGACATTGAACAGAGGCCTGAATTACCAGCACCATCTCCCCCGCACCGCCAGGTATTACCAGAACAACTTTGGCGTAAAAGACGAATCAACAACACCGCGGTGAGCTTCGAATAACCTTCGTAGCGAGTTTATGACTATCGTAAAGCGTTAGTTGGCTAATTATATTCAAGATTTATTCAATTTATACATTTAATCGCGCTCCCACACAACCGACTAAATCCCATATCAAAAACGTAATTAAAAATAACGGTATAGCACGCGGGCTCGCGATTTTAAATATGTGTATGTAAGTGTATTTTATCATCCTTCAGGTGGGAGAAGTTCTCTAGCAGATCTTGTAGTTGAAGTCCAGCTCCAGCGGCGTAACAGGAACACATCGAAGTCTCCTTCGTTTATGCAACGGTCAAAGAGCAACATTCATCGATGTTCTTTTGCTGGTTGCATAAACAAAGTCCTCGGGTATCCAACGGTGGTAGGTAGAGCACCCATCATGGTTTTCTTACCCCCCTTATTGTGTTATTGTATACGCGATTTTTACTTTATTAACGAGTGTGTGTGTGTGTATGTGTGTACATATATTGGACTTGTTCAAAATATGGACATATGTTTGCAACCAGAGCGCGCATTCCAAACATATGTATGTGTGTGTATGAAGCTAAGATAATTAATCCTCCAGCAGTAAGCAGAGGCATCAACAAAAAAAAAACATATCATGGAGATTTTGAACAAGTTATAAGAATGTATGGGCGGAAATAATCTCATGCTAGTTACCGCTAACAAATAATTAGCGGTAAGTAAGTTAAGAGATGCATTTCGACCATAAAAAACATATTTTCAATTCTTGAGGCAATCTAATTTAAATTTTTCATAAAGTGCAAACAAACATTTTGGGGTAAATGTGTATGAATTTTTTGGGGTATGTATCATTTTCCAAAATAACTATTTTTATAATTGACTAACAAATTTAATTGTGCAAGTAAATATAAGTGATGAAAGAAAAGCAATAGCTATTTTGTTTCTTTGTATGTGTTAAACTGATTTCAGCATCGCGCAAATGCGTAAAAACAGTTTATAAGCTCAGCTAAGAAAACAGTTGCTGCTCAAGCAAGGCTTTAGGCGGATAATTGAAAGGAAATTATATGATTTTTTTTTTTATTATAATAGATATGATTTATGCAAAGCCTTAGCCACCTTAACATGCGCAGCTATGTTCGCCGAACTGTGCTTTCCCTTAGGACAGAAAAGATCTTTATTTCTCTCCCAGGGCATGTCAGTGATATTCGTACATATTTCTGAACTTTATCAACAACAACAAGAATACCTAAGGCCATGTTAATGTACAGTCATAGATATCACCTTTAAGACATTGTTCGCTGCATTACCGAGTCTCCGGAATTATTTTCGTATTTTTTGCATTTCCAGAATCAAATCCTTTTTTTATCTCGATGTGATTTGAACGTGCAAGAAAATGAGAATAAAACTTTCAAAACAGTAACTAGGCGACCAACAATCTTAAAACCAAGATCACAAATTGTACATTCTCGTCGTACAGCGGACATACAAAGATGATACATACGGGCAAATTAAAAATGACTCACTGCGTATAACAATCAATTGGTTCAGCAATAGAACAGGAACACCGGAACTCAGCAAACCAGGAACTCAGCAACACAGGAACTCAGCAATCCAGGAATTCAACTCCAGATATCAACAACTGATGAACATGATTGAAGAACGAGATTGGCATTGAATACTTTTCTTTCAATGCTGGAATAACAACAATCTCAAATTAGATTTCATATACTTTAATGAAACTTTAAAGAAATAACCCGTTAAGTAATGCAGAGAAAGGACATACATATAAAATTGTACATAAGAATCACCGTTAATAATTTTAAAAACACTTACTGGGTTCAACTCCTGGAAACTGCGCCCCTCATGCTCCAGCCCTCCTTGCTTCTGTATATATTCTTCAGTTATAATCATTATTTCAACTTGAAAATAATGTTTAAACAAGTAAGTCGTGTGACTTGCAAATAGGGAAGGACGCCAGGGCCTTCTTGAAAAATGTAGTATGTGAAACACATTTGATTTCAAAATTTTCGCTTTAAAATCGCGCACTGAGTTTAAAATTTACTCTCAACAGTTCACTTAATTGATTATTGATCGATGTTTAAACATTTTTTCGTAATTGATAAATTAATATGGGAAAAAACACGCAGCGAAAAAATACACGTCTGTTCTCTCCAACGGCCAGGGATTGAGTAAAGTGACACGTAATGAAGCGCTCTGTTTGGCCGAGCCGTAATTATTCATCGATATATAACCCTATAGCCAACATAATTTAATTAAATCGATATTTATCATTAAATAACTGTGTAAAACTAAATAAATAGATAGATTGCCCATATTTTAAAATGTATCAGAAAAATAATAGATAGTTTCCATAAAATGTATTAAACCCCCAAAAAATTATTGAAATTGGATGTTTGACATTTACATATTTATTAACTTTTTTCGACTATTTCAATACAAATTCCACCCAAAATATGATTTTAACTAAATTGCGGGTAGTTTAGAACCCCTAAAAAGCCTTTTCCACCAGAATCTTCCCTTAACTTAGCCAGGATTCCAATCCCAATGTTAGTCCCATAAGACTCTATTGTAAAATTTTAGATTCGAGATATGTTATCTATTCTACTCCCAAACCTAATATGACCCCCATAAACATAATCCAACTATTGATTTTAAACGATATACATCGATTCCGAAACATAAAATTATTGATTGTTTTAATCTGAACTGTACCAGCTTTTATACTACTAGTCGCACGCCAAATCGATCAAAAATCAATAAATAAATATCTTTGTACCGTTTTCGAATCAAATCGATTCACTAATAAACAATTTAGGCCTGTTTAAACAATTGAGTTACTATGTTTTAGGTTATTTGCATGAATTTCGCAAAACTTACATTTTAGTTCTACCCCAAAGTTGAACTAATATGGTTAAGATATTCGTTCAATTTTTAGGGCTTCGTTTACAAATTTCTATCAAATCGATCCATAATTTAGGAAGAAATGATTTTTTTCCGAAAGGATTATCTAGTTCCGAATTTAGATTTATTAGAAAATCAATGATTTATCTACTTTCTATTAATATTGGAAGCCCAAGGAGTTTGCCCTGGAGTTTTTAGCTCACATCACTTTAGGACTTTGGTCTTGATATGGTTATCCCTGGTCTAAAATAACATAGCCTATTTCTACGCATTTATTATCAAATAACCACAAAATTTTTTAATATCTAATTCTAAAATAGACTATTTAAGCTCCCGCATATACTATAAGAGTGAATAAAACCATAAAAGAAAACCAGTTAGATTTACTACAGAAAACGCATTCCTCAACTCCTGGAGTTCGTTATTGGGATTTCGAGGAATAATATCAGATAAATCATAACAAATGGGATACTCGTTTGGATGTCATATTATCCACTCAACTCTGGTACGTAGAGATCTCATATATGATTAGGTACCAATTAATTATTATAATCTATACCTCTTTTATCTAAAACAGAAAGAAGAATAACCGCACTTACATTTCCTAAAGAGAACATACAATTAAAATACGACCAACTTATCAACACAGTTCCAGCACACAAGAGTACTAACAAGACAATCTCAATGCATTCTGGACCTACTAACGGACCGGACAGCGATCAGATATAACCGGCACCCGCATTATCGTTCAGAAGAAGATCCCTAGAAGAACTTGTAGTTGAAGTCCAGCTCCAGTGGTGAAATAGGAACGCATCGAAGTCTCTTTTGTTTATGCAACCATCGATGTACTTTGCGGTTGCATAAACAATCTCGGATATTCAATTTTATGAGCGTGTGTGTGTATGTAAATGCTGGACTTGTTCAAATTTCGATTTTTAATCATATAGTCATCCACAATAAATCTGTATGTACCGGCTTGTATACAACTACCCATATCACAAATTGATCAAATATAAATCTAGCGATGGTTTACACCATTTTTTAATCAAATCAATTCATAAATAAACGATTGAATTATTATTTATCATGTTAGGTTATATTCGTTTTTTATGCTACTTTAACAAATTTATATTTTTGGAACACTAAAATGTTTCCTTGCTGAATATAATGTGCCGCTCAACTAAAATAAAAATTCATCATAAGCTAACCATCGCCAACTTCACACCGGCTAAGAACCTTTAAGAATTAGATCAGCTGTTTAATGGTGTGTTTATTTACAAATTACAATACGAGAGAACCTAGAATTAAATTACAAAATACATAATTCGTACGTATTAATATGATACGAATCAAAACGTATTTAGTGTATTAAAAATATGCAGTCACATAAACGGCGACGAGCACCGCGAACAACTATAGCCCAATATGCGCTAATGCTAGAATTCTTTACCAAACACAATATTATTAAACAACCGGCAAACGAGTACTGCTTCGGCAGAAGATGTCGATAAACTATGGAAGAAACTCACAACATTATTAAACAATTGTGGTTCTGGTGCTAGTAAGTCGGTTGACCAATGGAAAAGAGTAGGTAGTTCTTGTAATAAATATGCACTTTTGATGAAATTTTGCCTAAATTATAGACATGGGTTGAGTGGAAATCAAACACTAAACGACGATGTCGCGAAGAGCTACTGGACCAGAAAAACTGTTTAAAAGTTCGAGGACTTACAGAGTTAGAACAACGTCTTATGGACTTGTTAAATTCTGTAACAATGATTGATAATAATCATATTGAAATTACTTCAGTACGTATTTATTACAATCAAATCAAGCTAACACCATCAAGTATTTTACGTTCTAAACCTGCATGGATTTTGTATGTAATGCAATAACGATTAAAAATAGTCTATTAATGTACATTCGACTTATAGAAAAAATTTTATTTGTGTTAGCCTGATTAATAATTTGAAAATGGGGAGCAGATTTAAAATAACTTATTATTTTAGTGTAAAGAAGAAAAGAATACTTCACCGTTAGAAGTGATTGAAATGTTAATAGAACAGTCGGATAGTAATAATATAGGCTCAAATGATTTCGAGCATATGACAAATAATCTAAATTTTAATACAGAGACAATACCACCGCCTGAAATCGAAACACCGAAAGATTTATCTAGTGCATGCGGTGTTATTTGTAATTCGTTAAATGGCGTCGCATCAGCGATACGGGAACTAGCTGCGTCACAGTGTAAAATGGCAGACGCCAATATCAAATTAGCTGAAGTAATCATAAAACAAATGGAATTCACTAAGAAATAGGGAAATTTTTAATTTTTATAAATCATCAGGATTGTATATTTGCATTTGTTATTTAATAATGTTACTCGTGATTTGTGTTATAGTAGTATAGTTAAATAATACAATTTTACTGTTTTTTTTTTGTGTATATACATATAAATATAAAATTATGCTAAAATAATACCATTTATTATATGAAAAAGAATTTATTACCTTATAAAAATTAAACATAACATATAAATACATTCAAATAAAACGCCCTCTAATTTAAACTATTATATGTATAAAAATTACACTTTTAAAATCCTCTCCCCAATTTTTCTGGTCACCATTTTCTAATTATAATTATAAAAAATATTATTTCGATAAAACTAAACCAGCCATTCCCTTTGCGTAATCTAGTCCAAGTCGAACAGGTTCAAAAACAGATCCAATCATCGATAAAACGAAATACCAGAATCCAAAAA